>CM026208.1:15618304-16308304 GCA_014839995.1 Xenentodon cancila | reverse complement strand
CAGTGCCACTGTCCCCTGGGGTTTGAGGGTATGAGAACATCTGATATGAATCTGAGCCATTTTATAGCCATTAGTGCAGCCAGCCACTAGAGTGTCGGATAGTAGGCTTTGTTCTTTAAATGTTAAGCTGGTGAAACTCAAATATGCATCATCTGTGAAGGTTCACCATACCACTATACATCAAAACGATTAAACACACATCTAGGCATGTTGAAGGAAAGCTTATTAAAGCATTCCTTTTTTATTTTTAATGTGATGCATATAAAAATGAATATAAATTAGAGCAACATTAATATTGATGTCAAATTATTTTCTTTGACCATTTTCATTAGAATAATAGAGTAATAATAATCATATGAAGTCTGCATGGAAACTATACACAAAAGCAGTTACTTCTGTACACTTTGCTTTTATCTTAACTGTGAGTGATGTGAATATCTACCGTTATCACTGAGGAACGTATAGTAGATAGTGAACATGGTGCTTTCTATTGTATGTGTTACCGGTGGTGTGGTCAGTAGTACCACAGGAGAGCATTACCCTCTGGCTCTTCAAGGGCTAAGAGGTCTGAAGTCTTGCCGGAGGACAGAGCTGGTGGAGCTTTGTATTTTTTCGATAAAATTGTTAATCAATTCCATATCCAACTCTTGCCCTGAGGCAAGGCAAGGCAAGTTTATTCATAAAGCCCAATTCAACAACAAGGTGATTTAAAGTGCTTTACAGAGACCTTAAAACATCACATAAATAAAAAGCATGATTTAAATTGTAAACAATAGAAAGAAAGAAAAAAAACCAATAGATAAAATCAGTGGTTTAAGTGTAATCTAGTTTTGAAACTTCAGCTTAAATGTTAAACTGTGGATTTGTGTCTTTATTCAAATGCAGCTGAGAACAGGTGCGTCTTAAACCTGGATTTAAATAAACTGAGCGTTTCGGCTGATCTGAGGCTTTCTGGGAGACATGTGAAGCTTCTCCTTGTCTGGTTCTGACTCGTTTTACTGCATAGTAAAACAAAGTTTGTGCCACTTAAACATGCTGCAACATGTGCACAAAATCATTCAACCATAGTTGAACCACAGTCAGAAGTTATCTACTCCCCCATGTTAGTGAGGTGCATGATGATAATTCTTCTTATTTTATTTTTATTTTTTTAGACTCATGCTTCAACTGTACCACCTGTAACATTAAAAAGAGCATATATGTTTGTTTCCCTTTATTGTACAGGAAGGACCTGCTCTCATAACGTAAATGATTGCTGGTCACAGCCCTGTCTAAATGGAGGCGCCTGTATAGATCTGATAAATGACTACATTTGTCACTGTCCTTTTGGTAAGTAGCATCTACTTGTGCATTATTGAGCATGTTTACAAAAAATACTGCACTATTAATTTTGTGTTCACTCTACCTAGGAAATATATGAATATTTTATTTCTTATTAGAGATGCACAATATTCCAAATTTTAGATGGCAACAATAACAAAAAGTGTTATTGAATGATCATTAAGTGCTATGAATTCCATTTGTGTGTCATTTATGGCTTTTTATGGAATTTTTGCTTTTTTTGCTTTTTTTTTTTTAATGTCTGCTAAACGAGAGGATACATGCTCTGGGCTGTGATGTTACCTGCTGCTCCATATTCTTTCAATGCAGCTCACAACAATGACGCCCTTTTTGACCAGATATGAGTTCTACTACAACCCACTGTCCTCCTACCTCATCTCTGAACCCCTGCTAAGCATGCTTTGCGGACATGCTTTGCTTGGTGGTGTCATCTTCTGCCACACTTAAATACAGACTTTTAAAAAGACCTTACATTAAGAATTACATATATCTATCCTTTAACTTCTGCTTATCTGGTGTGGCGGTCACAAGGGCAGCAGCCCAAGCAGAGAGGCCCAGACCAGTCTCCCCAGCCAGCTTTTATGGAAGAACACTAAGGCATTCCCAGGCCAGCAGAAAAATATAATCTCTCCAGGGTGTCTTGGGTCTGGTGTGAGGCCTTACCCTCCTAAGTTACAGATAAGTACAAAACACCTTCCTGGGGAGGTATCCAGAAGGCATCCTAACCAGATTTAGGTGTACCAGAGCCCGACCCTGGAGCCAGGACTGAGGGACGGGCTTGTCTGTCAGTGCCTGATGGTTTGGCTTACACCTATGCGGTCCAACTGGGCTCAGCCTTAACAAGCTACGTAGTTTAGCCCTCCTGTGAGTGTACCACCTGCAGAAAGGGCCATATGGGTCAGGTGGAACGTCTTGGCCAGCAGCCAAAAGTGTGGGCTTCGGTATGCTGACCCTCTGGCTGGAAAAATGGCTCTTTGGAAATGGGATGTAACTTCTTTGACAAGGAAAAAACTTGAGATTGTGCATGAGGTTAAGAGATCCCAACTAGATATAATCAGGCTCACCTCACTGAACAGCACAGACTTCAGAATCATTTCTCCAACTGAGGTGGTTCCGAAATCTGGGGGCACTGAACTCTTGGTCTTTGCCTATATACACAAGTCTGTGGAATCTTATTTAGTCTGGATATTCCCTCTTGATCAATTTGCTTTGGAAAAACTTCCAGGGATTGCCACGGACAACATAGCTCCTAGCACCACTCAGGCACGCAAACCCCTCAACTATGGTAAGGTAGTAACTTGACGAAGTAGAAAAAAAAAACATTTTTTTTTTATTATTATATATTTAGAGTTATGGAAAAAAAATCTTTTTAGAATAAAAGCTAATGTCAATATCAAGATGCATCAAAAATATATCTTATTGTGAAGTAAAAATGCGTGCAAATATGTCTGCTCCACTTAATTTCACTTTGATTTTGTTTTCACCTTGTTCTTTGATCGAGTAACATTCTGTTTTACAAATGTATACGTATTTGACATTTATTTAGATCACATTCCCAACAAGATCTTTAATGAGGTCATAATAGAAGGTGTTGCATTCCTTCGTGTGTACTTGATTTTACTATGCCCTCTAGTAATAAAATACTTAATCAACTCTTGATTGCACAGGTCAGACTGCAGCAGCCAAACTGCTTGGCATTACGGGTCCAATGTCACATTCAATTATAAACGGCCGCAGTCCACAGAAGTTCACAGAATACAATTTATAGACAATTAATTGAGAAATGAAACCCCCCAAAAGCCCCCCCAAGATGATGTTGATTGGATGCCAAAAAACACTTTTTGTGAAGGATTTTCCTAATAAATGCTAGAAATAGAAATGAGGTCCACAGAACCTTTTCAGGTTATGTTGGTTGAAAGAGTTAAATGTTTACATGTTTCTACTTTAGCCTTTACGGTGTAGTAAAGGACCAGGCTTTACAGTGTGTATCCTGCTACATGATCTGTTTTTATGACATTTTGGTCTTATAAATGCATCACTGTAAATAATGTGCTTTTACCTTATATTGTACTATTGCTCAAATTAGATTTGGTTAGAAACAGAACACCCCAGCCTGAGTACAGCTTCCATTACTGTTTTAATTTCACTGACAGATTTATTAACAGGTGTCTTTGATCTCCTTATAACGTTCAGAAATCCAATTAGATAAACACAGAAACACACACACAAACACGCTCCTGCTTAAAACAACCATATTAAATATGTCTTTGCTTTCAGGTTTTCCTGGAAAATGTTGTATTATTTATTTAATTCTCATATCCGAAGCAGAGTTAGACTACAGATCTCTCAGGGGTAAATTATCCATGGTTGCCAAATCCTCAAAATCTTTTGTTTTAGTAAAAGAGATGAAAAAAATAAAAAAAATTCTGGGTCAGGATTTCCATTAAAACACATATTGATTGGCGGTGAACTTGTTAGAAAATGACAAAAGCCATGGACGTCCAACTTGTAATTTTACACGAGGGCTTTGATACAATGAAATGATACAATAATATTAAGAATTTAGACAAAAAGTGAACAAGACTCAACTCCTCTCTTTCCTTTCTTTTACTGCAGTATAGTTGGACTACACCACCAGTAGCTGGCCCGAAAGAAAAAGTGGAGTCCCATTTGGTGTTGGTGTCACTGTAAATGTGACATTCCTTCATGCAACATTAACCTCAGAGTGAATTGCATGCACAATTGGTTATTAAACACTTCTGAAACACCCCGTTGGACGCAATAGCTGTCTATTAACTAGTCAAGGCAATACATTACATAATGGGAAAAGGGTAGTTGGAAGGTCATCAAACACCTAGATAGATGTGGTCATTTAAAGTAAGCTGCTTTGGACTTAGGTTGCTAAGCAAGAAAAGGGAAGTCTACTTGCATGTATATGGGCATGCACCAAATAGTCGTATATCCATGTTGTTTTATGCGCATATTCAAGTCTTGATATTAGAAAACTTTCTGCATATCCCTTCGCCTGTCAGTGAGGTCAACGTCAAAGGTATGGGATGTGTGTGAAATGAACTGTCATGTAAAGAAAATCTATAAGTTTACATATCAGGACATAAAAAAATCTTCTGGGCCTAATCAGGTCTTAAAATGACATAAATACCACGTCAGATGATCAAAAGATAAGATGACATAGTACATCATGTCATCATTTATTTATTGATTTGTTTATTTGAACAAATAATAAGCAAAAATGAAGAGGCAGTTTGTGGAAAAACTAAGCACACCCCATGACTGTATAGTTTGTAGAGCGACGTAAGGTAAGAAGTATTTGATGTGAACATTTTTTTGTATGATTTTAGTCATTTTTCTTTACAGCATTGCTCCTGCTCATTGAGGTTTTCAGGCATTTGTTTATTGGCACCTTCCTTTATGTCTTACGACAACATTTCAAAACAGGTTGAAGTCTGGACTGGACCAGCGCACATCCAGAGATCTAAACAGATTGTTACTCATCCAATCATACAGATTTGTTTGGAAAAGGGGCTTGTCACTCTTCCCAGATTGAAGACTGCAACCAATGCTCCTCTAAGGTCGCTGCTGATATCCTTCTTTGGTACACCAAAGAAGGATAGTATCCCTGAGCACCAAACTGCCAAATATTTTGCCTGTGAGAGAGTTTAAGCATCCCTAAAACAGCTCAAGAGCTTCACTTGGTGATTATTAATTAATAATGTGCATTTAGCTGGTAGAACTACATGCACGCGTCACTTCTATAGAATGAATAAGGGGGATTTTAGTTTTCCCACACTGCATGAGTTCATACAGATACAGTATATGTAAATTACACACACACACACACATATATATATATATATATATATATATATATATATATATATATATATATATATATATATATATATATATATATATATATATATATATATAGAGAGAGAGAGAGAGAGAGAGAGAGAGAGAGAGAGAGAGAGAGAGAGAGAGAGAAAGAGAGAGAGAGAGAGAGAGAGAGAGAGAGAGAGAGAGAGAGAGAGAGAGAGAGAGAGAGAGAGAGAGAGAGAGAGAGAGAATTTATTGGAACGCACAAAGGAATTCACTTTACGTAGGTTTATCTGAGTTGGTTCATTTAGCTGTCACCAATACCAGTTGTATGTTATCAATTAATGAATTTAAAGGTACTTTAATAGTAACTGGAGCACCCATTCATATAGTAATGAATGAATAATCCCTGGATCAAATACTGACCTTGAATTCCATCAAAAAGTAGAAAAAAAAATATAAAAACTGAGAAAGATCATTCAGAATTTAAACGAATTTAAATTATAATGGCCTGAAAATGTTTAGGAATAATTTATGAAGTTATTGATGATGCACTCCATGTGTAACTGCATTCATCATGCTTGTGTTGGCCAGCCTTTTGGATTGTGCCGTTGTGGTTAACCCCAAGAATATGCAGGCATTTAACTGACAAGACATCTACCAACAGCTGGAAGCGAACATTTTTTGTCAGACTGGTATACCATCAGTTTTCTGTGGATCTCATTAAAACCTTTGTTAGAAACAGGGTTGCTTATTTTCTTCTGGCAATTTAAGCTTTCCATGCTCAGTGCATTGTTTATTGGTGCTGGAATTAAAAGAAAAAAAAAAATCTTTTCATCAAGGTCATGCATCTATTGGCTGGTAAGTCTGACTGGTGTACATGTGGCGTTTTATTCTTACTTGCTCAAATGTGCCTCAGTTACATTCTCCATCACTTGCGCTGGTCCTTTTCCCCTCCAATCTTCTACAGAATTGCTCTGGTTGAATTTTGGTCTCTGTGGTTTTGATAATTTGATCACATCGCATAAGGGGCAAAGATAAAGATCAAATTTTGTAACGTTAGTCAAAAAAGAAAGAAAACAATCTATTTATGTTAGAGTAAATATCAGCCATGCCACCTGTCTGTGTTGTATTTATAAGAAGAGATAGTGATGTTTTAGATCCAACAGTGGCATGCAGACAAACATCTCGTGTGTTAGATAAATATGAGATAGATCTGTCTGCTAAGGTAGGCTGGTGTCATTGATTCACTCAATTAGTGTACTGGATGGCAGGTAGATTGTTAGAGGAAGAATCAATACTGTGTTAATGCGCTGACTAAAGGTACAATCATACAGCCATAAAGATGTGTTGCTCTATGTTGCTGTTGTTTTATTACTTCACTCCCCTTGGCATGATTCCCAATCCTTAGCTAAATTCTCCCTTTCCACCGTCAACTCACTGTTGCTTTCAGGATTCAAGGGGAAGGACTGCTCCCTGGATATTGATCTTTGCTCATTTGGACTGTGCAGTGAACACACTTTAATATGCACTGAGACCACAGATGGACAGAATGTCTCTTGCACATGTGAAAGAGGTGAGCTGGACATAAAACAGGTGGGAAACGAGTGCATGTGTGAGTGAGTGAGAACAAGTACATTTCTTATTCCTTCTGACTTGACAGAAGAAATAAGAAATGAAAAGTTATCAACTTAAACCCAATTCAGTTCAATTTTGTAAAAAAAAAAAAAAAATACTTGTAAGCTTGCCAGGACTATCCAGGCTTCATGATAAAAAGCTGCAGATGCTGTAAGTGACAAAATGGTCAGTGTGGAACAGGGTGCACATGCACAAGTAGTCATGCAGCTTTTTCCTGGATGCAGTCAAGGTACTGGAACTAAAAACGTTTTGCTTGCCATGCCAAGCATAATTCGGTCTATAGTATCCCAGCATCTCTCTTCAAAGGGAAGGCTATTACACAGAAGTTCACGTAAGGCAATCAATAACTGTAACATCATTACTTGCGTTACATTTATGCTCGGCATATGTCAAAATGAAAGATTGTGAGTGATTTCTTATGTAAATGAAGAACCTGCAGCAAGCGGCAATCCTCAGATCAGATCTCAAGGGCAAACTGCAAGTAGCTGTCTTGTATAAATGTTTCAGGTCAGCAGTCTTGGCATCCATATTATCGTTTCCTTGCCAACATAAAGTGTTACTAAATGTCTTACCCTCTTTCCCTTTGTGACCTAGTATCTAATACATGCAGAAGATAACATCTGATCTGAGAATGGTGAATGCATTAAAAAAAAGAAAGAAATCGCTGCATTGGTAGGAACGTTGCAGGTGAAACTCACTCTTGCTATTGAAGAGAAAAAACTCTCATAGAGCAGTTTTTTTGGTATAACTATTTTTTTTCCAAACTAAAAAACTATTTTACTGCTACTATTTTCTTTTTAGTTTTTCTTTTTATTTATGTTTGTCTTACAATTTTTCTAAGCAACAACTTTGCAGTTAATCTCAGTTTTTCCACATACAATTATCCAAGCTCCCTTACTATTTTTCATCAAAAGCTCTTGGCATGAAAAAGAAGAAAAAAAAACATTTTTGCCATCCAGCAAGTTTCTTTAGTTCAGCAATTGTTTTTGTTTTTGTATAATGCCACTCTCGTTCTGCAGGAAAACTGCTTTTCCTGCTGTAAAACAGATGTTACTGTTCCCTTTTTTGTTTTTCTTTTCTTTTCTTTTTTTTTTTTTTTTAAACCACATTCCTAATTGTTAAAAGCATGTTCTCACATTCTTCTACCCTGGCTGACTGTGTGAAACTTTCATTGTGTACACACATAAAGAAATCCTCCAGTGTAGGTAACTGAGGTTAACCGTGTGCAGCTTATTTAGCACAAACAATAATATGCTCGAAGCACTGGCATGCTTTCTCTCTTCAATGAAACTGTCAATATGTGTGTGTGCTGTGTGAATGCATGCAGTACATGTGTGCTGATGCATGTTAATTGTTTCATATGTTTCACTATGTATAGATTGACTTTGATTTAAAAAAAAAAAAATCACTGGTTTTGGTTTGTTTATTGTAATAGATCAGAAGGGCAATGACTGACTCCTATTAAACATGATTAAATGATCCAGTGAGCTGAGTCTGCCTGTTCTCAGCAAGCTCTGTGAATCAATAATAGCTTTGAAAACCAGCTTTTGTTTGCGAAAACAAAGTCATGCTGATCCTAATTGGCTGAGGAGTGAAACCGAGGGAAGAGGATTCAAATAACATTTGTTTTTCCTCTTCTTCTTTCTTCATGTGCTGCAGGGTTTGGAGGGTCATTTTGTGATATAAATCTCAATGAGTGTGAGTCGCAGCCATGTCAGAGTGGTGGCATTTGTATGGATGGCATTGACCGGTATCAGTGCTTGTGCTTCGAGGGTAAGTTGAAATGCAGTTATGTCCACCAGCGGCTGAGATGAAACAGGAATATGGATAATTCAGACCTTTGTTAGCATTTGAGTGCGCAACCAACGGATTTCAACCCTGAAGTTTTAACAATTGATTAAATGAAAAAGCTATTCAGGAACATTTTTACACTCGTTTGTCTTCCATTCTACTATTTGAAGAGCTTTTGCTTATCCACGTGGATAGGGATTTAGTTTTTTCTTTGCAGCTGACAGTTGGTACACGACTGAAGATGGTTTTGTAGTTTTTGTCACATGAATGCTCAACTACCATCGAAAGAATGAAAATAAATCTGTAGGCCATGTGTTTTCTTCAGTTATCACATGACATGCTGTTGAATGCATACAATGTAGACCCTGACTAATGAATGTAAGTGTTTCAGTCTGTTAGCACATCTTAGTTTTGTCATCAATTCACCCATCAGTCAGTTTTTCATTGTAAATATTCCATGTCTTTCTTCTCACCTATCATTTTCCTGCCCCTCATGCTGGAAGTCAGAGGTCAGGACTTTGTGCTGGCTTCTCCAGCACAAAGCCTTTGTTGTCCTTAAGCCACTTTGCACCTAATGTGGAGGTATGCTTGGAGTCGTTCTCCATTTGAAAGGCCAATCTACACCCAGGCCGTAACTTTGTCCCTAATGTCTTGAGTTACTGATTTGCTATATTCTCATAATCTCTCCACCACTCCATCCTGTGGCAAAGCAGCTCGACAACAGGATGCTGCTACTCGCACACTTCCCAACTGGGATCGTGTACTGAGACTTCAAAGCTTCCCCTGGTTTCCAGCAAAGATAACAAGTGTCATTATGACCAGTTATATTTTATTGTCATCACACTGCAGGATGGGTCTCCAAAATCTTTGATCTTTGTCCTCATGTGTAGCTTTTTCTTTTTCTGTTTTTCTTTTTTTGGGGGGGGGGTTTCGAGCAGTGTTCTTTCTCTTATTGTGGGGCCTTTCAATCCATCTCTGTACAGAATGTTTTTCACCGAAGATAATAATACTCTTAGTGCTTTCAGCCAACATTTTTACAAGGTGTTTTGTTGTTGTTCTGGGACTTATTTGCACATTTTGCATCAAAGCAATTTCTTTTCTGGACACAGAAGCCATCTCATTCCTGAGCTTTTTGATGGCTGCGTGTTACTGTTTAAACATATCAATGTGTGGCATTCAGGCATCTTTAATTTTGATAATTTCTTTTAAGATGAAAAGAGCTGTTTTGCTCATGTGTACTCTGATTTTTGTTGAATCTGCCCTGGACAGAAAAGTAGATAACTGTACCTTTGTTGATTGTACAAGGACTTAGTTTGACACAGCTGGAGAAGACCAAGACCATAACCCTAATCCTCATCATCGTATTCAACCGGCTCCCTGTATTTGAATCGTATGCACCATGGAGTGTTGTTGATATTTGACAGAAACATGATTTTAAAGAGAAGACTGAGTCAAAGAGCTAGTTAGTAAATGTCTTTGTTCAGAATTTAATCTGTATATTATCCTGAAAAATACTTTTTTTTCCTTTACAACATATGATGGTTATCTGTACAAGGACTTACCAGTTGCACATTTCCCCAATGCAACTAGGCCTGTAATTCATTACCTAGGAAGTTGACAAATATGTTTTTAGATTCAGATCACATTAGAAATTCTTGCTTGCATTATCATTGGTAAAGGATAACAATAAATCACAGCTATTTTCCCAATAATCTCTCACTGCAGTTGTCATTTTACCTCTGGCTAAAGCTTGATTGCAGGTGAAGTCTGTTATGCATTTTTAATGAAGTCAGAATAATTGTCAAATTTTATGACTTGGAGAGAGATGGAAATTGGTTCCATGGTCAGTTTTAGAAATGATGAGAATTTGACCTGCACTGATGGTGCTGATAGTAAAGCATTAGTCATGGGTCTCCTGTAGCCGCGGTGTGTGACAGTGCTAATGATAGTCATTTTGTAGCGTGACCATGCGGTGGAATATATTTATGGGAGAGTAAAATGACAGAAATTTTAGCTTTCTTGATGACTTTAACCTTTTGTTTTTGTTTTTTAAAGCCAATGTTTAAATTCAATCTTACTCAAAAAATGTTCACCACACACAGTAAATAAATACGTGCATACATACAACTTGTTTCCTTAACTACCAAATGCTGCAGTCCCGACAGTCTGCACTTTTCAACTTGTGCAGAGCTTGAAGTTCTGTCAAATTTGAACAATATGTGGTGAAAGACAATAATTAGTGTCTTTTCAAGTCTGACATTTACTGAAATTCATAAACCATTTATGATTTTTGTGTTTTTTTTCTCAGGCTTTGGTGGTTTCAACTGTGAAATCGACTATGATGAATGTGCCTTTGGATACTGTGCCAATAATTCCACTTGTATTGATCAGGTTGCTGACTATGAATGCATCTGTCCAGTAGGCTTTGCTGGTGAGTTTGTCATTTTTCTGAGCAGTCCTTGGCGAGAATAGCATCAACTAATAACTCAGTATGGGAAATTGTCAATATGAAAAAATACAAAGGGAGAGAGAGAAAAACCAATGATTTTACTTTAATATACTTTAATATACTAGACTTTAATTACTTTGCTGGCAGTGTGATTGGTAGATTCGTTTGGCACTTTACTCCTGCAAAACATCCGAACAAAACAAAAATGGCTACGGAGGGTTTTTTAGTGATATTAAGGAGATGAAAAGAAAAAAAAAAAGGTAATTTTATTCAAACAGGTGATGGGAAAGGGTGATTGTAATGATACATAGAACAACAATTGTCTGTGTAGGCTGAGTCTTAAAGGATCATAGATGGGTAGAGGATTTCTACTTCATCAATATATGTGTGACAAACCCATCTAACCATCCATCCATGCATCCATCCATCCATGCAACCCGTCGTTGCAAGAAGGTTCCTGGTTCTCTCCTGCACCAGGAGTCTTTCTTTGGGGAGTTTGCATGTTCACGTGCTTGCATGGGTTCTCTCCAGGTACTCCAACTTTCTCCCCAATCCAAAAACATGTATGTTAGGTTGACTGATTATTCTAAATTGCCTGAAGGCATTAGTCTGAGTGGATGGTTGTTTTTTCTGTATACTGTGTTTGGCTCTGTGATGGACTGGCAACCAGGGTGTCCAGGGTACCCCTGTACATGGATGGATGGATGGATGGATGGATGGGTGGATGGATGGATGGATGGATGGATGGGTGGATGGATGGATGGGTGGATGGATGGATGGATGGATGGATGGATGGATGGATGGATGGATGGATGGATGGATGGATGGATGGATGGATGGATGGATGGAGGAACTTAAGTGTGGAAACGGTTAGACTGCAATCCTAAACTGGATACCAGTGATCTCAGATTTACAGACGTTGCATGGAGCTTGTCGCTTATCAATCGCTGATATAGTGACATGGGCATGAGAGCACTATGGGAAACCTTTGTCAAGCACTACTTTATAGAGATACATTCACAAATGCCCCTTAAATTTCACTTTGCAATGCAAAATCCTTCTTTTATGTCTCTGGGCTCAGAGGCCTTAGGTTTATTTATAATTACACAGTGAAGATGTATATTGTGGTGAGAGCATTAATGCAGAAGTACACAGATATTTTAAATCAACATATAGGTTCTTCAAGACCACATCTATTTCTGTACATCCATGCATTTTTCAGTGAGATAGCGCTGGCTTCCCTGCAGTCGCCAACAGACAGTGTGTGAAGAATTATGAATAAAAAATGTTAAGTCGATGATGCCATGATGTTGCATGCTTTATTACACGTTTGGAGGAAGAATGGGGCAAAATAACACCTTAAATTTGAATCACTTGTTTTTGTCAATGTAAGAAAACCTTCATAAATTTAATGAGAAGAGATGGCAAAATTACAAAGGAAAAGAAAGAGGAAAGCAAAAACAAGAAAAAAAAAATCAAAACATGAACATTTTTGTTTCATATTGTTTTAAATGGGATAAAGTCAGAATAAACCACGACTGATTACACTATATTCATATATATATATATATATATATATGAATATATATATATATGTTGGCAGTGCAGTTTTTTTTTTTTTTTCCATTTGTTACTTTGTCTACATCTTCACGAGGATAATTGAGACATATTTAATTACTTTTCAGGTAAGAATTGCTCGATGCCTGTCTCTGCATGTACATCGGATGTGGACTTCTGTAGAAATGGTGGAACCTGTACACAGAATTCAACTGGAGATTTACAATGTATTTGCCCTTCAGGTACTGAACAATTTCTTAATTCTTTTTCATTGGATTGGTACAGATTTATAGAGATTAATTTTGCCATATAGGTCATATTAGCTTTGCCCACTTAGTGTACAAAATCAATGGTGTGCCCATTGCAAACAGGACAAAGCTAGATAATTGTGCTCACCATGTGCTCTTCTTGGTTAATGCAACCTCTGCTGTGAATTCAGCCGTTAATACATGTGAAAACACATTAGTGATATTGATTACTGTGGAATCAGCAATGCACACATTAACCTCTGTCCAAATGCACTACTGAGGAGCAATAAAATAAAATCACATTTTGTTGAGGGGTGGGGTGGGGGTTCGGGGAGGTTAATGCAACAAGAGCTTTATGTTAAATTAAAATCCTCAGTTTTTTTTTTTTTTATGATGCATAAGGATACTGCACACTGAAGATAACCACTTTTTTGATCCCACCTCTTACAGGATACCATGGGAAAGACTGCTCTTTGTCTGTGAGCTTGTGTGCGTCAAATCCATGTCACTCCAAAGGGACTGTCCTCTGTGAAGAGTTGGAAAGTACTTATAGATGTGTGTGTCGTCATGGACACACTGGGAAGCGCTGCGAAACACATGTAAACCACTGTGTCGATGGTCTTTGTCAGGGTGGTTCATTATGTGTGGATGTTTCGGGAGGGTTCAAATGTGATTGTTTACCAGGTAAAGTCACCCTTTAATAGTGGCTTGTTTCCAAGCGCGCCATTCCCTCAACTGAATCATGCATCATTTATATGATGTGTAGTATATATGTACATCACATTACAGATACACTCCCAGTCTGATGCTTTCACTTGTTCAGCTTTCTTCTCTGTGGGAGTCTAATCAGTTTGGCCTTAAGCAACAACATGCAGTCTTTATGCAACAGTATTTATGCAATATGTACGTCAGGGCTCAGCTCATCAGGATGTGAGCTGTCTTCAGAGTGTAATGATGCTGAGGGTGTCTGTTTGTTGGTATATTATGAGAGGTATATATTACTATCAGTGAGATATATATCCAGACGTATTTGGATAATGATGACTTTTTATGGTTTTGCTTTTATCCACCACTACCATGGATTTGAAATAAAACAGGTAAGATGTGATCAAAGTGTTAATGTTCAGCTTTAATTTATGAGGTTTAAGAAAATATATGATATTTCATATCATTTAGGAGTCACTCACTCTCTCATTACTTAAAGACAGACGAAGCAGTTGGCATTGTTCAGCTGTGAGACAGGAACAAGGAGGTCTTAACTCAAGTTAAGAAGGTCATCATTAGGCTGCAACAACAAAAAAAAAGTCTATAAGAGAGAGCAAAAATCTTAGGTATAACCATGTCAACATTTTGGTACATTCATAAAGAGAAAGAAAGCATCGCTGTGTTCCATAACATCGAAATAGCAGGAAGACCACTGCGGACAGCAAAAGCAAATGATTTGCAGAATCCTTTCTTTGTTGAAGAAAAATGCAACAAGCAGCAATTGATGCTGGATGCAGTGAAAGTTTGGCAAAGCATCTCCAGGGTGGAAGGTCAGACTTCGTGATGTCCCCACATTGTCCGAATACTTTTGAGCCTCTGAAAAAAATCAGCTAAAATAGCTGTATTTCCTAAGTGGTCAATGTTATGTTTTTGTTCAACTTTTCATTATTTTTGTTAAACCATGTCATTCTTCAAATACTGTGCCCTTAAAATGACAGGTCCAGTTTATATAATTTTGCTTTTAAATTGTCATTTTAGCACTGAATATTTTAAACATAAGAATTTTTTTTTTTTTTAACCTGTTGTTTTATCTTTTTTATCAGATATTAAAACAGGCAATAACATTTCAGGGAGAACCAAGGCAAACATTATGTAAAAAAAGTAAGAAACCAATAAAATGAAAAGAATAAACACAGTAGCATATATTGTATATCACTCAATAAATGAATTGACATTACAAGTCCTACAAAATATTTAAAATAATTGAGGCAATATTTAATACATATATAAATGTGTTAATATATACATTCTGCTTCAATTTTTCCTTAAACGCTTTATATATTTGCCATTTCTTTTTCAGTTTCACTCACTGATTTAATCATTACTTTTAGTATTTACTTTTAATCCCTGCATATATTTTTCATTGATTTTTTTTATTTATAATTTCTAACTACGGGTTCACGGCCACTGCCTTCCTACAGCGACCACATTGATCCAGTTCTAGAGACACAGTAGCCATGAACTCTCCCCCTCATTTTCATCTATATTTCACATTGAATAGTCAATTTGTGCAAAGTTAGAATGGAAGCACAGTCCTCTACCAACATTTTTTTTTTTTTTTTTTTTTTTTTTTTACAGATTTGTTGTATGACAACAAAGTTAAAATAACCTTGGTTCGTCTGCAGCGAGCCCATCTATGCCGTCGTTTCAGTTGAATGACATTTTCTGAATTGTGTCAGTAGCTTGAAATAGCAGTTTATTCTGACAGCTATAATTGATGTTAAATCCATTATACTGCAAACATATTTTTCACTCTAACTCAGAAAGGATTTGATTCATGTCATTGTGGTCTCTAACAGAGGTTTACACTCAATAACATCCAGTAATAGACCAAGGATTGTTTTAACTCCAGAAGATTCCTTTTTTTAACAGTTTGTTTGATTACACCTGAAGTATATTTTTAGTATAATTAAGAATAATGTTTGGACAATGTAATACTCTTGTTTTTATTAACAAAAAAGAGCCAAACATAAAAAAAAAAGGATTTGTCATCTCAATGGAGAAACCCCAAGAGCGTCTCATCTTCTTTCTTGACAGGTTTAAGAGGCCAGTTTTGTGAGACAGACATTGACGACTGTGAAGAGGAGCCTTGTGGAGCGTTGAGTATTTGCAAAGACACCCGGAATGGTTACAGTTGCTTTTGTGCACCTGGATTTATAGGTAAATAAAGGCTATCGTTAAGTTATTACTTGTGACCTAAGGAGATGTTTCATTCACAAAAGCAATTTTTCAACATGTACTCCTGTTCTACCTTTTTTTTTTTTTTTTTTTTCTTTCTAGGAAATAGGTGTGAGATTGAAGTGAATGAATGTCTCAGCCAGCCCTGTCGAAATGGAGGCTCTTGTATGGATGAGCTCAACTCATTCAGCTGCCAGTGTCCTCCTGGGATCACAGGTAGTTTCCTTCTCACCGGGACTTTTCAAACCCCAGAAATAGTCTTTCTTTTACACAGTTTGTGGTTTGTTTAAACTGAACTGACTTTACTTTCTGCTGCCAGCTGTCACCAATATTATCTCTGCTGAGCACTTATTAGGCTGTTGATACAGGTGTTTTATAGAAGTTTCAAAAGTTAAATAAAGTTCAGCAGCTCCATTAATTAACTTATCGTGGAAGAATGAGGAGGTCTACAAGATGATTTTAGGATTCTGGCTGCAGCCATATGGAAACATGCAAAAAGGAACGTTGTCATTTGAGCTGATGTGTTTATTTAGTATAAATGTCAATACAGTATAATATCTTGAGCATCATTTTTGAAAATACTCACCAGACTGTGGGAGGAAGCTGAAGTACTTGAAGAAAACCCACACAAATATGGTTCTGGGAATACCTACATCCAAGTCATAACATCAATGAAAACACTGAACATCAATGAAATGTTTTGTTGACTCAATTATGTTTGTTGATTTAAGGTCTGCTCAGGATGTGCTTACTTCAAGTATTTGTTTTATAGTCAAATCAACTTGAGATTTATTACTTTGTAATTCTGAACACATTTCTGGAAAATCAAAAGGGAATGGGATTCTTGCCCACAACTGAACTTTTGGAATTGGGCCAGTTTCACATCAGCAGCGTGGTGTGTGCTTTGGATTTCTTCTGCTAAACTAAACTATGTGTGTATTCACACCACCTACCTTTCTGTTGTGCTGCTGCTACAGTCTGTACAATCCTTTTAAACAGTCTGTACAATCTTTTTAAACAGTAATAGTATAAGTATGTAAATTAATTCTATTGAGAGTGAATTCTAAGGTCCAGAAATGAAAGAAAACCTCACATTTTATGCCTTTGACACGTTGCCTGCATACTGCAACTAGTGTGGCAGTTGTTTTGATGGAGTCAACATGATGCCAGACAAATGTTTTAGCTGTGTATTTTGCAGAGAACCACTTACCTCACACTCCATATGATGTGACTAGGGCTGAAGTTCAAACGTGTTTCACAGTCCTATAAGTGGGAGCTGGAAAAAAAAAAATCATGTTGTGGATTTGCAACGTACACGCTGTGCTGTCTGTGGGAAGATGGCTTTACATTAATTACATTTTTTAATTAAATTTTCTTTATATAGCATCTATTACAATACAAGTTGCCTCTAGGCACCTTCCAGAGACCCAGAAAACGACCCTCGAACAATTATTACATAAATGACAGCAGGTAAAAGTTAGCACCTACCGAGAGAAAAACCTTAAGCCAAACAGTGGTAAGGAAAAAGGGGGACCCTCCTGCTGAAGGCCGACCGGATAGAGCAGGAAAAGGGAGATCAAACAAAGAATATAGAGCAGAGAGAGGAGGGACACAGATACAGTATATTGTCAAAGGTACAAAGGACAAGATATATTAGTAGTATTTATTTCAGCCTCCTTAACCCAAACTGGAAGTTTGTTCCATAGTGATGGTTACTGATAACAGAAAGCCCGTCCTCCAAATCTGCATCTGGATCCTCTAGGAACTACGAGTAAACCTGCACTCTGAGAATGGAGAGGTCCTGCAAATAACGTGGAGCTAGGCTGTTTATGTGCAAGTAATAGAATTTTAATTTGGATTCTGAGTTTTACGGGGAGCCAATAACGAGAGACTAACACAGGAGAGGTGTGCTTTCTCCTGCTGATTCTGTTTCATCTGGCTTCATAGACAAATACAGCTGTGTATCATCAGCATAGCAATGAAAATTGATGCCGTGTTTCTGGATAATACTTTCCAAGGACTGCACGTATAAACTGAACAAGATTGGCCCTAGTACTGAACCCTGCAGGACACCATAGCAGACCCCCGTCTGTAATGAAGATACCACATGAACATGAAGAAAGTGGAATCCATCAGATAGATATGATTTAAACCAACCTATCTGCCCTTTTAATCCCAGCAACTGCTCTAACCCGTGTTGTAAAAATGCAGTGATATACAGTTTTAAAAGCAGCACTGAGGTCCAGCAGAACTAGAACATTAAAATGTAGTCACCTTTACAAGATTGAGCCTTGATCTTAAGTCTCACTTGCTAATGTGCTACTGTTGCTTATCTCTAAGATTTAGCAAATTATCTTAAATAAATGTATAGACTGTATGAAGATAACAAGGCAAACCCTCTTAGAGGTCACCCATGGGTTTCTGAAATATAGTTTTGAAGCCAGTTAATGAGGGATACCATAGCTACAAGAACTTGCTTTGCCGAAACCCAATTAATACAAAAAAAAGGGCAAGTGAAGTGAACCTGATCCTGGCAGTGAGATGGAACATTTTTTTCTCAGTTACCACATTTTAACATGGTGGTCAATAGAGAATGAGTTACTTTTGTAGCCAGGCCCTGATGGTCAGTCAATGAACTGCAATTTTTTTAGACTTCAGGATTTTTTTTATGGCATTAATACAAGGCCATAGATACTGTGTATTGCAGGGAGGAGGAAACCCTGGTCCTGGAGTAGCACTGTCCTGCATGTTTAGATGTTTCCTTGAATCAACACACCTAACTCTAATTAATGGTCATCATTAGCTTCGTCAAGGTCTGCACAAATCTGCAAATGACACAGCCATTTGGAATTCCTGCATTCAATCTGAGCACTGTACCTTTACATTACTGAGCTTGGATCAACACTTATGTGTTCAATGAGAGAGAAAAAAGAAAAAGCCTAAACTCAGAATTGAATGTTTTGTTGTGGTTGTTTAACACAACCAGTATAATATCTGAAATGTTACTGAACCAAAGGCCTTATTTCATTTTATTTGTACACCTGTGGATTTTATTGAGTGACTTGAGCAGATACTCTTCTTTTCAGTTGCTACCGCTGCTCATGATCAACTTTCTCTTCAATAGTAGCCTCCCTAGTGCTTTTCAAAGAAGTCTTTTCTCTTGCTTCACTTGATCTCTCACATTTTAGAAGGATATGAAGTTCTCAGTTGGATTTCAGTCAGGTGAGAAAAGGGGTCAAGTCATCACTCAGACATCTTTGAAGCCTTGGCTGCCTTGCATAGCAGTGGTGCTCTGATGGAGGATTGGCCTGCATAAAAATCTCAGTTCTCTTTAATGTTACTTAATTATTTCTTCTTAAATCGCTGCTTAAAGAAAGCATGCTCCAGAAAGTAGCTATTAGTTATCCAGAAGAGGGTTCATCCATCAGGTCCATCAGGTGTCACCATCATTTCAGTTGTCCAAATCAACCTGGATCCAGATTTTTCAGAGCAATAATTACTTTTTAACACACAAGCCCTAATTATTGGCAGTTATGTTGCTTTTCTTTACATATATAATTATTATTTTCTCTATGATTTTGAGCATTTATCACTTTGTACTTCTGGACACATGACATGACATATGATACCATTTTAATTTTAAGAGTACAATGTCATAATTTGATTTTCTCAAGACTTTTACTCTTAATTGGCACCACTCTTTTTTTTTTTTTTTTTTTTTTTTGGTGAACTGATTTACTAATCTCAAGTAGATGTGTCTTGTGGTCACACCTTAATCATTTTGAAAATTCAAAAGTATTTCAAATGTGTGAAAATATTGACAACTTTTGATTTTCTGTGTTTTTTCTCTATTTTAACAGAAGTGATGATGCTGCTATACCTCAAGGTGTTAATCACGCAGCCCCACCTCTTATCTTTTCACAAATACTTATATATATACCTCAAAAACTACAGCCAGCATTTAAGTTTATATAGAGAGAGGTTTGTGAATCTGCACAATACACAATTTAAATAGTTTCAGGGCAGAATTAACTTCATTGCAATCTTGAGAATTAGATATGTACTCTGCAAAAACGTAAGGGTGTCATTAAAGTCTTTAAAAATCATTAGTTAGAAACATATTGTGTTGTTTAGTATGTTTCAAGCAAAAAAAAAAAATCTGTGATTTTGCCTTGAAGAATTAAAGAAGAGACAAGCTAAATTATCAGTTTTTGTAATAATAAAAATATGTTTTATAAAGAGCAGGGTTTGTTTTTTTCTTTACTTCTCAACTTTAATTAAAAACAACATGAAGATCCTGGTTTGTCAGCATTTATGTTACGCAAGCCTTCAGGCCAAATCCACATGGAAGGCTGAGAGGTTATAAAATAAGCCCTGTCCTTCATAGTGTTACAGGAGCAGCACAAACAGTACACTGTAATTACATGGAATGTTAGTGTAATTCAGGGACCCATTATCATGTTGGCATTTTAAACTTCATAACAGTGCCCTCTAAAAGCTCACAGAGACTGTAAATGTGGCAGACAGCAAGCTCCCTGCTCGTTTTCACATACAGCAAGCAGGAAAGACGAGGAGAATAATTTGAGTTCTGTAATCAGTGAACTATTCTTAATGTGCTTTTTAAAGTTAAAATAAATTTCAATATGAATTGTGTTGTTTGGAAAGACGTTCCTCGGTGAAGACTAAGTTGTTTACCTGTTAAAAACGACACGTCAAAAGCCCTTATTTGTATAATATTCAAAACAAATATGTAAGTGACAGCTTAATTTTTGTAGCATGCTGGATGCAGGATGTGTGTATGAAGTGTCTTGATGAATTACTAACAAGAAATTCAAACTGTCACCAAGCATCAAATTTCAAATTCTCCATGCAGCGGCATTAAGCCAAATGAAAAAGTGGAAAACAGAGGGGAAAGAACGAGCAAGAGTAATTCAGTGTTTCAAATCATATCTGAAATACAGCACTGTGTTTGAACAGTGTTTGATTTGAACAACATGTCATTACAGGGAATTTCTGTGAAGTCAATACTGACGAGTGTGTCTCCTCTCCCTGCCTGCACAATGCCACATGTGTTGACCTGGTTCACGGCTACGAATGTGTCTGCAAGCCTGGCTTCACAGGTGAGTGGAGCTCACCCGAACTGCAGGGTTCTGTAAATATCCCATAATTCAGGAAGACGGAGAGACGGGATTATATAAGCACAGGGGCCGGCAAGATGCAGACGCCAACAATCCAGACAGATAAACAAGGACAAGGGCAGAAAAGCAAAGGAAACGAATTAGACATCTACATATGAGGTAGATTATACTTTCAGAATAAAACAGGAAGTAAAGCATGTACTTGCTGAACTAAACAGAGGCGTTTGCCTTAAACAAGTACAGCCGGACCAAACAAACAAACAAAAATGTAAGCTTGACCCAAGAATACATAAAATACTACTTCTGAAACATTTAGGGCACTACGTGAAATGTTTGTTCAATGATTTGCAAATCCTTTAAAAAATATTTTACATAAAATACAACGCAGTTTAAGAATGTCAGTTGTTGAAATAAAAAATGTTACTCATTATCTGTAAAAAAAAAAATAAAAAAAAACAAAAAAAAACAGGCTTGCTTGATAATGATCGCAGGAACGCGTGTCAGAGCTGAGGACAGTTGGTGTGGTTTTGAAAATGAAATCTTTTCCCCATTCTCACTTGACAACGTGAAGGATTTCAGGTCTCATTACAGAATGGGGTCCAGCATTGTTTTCTTAAAGTCAGCAAGACCTTCTCTGAAGAAGAGAACATCTGGATGACAGCGTATGTTACCCAAAAAACTGTATGTATCAGTCAGCACAAAGGGGGCCTCCGCAGATGGCAGTGATTTCCACCAGGGAATCATGTTTAATGCAGTGCTGCCTGAAAGATCCTGGCTGTTTAGTATTCATTTTCAGCCATCCTCGTGTATGGTGATGCCTTTGGCTTTTCTGAATCCTTTAGAATATCTGTTACGGGTAATACAAAACGTAACTGTTGTACTTTCAGAGCGTAGTGAAGCCTTTCTCATCTCTTGTGAATCCGTCTAAATAGCTATGAGCATTTTTTAAAATAATTTTATTTTTTAATTGTGTGACGTAACAGACTTTGTTCTGTCATCATGTTCAAAATGAGCACATGTAACAGCTAAATCTGTGTGAAATAGTATGGCAGAGTAGTTAAAGTAGCTAAAACTTTGAAAACAAATTGTCAGCATTATTAGACCTGCATGTATTCTTCAATCATGTAAGCTAAGAAATTAAAATGTATTTTATACCCAGATGAAATATTGATCTTCAGCCACCATGTGCTTCAGTACAGACACTCTTATGAAGTGTTTTGATATAAACATTTTTTTTAATCGCCAAACCTTTCTATAAGTCACCCAGCAATATAACTCACGTATCAGTTTTTCTTCTTTCCTGTCAAAGGTACAAAATGTGAACATGACATTGATGAGTGTGCTTCATCTCCCTGCAAGAATGGAGCAACTTGCATTGACCTGCCCGGTAATTACTTCTGCCAGTGTGTGGCTCCATTTAAAGGTAATGAGCACTGAGGAAAGGGGGACAAAAAGCAAAGTTAATTAACTTCACATGCTACTATTTTCACCTGTCTGGATCCACTTCACATGTCGCAACAAAATGAGCACATCTTCATTTGCTGCCAGAAGTTAAATAAAGAAAACTTGAACCATTAGGAAGATAGAAGCTCTGATTGATGCTTCTGCCACCGTAGTGACAGAAATAGACAGAAATAGCGTTGCTTATTATTAGTGCTTAGCAATAAAAATGACATACTCATGGGAGATTTGAAATGTAATTTAAAAAAAAAATTTTTTTTATATACCAAAAGCACAGCAGCACTTTTTGAAAGCAGTCTTCGTAATGGCATAATGACATTGTAGTTTCAAACTCTTCAAAAGATGCACAGTATCTTAACAAGTACAAAAACCCGTCACTATTGCCGTATCTAAGAGGCTGTTCAGACCTGGTGTCCGGGGGGATCTGATCACTGGTTGCCACCTCTAAGTAATTATGCGTGTATGCGTTAATTAGACGTTAAACACGTATCAGACTCACATTTGGGCTTCTCTGATTTTTATTTTTGTTACAAGCATTTCTGTTATGCAACAAACAGAGTGTAACAGAAATTAAAGGGCAGTGACATGCGCCGCAGCTAATCAAAAACAGTCAGGAAAAAGTTGAAAAATGACTTTGTTAAATACGCCCACATTTGCGGTGCATCTTGTACTGTAACACAGAACAACACAGTCTCACTGTGACACTACACTTGAAGTTCATCCGTTTGACGCTGAAAACACGAACGAAACTGCGTGCACCTTAAAAGGCAGCTCCCTGGACTCCCAGGACAGATATGGGCTCCGGCACAGCACTCAGCTGCTTTGTTCAGTTTCTGTAGAAATTAACATCAAAGCAGAGCAAGACGTGTTCGGTGAATGAGACATCCAGTAAATTTCTATTCTTCTTTTAACAGAAACTATTTTTTCCTCTAAAATATCCCACTGAAAACTTAGCTGCTAGTGTGGTGTCACCTCAGGTCAGCAGGTGGTGTGACTCAGGACCCATTTGTGTTCACGCTGTTAAAAGAACATGACCACAAATGTCCCAGACCCTCTGAATGTCACTTCATCATTGTGCCCTGGGAATGTTCACATGTGTGTTTAGCAGGGTCCAACTTATGATCCGATTACCGAGGACATATGCCATTTCTACGTAGGAACAGGTTTAAAGATTTCAGAGGACAGACTCTACCATGAAGCTGAACTTGGATAAAACTGTTGTTGTGGTGCTGTCAGGAGGGCAGCATTGTAAACAATGATTAAATGTGAAACCGGAGGATCAGCCAGACTCTTCTTTGACACACTCTAGAAGATATGACCTCTCTGACATGTCTAATGACCTCAGTGGCTGTGAGGTCCTTCTACAGTGGCACCAGTCAGAGCAGCACTTCATAAATCTGAGCCTCACCGAGCCCTACAGCCGTATGGCCGGAAGAAAGCGATTCCTGAAAAAGGCACATATAATTAACACACTCACACACACGCTTACATTAAAAAAAAAAAAAAAACTTCAAAGAAACACTCACAGAATACGGAGAGAAATTCAGAACTCTGATGAAAACGAAAATGGAAGTTTCAGGCTGTAATTCAAAGGACTGTAAAAAGTAATGCAGAAATGAGACTAACTAGCAGCGCTGCAGCCTCTCTGTTGAGCGGTAGCGGCCACTTCGTGTAGCTTTGCACTGTCAAGTATGTCAAAGAGAATTATGCATTGAAAAAAAGAAATGAAGACAACTCTGCTCTCCTCTTATCTGCGTGAATCTGTAAGTGATCAGCAAAGTACCTTCAGCTTGTTCTTTTCTTTTACAGTTTTGATTCAGCAGTTTTTCTTAGGTGACCATCCTTTTTTCTTTTTTTTCCACTAGAAATATTATTAATTGTATGCTTTATTTTTATTCTTCTTTAGAGATTATCAGAGGTAGGACACAGAACCATTGTGTTTTGTTCAGTTTTGAATGTTTTGAAACCTTTAAAAAACTCTTTTCAAGCGTTGCCTGGGCTGATAGATTTTCTGCTGTTTGTTTTGTGTTTGCATGTGTGTCAGCGTGGATTTTATGTCATTTCATTTGCATCTCAAGTCTCTGGCATCACTTTTCTATCAAATGTGTGTTTCACACATGACCTGGTGTGACCCGTGTTGTACTTTCTGTGTGCATACAGGACAGCTTTTATTTTTTTTTAACCATTTATCATCTTCTAGGTACTGGAATGTTAATATACATTACATTTACATCATAACAGCGTTTGTATGTGAGAAAGATCTCTGATTTTGATTATTCATAGACTCAAAGTACAAACTGTTGCATGTGTTGCGTGGGCTGTAAGGAACATTTTGCAAAGTGATTCAAATAGATTACAGCAATTTTTTTTATTTGCTCTAGAAAATAAAATGAATCAGTTCTAGTAGTGTACTTTTAAATTATTCATCTGTCTGTTCACAGAGTTTACTTGATGTATGTATTTTAACACAGAAACAGTTTTAAGGGAGCACCAGATAGGGGTTTTGTCTTCCCATTGAATTTGTACAGATATTCTTTTTGCTGGTCCCTCCGTGTTTGTGTCTTTTCCTCGCTCCAGGTCATAATTGTGAATTTTTACCCTGCGAGGCCAGTAATCCCTGTGAGAATGGCGGGGTGTGTGTGGAAGAGCTGGATCAGGACCATTTCCCTTTGGGATTCCGCTGTCACTGTCGCCGGGGCTTCCGTGGCCCCCGCTGTGAAATCAATGTGGATGAGTGCAGCTCCAGCCCCTGCATTCACGGCTTCTGCTATGATGGTAAAAAAAAATAAAACAGCTTATGTTGGCAACATTCTTAATATCAGGCCCTGAAGATAGGAGGGAAGCGCCATACGTGCATTCACGCACACAGGCACATGTCTGATGATGTTTTGCTTTTTGCAAAACTACTTATGGCTTAAAAAAAAAAAAAAAAAAAGCGGTAAGTAGTTCTGAGCCTGAAAGTTGTGCAACGTTCCTTTTTTATAGTTAGAGGTGATTGTCAATAAGGTTGTGGCTCTGGTGTACACCTGAATGGATCCTTTATATGAAAGTAAACAAAAATGATCTATTTAGAAGTGTTGGGTTATAATTTGAAATGGCCATATTCTATATTATGCTCTTTTTCAGTAATCAAATTTTAATCTGCAGTACCTGTAGTGTACCTTTGCACCCGACATTACTCTAAAAGCCAGAAATGATTTCAGAAAGACAAAAACTGGGAGTCACAAGGAGAGACATTTGCAGAACCAGAGCAAGTGTGGCTGAGGTGTTTTTTGACTGGTCTAATTAATTGAGGCTTGCTAATGGGCTCATAAATGTGCAAAGCTCCTGTTGCCTGTCAGATACTTACATTTTCAACATACCTACACATTATCAGTGCCGCATTTTCAACATTTTATGTAAATGAGCTCAACACCTCAAATTCGTCTACGCATGCAGATTCAGTATAAGAACATGGACATTGCTATGAACTGTAGCAGACCGTCTGTGATCAGTAAAGGCTGTGCTCATTACCTACTGTCAGCTTTCATTCACTTATATACAGGGCTTTGCATAAGTCATTTGGACTTCTCATCTTGTTCTTTTAACAAAGCTTTAATCAAAGCTATGATGGCATCCATATCACACTGTAGATCCACATCCGTGCAAGGCAGTTTATTTACGCCTTGCAGTTCTGACATAAAAAGATTCTCTTGTTGGAGCAACACTAAACAAGTTATCCAGCTTTGCAGTAGCCCTTCTTGATAAAACAGTCTTTCATGTAGTGGGAGAAAACGAATACATTTGCTCCGTTGCTGGGCTGGAAGAAATAACTCGCATGCGCCCAACCACGCTCGGCCAACTTTCCCTCACAATCAAAAACACATTTCTTTGGAGAGACATTGCGAACAATAGCAAAATGCTTAGTAAGAAGTACTAGTAGATCCAGTGAGAAGCCAAACATTCTTGATCATTGCAGCACAGTCGAAAAGCCCTGCTTTTAAAATGACTGCCGAAGCTCTGGCTCTGGTGGAATATGAGCATACAAGGACATTCAGCTCTCTGTGACGTTATAGAGGTCTGGTGTTAGAAACAAAAATAAACAGCTCTCTCAGAGGAAGCATTCTCAGCACCCTGAAGAAAAAGCATTTTGATGTTAACCGCAAGTTTTGATCCTCTAGTTATAATAATACAGCAAATACACCAGCTTAGAAATGTAGACTACTGAGAAATCCATTTTAATGTGTTTTATTTATATATTTATTTTTATAAGTAAGTGGCAAGTACATCACAATGATGCATTCACTGGGTAATATAATGTGATTTTTTTTCACAGTAAGAGGGGGGGGGGGGAGAAAGAAAGGAAAGCATCTTATAAAACATAAAAGATATGTAAATTTATGCAGTTGACAACAATCCTTTAGAAAAAAATTGGAATTGGCCAAAATGTAAATCAGGATGTAGGACTGGGTTTACACTGTGTGGTTGTTTTTTTTTGTTTTTTTCAGTCTTATAAGATCAATGCAAGGCACAATGTACGACTTGGATTCACTTAATCTTGGGTAAGACGTCAAGAGCGGTGATGATGCCCTCTCGCATCGTAGGCTACGGACCCGATGCTGTGGGATGTAGGTTGCATCATCAGCATGCAGAGCGGTAAACAAACACAAAGTGGAAATGAACCACTCCGTAGTGGCTTTATATGTGGCAAAAATGCTTTAAAAAAAAATGATTGTCAAAATAGACTTCTTTCCCAGGCGTGATGTAGCGGAAAAGACCAACTTTGAATATCAGCTTTGTAAGAAGGGCGTGTGGTATACTTGACGTGACCCAGGCTGCAGATACAAACATTATGTGCAATACCTTGCAACGTCTTCATAGCTTCTTCTTTAAAGAATTACACTGGGTCGCATTAATACATAATTTGAAATTGCATTTTAATAGGCTAGTTAGCGGATCGAGTGGTAGGATTTGTGATGCTCTTTGACGTCTATCGCAGCTCATCTTTGGTCGCAGGACAGTTCTATCTATCGTCTTTGCTCCAGTCTCACTGTGAGATGTACGACCGCTGTTTTTGAGCTACAGTAGTGCAGTTTTTCAGACAATTGTGAATTTTTCATCTGAGATGGCCAGAATTGCACAGTATCAACTCAGCACGTGAAAAGTGGAAATCGCGGTTGGCAAAGGTGATTGCAATCGCTGCACATTTAAAACAGCTCACTAGTTACTTATAATAGCTCATTGTACTTCATTTATTTTGCACTTATTCCTAAGGGAAACATAAAATAATACAAATTTGAAAGGTCATTATCATATACACTTGTTTTGTTTCAACAGCAGAGTTGTGATGCGTTTTAGCCTTAGTTTGATTCTGAAATCCTGCCAGTGTCACCTTACACCATTTCACCATGCGGCAGTGGATTACCATCCAAGTAAATTACTGTCTGTTCCTCACATTGCTACATTAGACCTCAGCCAGCTGTGTTGACCACTCCAGAGCTCAGCCAAGTGACCTTAGGTTGGTGAGCCAGGCCTTCAGGACCTTTTGGCCAGTGCTCAGCAGCAGCCAGGCAGCCAGCCAGCCAGCCAGCCAGCCACTAGAACAGCACAGCACAGCCACAGTGGCTTTGATGAGTAATGTTGCTGCCACCCAGGACTTAAAGCATTTCGTGAGAATAATAGCATCTACACGCAAAAAGATAGAGTGACAACATAGATTACGTGGTAAATCTTTGGGATAATGAAGAATCCTGGGACCCTGACTGGGGAAGTAATAAATTCACTCCTGTAAGAGCTGCAATTACCTCTGTCACTGGCTGCCTGTACGAGTGTTGTGCTGGAGAAACAGAATGATGCATCTCCTTTTAATGTCGTTAATTATTAAAGAGCAGAAGAAATTAATCGTTAGTCATGAGACCAACATCTAATGAAGGAACGTGGCACATTTGTAACATCTCTATCGTATAACTGAAATAGCTCACTTCTGCCGTGGTACATTTCCCCTCAAGAATCTTTAGCGTGGTAACAAATGACGATGCTTTATAGACTTTCATTTAGAAAAAAAAAAATTGGACATGTCCACCTGAACGACAAAGAACACAGTGACAAATAGGAGACTGAATGGCGACTGCAGAGAGGTTCGTTTAAAGTGTGAGAGTGTTGGTGTGTCGAACTCCGTTAGACTAATGGACATGGAGGTTACCTGCCACATGCGGTGTGGTTTTGCAGTACACGCTTTGGAGATACAGCAGAAGAAACGTCTGTAAAGGTCATATCCATTATTTAAAAAAAAAAAAAAGCGACAGCGGCGATTGTGCTTTATGCTCATAATCAGTACCTATCACAGTGTAGAGATATTTAGTGGGACCCGTTGAGAGATGAGTGAATTCATTTATGACGCAACTGTCCTTTTGGTTTTCTTCCAGTCGTAGATGGCTTCTACTGCCTTTGCAGTCCTGGTTACGCTGGGCTCAGATGTGAGCAAGACATTGATGACTGCGTGAACAGTTTGTGCGGGTCCAACTCGGTATGTAAGGACCTCCATCAAGTAAGTCCCATATGTTTTTCTTTTGTGCTACACTGGACTAATGCTACTCCCTTTTAGAGGTTTAGAAACAGCTCAATGTCCAGTACATCTTTATTGTATAGTACTACCAAAACAATAAGGTTTCAAGTATTTACACTTGAAATTGAACCTGACTAACTAGTTGTGGCAGTTTCTCTTTCAGAGCACAAAACTTGGGGAGTAATTAAATGAGTCACCACAGAATATTTACTACACATTGGCCAACAGAGAAAGAATATGGAGAGAATATTCCCTCTCTATTTTATATGCATGATTGTTTGCTGTAAATGGACACTGGGCTAAAAACATGTTTTATTCCAGAAGTGGAAAGCAAGGTGCAGTGGTAGCTGACTGCCAGGCAAGTTTAGAAAGTTTTCCATATTAATGTAAAACTTTAATAGGTCTTACTTACTCGTGTGTACGGCAAAGAAATATAATAAGTAAAAATAAAATGTGGTTAAACTGGATAGTAATACACATGGAAAAGATTAATGAACCCTGATAAATAGTCATTTTTGAGCAAAAGAACATGTGTTCAATATGTTTAACTGAACAGGTAACCAGATGAGTTATTTATGCTGATAGAATCTCCTCCGTAACAAACGACAGGTTGCTTTTGCTGCTGGTAAATTGCAGATTCCTGATTTGTCTAGTTCCACTTGTTTTCATCTCTGTGGCTGTCTGTGCTGCTCCAGGTGGATTGTTGTGGATGTTATTAAAACTGGCTGTGCTTCTGTTTGTAGATTAGTTCAGAACTAAGGCCTCAACCTGCAGAATTACACATTATTTATTTTCGCTTGCCACCAAACAATAATTTGCACGGAACATAAAATCTGCTCCATGGTCTTTCCAATGAAAGCTGTTTCATATCTTTCTTGACTTTTAGCCAGACTGTCAGAAAATCAGTGGTCAGTTAAAAAAAAAAAAAAAAATCTCAGGAGAAAATTGCAAAGAACTTTTTCAACAACTGTAGTGCAAAACACTGAGAAGATGCAGGAGACCCCTCAGTGTGCGCTGACATTTGAGCTCTCATGTAGCACTGCATGAGAAACTGTCACACCAACGTAGCCCACCTCTGCATCCAGAAATCCACTTCTAACTTCAAACTGGATTACATTAGGGGTCACACATCCTTTCTGCACAGACACTGCTGTGCTCCCTGAGCAGGAGCTCATCCCAGATGGTACAGATGGACAGTGGACATGTATTCTTTGGTCAGATGAGTCCAAGCTTCGGCTTGATTTGGGGACAACAGATGTCAGTGTTTTATGTGCTAAAGATGTTGTGCATTGTTCCTATTTGGAAAACCAAAACTCATCAGCTGAAAGTGGTCCCTTTTCAATCACCAGCTGGTTCATGTTTTGCACTCTGGTTCATTCCCAGAGTTAGGAAAAACATTTCAGAATATACTATTGGATGTTTTTTTATTATTGTATTTAGGAACCAGTTAAGACTTTTTGCCAGTCACATTTCATCTTCTATAGTTATTCATGTGTACCTTGAGACTGTAGCATTGATCTGTGGCAGATGCAATGCGGCTGGTAGCTGATTTCCACTCACAACTGTGCAAACGGTACCAGGGGTCTTATTCCAACAGATGCTTATTTGCTAAGAGATTGCACTAATGACACAAACATGTCATGCATAAAGTCACTGAATAAAATATTGTTTTTATATTTTTCTCTAAAAGCTTCTGGTGTTTTGGTAATTCTCACTGCTATTTTTTTTTTTTTTATTAACCATACAGAAAGAGGCCTTTTATTAATGTAAAGATACCTAAAGGACAAACGGTTATTTGTGCTATTATGAGCTGGTTTATAGTACTATTGTATTAGTATTTTTACTTTTAGTGTATCAGTAGCACTATGAAAAGGTTTCACAGCTGTAATAACAGAAGTAACTAATGTCTCCAAAGGCAACGTATATTTAAAAAAATAGAATATTATATGTGGAATATAAAGGGATCTTTGCTTATACTTTTTAGTCACTCTGTTTCTCAGGCATAGTTTTCCCAAGTCATTATTTAGATAGGGTCAAATTTTAGAAGCCCCTTCACAGTCTTGTTTACAGTGTACCTATTTGTCTCTCTGAACACCGTGTCCCACAGAGCTTTAGCTTATTTTGGAGAATTGCAGTCCCTGAAGGTGACTTAGCAGCAAAAATTAGATTATGTTCTTTTGCCAGGGGTAAGGAATTGGAGTCTCCTGTAGGTATCTAATTTATCATGAAATGATGGGGATTTTTTTCCCCACCACCATAATAGCCTATATCAGACAAAGTTTTACACCCTCTCACCCCCCCCCCCAGTGTATAAAGATTTGGATGCAATTAACTAGAGCCGCTCAAGACCTTTTGACAGGCTGTTGGAAAAATGAGGATTTCCAAACAATCCTTGACCATATGCCTAGCCTCATGATGTATGCAAGAAGGAATTCAAATTAAGCATGCACCTCAGAAAGCAATGAACTACAAACCATTCATCTCCCAAGCTGTGATTTATTACCATGATGCAGAATGCAATGATGATTAAAGGACAAGTGGCCCACAAACTAATTTAAATGGAAGAGAGGAAAAACAGAAAGATGTTAGAGATGTATATGATGCTGCTTTCTTTGTGTAGTATTTTAAATATAATTAACAGCTTTAGAAACAACACACAAAAAAATAAAATGAAATAAAGAAGTAATACATATGCTTAATATAAGCTTGTATGATATACTTGATTGTTTTGGAGGGGAAAAAAATTAAAAATGGTCCTAACGGTGGGTGGTTGTAGGATCTGCACAGCAGTCACGTAAAATGTTCCACATGCATGACTTATCCACAGTTCAATCAAATAGATTTCCTTATAGTAATAGTTTTTTCCTGAATTGAGGGATTCCCGTTCACCAGTATTTCTGAGAAAATCTAAATTATTTTTAATCAAATGTATCAGGGATTTCCCCATTACTTCTTGATAGTGTAACAGGTCTAAATAGATGAACAAATAAGTGGCAAAATGCCATCTGGCTGCTATAAAACAACCTAATTAACAGCTTCCGCGTACATGTACAGTGTTTTTAATGGTGTGTGACGGTATCATAAATATTCAACTCTAACTAAAATACAATCTGCACCAAGTGGAGATGCAAAGTGTCAGTGTACTCCCTTGTTAAACTAATAATGCTTTCTCTTTTTGTGTTGCAGAGTTACGAGTGTGTGTGCCATTCAGGCTGGGAGGGGGAATACTGCCAACAAGAAATTGATGAATGTTTATCACAGCCGTGCAAAAACAATGCCACCTGCACAGACCTTCTCAACAGCTACAAGTACGCACGTGAAGTGGTTAGAGGGCACCGTCCTCACGAGATGCATCAGTCACTTAATAAATGCAAAATAAGAAGCCATTCAGAGATAGCAATATGTCCTTCCAATGGCTGCGGAGATAATGAATTGCAGATGGCAGGTAAAACAAATGAGTCAATCAGTGGCTCACAGCAGGAAAAGGTTTCAGGGGATATGTGACTCGTTGGAGAAAAAAGCTGGTGTATCTGATTGGGCTAATGCCCTGCTCTCACAAGGGAGAGGTAAAAGTGCTTCTGGTGGGGAAGTTGCGGGATGGAAAAGAATGCAAGGTGGAGTGTTTGGCAATGCTTTGGTACTCACTGCCACCAAGTGGAAAATCCACTAGCTTTAAGAGCTAGTACTTCACACACACAAACACACACAGTTGCACTGGCACATGTTTTTCTGCACCTGTCGCACTATCTATGTCTAACACACATTTGTTTCCATTTAATCTCCACTCAGCACTCTAACCCTCGGTATCCTTTAGTCAACTGTCCAGAATTAGAAGCAGCTGTGACTTATAGTGCAATTAACCTGTAAATTTTCCAAAATGTCTTGGAAAAAGATAAAGGACAACGGTGTATTTGCTATCACAGTGTAGTCCCAGACCTTTAGTGAGTTCAAGGACCTCACAGTACCACAGTCGTATTTATTTATTTACTTTTTAACAATAGTTGTTCCACCTCATGCAACATTATGAACCCAAAACACGCTAAACTAGTATCTAATAAACTCAGATTTGTTTTAAACGGAACCAAAATTACCTTTATAGTACAATATCTCTTGTCTGCTGTATCCAAGGTGTATCTGCTCACCAGGCTGGACAGGTGTGGACTGTGCAGAGGACGTGAAAGAGTGTGATTCTGGGCCCTGTCTAAATGGAGCTCAGTGTCAGGAGTCAGACATACCTGGAGAGTTCTCCTGCACCTGTCCCCCCTTCTTCAATGGCCTCTTGTGCGACAAGCCTTATGACCCTTGCGATCCCCTCCACAACCCCTGCCTACACAACTCCACCTGCCTGACACGCTCCAATGGAACAGCCTCCTGCAGATGCCCAGCTGGTGAGTGCACAACACCAGAACCTCATACTCATTTTAGCCACTTATTTTGAACATTATTACACAATTTTTCACCATTAAGAAAAAAAAAAAAAGATAATGCATAGCTTAATTATTTAAAAGGATAATTTCAAAGGAGGAAGACATAGTTGCTTTATCCTCTGAAATGCGTGTTTCTTATCCAGAAACTACCGAAAAGTATTTTATAAAATAGACTAAATGCCTTTTTGTGTACCAAATGTGTTAATGTGTTCTTCTGGCACCTAAATACAAAGACAAAACAAGCTTTCCACAAGGGATTATTTACAGTAATCTCAATTACGTTCCCTCTCCTGGGCTTATTTATATGAAGTAACCCCTATTCTTGGCAGCCACTCAACGAAGAATGTAACTAGAAGATGATCTTTGATTGATTGTTTGCTCAGTTGGGGCATAATAAAATTCAGAGGAACGGTCATCAAAATCAGACAAATATATTTATGTTCTGTTGCATAAGAGATGAATCCAATTACTTTACTTACCCTCTCCTGTTTTATCTTGACGTAAGTTCTTCTTATTACTTAAAAACAATTCAAGCACAGTCGTTGCAGGGTTACAATTTATAGTGACTAGTTTTACCTTTTAGGCTGTACCCTTAATAAAAGGTAAATAAAATTATAAGTGCATATTTTTTTCTTTTCTGTTTATTGCTTCAGCATCTCATCACCTCCTGTCTGAAACTTTTGTCTAGACTAATCAGTGAGCCATCTCACTCAGCAGACTTTATACAAACAGTAAACATTATGAAGTCATTTAGTCAGGGTTTTCATATAGTTTAGGGAGGACTCTTCAGAGACTTTAGAATTTGGGAAGGAAAGGGTTTGAACGAAAAAAACATAGAGCATAATATGACCTCTTAGTCATATTATTTGGCTACATCGTATTATCTTGATCTATACTTGGTAACGCTCAGCAGTTTCAAGGAAATGTCATAACTATCATAACTATCAGTGAATCAATTTTCTTTTTTTTAACATAATGTGATTTCTTCTTCTTGTCCCCCATTAACTCATATTTATTTTTCAAACATTTCTATTGGGCTAAACCTATTAGCTCCTGTCATCATTGCAAAAGAAAAGAAATCTGTTTTGCCATACCTCCTAATATTATCTGTGTTGTAACAGCAAATACGTTCACATGAAGACCAGCTGGTGGGACCCACCATACACACACACACACACACACACACACACACACACACACACACACACACACGCTTTCTAGTCCATACGCGTCTTGTTTCAGTCGGCCATTTCACATCAGTGAGCCCTGGTCCGCCAACAACTGACATGGACCTTGTTAATCTGGGAGACGTCAGAGCCGTGGTGTATTCATTTTGTATCTTGCTCCTGTTTCTGTAGCCAAGGTGTGTGACTGTAGCCTCAGCCTCACCTCCATGCGTAGTGTAGAATGAAAAAGCAAAGATCTTCGTGGACTTCCTGATACAGACCAATAAACTGGTGATGGCTAACCAACCAGACATTCTAGTGGTGGACAGACTCCAGAAGAGAGCAGTTGTGATTGACATAGTAATCCCTAGCGACAGCAATATCAAGCAGAAGAAATACGAGAAGCTGGATAAGTACCATGGGTTAAAGGGAGAAGATGTGGAAGGTTAAGACAGCAGTGGTACCAATGGTAGTTGGACCACTTGGAGCTGTGTCCTTCAAGATGAAAGAGTGGCTCCAGCAGATCCCAGGAACAACATCAGAGATCTAAGTCCAGGAATGCACAGACCTAGGAACAGCAAAAACACTGTACAGAGCTCTCAAGCTCCTAGGCCTCTGGTAGAGGACCTGAGTTTGGAGAAAGGCAACCACCCACAGAGGAATGGGCCAGATGGAGTTATATGTAAATATATAATATATGAGTGTGTGTGTGTGTGTGTGTGTGTGTGTGTGTGTGTGTGTGTGTGTGTGTGTGTGTGTGTGTGTGTGTGTGTGTGTGTGTGTGTGTGTGTGTGTGTGTGTGTGTGTGTGTAGCAGCACAAAAAACAGCTGTTAATAGATGGGACTCCCATCCTCATTATGATCTCATCCAACTATTGGCCAGTGATGTCCCTCTGCACAAAATGGAATCTCTTGTCAGGCACCATAGCAGCTAAGATAAGTAGGTACTACACATGGCTCCACACATAAACACAACCAAGAAGGGAAATGAAAGTAACACCAGGGAACCAAAAACCAACTGCTGGTTAGCTGGGCAGTTGCCAAAGACTGTAAGATAAGACAAACCAATCTGTGCACTGCCTGGATTGAAAATAAGAACCCCTACGACTCAGTGCGGCAGTTGTGAATACTAGTGTGCTTTGAGCTGTACAAAGCAGCACAACACAGACTTTCAAGAACTAGATAGGACTGTGGACGAAAACCCTAAAGATCCACTGAAAGCCAACTGGACAAGTTACCATCGAATGTGGTATATTTAAAGGAAAAGCTTTGTCCCCACTGTTGTTCTGCATAGGCCTAAACTCAGATCACCACAAAGAGTGGCTATTGATACTGGTTCTGAAGTGGAGCAATCATCAGCCACCTCCTCTACATGAGTGATATCAGGCTGCATGACAAGAACGAGCGAGACATCGACTTACTGTTCCACCTCACTAGGATATACAGCGGCAATATCGAAATGTCATTTGGGCTGGATAAATGTGTTTAAATGGTATCAAAAGAGCGGCAAGGTGATCACAATAAAGGGGTTAAATTACCAGAGGGCAACTTATTAGATGTTCAGGACAGCTATAAATACATTGGGATCCCACAAACAAGCAAACAAAAAAAAACCCCTCTAATAATGAACTGCTGAATGGAAGTCTCAGGCAGCTGAAATCAAGTAAAGAAGAAGAATAGACGGATAAGGAACACTCATGGATGAGGATCCGATGCACGTCATGACCACTGACAGATTGAAGAAGTTGCTAAGATTAAGGCCTTGAGCACAAGAGGGATAAAGGCCGGGGTCTACCACACCAGACAAGGCCTAATTCTGTAGAGTGGGACATACTAGACATACAAAAACCTAATCTTAAAAGGAGATAAACACACAATTTGAAACTAATCCTTTAGGCATTCACATGGTTAATATAACTGTGAATGGGTGTCATGGGTTATTACTGACAAGAAAGGCTATTTAGAATGCAATATATTTAGAATACAAATATTCTACAAGCAACTACATTATCCTTTTAAACATGTTTGAAATAATGAGGTTGCAGCACTAACTCGCTCGTTCACATGCATTGACATACATTCATAATTCACTCAAGCACACACATCTAACCAAATTAAGCATCCTTTTTCATGTTTTCTTCAAATGCCCAGTTTTACTTTGAATATAAGTAACATGAGTTTCAGTCGTGGAGCAATGATAACAGCTACTCTTTCAGTCGAATTGGCCTGTTTCTTTAATATTTATCAGGCTTGATAGCTTAGGAGTCGAGAATAACGGTGTTTAAACATTCAGACCAGCCATCGTACAGGTTAGAGGTTAGTATTATTGTAGTGCTGGGTTTTGCTGCATGTAAAGGCTCTATCAGCACAGAGATGAAAAGATGTTGCCAGATATAAATAGAGCAGCTGGGTTGGTTTCAGAAAGCTTCCTTGGAGAGGAATAGAAAATTAGGAGCTGGCTGCATACATTACACCAAGAGCTTTGCGTGGGCTTGGACGTTTTCACTTCACACCAGCAACTGTGATTCAATACTTTCTATTGTTATTCACCATAAATCCATGCTACAGAGCTACAACTCGACAATCACAGAGCTGTTATACAACCCATTGCCTGACTTGTTATTTACCATTCAGTGCAGGTTATTTGTCGAGGAAGTTGTGTAGGCCTTATTCCCAGGCCTAATTAAATTAAAATTTGTCTGCTTATGTCTGCCAGATTTATTGCCACAGGCAAATCTCATCCCACACTCAGAAAATGGACATGACAAACTACATATTTTTAAGGTGAACTTGACATTAGGTACATAGGATTTAGTACCATTTATTTACTATTTTGCTTATGGTAAAATTAGATTAAAAATATAGCATTTGATGCTCTAAATGTTCACATCTCAAAGACCTTAGCTGGAGGTTAAATAGAAAAAAAAACTGTATGGCTTGAAGTACTTAACACTAACATATAGGTGTAGAGACAACAAAGCTGCTTTATAGTTAATCTATTTCTTCTATTCTTGCTTTATCCTGTTTAGGGCCATAGGAGGCCTGAGCCTGTTCCCGCTATCTTTAGGTGAAAGGAAGGTTACAACTGGGATTGGTAAATAGCTAGACTATCACAGTGTTGATACAGAGCCAAACACCCATGGGTGCTAATACCCATATCTATGGTTAACTGAGAATAAACATTTATATATTAACATGACACATTTTGACACTGAATTGCAGGTTACTGAATGAAAATGAAAAGTGTAAGAGTGTAGTCACCCTGTGCTCATATACATGGGCACAGTTTGAGGTCATGGTTAAATAATGGTTTATCGAGTGTAAGGATGGAGGTGTGTGCCATTAAAGCTGTATTATTGTGTATAGTCATGTCAAAAAGAAAGTACCAGGGCATAATAATAAGAAATAAAAATCCTCTAGCCCTTGTCAGATCTTAATATTAGGTGAATACAGCCTTAGATAAACATCAAAACGTGAAATATTTTACTTTGTATTATTATTACTGGAGGAAGTGTGTAGTCTAGTCTGTGGAAAAACTAAGTATAGCCTTAATGGCAATTGTGCTTAACCCTTCAATACCTGGCATGTAAAACAGCACAAAAAAAATGCTTCATTGCCAAAGTAAATAAGGTCCAAATGAGAGTGAAAGCAGATTTAATTTCTTGCAGGAAATCACAGTAGCTATTATGTATACTGTTAGCAGGTATACCCAGTAGGTATACTGTTCTGTTGGTTCAATAAAATGAATACAAATAAATCCAGACATTTCATGTAAATGCATGTAATGTGACCAAACCCTCTGTCTGGGTGAGATTGCTAATAACCAATAACTTATTCCCACCCTACTTCTTAAACGCCCTCTTCAGTCTGGAATTTGGGTCTTACACTGATGGTTACATGGGATTTGGAAAGATCAATCTCATTTGATATTTTGTTCATAAATTATAAGCAAAATAAATTTAAAAGATTATATATTTATATTTGTTTTTTACCTGTTTAGCTTGACATATTATTACTGACTTTTTTAGATTTCCAATACAGTAATTGTATTTATAAAATCCTTGACCAATGTCAATCCATTGTGATATCAGTCAGTCCATCTAGACAACCAAGCACACACCTTCTCCAGACTCCCCTCCAAATTCTTCTTAAGAAAACCATCAGAACCCAGAAATACACCCAGAACTTTAATGCCACCCCTTCAACACTGTAGCCCCCCTGGGAGACTAGGTATATCTTGATTCCCCACCGTCTCACCAGTAGAGTCTCACTCTTATCCCAGTTCACCCATGCAGAAGAAGCAGTTTCATAAAGAGACAAAGCATCAAATGAAGCATGTCAGACCAAGATGAAATAAAAATGCTTACATCATCTGCATAACCAGACATGACAAAAACAGGGCAGTGAAAGGTTCATTAGCAAGACTGAAAAGTTGCCCTGAAATAGAGCATCCCTGCCTGATCCCCCGCTGCACAGGGATTGGTCGACCCAGCCCCACCCTCATTTTCACCATCATTTTCACTAACATTCAGCACCATTATACGTCCAACCAAGACAAAAATACATTCCCAATACCAAAGACCCTTAGTGTAGAAAATAAATATGAATGGTCCACTCTATCAAATTTCTTCTCTTTATCCAGTGACACAATGTCAATTCAAATCATAAACGTCACACAAATTGAATTAGCATCCATGTCTTTAGGTTTGAGGAATCCAGATGTGACCGGCGGCCCTTTCATATGTTCCTGCAGAAAAGAGCCCAGCGCTAATTTCTTCTCCTGTAGCAGACGACCAACGCCAGGATCCCTCTCCAATAGTCTTAATAGAGTTCTCCAGTTCACAAACAGTAGCTTTCAATGCAGCAGTGGAATGTGAAGTATATTGTTGACAAACAATACGAACCTGAGCTTGTCTACTTTCCACCAGTGTTTAATGGAGCCCTCCACAGCTCCCAGAAGCACGGAAATCTCATGCAAAAATCATTATCTTGAAGACGTCTATTATTAAAATGCCAGTATGACTTAACCCCTACACCTGGTAAAATCACTGAACTTGAAGTGACGAGATGATGATCTGTAAACCTAACAGGGCTTATATTACTATAAGTAACACCTAAACACCTAAACACAAATTCCTCGCTACTAATTAGACCACTTCAGTGAAAACAACCACGAAGTACAATCACCTGACCATGTACAGAAAAAAAAAGAGAAGAAAAATCCCCAAAGCTGTGAAACCAAGTTAAACTCTGCGCCACACATTACACCTCTGACTCACACTCACACTCACACTCACTACAAAAAAGAATGAATGCTCGGACATTGCTAAAGCATCAAGAAAGTGGTAAGTAGTGCAGATAATACATAGTACACAGATAATACAATTTAGCTCAGAGCAGCTCAGTCTGTCCTGCTGATGAGCATCACAGTAAAGACGCCTGCAATCAAGTTGTTTACTCAGCTAGCAGGCAGAAAATAAAAAAGCTATCATGGACAAAACTCATTCTCCAGCTATCAAATCAAAGCTGTGTCCATTTAGATTTAAGTGTCAGGCTAAGAATGCTAAGTTATAGAATTATTTGGCAAGAAATTTAGAAAATGTGCTACTAAGGTGCATAGATGGAAATAATTATGTGTTGTGTGCCGGTGGTGTTTATATTTCATTTTGATACAATACAAAAGTGCACTATTTAAAAACAAAAATGTTTTTATTTTACATTTTTTGTTAGTGTCAGATTATTTACTATATAAGGTTGATTAATTAGTTGGAGGGGCCCCCTGTGAATTTTTGCCCAGGGTCCCAAGAGACTCTAGAATCGCCTCTGAACATAATGAGCAGGTTTTTGACGGGGAGTTGTTCATGCTTTAAAACACATTTTGCACATAGAGACATATCTTGATAAATGTATTTATAGCAATGTTGAATATTGTTACACAGTTAAAAAAAAAAAAAAGAAAGAAAGAAAGAAACCTGTTACACTGAACATAATTACAGTGACTACAAAGTAAATGTGTTTTTGTTTTGTTATTTAAAAGAGGTTATAGTTTGTTTTATTGCAACCGATTATTTATTGCAGTTTATTTTTATTTGTTCAGTTGTTCAAAAAGGTGAGATGTGAAATAAATTTCAACAGAGTTTGAACGTCTGGGGAAGGGGATTAAATATTTTTCAGAAAAATCTGAAAAAAGTTTGGTAACCACTGAGTCAAACAATAATTATTCTCAATTTTGCTGAACTAAATATACTTTAAAGTCAAGTGTGTGGCCTCATATGACTTAGTGAAACGTCTAAGGAAAAGTATGTCTTACAAAAAGGTTGATTTGACAATTTTAGTGTTTGCCAGTTCCACTGGATGTGAAAGGCAACCATTAGGGAGTTTTACTTGGATCAGCATTACATGGGAAATTACATTTTGCTTACAAAGGTAGACTGTGTGAACCTGGAGTGCTGACCAAAACCAGAGCCACCTGAAAGAATCTACTTAAAAGAAAATGTAAGGGAAGTTTTTATCCTTTCTTCATTGTAGAGGTATCTTGTAGAAAGTTTTTGTTCTTACTATCACTGAATCTCCACTGAGGCTCTGGCCAGCAGGCTTAAGTCATCTTCCTTGACCAGCACAGATGTTCCATTTTTTTCTTAATGAGGAACCTCAGCAGGAAGTGCCAACCCTGATCGAAGAGCAACCTGAAAATGGGAGATTTAGGCTAGAGGTTAGGGTGAGGGTTACGGCTGACAACTACAAAAAAAATGAAACAAACAATGCATAGCATCACTCCAGCCAAATAGCACTACAGGGCAAACGTCTACTCTCTTTAGAGACATGTACATTTTTAACAGGTGATAAGTCAAGAATCAAACAAAAAAAAGAATCCAGTTGCCATCTGTTCAAGCACCTAGGTTTGACTGAGAGTCTACACTTAGACACTCTGTAGACTTTAGTGTCTGTTAATTTGCTGATTTCTTTAAACACGAAACATTCTAATTTTGCAAACTAGAAAATTCTCAAAACATTTGCCTCTGTGGTTGAGGATCCATCTTCCTGAAAACAGCTGACACGATCAAAGTCATTGTCAATTAGTTTAATTTATTTTAAAAACTTTACAAATTGTGTACGTAACCTCACAGTTTACGGTTTAATGTAACTGAGGTTTTTATGTCAAATGTTATGTTGTTAGTGTGAAACCACATGTTCAAGTCGTTCCTTGCTTAGAAAACTAGTGACAGAATTTGACTTGAAAAGAAGCAAATAAGACATTTTAACACTTTTTTTAAGCCTTTTAATTAAATTTTCATAATCAGATTTACATTTTGTTTTTTTTACAATGGAAAAAGAAGTAAAAATTGGTCAACGATAATTGGTTTTGTATTTGCATGTTGAAAAGAACATTGACCCTGTACCGACTTAAAGTTTGGGTTTATCAAGAAAGAAAATAAGAATGTGTCATATAATAGTTGTTCAGATACCCATCACCACTTTTGTGTGGTTTCTTTTGATGCTGTGCTGGGATACTTCAGTGATAAGTGGAGAGCATGTTTAGCTGATGATCAAACAGTTAGTGGATCGAGCCCACCCAGGGTAACGATTCTGCTTTCAAGTTCAAGGGAACTTGTTTTGTTATTACATCAGATAAACTGAATCATTATGTTAGCTGACCTGTGCCTGGGAGCAACTGGTTCCATCCCTCCCGACTTTCCCCTCCCTCTTGATTGCTGGCATTTCTGTATATTGCAGATATGTAAAACTGGAGAAAACCAGATGGTGAGGCACAACATTCATCAGCCTCATATGGAAAAGTTCTAACATTGGATAGCAAAAGGAGTTCACAGCTCCCTGACTCTTGCCATCCTAACCACTTGAATAAACAAGTGGAGTAATGTGTCATATATGGAGGCCAGCAGCTTGTGAGTTATTAAAACCCTACAAAAAGATAAATGACATTGCTACAGAAACTTGATTTCAGAATGTTGTTGTCTTCATTTGCTAATGATGAAAAATGTCCTTTAAAACAGTCATGACCCCCTTTTTAGTTTTTCTTTTCTTCTTTTGGTTGCTATTTGGCATATTTAAGTATATGTGAGCTATTTGATCTGGGAAGCAGTCAAGTATCCTCAAGTGCATCGCATGAAGTGCACAAATGTGATTTTCTGCATTACAAGGAATTAATATGAAAACACTGTGTGGTCCTTTTACATGCAAAAAAACATTTTTTCATGGTTCAGAATATTCCCAGAGGTGTTTCTGGCCAGATGGAGAGCAAACCCCTTTATTTGCATGGCATGCTACACTAGCCTTCACCTTCCACAAGATTGAGATTGCGTCCTACCAAACAGTTGGTTAATGAGCTTCTGTGGAGCTACGCCAGCAAGAGAACTGACACATATCTAATATCAAATTGAAAAGGATGTGTTCAGAGAATGTGCTGCCAAAGATTTGTTGCAAAAGTCTAACCTCATTGCATTCATCTTTTATTATGAACCTAGACAATATGACTTATAGCAGACATGATGCAATTTATAAATGAAATGTCCTGGCAAAGACCTATGTGAATATCACAGGCTCTTTTTCTTGTCACATTGTTGTGATACGAAACATAACACTTAGATTCCCCAGTCAGCTATACTCAATATACTTTACTTGTTATATAGTGTGCCATTCTATCATGTTTTTTATGAATTGTAGTCATCTAAATTGTACCATGCAAACTGCATTTACTGTTTTACGTTGTATTAGCTCATAAGATGTTTAATAACAGTAATAAAAACTTTATATTGGAAGGAAATTGCCACACAGAGATTTTTACACAAATATCCCTGCTGAGATGGCAGGAGTCTGTGGAGCATTGTAGTAACATACAACACACTTGCACACCATAGACATTTAGAAAAGGTAATATATGACTCATCCTTTTAGCATAACATATCTAAATCAAAATCCTCCGATTTTAGATTTTAACAATAACCACGTCCCCCCCATAGTACAATTACTAAGAGCAAAGATATCCCAAAAATGTTCTCTCAAACTAATGGTCCACTACAAAGAGGTAAGCAGTGGCCATATAATATTTAGAGCAAAGTTCATAGCATGTAAATCACATAGAACTGGTGTCTATTCTAATATCTTGAATGTGAACGCACACAGAGAAGCAAACGGACATCAATATGTAAAAGGTTCAACCTCAGAATGAGAGTGTATCCCTTCGTAGGTAAAGGTCGCAAAACGTTAAGTGATAAAGGGCCTTTTTGTTTCTTCAGCTTGTTTCTTTACCTCTGTTTCCAGTCCAAATAGGTGCTCTATAAAGAAGGTAAAAAATGTATCATTTAATGAACAGATTCAACAAAATTTTCACAATTGGTCTTTTTGTTTTCAAATCCTGTAGCTTCAGCTCAGTTACACAGATTACGATGGATTGCTTTTTACGTTCCATTCATCCATCCACCTATTCATCATACTAAGTAATGGTTGTTCTCCAAGATTGACTCTGCATACAGAGCTCAAACGATATCCATATGCACTGGGAAAGATGTTGGCAACCTCCTGAGAGCAAGAAGAGGAGCATCTTTGTTTATTTAGTAAGGCAGACCAACATAGAAATGTCAAAAACAGGTAGAGTGTGCAGGCACAGTGCCAGAGATTTTGAATGCATTACATATATTATAACATGCACATCACACAGTTTTAGAAAAACAAAGTGCAAGTAGCCTGCGTGCCTTCGTGCTGTATACAGCAATCATAATCCCTACCATCACTGGTAAACATATAACATGATGATGTACTCATGCAGAATGGTGTCTTTATGTACTGCATAATTACGGTTGCTTTTGAATGGTCTGCGCTCCCATGCGTAATCAGAGAGTGCGTGTTTGCTATCAGACATTGTCAGATGTAAAGATTGCTTTATGCTTCAGTGTCTCCTTGGACAAGTTGAAGCTTTTTTTTTTTTTTTTGGTTCCAAAGAAATTGCGTGTCATACTATCCCAATAAATGTTAAATTATGAAAGGTTTGTTGTAACAAAACATTTTAGATATGTTGTAGTTGAGAGGGATTTCTGGAGAACAGTTGCAAGGAAAAGGCTTGAACGCCTGAGAATTAACTGGTTTTAGCATTTATTTGCCATAAAATGTGATCAGATCTTCATCAACGTCACAGTGATATGCAGATAAAATGTGCTTAAGCTGATGACACACAAACTATTGTGATTTCTTGTGTTTCCATAGAACACCTTTTAAACCTTTACAATGGTGGAGGCTTAATTCTCACACTTGTAGTCTAGTTGGTTATATGACTTTGGAGGAGGGATTACATTGCTGCTTTGACCAAAAAAAGACAAACATTTTTGTGTGTTTAGGCATCCAAGAGTCCACGGTTACACAAAGTGTCTAGAAATGAAGACAGTTAGGCACTGTGTCTACCCTTCCTAGATGTGGGTACCTAATCAAAGGGACTCAAAGCAAACATCACTCTTCATTACACTATCAGACTAAGTCGTTGAGCTGGCTCCTTGTTTTCTGTGGCAGAGGACCATGAAGGAAAATGCTGCCGTGCACCTGAAGTTTGTCAAAGAGCACCTTTGCAGTCTGCAGCACCACCGGGAGAATTATTCGAAAAGAATATTCTCCAATTTGTGACGCCAAAAAAAAAGCACAGCTTACCCAGAGGAAACCATTATCACAGCTCTGAAGTATGGTAAGGGAACGTCATGATTCGGGCTTGCTTTGCTGCCTTATGTTTTGAACCACTTATAACACCATTATTGACGGGAAAATGAGCTCTTTGCTTGGTTGCCAAAATATCTTACAGAATGATATAAGACTGACTATTCACTCTGATGCTTTTTAGAAAGTTGGCTGATGCAACAGGATATTTACTCTAATCATCAAAGTTAATCCACCTCAAAATGGCTTTAGAAAAGGAAAATCTGTCTTTTGGAGTGGCCTAGTAAGAGCCCATAACACCATAGAGATAGTGTGGAATGATCTCAAGAGAGCTGTTCACACCAGCCAAATGTGTCTGCGCTGAAGTAGTTCTGTTAAGAGGAACAGTCCAAAATTCCTCTCGAATATTCTGCAGGTTTGATCCAGCTACTGAGGTTATCCTTACATGTCACTTCTGCCAAAAGATGTTTGACCTGCTGTTAACCACATGGGTTTACTTACGTTTTCTTCTTCCAACACTGGAGTGAATATTTAATGGGTGTTCAAAAAGAAAGCTGACAAATCATAACTGTGTGTTGTCAGTTTAAAAGTAAGAAGATCAAATCACATTTCATAGCAAATCAATGCAAAGGAGAGAAAAAAAAAAGCCAGGAAAAAAAACCCAAACTGAAACTTCCAGGAGCTTCACACACTTCTTCTTGATAGTATATTCCCTTAAAAGCCTGACAGTGCATGTGGTTAGGTACTTGCACACCACTGAGACAGAGAGGTAGGTGGCATCATTTATACATAATGCATAAAAATAGGCCTGAGTCGGTAAGAATTGTACAATAAACAATTTTTGCATAAACTCAGTGTTTAATCATTTTGTGTTTGTATTTGCAGAGTTAAAGAGGTGGTCCAGGTGTGTAGCAGTGTGGGCCACACTAGCTGGTGTTTACATGCAGAGATTTTTGTTCTTAACCTACTTCTCAAGTAACCCAGTTTTTCTGTCTTTGCATGTCAAGGACTCACAAGCGTGTATGGCACTCCTTGACTCTAAGAAGAAAAAAACAAACACTTCTTTAGATTGATATATAGTATATCCGTTCACTTATATTTGCTTTAATTGGCCGGTTTAAAACTAATGTATGTTTTAGATGTGAGTTTAGATTTTGTGTTATGGGAAGGAAAGCTGTGTTACATAGTTCATTCTATTTCAATAATTCCTTTTTATTCAAGTGAATGGATTTAATGATATTATAGCCAGACTTACATTCTGGCATCAAGACATCAACCTAACGATGTTCCCCTGTGATTTATAAACATTTTGGGAGTTTTCCGGGACATCATAAATTTTGATAAGTCTTTGTGGGCTGTTACATTTGCAAAGGCATCAGCATAACATTAATTGGCAAATTCGAGGCACAATAAATTGAAATAACAAAAATTCACACTTGTGGGACCAGAACTCTGACACGGAGGTTGCATCCATGATGCATTTTTTTTATTTTAGCACCACAGTCCTACACGTGTCAAACCACCAGTGACATCTGACTTTTGATGTATGTCTGCACAAACATGACACCACAGAGAGATTGTAATCTGTTATTGCAAAGGAAGCGAGCGATATAATTTTAAATGAGCCCATCCAGAAACACTTGTGCATCAGACTGAGTGAAGACAATACAAGTGTGGTGGTCCAACCCAAATTCACAATCTTAAAATGAAGACATTCCTCATTTCTCAATTGAAATGTCAATCAAAGTTAGTTCTGTTTCCACTGGGTATTACCTGCAAATTCATCTCCTTTGAGACATTTACTGGCAGCTGCAGTGATCACATACTATAGCTCTCACCAGATGATGGAATGACTTTGTGGGCTCGTGCCTTGGGTATCCCTCTCTGTACTCTGTCAAAGAGAGGCCTCCAGTCACTGCTTAGAAGACACATTACATTGCATTGACATTCGACAGAGTCCCCAAGGTGCTTTGCCATGCTTTTGACTGACAGAGCAGTTTGGGAAACCTGTGTTGGCCTATAATTCACCAGATGCTCATTCTTATGTCCCATGATGCTTAGAGCTTTTTTCATTGTTTCTGTCTGTAAAATAAAAATACTAATGTTATTGATCAATGATAGTGGCTTCAATTTCTGTATCTATGCTATTTTCTACCATTTGTCTTTTGCAAAACTGTAAATTTCAGAGGAGCAGACAATATGACAAAATCAATTTTGCTATTATGGAGCACTATTCAGCATTCACTTCTGATCTCAGCACATTCAGAAAAGGGTTTTTTAAAAAGTCCATCATTCTTAGGCGCTTCGAATGAAACTGACTTAAATCAGGCGGGTAACAAATGAGGTCAGGCCACAATAAGAGCATCAAATCTCACACTTTTGTTAACCATTAGTTATTTGCTTGTATCATTTTTAAACGTACATGTCAAATGGTGGTTTGTAGAGGCTACGGAGCTGTGCTTACCGGTCTGAGTAGTTTGATATGAGTATAATCATAATACAGCTGCATGGCAGAGGAGTCACAGATCGATGACAATCAATGGTATTGAAATAATGGGCACACATACTCAGTAGATTAAACTCTATAATTATCTTTCTTTTGGCCTGGATATTATATTTATCTTTTTTTTGTCTGAATTCGTTTAGGTTAAGGTAACCAACTAGAAGAGGTCACAATGAAAGGCCTGTTTTAATATGGTTCAGTAAAGGATAACTTTTATTTAGTGTACTCACATAATGAGACAAAAATCAAACAGTAAATAATTGTAATTATTATTTAATTTGCAGTAAATTTAGTAGTAAGAGTAGCTTTAAGAGCATATGGTTCAGGTATAGTCATGGTTTATTAGGGGACCCCTTCTCCAGCGGCTATTAATCCTTTAAAACTCATCTGTCTTCCTCAAAACTGCACATTTTGCTGTTTCTGCTGCTTGTGGCCTTAAAATGGCTTTGATATGACTCTACATCTTTTTCATCATTCAGTGACTGGGGATCTATGAATATCCTAATCTGTCCCTATTCACATCTCGACCAGACACCAGATGAGACTGCCCCGTTCTGTCTTCTCCAACTCTGCAACATTGGCTCTGTTCTCTGGAATAGTCACTTCTAATATTTTGGCAATTCAGCTGAAAATGTTTGACCCAGAAGATGAAGAAAACTAATTTGTACAAGGTTGAATGCAAATAGAAGTATCAAAATGGTACTGTTCTCACCTTGTATCAGCAATTTTAGCAACATAACAGTAATACAGCATGAGCATGTATGTAGATCTTGTTAATGAAACTGTGTTTTTCCACTCTGGCCTGTTTGGGAGCGTTAACTTACACACCTGAAATGTGAGAGTCATTGTTTATTTACAGCATCTGCATTCATCTCAGGAGGAAACACTACTGGAGGCCCTGCGGATCCGACGGTGGCCGCAGGCCAGTGTATCAGGAGACTCACGACTTTAGTGCAGAAATTAGGATGGACGGTACAGATCGACTGACATACCTACTTTTACTTCCAGCATAAGCTGGATAAATGATTAGAACAATGTCAGACTTGATAACTAGAGACAAAAGCCAGCTGTTTTGGGGCCACTGTGCGAAGCTCTGTAAAGAATGAAGACTACAGGCTCATGACCTCTTTGATGTTTGCTTTAAAAATTCTGCTAAATGAAAGTATGATTATTTTGTGCTCTTAAACCAATCATTTTAGGTCTACCGTCTTGAAAATAAAAAGACCTAACCGCAGTTTGTTTTATCTTCTCTTTATAGCTTTTATATTCTTATAGTCTTCTCTTTCACACTGATTCACTAGAATATTTAGAAGAGTGTTAAAGTCACCTGTTAAGAGTTATCAACTTATAGAGTAGTTTTTATTGGCACTTATAAAACATATAGTTAAATATAGTGTTAAATCATTTTAAATTATTTTTTCACTTCAGGTTTTTCTTCTGCCTTCAACCTTTTTTCATCATCAACAACTACAATTACACTGCAATAACTAACTAAGACTATTTTAGACTGTTTTGGTAGTTTTAATAATTCTAGTCAAGAAAACGTTCTTACCCCATGAACAAAGATATTTTTGCTTAAAACAATTTTGACTAGATTTATGGAATATTGTGCTTATTTCTTGAGTTTTTTTTGTGTAGTATGGTGTTTAGTTCACGTTTTTATTTTATTTTATTGTTCTACATTACATTGTGTCTTGATTTTCTAAGCTGCAAACCATCTAATGGTTCAGACAAAAGCTAGAGAAATGCATTTGCAGGCTGAGCAGCAGAGCCTCCCAAGGACCTATTAAATGCACAGCAAAACATCCACACTGATCTGCTTCGCCATCGTGCCCCTCAACCCCCTAATGAACGAGGGTAAAAGACCTCGTGGGTTTAGGCTCTGTCTCTTACCCTAACTTAACAAGCTGTCCCCCTACTCACTGGCTTTTCTTCAAACACACACCTACAGAGCCACACAGGCAGACACACACCTCCCAAACCTCAAACCACTAACCCTCAGACCAATCTTTCTGTGGCACTAAAGTATTATTAGACTTACACACTCTCAAAGGGGAAACAGTGAGTGCTGAGAGCTGGAAGATGAGATATGCTACAGGGGCTACTAGTTCCATTAAAATGGCATTCACCGGGACCTTTGTTATCATCGGCCCTGACGTTTTCAGGATGTAGTGGGGTTTGCTGATCCATGACCATCTCATCTATCTTTCAGGGTTTGAGGGGAGTTGGTGTGAAATTGACACCAATGAATGTGGTTCAAATCCATGCCAAAATCAGGGTGGCTGCGTGGACCAGGTCAACGGTTACAGGTAAAAAGCGTGAGAACCAGCTGCGCATTTCTTGAGAGAAAAGAAAAAGGTCAGGATTCTTCACTGTTAACGCTAAACTTTATGAAATGTCTTTGTTCTTCAATATGCACATTTGTTTGTGTCTTCTTATTTTCAGTGCAGATTGTCGTCAGTTTGAAAATGTGGTTAGAACTAGGTCAGATTGCCACGGTTCCTGAATAAAACTGCCTTATTATTCCTGTCATTTATTACACATTTGACCTGTTTAGCATTAGTAATCATATCAGGTATAATTTGTAATTAATAAAGGAAAATTTCAATAGACCTCTCCCATGTGTGTGCCTATGCGAAACATAGATCTTCTTCTTTTCCGCCTGAGACAAAAGGTCAATATTAGTGATTTTATTTTCTTCTCCAGGTGTGATTGTAAGAAAGGGTTTTCTGGTATTCGCTGTGAGGAAGACATCAATGAGTGCAACTCCAGCCCTTGCAGCAATGCTGGCACCTGTCAGGACCTTGTGAATAAGTAAGTGTGAATATATTTCATTCTTTTCTTCTTCTTTTTTCACGTCGGTGGCATTGGATCAACTTTGCAACTCAGCTATGGTTTTAAAACTGCGTATCTTGAGTAATGGCCTGGCACAGTTAATTTCAGTTTGTTTTGAAAGGACAAACAAAGCCGTTCTCCGAGGAGCATGAGGTTGTGTCTTCAAAGTGTTTTGCTTTATATAACTAGTCTGTCTTCCTTGACACACATTCCCTTCTAAAGACAGAGTGGATTCGGCAGGAACACATCATGTATCTAGATTGGGCTTTACTCCACCAGCGCTTCTCGCCGCTGTGCTTAATGGGAGCCCTGGGGCTTCCAGGCTTAGTTGGACAGATGGGTAGAGATGTCTTTGGGCCAATTTGAGTCCTAAATGGTTTGTCTCCAGTTTTTCGCCCGTCATGACTTTGTTCCCGGGTGACCTGGCCCAGCTCAGAGTACCCCTGTGGTTGCACAGTCCAGGGAGTTCATATCAGGTGTGTTTTATAGCTGCCTTAATCCATTCACCGTCTCCATCGTCGTCCTTGTGACCCGATAAGCCTAGCCAGTCAGTCTTTACTGTAGAAATAAGCCACACTCTGGATCACATTCATTAAGCTCATGCTGTTTTATGTTTGCTTACTTTATTCCTTTAGGTAATTTGGGCCAAGTGACAGAGCAACGAAGACAGAACTTGTTGATTTAGTTGTGCTGTCTGAGCCCAGCCTTTAAAATGTTCCTAATAGGCAGTTTTGATGTTGCACATGACAAGAAAATACTATTTTGCATTTTGCAGAAATTTAATAAGATATAACTGATTAACTGATGGGTTCATCTAATCTAAAAACTCATTTTAGGTTGGAGGTGTCTAATTACCTGATTCTTTTAAATTACGTTCAAACACAATAACCATCTCCTCTGAGATGGCGATGTGAGATCCAAAGAGGGATGTGAATTGAATAAATCATATCATAACAGACAGACTGGACTCTTTCCTTTAGTAATATGCCACCCAACGTCATTTGGATGGCCTAATGATTTAAATTAAGTACAGTAACTCACTGACAAAATTACTGGTGTGTTTTTCAATTTTCCAGCGAGAATCTGCTTGTTCGTTGGCAAAAGTGGCATCTTGGTTTGTCTCTGTGGCCTTACCATATACATAAATCCACACGCAGACATGTGTGTTGCTTTTAAATTCCTTCTAGAAGTGCGTGTGGGTTTTTTTTTTTTTTTTTTCTGAAATACATTATGAAAGTAATTTTTTTAACTGAATATGAAAACGTGCTATAAATGTCGGACGCATTGGTCTCTGCGGGGGGTTCACCTCATTCCATAATCATTCAATGTTATCTTATCCTCCTAGGTTCCATTGCCTTTGCCCTCCCGGTTATTTTGGAGCACTGTGTGACCTGGATGTGAATGAGTGTGAAGTTTCACCTTGCCTACAAGAGGGCATCTGTATCAACACGCCTGGAGGCTTCAAGTGTGTCTGCCGGCCTGGATACACAGGTAGTTGTTATGCCCTTAGGTGACATGAAGATCAATATGAGAGTCTAAAAAGCTTATCGGGATGACTGCCGGGCCTGCATGTTATTGAAGCAACTCTGACACAGATCTGGCTAAAAAGCTTCACAATGCCCGCTTTTAATTACCCTCCCTACAACGGCAAGATAAAGCCCTTTCTTTTTTTTTGTAACGGCAACAAAAGATAAATTCATGTCACCTTTTTTTTTTTAATCTGATGGGAACTTCTGAGTGTCTCTTATTTGTCTTTATTTCATTTCATCAGCCTCTTTAGTCCCAGGACGCTATTGTTATTTTGCTTTAATCCTTTTGTGATATATTCCACTCAGAGAGATATTGCACTATTTTTTGATCAAGTGCATATGCATGTGTGTGTGTGTGTGTGTGTGTGTGTGTGTGTGTGTGTGTGTGTGTGTGTGTGTGTGTGTTTGTGTGTGTTTGTGTGTGTGTGTGTATGCATGTGCATACATTCCAAAGCAGATTTCTGTCAGGTACAGGGAAGATTAATTTCATTTGTCTTCCACACTGTATCATCAATTTATCCTTCCCCAGTTGAGAGAGGGTGGAAATCTCTGAGGTATTGCTACTCTGGAGAGCAGAGCCTGACACACATGGCCCAATTCCCACAGAAGCAGCTTTTATTATTAGGCCTACACACAGCATAGCACAAGTCATTACTTTTTTTCCGTTGCCCTAAAGCTCATCTGAGGAAACGGGGTTCCTCATGAGAGTGAACACAGTGAGGATACAGTTCGGATTGGCCCGAACCCACCAGAACTCAAATATTTGCTGTTGTAATATATGTAGCAGCGTTGCAACTTTTTTTTTTTTTTAGTTGCAAAAAGTAAAAATTAGGTTTACAATATCTGTAGCTTTGCGTTCTTTTACTGGCTGTCTGAAATATAAATTCACCCGCTCAGAATGACACATCAAGTAGTGTTTTAATAGCTTGACTGGAGAGGACTGACACTCTCCTCGGCTTTGATAGCCTGTGCCGACTCCTCTGCGGCCGAAATCATGGAACTTGCTGTGTCACTTGATTGAACATGCTATTGTCTGTAGCTGACAAACTGGGTTCTTTCTTTTTTTTCTTCCTCATATCTAATGCCAAAATTAATTTTGATTTTTACACTGTAAGCTGCTTACTAATAAAGTTGTCTGATGCTGGATCTACTCACTTGTGACGTGATGGAACTATGATGGCACTTTATTCAAATGTGTATCACCATGTATATTGAATTTTCATGCATGTGTCTGTCTTCGTTGCTGTTAATAAATGTTCTCTCAAATTTTGAATTGTAATGGAGAATTTTAAGGCCTCTATTGACAAGGAGCATATTGAACAAAAAGGAGTAATTGACACAGGGAGCCCAGAGATAATTTTATCCACAGTTCTGACAGCTTTTATCAAATTTTAAAAGTCTGTATGATCTGCTTACAGGGTAAACGGCAAGATTAAAGAAGGGCCTCACTATGACCTCTATTGCCAACAAGTAGCTTGTTTAATTACTGTTTAGTTTAAAACTGATCACATTAATTATGTTTCACTTTTATATATGGAGTTTTGTTGTTTTTTTTTTTTTTTAGCCATGTGTCATGTTCGCAGTTGTAAAGCATAGATTGGCAGGTTTGGCAGCTGCCAAGATCTTAGCTGACAGTTTGTTATTTAGGACATTTGGGTTAAAAGGCTCTCCAGTCCCAGTAATATGTTAATAAACTGTGCATGAGGTAGGTGCTGTCTTGTGTTCAGAGGTCACAAGTCACACCAATGACATGATAAATGGTTGTTTTTATAAATCACAGTTTAAGCACGGTGTTTGTCACCTTCTGTTTTCTCTTCTTCACCCATCATTAGTGAGCATGCTCCCTTGAGTGATTGTACAGTGCAATCAGCGCATTGTTGTAGTGTCCTCAGTCAGCACATTATTGGATGGGGATGTTCTAGCAATTGCTTTTTTTTTTTTCTTTTTTTTTTTGCTGTTAAAGCTTCGTTAAAGTCAATATTTCTGCTGGGTGAACGTTTTACAGGAAATGTGGTTGTTTTGCCTTTTCTACAGAGTAGCATTAGGGCCATTATTTTAAATTAGTATGCGCACACAGCAATGAAAATCCATCCATCCATCCTTCCATCCATCCATCCATCCATCCATCCATCCATCCATCCATCCATCCATCCATCCATCTAGTGTTTTATTACATAATTACATTATGCACCAACTAACTGAGGTAAATTATTCAGTAGTTGTCCATATACATTTAAAAATCAGACAGGCATGTATAATGAATTAAAAAAAACTGTGCTCAATATGTTATACTAGACATCAAACATTTATTAATGATTTATACACCTACCCTGCTGGGTACTGAACAAGCAGGACCTTACATCTCATCACATTAACTAATATTTTGTTAAAGTGAGTATCAGGATAAATGTGACATGTAGTGAAAAGTTAATATATGTAAGGCCATAACTCATTCATCGTTCCATTATCTTATCATTGCATGAACCAGTAGTAGCAGTGTTTTTGAGAGATTCCTATTCGGATATTTTCAAAACTACATCCCACATTTGCAAGTACAAGGTAGTGTACAGTTTTTTTACTGCAGTCATTGTTAGTATGTAGTATGCCAGCGTAAAAGTGACTATGCTACAGCACAACCATAATCTTGTCATGTGACTGCTATGATAAGCTTTCTCTGTAGTGGCTCGTTGCATTATGGGATGCAGCATGTGAGGTAGACTCGTCATTTGCAAGCTGGAAGGAGCACAAGATCTCAGTACTTCTTTGGTACATATTTTTTGCAAAATCAGTACATACTAGTACTGTAGTATGCAGTTTCAAAAAAAATGCAAAAATGCCCTTCACTTCTCTGTCATTCTCTTCTCCTTCTGTATCCTCTTCTTATTCCTTCCTTCTTCTTCTTCCAATATTAAAAACAGTTTTGTGCTAATATCGGACAGGTGCCCTAAAAAAGTATATAATTATTATATTATTAGTTTTCTTTTAAATCTCTTTCACTTGTTTAATCTCACTTTGTCTTTTTACTTATTCTTGATTTATCTCTTGTTAACATATGTGTTGCAGTCTCATTATTGGATTCTGTATCACAACTCTTTTTCACTCATTTGAAATGTTTTTAACCTTTAAACTCAGAGGAATGGTGGTTTTCTTTATTTTCTGCTGCTGTAAAGTATTTCTATTTGGGTAAACAAAACAGTCGTCACCCAAGAAAGGGAAGATTTTACAAGAGGAAATAATAGATTTGTTCACTGCAAAGACCGTTTACTCTCTTTCATAGGAGGCAATAAATAACTTCTTGTGCTGGTTTGTGGATTTGTTACAGCCTGCAAATGAAAAGGTAATCAGATGATTGATGACAGGTCAACTATCATTTTTTCATTTCTCGATTTCAGAAAGTCCTCAGAATATTTTAGGGGTAGTAAATAATCTTTTCACCACCATTGTGAAATAAAACAACTGACAGCAACATTTCTTCTTTGCATTAGTTTTATAGGTTTTTAGCCTCCATCCTGACATTAGAGTCTGGTATTAATAACAATAATGATGATATCAGGACTACTTGTTGTGAAAGACCCAATACCTCTTTTTTTTCACATGAGCAAATTCCAATGAGGTTTGGCTGGTTGACTTCTTGGGTCAGTCAAAGAGAGCTGAGATAGGCTCCTGTGACCCTGAATTGGAATAAGCAGGTATAGATGATGGATGGTTGACCATTTCAAGCATCACACAAAAGTGCACTGTTGTCTATTTTTTTTCCTCCCTGTGCTGTGAACTAAGCCACTTTAAAATAGCATATGTCATGAGGCTATATTTTTAAGATCCCGCCATCTCCGTCATCCAATACACCTCCTGCATACATTTAAGCAGTTGATATCATGCCACAATACAGTAACATTACACAACATAACTGTTGGTTTAATTATAAAAGCATGCAACAGTGATATGATGCAGAAACTGAAACATAATTGGAGTCGGTTTTTTTTTTGTTTTTTTTTTTGGCAGTCCCAACCAACTTTAGTCTAACCAACAGTTCCAACTGTCACTGCTTTTTCTGCATGTGATGTCTTTATTTTGTTTGTTTGTTTTTTTGTCCTAAATTCAAACGTCATCCTTGACATTTTTGCTGGTAGGTATGATATGTGAATAACCTCTAAAGGTAGATTGCACAAAACATCGAACATTTGGGAGTAGGCTAGCACACAAGTCAGCCATTTGCCTCATTCACAATATTTACTACAAAAAGAAAATATGGTTGACAAAATGTAACTGTAGTTTTACAGAGTTTAGATTTAGGTTGTGAGTCGATGACATTAATGGCACTGACTTTGATATTTGTTTTTCTTATCCACGAAACTGCAAATTGATCTGAAAGTAAATTATAAATAAGAGTTCTGTGTCTGCAGATTGTTAGCTTTACCAGACCAGCAGACTAAAACACATTTACAGTCATCAAAAATGGATAAAAGCAGAAAGTACTTACACTTGGGGAGATGGAGGCAGATGGAATATTTGCGATGTTTTCTTTATAAATAACTTAAATATTTGATTTAAATCATCATGGTTGTTCAGGGTTCTTATTTTCTGCTTATTAGGGAACTAAACTTGATTCCCGGCAACACATCCAACACATTAAACATGAAAAAATATAGGATGGGGTGCCCTGGATCTCCAAGAAGAAATAAATATGCAATTATGTTAATTAAAACTGCATAGGCAAATTTTTAAACTTTTGAATTGTGTCTCGTAAGACATCAAAAACTGTGTGTGAAAGTTTTCAAATGATCAAATGCATTTCCTGACAAAAAAGGCATGAGAAATAGTAAGAAAAAGAAAAAAGCAAAATCTCTGAACTGTAGATTAGTTTAACAGGTTAAAGCTTTCAAACTAAGATATTATTTATTTGTAATGCTTTGACTTAGCAGCTGTGTGTGTCAAAGATAGATACTGATAATTGGTCAAAATTGAAAAAAATAGAGAGTTCTGCCTGTTTTACAATGTATGAATTGTTAAATGAAATGAGAAGCCACTGATAGTAAACCCTGTTCGTTAAATTACATCACACACTGATAGTAACAAAAGCAAAAGATAAAATTAAATAAAATAAGCCAGTTTTAAGTTGATTTGAAAAGACAGACCTGCAAAGCCCAAAATTCTTTTTTGTAACAAACGCAGCGTTGTAACGTTTAGTATTCCTGCCAGACTGTGATCACTTCATATCAAAGCTTTCTAAATAGATCTGAGAGGAAAAACACATAACTCTTAATGCCCCTTTAACTGGTCAGTGTCTGCAGTGATGGCGGGAGACAGGATTTTGATTTCCATTTTCTGAAGGTAACATAGAAGTGTTGACTAATTTTGTTTGAAGATGACTTTCACACCGGGAAGAATAAATATGACACAACCAATAAAAAGATCAACTGATCATTTTATACAACGAAACTGCTTTTGACAGTATTAAGAAAACATGTACAGGGGCAAGTAAAGGATGGTTAGGACTACACCAACACATCTGCTCCAATCAAATAAACATTGAACTTTTTTCCAAGAAGATACCTTTCTGATTCTGTGAAATGTTGTAACAAAAGCCCATACTGCATAGGATGCAAATAACTGTTTAACTGTTTAAATGCCCAATCAGTAACTTTAAAAATCCACTTCTCTACAGCTATGGAAGTAACTGTGTGTGAGAATGTGATAATTGGCTGTATTTGATTTTTCTTTAGATTTAAAAGTGTAACATGTTAATGACATCATGTTCTGTGATTTTCTTATATCTTGTTAAAAATAAATGTGTTATAAGAAACAACAAGCAGAGTTTCTTTACAGAAATTATTGGAAAAGAAGCTGCAAAGGCAATCTGATTTTAACTAGTATTGTCAATTTTGATTTATTCTTTATCATGACCTTTTTGCCTATTAATTAATCTATTTATGCTACAATTATTATGTTAATTATTTAAAAATATTATTACTTGTATTATTTATTAATTAATTCTTATTTTTATTATTTTTTAACTTGAGCCATATTCTTCAGGGAGTGGATCAAGTAAAAATAAGAGAAAGCATGTTCTTTAGTGTATTCCTCTCAGTCTCTCAAACTAAGAAAACTAAGCATTCAAATAAGGCCCAGAGCGTTAACTGCTGGCACCTCTTGACGTTGCCGATTGTTTAGTTTACAAGGTTAGAAATAGTGAGAAAATGAAATTGATCCTAGACTGAAAAGTCAAACCTTCTTCTGCTTAATGTAACATCAATTGTTTGCGTTTTTGACTTCCCTGGAGCTATAGTTGTTACTTATCTGTTGTTTTTACTTTTTACGAACAGTTTCATTACTAAAGAACTAAACAGATCCTTTTTTGTAGCGTTTGTTAAATAGCTAATGTCTTACATGAATATGTTTCCTTTCTAGGACCGCGGTGTGAAGTTGATGTTGATGAGTGTGCTCCAAATCCATGCCAACACGGTGGAAGATGTATTGATGGGTCTAATCAATTTCACTGCTTGTGTCCTGATGGTTTTATTGGGCTCCACTGTGAAACCAATGTTGATGAATGCATGTCAGCACCTTGTCTTCATGGGAGGTACAAACTTGTCTACATCATTTAAGATAGAAACAGCAACTTGTGCAGCAAAGGCATGGAATTATTTTTAATTACACCCATTACTAGTGCAGTGAGCTGGAGCATTAGTCACGTGTTGTACGGAGCTAGAGCGATGCCCTTATAGCTTCCCTTAGTGGTGTTTATATCAATAAATCCTTAATTCAGCTGAAGGAGAATTCCTCATTCATTCAAAAGGTTATATATCTCTTTCATGATTTTGCATGAACTGTGCAGCAAAAGTAGAAACACATTTATGAATAAATTTTGACCTCATCTTTTGTTACTCACTCAGCTGTGAGGACAGAATATATTCATACACTTGCCTTTGTGAACCTGGGTGGATCGGCAACAGATGTGAAACAAACATTGACGTAAGTTTAACTTAATTAATAATCCTGCTGGGTGTTCTACAGAAATGTCAAGAGAGTGTTGTAGTCTTTGTATGGCCTTTGATATCATTAACTCTGTGTGCTCTTCTACAAGATCAGTCAGTCGAACTACCAGTTTCATGTAAACATTGTGCAAATGCATGATTAAAACCACTTGGTTATTATACATCCTGATTGATTTAAACCACAGCCTTTTGCAGGACTAAAACATTGAAGTGCTTACAGGGTTTTGCATTTTGTTGAATGAATGAACTCATGAGCTGCATTCAAACTACTGGTATTAATAATTAATTTTAAACCAGAGTTGTGTTAAAAAACCCAGTGTATTTTACATGAAAAATGTGCATTTTTGTGCAAAGTGTGTGCTATTTTTGCTGCAGCTACTCATGTGAATGTTTGATTTGTTTTCACCTCCAGGACTGTGCTTGCGATCCCTGTTTGAATGGAGGCTCATGTGTCGATCTTATTGATAAATTTGCATGCTTCTGTCAGGAGGGTTACGCAGGAAAGACTTGTGAAAATGATATAGATGTCTGCAAAGACGCTGTTTTGAATGCTTCGCTGTGTTTCAATGGAGCTACATGTCTCGATGGTGAAGGATCAAACTTTACATGCAGGTGAGTCTGCCCATTGTTTGTTATTATTTGTTGCAATGGTATAAAAATTGTCCCTGGATGGAGTCATAGTGAGGCGAATGGAGCAACCTGCCCTGCTGAATGTTTTTGTGTATTACAGTTAAAGTCATCTCATTAAAAGCCCAAATGTAGTTTTAAGGACTATTTTCAAAATGACCATCTCAACAATAATTGGCCACCTACAGCACAGCAATCATAACATGCCACAATAGGTTGTACTAAAATAAATACTCAACTATAACGGTATTCAATAGAATACTCAGCTAAGAAACCTAAGCATGCTCTGTATCCCTGGCTGCAAACTCATCATTGCGCCAAGATTTGGACCATTTTTGACTTGGTAGCACTGAAAGGCCTTTGTTTTTGACTGACAGTATTGAAATATTTGAAAACTAAATAAAATATGGCAAAATTACTAAACAGAAGAGTTTCCTGCGGAGCCTACCTTATCCTCTACTGATAGACTCCAGCTTCCCTGTGAACCTCAACATGATAAAGCACGTATAGAAAATAAGGGTGCATTCAGACTGGGTAAATTATATAGTACTCAAGAACACTTGTTCCTTAAGTCTGGTTTCTGGTGGTCGTATGTGTGCGTCATTCCTTGCCAGAGCATCACACAACTCCTGGTCTCTGGTACAGTTGGAAAAATCAAGATAATACGTTTTGGAATAAGATCATGTAAATAATAATTACAGTACAAAGTAAGAATACTCATTTGTAGGTGTAAGCGACCTTCTCTTGCTCACACGCTATATGAATGCTGCGGTATCACAAGTGAACCGGCAAAATTAAGAGCATTTCAGAGCAAAATTCAGCACATTTTAAATCGGAAATTTATGTCAGTCTTGCACAGTTTTACTTGTCTCCAATTAAAAATGCATCTTGTCTCATAATAATTGGGCTTTAATACATCTGTGCACTCATATTAGTCCTCCAAGTTGTTTGCAAATGAGTCATTATTTTTTAATTGCTGATGTGCTGTCTGTTGACTGATGAAGTGTATCTGGATACAAGGTGTATGTGGAAAGAGTGTGTCAATTTGACACAGTGTCTCCCTGGATGCTCTACAGTTAATTACATTGTCTAACCTTGTGGTGATGTGCTGCTGTATGCCCAGCATTATTATTTATATGACAAGGACTAACTCAACAAATAGGTTGATGCTCTTTATAGTCTTATATATGATAGAGTGAACTTAATCTGCCTCAACACAGCATTTTATATGCATTTTATATGCATTTTATAACGCTTTTCTTGTTTAAGACTCGTATATATTGTATATAGTATTACAATGTAATGTATTGTTTAACATGCAGTTATAAGTAAATAAGTGTGCAATTGGAAGAGGCTTTCTAATTTTTTATTTAGTATTTTACAGGTCTGAAATTGAGATATGTAAAGTCTTCTAATATGTAAGGTTAATTAATTCAATTTACTCTGTAACAGATGACAAAGAACCAAGAAAATAGTTTAAAAGCTCACAAGCAGTGTAATGGTTTCTCTAGTTTGTTTTAAATTTAAAATATCTTCTTCAAATGAAGTGTTTAGTATGTGGGATGATATTTCTCCTTCACTTTTATGTGGGTTTGGCATAATCCTACCTATAAATAAGGTTTTTAAAATAGTTGTTATGAGTGTTGTTTGGAAATCAATTTTTTAAGTTATTTATTTATTTATTTTGTCTTCTATGTATGCATCTGTTTTGGGGAATGTATTGCTACTTAAAAGCAAAATGAAATGTATTTCCGTTATGCTGCTTGCTTTTGCCTGTATAGTATAAATTAGACAACAATGGACACAATAACTATGTTCAGGAAAGTTATACAAGGTGGCTTTATTATTATTATTATTATTATTATTATTATTATCTTTCTATTTTCCTTATTTTTTTATTCTTATCTCAGTAATTCAGTCCACTCCAGAACAGCATCAGAATGTTTTAGAGCTTTCATGTTCAGCAGCACATTATGCAGTAGTTTTACAATGAAGGCATCAAATCGGAAAAGGATCAGATGGTCTAAAGACCATATGAAAGTTAGTCCAAGAAGAAGAACGCTGGCATTAAGTGAGTGAAAAATAAACTGATATGTGACTTTAAAAAAGATTGAAGAGATAGACATAAACAGGGTGTGACGCACTGTCTCTTACGTCTCCTGAACGAGGGCGTTACAATATCTGATAGTCATGTGTGATCAACTCAGCCCAGTATGTTGGGTGAAAAAAGCCTTGTTATAATGTTTAAACCTTTTTGTATGAAATAAATATTTTTTCGCAGCATAGCAGATCCTTTACATTTTGACTCCGGGTTGCACACTCACTAACTTTATTGACGACTTTAAATAGATTTCCAACGGAAGCCAAATTGCATTTGTTCACAGTAAGTAAAAGCAAAGAGAGTTCCTGGATACAGGGTGTAAAGACCAAAAGAACGATTTGACAACACAGTGAGGCTCATGGCTTTTAAAAGTACTTTTATTATTTCTTTTTTTTTTTTTTTTTAGCTGTCCACCAGGTTTCATGGGAGATTTCTGTGAAGTGGATGTTAACGAATGCTGCTCAACTCCCTGCCACAATGGTGCTGTTTGCCAAGATCTTATTAATAGCTATGTCTGCCACTGCAGGTCAGGTGAGTCACTCAGATTCCTGTGATTTTGTCAATTTACTTTGAAATGAGGCAGTCTCTCTCTCTCTCTCTCTCTCTTTCTCTCTCTCTTTCTCTCTCTCCTTGTAAGACTTGTTAGAGGCAGCTTTTGCAGCTCATGAGCATGAATACTAAACATAGTCTAGACAGCAGGACATTTTGTTGAAGTTACCAAGAAGGCTTCAGTGCTTTCCTGTACTCCATGTGTGGAAGAGTACCATTTATAAAATATCTTAATACTCGACAAACAGCTGTAATCGACTGAAAGGGACCATTAAAGGTTACCATAATGCCTACCGAGTTTATGTGGTTCAAAACTGTTCAAAGTCTTACCTACTTTGTCTTTAGGGAGAAATTTGTAGTCATACACTACAAAAAAAAAAAAGAAAAAAAGACAGTGATTAAAGGACGATACTGCCTCATATCATTAAAATGTATGTGGCATCTTACGCTTTAGTGAAAGCCTTTTCTTGTCTGTGTATGTGTGTGAACCCAAAAAGAAGCAAATCAATGTAAAAGAATCTGATTGATATTCACTTCAGAGGGTGGAAGTGAGAGAGCCTGGGCTTACCACGGCACTCTGTGGGCTTTTGTTCCTGGCAGGTTGGACAGGCCTTCACTGTGAGGATGACATTAATGAGTGCCTTCCACAGCCCTGCAACCAGGGGATATGCATCCAGAATGATCCAGGCTATGGCTACACCTGTTTCTGTCGTCCTGGATTTGTGGTGAGGCTTCCCCACCTTATCCCCGTTATCCCAGTTTTTTTTTTTTTTTTTTTTTAATTATTAACCTTTTCACTCTTGCACCCTAAACACTTGGATCTTTTCTGGGGAAAAAAATAATAATTATAGTAATAATAATAATAATAATAATAATAAAGATCTTAGAAGATTGTCTTGTTTCTTGTTATTTATGGTACAAATATAATGTTATGTTTTACCTTTTAGATATTTGACCATGTATTTTTGCTAGATTACATGAACTATCAACGACGTAACCACATTTTAAACATGTTTAAAATATGAATGTTGCAGATAATAATTAGTCTTTTTTAGTCTATAAAGTCTTCAAAAGCCTTATCAGTGTAGTTTGATTATTCAAGATGTAAACAAAGCAGACCATTTAGCAGTTAAGTGCAGAGCTGCACCGAACATCTCACGGCTGTCTGTTTTATGTACACAGGGGAGGAACTGTGAGCACAACTATAATGACTGCCTGCTGAATCCATGTCCAGAAGCATTTTCCTGTGTAGATGGCATCAACAAGGTCAGCTGCCTGCCTCCTGTTACGTATCCTTTTCCCTCGGTGACTGTAGTCAAGAACATCACTCCCGGCTACATCCCCGGTGTGCTGACGCCACCACTCAGCCCTGCACCCATAGCTGAGCTAACCACAGGTATGGAACATGCTGCGCATTAATGGTGGTGCAAGTACTGTTGTTGTTCCAGACAGCTGCAGAGAGTAATGTTTCTTCACTGACTATATTTGTTTCACACCTGCAATTATTAGCAAATGTACAGAGTAAAACCTTATGTTAATGCAGCACATTATCAAAATACATAAATATGAACTGCTAAAGATCAAAGCAGTGATTTTGCTTTGGACCAGTAAAACAACAGTTTGGATCACCTAGAGAAAACACAATACAAATGTATATTATATTTGACAAAATTACTTAAAGTTGTAACTGAAACACACACAAGGGACTGACACAACCATCGGTGCATTAAATAGTCTAAAAATGACTCAACCCGTATTGTATATTTTATGGACCTGTTTATAGACATCATCCAAAATGTTTTCCATCATTTTCACTTTAAGAAAACTGCTTATATTCACTGTAATTAAACATTTCATTTAAGGAATCTGGTAATAGTATCATTGCATACGCCGATACTAGTAATGGTATCTTTGCCGAGTGTTGCGTGTGGTGTAGAAATCCTGCAGAGAACTTATTAACTGATATATTTTGATGTGAGTCAAGCTTACTGAGATGTGCAACAAGTGGCTCATTCCAGCGGTCAAGTTAATATTTAACAATGTTCAGTATGCTTATGAAATGCTCATGAAGCAGAAGATGCTCATGAAGTTATTTTTAAAATCGTTGTTTTGTCCGCGGGCAACAGTGGTGAAATGGCCAATAACAAAATTCACAACATAACATTAGCCAAAATAGCTATGAGTATTTATTAATAAAGGCACATTACATTACCTCAACTGTGAACGCAATTTCTGCCTGAGTCATATATTAAATATATTTTAATTTCAGTAGTTGTGGAGACTTCTTGTACTTAAGGATGTCATTAAACTATATATAACATCAGGAACTACACGCCACATGTTTAATCAACTTTTGATAAAGTAATGCCATTAAAGCAGTAGAAATCCTACTGATGATACTGAGTAACGACATCTCATTTTACATTTATTCACAGGGAAACATGTGGTTTAACATCTGCTACATGAAGTACTTTTGCATATAACGCCTCTGAACCTTGATGTCGAATTGTAAATAATGTGGGATTATGTGTGAGTGAAGCCTTCTCAGCCAAAGGATGGTGCCATCTTTTTACTGTTGCTTTCCCTAGCAGAATACGTTTAACATAGTGAAACTATTTCAACTCAGAAACCATTAAAAGCAATTTCATTTGCATCAATGATGGTTTCAGGCATTTAGTTTTGACAAATGAAATGCCAATCTTTCCCATGTCCTTCGTACTGTAAAAGGTTTTCCGAATTTGAAAGAGACTACCCTCCCACTGAGCTGGCATTTCAAATGTAATTTTATAGAGCCTTTTGAAGACAACCGGTGATGTTGTATTACCTCTGATTTAGAAATAATTATGGCCAGTGCAGTTTTACTGAATTTCTGTTTGAATTTTTTTTTTTTTTCCCAGTTTTCTATGGATTTGCCTTCTCCATTTTTTTTGAAAACACTGATTTCAAAGCGTAAAACATCCAATCAGTATTTGAGACTATATCCTTTCACACTCAAGTGATAGACACAGAGCAGAAAATGTTATACTTTATTGGTATTGGACTCATTCATCTATGTAAGAGGAGGAACTCAGAGTGCTGGACAGATTGTGACTCCATGACAGATGAGGTCTGTCTACCTTTGAAACTGTTCAAAGAACTGTAAAACAGACCGGTTGAACACAGACGAGCTTGAACCAATACAGTGCGACACTCTGAAAATCAGTGTGGGCCAAAATAATGGAGTCTTCCCCTCTGCACCTGATCCAACCCTGTTCAGGTGCATTTTTTGGGAAAGGGTTAAAGATGCACAAAATACCGACAAGGTAAAAAAAAAAAATAAAAAAATAAGGACAGTAAAGAAATACATGATCTATTTACATAGCATAATCAAAGTGGGTTGGTTTTAAAGCAAAAAGACCCACCAGAAATGTGTGAATTAATCTAACTAGGTCACCAACTAAACACATGCAGAGCCCTCGGTGCTGCTCGAAATAGATGCAGACACCGATTCTTTAAACCTTAGATTTCTCTACAACATCTGTTTACATATGATGTGTGTGTATATATATATATATATATATATATATATATATAAAGTCAAATTGCAGAATAACATCCTCACTGCTTACTGATGAGTTAATGGCAGCCAAAAGCTGCTTTTGAAACACAGATGATTTATCGCTCATCAGCAAGTGTAGTTTTGACAGTTTGTTGGTCTGGAAGATTAGGTGTGTTAACACAAGGCCAAAGAGGAGAAATGTCAGTAATTACCTTAGAAAAGCAACTGTTGCTGCTATTCCGTCTGTGAAGGGTTTTGAAGCCTATTAATAATTTTGAGACATTCTAAAGTGAGAATGATTATTCACGAGCGGAGAACATTAAAGAAGATTCACAGTCTTCCCAGGAGTAGATCTCCCAGTATGGTCGGTCCATGCAATGCCAACAACTACTCTGGTACTTCTGGAGTGTCTCTAGTTATTTTTTGTTAGTTTTTTTTTTTTTTTTTTTTTTTTTAGCAGGACCATCTAATATAAAGACATAATAGGCATTACATTTTTACTTTTTCCTGTAAAAGACCACAACAGCTTAAATCCTCCCATTCATGTTTGAGCCACAATTATATTCAGTATGAAAGTGAACAGCATGACAAACCATGACAAAAAGATTACAGCAGGACGTCTGTGTTCAGTCAATACTATGCCCATTACCTGCTGTTGTGAAACATTATAGATTGTGTCGTCTTTCTTTTGTTCTTTTTTTTTTTTGCCTTGCAAGAGTGAGACAGAGCATGAAAGTGTAAGACTCAGCAGCTGTGGTAACTGTATCCACCATGTTTTTACTAAAATGCACACCCACACTGGTGGCCAACACCGAGCACAGAGAGATTACTTGCCACTTGTGGTTTAGGCTCATGAGCGTCCAGCATTGGAGCAGAACCAGCTTTAAGCTTTATCCTTTTTGCAAATCCAGGAGTGTACTGGGTCGTTAATAAAATGCTTCTGTGTTAAGTGTTGCAAAAAAACAAAAACAAAAAAAACAAATACATCCCCTCTGTTTCTAGAGCGGGGAAAAAAGTTTCTTCTACTGTTGAACAACTTTTCCTCACAACCAAAACATATTTCTTGGGAGAGTTCTTGGAAACAACAGTAGAGTGTGTAGTAATAAGTATTAACAGATCTATATAATTGGGAAACATATTCAATCCTTGATGCATAGCTGCAAACTTTAGCTTTAAAAATAACTGCTGAAGCGCTTGCTCTAATGAGCGTTTAATTACGTTTTCAAGAATGTGCCCTTACAAGAAAATCCCAGCCTTTGTGATGTCATAGAGGACTGACGTTAGAAAAAACTCTCCAAGCTGAAGCATACTCAGCAGCCTGAAAGCCAAGTATTTTGTGCACTGGAATACTACAGTACAATGTACATTTACCTTTGAGCCTTGTGTCACATCTGATATGATAATTCATCATAACACTGTGTATCACACTTTTTTTTTCTTTTTTTTTAGGACACAGGTGTAGACACTCAGTTGGCCAGGTCATGGTAACTCTCAAAGGCTTGAATCAAGGCAACTGAACTCCCTGTTTCCTCAGTTTTTCCAGATGTCTCACTTTCCATCCACTAGGCTTCATCAGTTCAAACTAACTAGTGGAAAGTTTCAAGCTTATAAATAGCTGAAGTCATATTGAAAATCCCTGATCCTCTCATCACTTCTGTGGATCGTTAGTCTTTTGTCCGCTGTCAGTTGGTCACTTGGTTTTATAACTCAAGTTGTGAATGGCGAACCGCTTTAGAACGAGATTCAACGCTACAGTGCAGGCATTTGATAGATAAAACCTAATTTAATTTAAAGGTCTTTCCTATTTGATGTAGATTGCTTCTTTTACTCCTCTATTATGTTATCTGTGTTCACTGTCCAATATCCATACATTATTGTCCTCGAAAGAGCGTCCCTTTTCCTTTAGATGAAAGCGGACTGCTGGATCTTGACTTGATGAGGTGCTATCTTGTGTTGGGCTATGCATCTGTGCAGTTGGTATCTATTTTTTCTCCATTATCAAGGTCTGTGCACTCCTCACTGCACTGGACTGCATATACAACACTGCTCAGTTTCTGTTTGAAACTGGATGTGCTGTCCTTAGGTTGAACCAGTTTTTGTCTTAGAGTGCTGTTAGGTTTGAAGTGGACCGGTATGTTTGAAGAAGATCCTTCTGAGGCTCTCAGACACTCCTGCCACATATGGGATGACAGTTTTGCCTCTTTTCCTTTCCTTCTCTTTTTAGTGCTGTGGCATTTTTCTTCAGATTTCTTGCCTGAGTTGACAAAGGCCCAGATTGGATATCCACAGGTTTAAAGTGCTGTCTTGATGTGCTTGTGCTTATTTTTTTTTCCTGTCTCAGCCCAGTGGTGTAAAGTTCTGATGACAGAAACCCTTATCTACCTTTTTTTTCAACTACACTCTGGATTCTGTTTGTATGTGTTGGATAAACCTCAGTACTCAGACCTCTGTCCTCATTGGTATGCACAGCACAGTCCAAAGTTAGAAGCTTGTAGTTTTCTGTATCCTCTCTGATGAACTTGATGTCCAATGAGCTGATGTTTTCAGTGAAGGCCTCTACTTCTTAGGTTTGGATTTAAACAGATGTGTCGTCCACATATCTCAACCAGTGGCTTGGTCTTGTTCCTTTGTAGAAGTTCAATGATCTTGTTCCACTTCCTCCATGTAGATGTTGGTAACAATTAGGAACCACAAAGAACCCATTCTACATGTGTCTGTAATTAAGCTTTAAGCTCAATCCTTTCCATCAGTAACTTCAAACTGATGATGCTGTCCAAATGGAAAATGAAACATTTTAAGATCCAAAAAAAAAAGGAAGTTTAGTTGCCTTTATTCAAGCCTTTCTGAGTTAAGGACACAGTGTAATAACTTGTGTTGTTGTTCCTCAGAGTCTGTCTATATAGTTTGTCTATATTTGTCTATATTTCTTCAAAAACCTGTTAATTAGCTTGTTTTCGATGTATGAAACATTATCTTGTACAACTTAGAAGCAAATACACACATCTTAAGGCAAATGGTTCTTTTTGGTAGTTGTTTATGGTGCTGTACATGCTGAGCTCTACTGTAGTGACCTCGTCTCCACAATGCAAAAGCTGAGGAGCATTGAGAGAGGACGTTGCTGGTGGAGGGGGGCTTACTGCTGCTAAGCTGTGATTTGGTTGACTCTGTTTGCAGTGATCGCCACAGCTCAGGTGAAGCTGTTATCTTTTGCTGCCATGTGCATTGAAAATAAAATCACTGCAAAACCAACTTGATGAGTCAGAAGTTAATGCATCATTTAATACATCTTCGGACAGTCACTTTAACATGCTTTTATATTTTTTAATAAGTTTTTTTTTTTTTTTTTTTTTTTTTTTTTTGCTCTACAAATTCCTGTACCTAATAAGTGTGACTGCAGCCATTCTGATATATTCGGCGCCACACTTTCCTGGTATGAAGTATTCTCACAAAATATGCAGATTTATTAATATTCTTTAGAAAAGGCAGTGTCATTTTGTCCCCCCCTATGAGTTGAAGTTTAATGTCCGGTCTCCCTGACTAGTAGCTTTCATTGCAGTGTTCTGGGAGTGATTGTGTCATTTTTAAAATCAGACAAAAGGAATAGTCAACAATATACAATAAGTGTATAAATATATATTTATAATGTCTCAGAAATATACAAATGTAAGAATATTTACCTAAATCGTCCCTATTGTAAGATATTTCTTGTGGAATTAAATTTTCCTACCCCAGAGTTCTGCCAGTCCAAGAATGGTCCTTAGCAATATTTTTTTGTCTTGGGACAAGTTCAATCAGTCATTCGATGACCTTACCCAATAAATCAGGGACAAAGCAGGATTTTCCATCCATGGTTTTTTTCTTTTTTTGTAATGAATGGGGCACTAAGTCCATATTAATTAAATGTCGTCATCTCATCATCACAGTTTGCCCTCCAAATAATTGAACTAAAGTTGATATTTCTCCAAATGTATTTTCCTGGTGGAACATATTGTACTCTAACCCCACTGACACGTGCCTGCGGTCTGCGTCGACCCACCTTTATATGTAACATTAAATATTACTAATGTCAGTTTTTAAACCTCTTTTATGGCCGTATATCAAAACTGGCCCTAATTAAATCAGATGTTAAAGATTTATGTCAAGGAATATTCCCAGTAGATTGCTTTTTTTTTTTTTTTTTTTTTTTTTTTTTTATCTTGCAGAAACTGGAAAAGCTTTTGAACAGATTAGAGTTTGAACAAACTGCTTTGTCAGCATAAAGAAGAAAAAAAATAAAAAGAAAGAAACTGATATGATGCATGATGTGAAAAATATTTAAGTAAAGTATATATTGTGAGCATTTACAATTTAGATTTTTTTTAATCATAGTTACTAGAGGCATGTTCATAAAAAAGTGGTGTGAGAATATAAGGTAATGGTAAAAACAGCAGACCTTTGAAGGAGAGACTGAAGCTTACTGTTAATGAGCCATGATAGTGCCTCCTGGCAGCAGCCTGAGAATGCATCAAAGACTACATCAGACTAAACAAGGCTGTAAAATTAATGAATAGCTTTGTCTCTAAGGGGTAATTTTCCATCATCAGCATTGGCAAACCCCATTGTCAGGAGTGAAGCAGAAGACAGCACAGCATTGTTGCTGCTTACATTTATCCTCATTAATTCATAGAACACAGTAGGTCTGATCCTGATAATTCTCACTTTTTGTTATCAGGAGATTCTCCTCAGGGTATTAGTCATATTGCTCTCCTGAGAAAATGCGGGTATTTAGGTTAGCTTGTTTGCCAAATGCCCTGAGGAGCCCTCTATCAGATCAAACGGTGTCTGGCCTATTAGAGCTTGACATCTAACAAATATTGATAAGTTTACTCTGCACAGCTGCATGATTAATCATAGCAGAAACTTTATAAACACATTGCTGATTTCTCTAGTGTGATTCTTTTTTTTTTTTTCTAATAGGAGAACAGAAAGGAACATGAGACAGGTGCATGCAGGACTGTCTTTTAACTTAACAGGCTCTGTGGTTTGACTTTTCCTCTACAAATTGCACTACTTCCTTCAAATGAGAAATATATTGAGCATGAGTACCTCTAATGCTCAGCTCCAATTGCAGTCAGAATCAGTCTTTTAAGTTATTCTGCGTCACTAACCCCATTAAGCTTGCAGGCACTGGAACTTTTACTGAAATACCCCATAATTGTCCATTCTCATGGATGATATAAGCTGCGTTATTCCACTATAAAATGAAGCATGTAATAAACTTGCATGAATATGTTCGTTTCAGCCAAGACTCTTCTGTCTCAGCTTTTATAGTGTTATTTTAAATGCTTCGCAGCTCCTTGGCAATGTCTGTTTACATTTATGCCTTTACAGTGAGCAAAAGACAAAGCTGTGATGTTAACAATCACCCTTAAACCCTTTTCTTGTGCTTTTAAGATAATAATTCAACTGTTATGTCTTTGTTTGACGCTTTAATTATTATGCAGCAACATACAGTTCTGCACAGTAACACATAAAACCACAAGGTCCAGTACAGGTATCCTCAGTGCCTCAGTGTCATTAGCTATATTCAGATATGTTTTTTACTAATCCTGAGGGTGCTGCTTTGTATCCAACCCATGCACTGACCTCCCTGTAAAGGAAGCAAATGGAGAGATTAACTTTTCCAGGGATCAATAGAGAATCTCAGTGGAATTTAGAGTTAAGATGCATAAACTGTTTATATTACTGTTGTTTACCCTTTCCCCCTATTTCAGCTTTCCATATTTTTTTCTTTTCTGTTTCTAAGATACACGCTACCTGCATTACTTTGGGAATTCATACCTTGAGTTTCAAGGTATTGGCCTCAGTGCACTCAACAACCTCACTGTGAAATTTCAAACCACTGCAGCCCAGGGAACTCTACTGTATGTGGACCAGGGACCTGTTAATGGGGATTTCTTTTTCATGAAACTCTTCATACTGGATGGAGTCTTGCAGGTAAAAGCTGGAGTTAAGGTATTGTTATTTAGAATGATTATTTTCATCTTCTTCTGTCACCACAATGAAGTTTACTTTTTTCTTTTTTTTAGTAGATGCAATGAATGCTTAGCTGTTGATTGGAATATACTTGGCTGGAAAGTTGGTCTCAAATATCTGATTATGAGATAAACATTTGCAACTTCAGATTAAAAAATCAGTAAACTTTAAATTACACATTAACACACAGACATCACCTTTTTAAAAAGTGTTGTCCTCTGAGCTGCAACAATAAGATTCGTCTTTGTTGCAACATGAGAGAACAGTGGCGTAGTATCTGGGGTTGGCGGTGCTGGATCTGGCTTTGGCGTAGTATCTGGGGTTGGCGGTGCTGGATCTGGCTTTGGCGTAGTATCTGGGGTTGGCGGTGCTGGATCTGGGTTTGACGCAGTATCTGGATTTGGCGGTGCTGGATCTGGCTATGGTGCAGTATCTGGGTTTGGTGGTGCTGGAAGTGGCCTTGTGGGTGATCGGGATGCAGGGATCTCCAGTATTATTGAGGAGCTCCTGCGCTTCAGGCCTAATCGTCCTTTCCCAGACTTTGCCTGGACCAGTGACCCTGGTCCCCTCGGCATAGTTGAGAAGCGCCCCCTGTACCCTTCATCCCACAGCGTTCATTTCAGCAGCGGGTACTAGCGAGCAAGGGACTTCCAGTCTAATTCAAAATATACCATGGATACTTTGAACCACATTCCTCTTGATGTCGAGCAAGGGTTTGGGTCTAAAGAGCTTAAGAAGTTCTAAAAAGATCTGATCACAACATTGAGCCCTTGGTGATGACAGCTGTTTGACATAATAAACTTGAATTGTAATGTTCTAAAGAAATTAAAAACATGAGAGAACAGATGCAGAAGCACTCGGAAGAGCTGCAGCCTCTGTTTTCTGTCATGCCAATGTAAAAGTTAGTGCACTTCACTTTTAGTTGGATTTTTTTGTTCGTAAGGGCTTTGTTCCATAACAGTAGGCTCTTTATTCTTATTTGGCAATTTGAGAGTTTGAGGGAAAAGATGGTCATATAACCTTGGTACAAGTGGGTTATTTTCTGTTTATTTGAATGACACTTATTCTCAACAGAGGTTGTCTAAAGACGTAGAAATTATTATTAAACAACTTAAGATAATTGTTTTTCTAATTTTTTTTTTAAATAAAGGTAGAATATTATAATGTAGTATATTGCAGTAATCAGACAGTAAACCATATGCCTTTTTTTTTCTCACTTTCTCCCTAGAGAGTCTGGTACTTTATCAACTTCTGTCAACATTGGCATAAAATACTCGAAATTGCATATTTAAACTTTCTCCTAAATGTTTTTTTAGTATTCTTTTTGCTGCAATGAAGAGGAAACGGTTACACGGATGAATACGTTTGTTCACGTCGATGAGGGCACAGTTCACATTGTGAATATCAGGTATGCTTTTTAGTGTGACCTTGTCACGTCACTGGCAGTTGACATAAACGCTCAGATGTGCACTGTGCTCAGCTTATATTCAGGTTTTATAGTAAAAGAAAAATCAACCCAGCATGACAGCGAAAGTGTTTTGACAAATATGAAGTCGTAACAGTTTGCAGAGTTTAATTTACAGAACATCAAATCAGATGCAGTGTGATATGTGCCTGCTTCAAGCAAGTATATCTTTCCTTTGGTGGAAAAAAAAAAAAAGATGTAAAGCATGTTCACAGTTATAAGCTACTTAAGTGTTGGTAAGCTACAGATTTTGTTAAAGTAGTGCTAGCACCTCAGGTTCTATTAACTAGATCCGTAGTCATTCACTCATTCCAACTGTGGCAGATTTGCTTTCAAAGAATCTCTGTTTCTCTTGGGGAAGCTAAATAATTGGAATAAATCATCAGACTGGGAATTTTGATTTCAGTACGAATGGGCAAAGGGGGGCTTACATTTAAAAGAAGTGAAACAAATGTCACAATGTGCCTATTAAAATGCATTAGTGATCACTGACCATGTTTTATGGCGTGTTCCAAAGTCTTCATTTGCAGTTTTTCATTAGGAAGAGATTAACAAGCAAGATCAAAGCACAAAATCAATGTTTAAATGATTTAAAGAGAGGCTGCGGCCCCTGTAGTGATATTGTTTCGAAGCCTGCGTGCAGTCTTGCTGCCAGCCCCTTCCATTATATCCTGACAGGAGAAAGACTGCGGTTTGGTTTCAAGACCCAAAGTTATTATACATGAGCTGGAAGCTAAAGAAAAGCAGCTCATGTTCAATGCATGTCAAGTCAGTTTATTTTGCGTGTAAAGTCTAGAAAGTCTAGAGATATTTTCAACTTGAACAAACAGACATTCTCTTCTTTACTAAAGGGAACTTCTGTTAAGGGTAAATTATTTCTGACTATAAAATAATTTCTTATCTAAAATGACATTTTAGATAAAAGCTATAACACTTAAGTTGGTAATAAGTGCAGTGTGCCAAAAGTAACTTAAAAAAAAAAGAAAAATGCCGCAACCATGCAGAGTGGGAAGGTTACCGCGTGCTTTCTACGCTGCCCTACATATACGAGATCCCAGTCAGGTTCAAGGGGCTGAAACGCTCCCCTCCCTTAGTTTTCCCTTTAAGAAAAATACAACAGCAGTATGAATCAATCATAATGTTCTACACCAACGCCTTGAGACATTGCAAGAAAGAGAGCTGTCATAACTAGGGGGTTGGTAGCATGGAAAAATGGTTTCTGGTGTCACAAAGCAAATTCTTTGTAATTGTCCACTGGCTGAGTCTGTCCATCTTTGTCTGATTTGACCCAGAGCTACAACACCACAACCATCCTCAACATCGCCGCCTAACTCATTATAGACTTTTAATATATCTTCCCGTCAAAGACGCATTTCAGTATGTTAAATAGCAACCCAGTGGGGCCGACTTCTCAAGGACAGTGAGCACAGTGCCCTCTGGCTGCTGGCCAGGCCTGCTCTGGCAGACTGCTTCTAAATTAACCGTTTCTCCATGCTGGCTCCAGAGGAAGGACTTACGCAGCTCAGAGTTTGTGCCCCAAGTGCTTAGGTGGCATATGCAACAGCCTCCAAAGCACAGGCTTAACAAATCAGACTAGATTGCTTCATGGACCTTCTAACTTCCACTTTGGGAACAAGGGGCATGGGGAGACACTAGAGAGGGGAGTCTGCATCTGTGGCCTGAGTACCCTCAAGCTGCAGATGGTTAGTCCTGAATCTGCACTTAGGTAATTATCTGTGCTCCCCTGTTGTTTCGAAGAGGAGAATTGGTATTGAAATCTATGAATGGCTGTAGGGTGTGTCCAGAAATAGCTGTGCGGAAGCTTATCAAGAAAAAAAAAAAACAAAAAAAAAAAACACTGTCAAAACAAAGTGGAGGTCAGGAGCAAAACCTTGGAAAAGGGTGGCGATTACTGAGCACGAAACTGGATGTTCTGGATGAGTTTGATTTTACTATTTCATAATACAACATATCAATTTGTGAAAAATACCTTCTAAAAAAATCTAAATATCAATTTAAGAAAAAAAATTCTTTTTAGCTTCAGTTAAGATAAACATAAAATGAATTAACTTTTAAAATCATCACCAAAAAAAATAAAGGAGTTATCTAAAATGCTGTAATTACACATTATTCCTTTCCCAACGTGTTTCTTCTCTTGACAAAGAATGATGTGACAATGAGTTTAGTACAGCAGCTTGTTGTGCATTTACCCGACGTGTTCATGCTCTTTTAACAGACAACGCTTGACCCCTTGTGAAGCAGAGCTGACGCTTTCTGGATATGAGAAAATTAAAAGCACGGCAAGTAATTACTGGTTGGGACACATGATTCAAAGAACAAACAATGTCTTCGCAGGTGGTTTGCCAAAAGGCTATCTTCCCAATCAGGTAAGCTTTTCATTTGCTTGGTGTTATTTTCACTAATTGCTAAAACAGTTTCTCAAAGGCAATCACAGCTTAAAGTTGCGCAAACATAACAAATTGTGAAAATGCGTATATATTTGTTCCCAAGAAAGCAAAACCGTTCCACAACTTTACTGGCTGCATTGAGATCATTGAAATGAATCAACTGAGGAGCTTCTACATATCTGATGCCATCAGTGGCAGCAACATAGACCGGTGCAGGTAAAGGCCTCTGGATTCTTAAAGAAAAACTGCTTCTATTGTGCTTTTGATTTAATTTTCATGTGCCATTGCTGTTTGTCAGTAATCTCATAGCCTGAAGAAAAAAATATTTATTTGTATGACGCAGTGTGAAAAAAACAAAACAACCAAACAACAAACTTGAGATTTCGTGTCTTCCTGTGATTGTAGTCAAAATCAAGCCATTTTGATGTTAAATCGGATTTTTGTTCACTTATTTTAAATTCTTTCGTCCCGCAGATATACCTTAAATGCCACGGAGGCTTCGACCACAAGTTCCTCACATTTGACCACTCAGTCAGCGCTTTCTGACGCAGTGCAGACAACAACAACAACAACAACATCAGCAGCAGCGGCAGCTCCCACACAACCTCCTAAACATCCCCTGCGTGAACCCCACGTTTGCCATGATGGTCTTTGCCACAATGGAGGAACATGCTATCAGCTGCCTGGCAGAAGTTTGCCTTTGTGTCACTGTCAACTACATTTCACTGGAGCTTTTTGTGAAAAAGGTAGGCTCAAAGATTGCTCAATTTAGTTAACAGTATTTACTAGTTTTCATACTTAATAGGTAAATCATGCAAAGGCAGTAAAAGCTTATAAACCTTCTGTAGTGTGACCTCCAAGAGCCAGTCAACAAATGATGTTGGTTCATATATGCTGAGCCTCTGTAGCTGATACGTTTTCACTGTTAGGGTGAGTTCTAGGTGATGTGTATTATTCAGGAGGTTAGTACTAAAACAAAAAGTCCATAGAAGCGGCTTACGCCATTGCCATGTTCAGGCTGAACTGTATTGTGCACTGAACATGAGAATGTGACCCTGCAACACCTGTTCTGCAGCCAGCTGAAGCTATTATCCCCGTTTCGACCAAAAGTAAAGTTTTGGTATTAGTACCAAGTAGGCAGGAGTTAGATTTATAATAAGTTTTCCTTTGCAGAGTTCATTTAAAAAAAGTAATTAAAAACATCTGACATTATTCCTAAACGTGGACGCTAACTTACTAGTAACTAAGCATCTATCCATCCATCCATTTTCTATACCCCTTTAAAATCCTTTGCAGGGTCACGGGGGTCTGCCGGAGCCCATCCCGGCTCATTATAGCCGAGAGTCAAGGGTACACCACCATGCTGCCAGTAACCACGCAAATGTATTAAATGAACTGTTTTAATTGTTCTTGCTGTAGTATGTTACAGCTATCTGGAAAGGAAAGTGCATCCCGCTTTTACAAATAAGGACACAATAAAAATACTCTGGTTATTAACAGATCTTAAATGAGGTGATTACTGTCGAAGATGAAGTTGGCGACATGTGCTTGAGATCATTGCCCTGTTTCTGAATTCAGTTATGGCCTAAATCTTAAAATCACTTTGTTCTTGCCTAAATACCTTAGAGGAATGGCAACACATGGCATAATAAAATGAGCCATTATTTAATGAACAAAAACTAAGCCAAAATGCAGAAACACTGTGTACTAAGTAAGTAAACACTAAGTAAACACTAAGTAAACACTTTCTACCTATGAACTACGAGTGAAAGTAACAGCCGAATGCTACTAATCAAAATCACTTCGTCTTCAAGTGTGATCACCCCTTTAAAAGCATTTTAGCAATTTAATTGTTGGGCTTTAAGGTAAGTTTTACAATGCCAAGGAGGAAAGTCAAACGAGTAGGAATGTAATACACTGCCAAGGAGGAAAGACATCAGCAGTATTCTTAGAGAAACAATTCTCGATCAGTCTGGCTCTATGCCCATTCCGGGCAGCACGGTGGCTTAGTGCCTCACAGCAAGAAGTTTCCCGGTTCGATTCCCGGCCTTGTGGGTCTTTCTGTGTGGAGTTTGCATGTTCTCCCCGTGCTTGCGTGGGTTCCCTCCGGGTACTCCGGCTTCCTCCCACAGTCCAAAAACATGCAGGGTAGGTTAATTGATCATTCCTAGGTGTGAATGTGAGTGTGATTGGTTGTTTGTCTTCCATGTGGCCCTGGATGGACTGGCGACTTGTCCAGGGTGTACCCCTGCCTTTCGCCTACTATGCGTCGGGATAGGCTCTGACAGACCCCCGTGACCCGGAAACGGATAAAGCGGGAATATAGATAATGGATGGATGGATAAAGCCAACCCCTCCATAGAAACACAAATAATTTATCTTGTTAAACATAAATACATAATCTCTCTTTTCTAATAGGTCCTCATATGCAAATCATATTGAATCAATTGAAGAATTATTATTATTATTATTATTATTAGATGACTTTATATCCCAGTTGTGATGGAAAAATGCGCTTAGTACTGTTTACAATGACCCCACCTTTAATTAAACTAAGTGTAGGAAATCATGTCACAACAACCCTAAATCCTTTTGACTTGTACAATATATGGGAAAAATGATATAAGTTTCTCTGTACCGCTTATACTGAATGTGAGTTGGAATATCTTTTTGGGTTCCTCTAAATCTAACCATTATTTATTAAAAAAAATTGTGTTGCATTTTTTAAATGCATAACTTAATCCCCCTCATAACAGCCTTTGTTATTATAAAAGTAAAGCACAATGTGTGAAAAGGCTAAAATGCCTTTTCACACAATATGCTAAAATGCAAGAAAAGTCGCAAAATCTCTTCTTCTATTTTTTCCTTAATGTCAAGGGACAAATTATCTCCTATATTGCACTCTTATCATTATCTTAATTAGCTAGTAAAAGCTTTGGTAACAACTGGCCTTTTCCTCTGTAAAAGCCACTTATAATGCAAAGTGTGCTTGTGACTGTTGTTGTAAACCACACATATGATGTGGGAGAACAGGTGTCCTAAGAGACAGAGCAAGGTTAAGGAAAAGTTTTAGGAAAAATTTAAAAAAAAGATCCTTTTTTTTTTTTTTTTTCAATGACCCGATATTGTATAGTTTTTATTTAATTGCTCTCAAGGGTATAACACATTCCCCTCCCTGTAAAACTGAAGACACTATGCGGTAAGTCCTGGTTTTAAATGAAGCATACACACACTGTCATCCAGGATATGTTGTAAACCGTAGGCTTGGGGATTATTTAAAGTGTAAGAAATTAAAGGTGTTGACATAACGCCACGTTTACAGAACTGTGTTAACAGCCGTTACCGTGTATGTAGCAGCATATGTGCACCTGGTAACCAGAGTTGCCATGTGTTTTTCTAAAAATGCTATTTTAAAGGTGTTTAAGTAATCTACTGAAATGTTATTTGTCTCTCCAGGCTCTGTAACAAAATGCTGCTATTTTTAAGATTTCATCCTCGTTTGTTTTGTTTTTTTCCCGGTGGGAGACAGCTGTTTCGAGGAAAGCCCCCACCTCTCTGTCTCTGCATACGTGACATAGAAACTACATTGTTAAAGCCAGTTAATAAGATGATTTGGTCGACGTCTACACAGCAACTGGAGACAAAAAGTATGAGTCATTCTTGACTCATCTGTCCATTAATTTGTGCCCTGTCTTTGAATCTTTTCAGTTTAGAGAAATGTAACCGGTGCGCCGAAAAATATCATCACATGTTGTTTTGTCTGCCACAAAACAAGCTGGAGGCTAACTTTACTAATTACCAATTAGTCCTGATAGTGCAAAGCTGGAATACTTCATGACATTTGATAACAGCAAAGCAACTTGATGCACTGTACAGAGTCAAATCCCACCACTACTATACCTGTAAAATGAATCAAATGTTACGCTTGATTTTAAAGCACATTCTCACAATCATGCCTTCAGCATTCCCTCATCTACAATCATAAAATAAGTTCCTGCTTATTCCTCAACCTGTCACGCTTAAAGACGTTTCCTTTAAATACCAGCAGTTTCCTTTTAGTCTCATTTCTGCTTAGTTTGAAGAATTGCTCCCCTTCAAAAGCACTCCAGTCTCAGGTTTAACAGAGTGCATTCTCATTTGAACACTCATCCACTGATGTGCTTAGCAGCACTAGTTCTTAGCCTGCAGACAGAGTCCAGGGGCTGTTTACATGCTGACAGAGTCTGTGAATGTGAATGGCTACAGTTTGCTTGGTGACAGCCTTGTACTTACATCTTGTTGAATTAAGTAATAGCCACAAGAGAAGAGCAGAGCAAGTCACCCATGCTCAGAGTTAATTTTAGAAAACCTCAGAGTGACTAATGACGTGGACTTGTTTGTGTCCTAGATGAAGCACTGACATGTCATGCAGTGCATATCTAAAGGAAATATCGTGCTGCCCACAGGTCCATGCAGCTTGTTTTTATTTATTATTGATGTGATAAATGTGGCTCATTCAGTCCCTAAAACATAAAGGAGTACATACCAGCAAAACCAGTATATTGGTCTTGTCCTTATACTTATTACCCCTTAATCATATCATGTACTAAAGTGGCAATTTTTCATAACAAATACTTACAATCAAGTAGCGTACCATGAGATGGGTCTTGTCAAGCTAAAGGCGGTTGAACTGGGGACGTCACAATATCAAGCTTTGACAAAGTGCCTTAACAGAAGACGATGTGGGTTGGAGACTTACCCAAATTTATTGAACTTGCTTTTTATTGATCGTAACCTCTTCCCAGGACTTAAAGAGTTAACTCCTTGCTTGTTGTATAGTTGAATCTGCAACATAGGAATCTGACAAGAATATTAAAAAGCAGACAGGAGCACATTATTGTCTTTATGTTTTTAAAATGGTGCAATCATAAGATGTATTTTTATAATCACATATACTGTATAACTGCACATATGTATATATACTGGATATCTTTACGTTATTTATATAAGCCTATCCATATAATCTATAAATCTAGTTTGGCCATGTAAAAAATCCCAAAAGACTGTTTTGAGCTTTTGAGCCTGTTTCTGTTTATGTCTTTGACATTAATGGGACCTGATGATGGGTTGTCAGCCTACAGCTTTGCCAGTGCAGTGGCTCGGTGCTGCCAGCTCTTTTTGTTGGTGTCTCTTGTGCAGTTGCCGTAATTGTCGGCGCCTTTAAAAATGAGCCAGCACAATCTGCCCTACTCAGAATTTGCCAACAAATATCACAGGATTGATTCATCATTTTCAGTCCAAGGAAACTGCTTCTTCTGCAACAAAAAGAATACAGTTTATGTTTTCTTTGTAATTTGAAATATTGGCTGACATGTCTGTTCCACAGAATCCTCTGTACAGTCCTGCGTAGTCACCCACTCTGGTCTGTTATAGAGCAAGAGTGGGAAGGTGGCTGAAAAGACATGGAGAAAAAGGTGAAGAAAGCAGGACGATGACCATTTATAGTGATATAACTGTAAACAGTGTGGGTCTTGTGACTAATCAGTAAACTGTGTCATACACACAACGTATCAACCATCAGGCCACACTGCTGTCTTTATTTTCAATCTCTGCAGTTCATTGTTAATATCTTCACTTACTCGGTAACTGATTGAGGATTCTTTGAATCTGAGTAAAACAGAAATAAGTGCATTCTAAGTAGAGAAAAAAATCAGTCATTAAGCACAGAGCCAAACATCAGTCATTGCAGATATTAAATATTTAGGTCACTGTAGGTCAGTGTACTGGCTGACCACTATTGTTTAATTCTGCTATTTACTTTTTCGAAGTGAGGACGTGACGTGCCGGCGATGTAGCTGAGCTGTCAGCACAGTGAGCTCACTAGCGTGAGAAAGCGGGAGTCAATCCAGTGACGGTGAATGCAGCAGCTCTGCAGCCGTTTATCTCAGCTGTCTCTGCTGAAACTTTGTAAAAACTACAGCGTGAAAAATAAGGCAGGTTTTGCTGTAATCCTCATATTTCTGTGTCTCAGCACAGAATCAATTCACCAAACTTCATTTGTGTCAGTGAGTAACCCTGTAGTCTCTGCCGTGTGGCATTAGTTTTTCACAAAAATAATCAACCGTGTGTACCTGCAGTGCACTACGTGCACATACAGTCCTGTAACAACCATGAAATGGGAGTGTTGACGTGGTCCTGCAGTCCATTGAGTGTAAACCGGATTCTCTGAGTTTCAGTGCTGCATTTCAATGTCACTCCTCGCAAAATGAATCTAGTTCTTCTTCAGCTCATTATGTTTCTGCATTTTAAGGAGGCTGAGGTTCTCAAAAAGTTTTACATTCAGGGAAGATGCAGAAGATTTAGTTGGCTGGTTGTCAGATGCACAATTAGACCGTGTAATTAGCTCAACTCTAAATGCATAGTAGTACACCTATTTATTTATGCCATTATGGGATTCTCAGCTGTGTTTTCTGACTAAATCCTGACTTATGTCTGCTCTAAATGTTGCCAAACCTTCAAAATCTACTTTAAAAATGTATTTGATGAGTACTCAAAAAGGAAATACAAGAGTCATAGGTGAATCTCTATATTTGTATCACTGTAAGAAGGTTTTGTACATACTATGTATTATGTCATTTGTACTGAACGCAAACTGGGAACAAAAAATTATAGTTAGATTCCCCTGAGCTGAGGACGATGTGGCCTGCTTTGAATTAACTGTCATGGACCTGAGCAGCATGCTGTCCACCAGGTGTGTAATGTCCTTTGTGCAAAAGTCCAACAGATTATCGCTTGCTTGTGGAGTTGATGACCTGAGCTTGTACCTCCTCCACCTTTCCTTAAAGTCACACCGCTTTGTCATCCAGTGGGAAATGACACAGTAGCACATTGCCCTGACAAGGCCCTGCTGACTCTGCTCACAGACAGGCAATCTGTACTGCAAAGGCATGCGCCAGCCAGTGTCTGCTGTTCTCTTCACTAACAAAGGCACTTTAGAGCATTGTTTAGAGTAGATATGCCATTCTTGATTTAGATATACACTTGCAGATCATTTTACTAGTGACACCTATGAAATCTAATGCAATTCCACATAACAGCCGTGCCATAAATTGTTCTTTTATGAAGCTTCTATGCTTTCAGATAATGTTGAAGTTGCCTAAAAGGTACTCACGCTACATCATGTTTATGAAGCATTAACATAAATGATGTCAGCACAGTCCAATCTAGCACACCACCTGCCACTATGATGTCATCGATACTTTATATTACTTTATCTTGTTAACAAGTATAAATGGTAACACATTTGTGCTGTAAAGAGGTTGGTCACATGAGTGTTTCATTGTACCTATGTTAAAGAGAAAGCTATAATTAGGTACTGTAACCAGTCAAGCGCTCCTCCCCTTTAGGAAGGTGTTATTGTGGGCAGCATGGTTTAAACTGTTATTTTTGGTTTGGGAACATGAGAAGTGCATCCATTTATGTAATTCACAACCAGTCAATACGTATCTACCAGTTTCAGATCGCTGTAATCACTGTATTTGATGCTTGTCTGTAGATACCACCGTGTATATCCCCTCGTTCGATGGAACATCTTACTTGGAGCTGCAGCCTCTTGCGATCCTTCTCCAGTCTTCTGGTGACACCAGTAAATGGCCCTTCACCGTCAAGGACACCACTGTGTATGTGACAGTGAAAACAAGCTCCACACAGGGCACCATCCTCTTCAGTGAGTACAGTTTCTTGTTGATGAAAATGTGTAAAAGCGCCTCAGTATGGTGTAAGAAGTTCTTAAGCTTAAAAAAGCCTGCATGTGCATACTTTTTAATGTTGCTTTTGCTTGCGTGTGACCTTGTGAGTCATTAAAGGTTTCTTTTTTTCATTGTCATTTTAATTATTTACCAGCAAAAAGGCCTTATTACGCTTCAGATGAGGGAGTAAAATAATTAATATGCACAGTAGTTTCACTTTAATTCAAGTCAGAAAAATTCAAACTAAAAAAAAAAAATTATAATAAACTCAGTTTCAAAGTTTTAATATTTTAATAGGTTTTTGAAGCATTTGTGGAGATATTGAGAAGCGGAGAACTGCCAGATATTTGTGAACCTCACCTCAACTCAATTGTATTTATGAAGCACTTTAAAAAACAACGCAGTTGGCCAAAGCGCTGAACACCAAGAGAATTAAAAAGAAAAAAAAAACAACAAATGGAAAACAAATTATGATTTGAAGTCAACATATCAACTGGATAAAAAGCCAAAATAATAAAAGATAAAAATTGAACATAAACAGCCTACCTAGAATTAAAACCATAATGACATAAGATACAATAACTTAAAAAAGTGGGTCAGCGCGCCAGAAATTAAAATGCAAATAAAACCATTGTCTCAAAGTTAATTAAAAGCCAAGGTGAATAAATAATTTTTAGAGAGGCTTGAAAAGCAGGAAGTGAGTCAGCCTGTTGGATGTACAGACGTAGCTCATTCCAAAGTTTCGGGGCACTGACTGGAAGTGCCCGATCACCTCTCTTCGTCCTCTTTGTCTCCGGGACAACGAGCAGCGACTGATCTGCCAACCTGAGCGAGTGTGAGGGAGTAAATGGCTGAAACAGGTTGGACAAATACTGTGGGTCAAGGCCATGAAGACATTTAGAAGCAAGTAGAAGAATTTTTAAAACAACCCGGAAGTAAACTGTTTTTTTTTTTTTTTGTTGTTGTTTTTGTTTTTTTTTGTTTGTGCCAGTTACCAGCTGTAATCGTGAAAAAAGACTTCTGACTCATTCCAGAAGAAAGTGCATTACAGTAGTCTAAGTGAGTTGAGCATGGATCAGAACGATGCTGAGAGAGAAATGGCTTGACTTTGGTCCGTTGTCTCAGAAGAAAAAAGCTAGACTTGACAGCTGCTTTAATCTGTGACTCAAGTGTTAGGTCACTGTCCAGCCTGACACCCAGGTTTCTTGCAATTAGTGTCAGATAAGGGTTCAAAGGACCCAGATCAACCTGGGCTTTAAAGGCCTCACTGGACCCAAACAACATGACCTCGGTCTTGTCATTATTTAGGTACAAGACATTCCATTCACCTAGCCCTTTGTTGTCATGCTATAACACATTTTCATTTCCCCCAAATCCAATGGAGTCCATTTATTATTATCATTAGTAGTAGTAGTATTGTTGTTGTTGTTGTTGTTGTTGTTGTTGTTTTCATCATACAGCTATCTGAGTAAATATCAGGACCAGCTCATTTATTCAGCGTAAGCCACATTCAGCAGCTGGACTCCTGAAGACCAAACAGATTCTCTTGTCCATGCCAAAAGTAACGAAATTTGATTAAATACACCTTTTAATCTCACTTTTGCTATATTGTGTGCAGTTTTGGTTTTCCATTGATTTTTTTTTTTTCCTTGGGTGCCTGCAGGGCTGCCAGCTTTCACACATAGAGGGTGAGACCCACATAATTTATTTGTCTTATGCTCTGACACCAAACATCAATTTTCTCACATCTGAGAACTAATGACTAAATGTTGATGTTGTGGTGAAAAAAAGAGGAGACTGATAACGCAGGTACAGACATCACAGAAGAACCGCTGTGCAGCGACAGCCAGTGGGAAGTGGGAAATGGAAAAACATCTACTGTAAATGACTCCTGGTTTATCCAATTACTGTCTGCAACTGGAGTCATCAGAGCTTTATGTCCCAGAAGCTGCTTAGAAAACTGAATACATCACAGCGTTTTACTCACCGACCTCTACTGCACACAATATATGTAACAGGCAGGTTACACCAACATCACAGTGTGGCATTTGCCTGTTAATACCAAAAGGTCAATATGTCTTATTTTTTAAAGCTGTTTGTAAACTCTGTCTTACACTACTTGCACGCATATGCTATTTTTAGTACATAGTGTTTGAACTCTCAGCTATTTGAATGAAAAATATATGAAAATATGATATTTCCATTTTCACGTGAAAGTTGCATGTGCAGTTGAACACCACTCAAGTACTTAATTTTAATGTTCGTGTTGTTTTCCTTTTTTCTTAATCCGAAACCACTGCATACATTAGTTTGTATTTATAAGCATGTTGCAGACGTTGTTATATTTATTCACAAGTGTTTACTCAATGAAGGTTTTAATGAACAAAACTACGGTATGGTTTTATTTTGTAGTGGTCTCTGCATAGACTGATCACATCCAGATGAAAGACGTCTTAAACGCTGTACCAATTAGTCTCTTCTCTATTTTTATTGATTTTAAGCACTGCTATATCCTCAAAGCATTTATGCTTTATACCAAGTATGCTGCCCAAAGTAATCCAGTCAGAACATCCTTTTTCTGCTGGAGCAGAGGTACGCAAGTGTGCTCAGTTACTATGGCAACACTACATTGTATCTGAAATTCTCTCACCTTTCCTCAATTTTAAAATGTTCTTAGAAATTCATGGTCTTTTCTGCCGTTTGTAGATTTCTAAGATGAAGCGAGAATGAACAGTAACCTTGGGGTTTGGCACCATTTTAAACATGTCCAATCATTTCAATCATTTTAGGTTATTTGCTGTAGCTAAGTTGATTTTCATAATTTTGACTCGCAGCCTGCAACTTTTTAAGCTACATTATGTTTTATTAAAAAATAAGTTTAAATATAATAGTCATTTTCTGAAAATTAATATGGCTAACTCCCACAGTTATTTACAGTCCTTGAGGCTATTTGTGCCGTTCATGGCCATATCAAATCATCTAAACAGCTGCAGGTGGCCTTTTTTTTATTTTTTTTATTTTTTTTTGCTTTATTCATGGTGTTCAGCGGCGTAAAAAGAAATCTGACAGAAAGATGCTACATGGTTTTCATCCTTCTTTTTTTTTTGTTTTTTAAGAAACCCTTTCTTGAAGCAAAACAAAATAAAAAAAAGATATATGGTATTATATAATGAGGTTTAAAACCGCCGGTAAATGAGGTTCTATGCCTTTTAACAGATTCATTTCTTTATCCTAAGCTTGGCCAGCTATTTTTGTATATACCAGAAAAACAATGTCCATTACCCAAAATGTCAACTATTTCCTGAAATGCTAGATTATCTCTGGATAAACATTTTCAAAGCATCTTTTATGAAACCTTTGGGTGATTCATGAAATTGTGTGGTCTGGTTAATTTACTTCAAAGTGGGGGCTTTCTTGTGGGGGGGACTCTGTGTGCTTGAATACATGTGTGTGTATCTGTGTGTGCAATATCATTAATGCAAAGCAAAATGTTTCTCTGAGCAAATACCTACAGAAGGTAAACCTGTTATTGAGATGTTGGCATCCAGCTGAACTCAATAAAACTGTATTTGATTGCACTCAGCTGTATTACTTGTATTACCAAGGAATACACATACATATATAGAAATTCTGAAAGTATCCTAAATAACTGTCATGATGTAATTGGACCCCTCCATTATGCTTAATGAAGCATCTGTTTTTGTTTGTTTATTGTAGTATAGGCTTACATCTTCTTTGACTGCATTTAGTAAAAATGGTAAATGTTTCATCACAGTACCACAGTACAAGTTTCTGCACATTGTTGTGCATCTAATGTTGGTATTTATATCATGTGCAAACACAAAAAAAATTGAATTTAAGATATGCCATGAAGATGCAATTTTAAATAAATGACATCATCATGTAACATCATAGGCAATATCATCTTTACAAACAAAAATCTGTATAAATCATTCTTAAAGTAATTGTGACTGGCAGCGGGTTGTTGTGGTAGAAAGCACTCCTTCTTTAAAGCATAGAGGTTCCTTATTGAAACCCTGACTGGAGTCTTCCTTTGTGGAGTTTGCATGTTCTTCCCGCTTTGACATCAGTTAACTAGAGGTACTCTGGCTTTCCCCCGCAGTCCAAAGACATGCGCGTCATGTTAATTGGTATTTCTAAACTGACCACTGAGCTGAGTGTGAGCATGCAAGGTTGTTTGTCTCTGTGTGTCCCTGTGATGGAGTGTCCAGGGCGTACCCTGCTTCTCTTCCATTGACAGTTGGGTTAGGTCCCAGAAAATGAATTAAATGAATGGGCTGACTCACTCACTTGGGAGCACTAACGTCACGAATCATCTATTGCTTTTTCAGTAAATTTTAGACAAGCACAAATATAACTCTCGTGTTCTCCACCCTACAGCAGAAAGACTTGCTTGTATGTGTTATAAAGAAATTAGAACATCAATGTGACATGTAATTAGGAAAGATTGGGTCAGATAGGAAGCATATGATAGTCTAATAAAAAGATACAAATAGCCATGTCTTTTGTGCACAACATTAACGGTTTATCCTATGTTTGGCAGCTAATGATTGAGGCATAACCTTAACGCAAACAAAGCCGTAAACAGAGCGGTTTTCGCGGAGATGGGGTTGACATCAATCTTCACATCAGCCGTGAGATCATACCTCGTATGCCTGCTTCCTACCAGGTCTTTTGTTCCCACACCTGCACACACTAACACATTCCCCTTTGTTACAGAAGAAAATTGGGATAGGTAGGCCATGCAGCCCCAGGTAGACCCTCCTAACAATAGAGCATTGTACTAGGAGGAGAGGAGTCAGTAGATTTGTGAAGGGGCTTTTAGGGGTTAAGAAAGCTGAGCAATGAGAAAGTTGCTTAATTTATTCTGCTTTGCCTTTATTACGCATCTGTTTAAAGTATATATGGACACATTAAGTACAAGCCAGCTTAGAGGTGAAGCCATTGAGCCTTGGGCTATAGATCTTCTAATGACTCCAAAAACATCCAACCGTGTGTCTCACTGGACCACAGTTGCAGCTCCTTGCTCCAAAAACTGCACCCACCTAGATTATGTGAAGCTGCTGTTGTTCCTGTGTTACAGTCAGGTGCAAGTCCAAGTGAAGTGGAACCACAAAGCATTGTGCAGCGATCATGATTTACTCTACACTGGCCAGGCACAGATGTGGTAACATTCGTCTTGATACTTTGGCCTAGAACAACCTCTTTGTTGAAATATTCTACAGGTTCACAGTCTTTTTTTTTTTTTTTTTTTTTTTTAACTTTACTTTATTCATGGTGTTTGGTGGTGTAAAAAGAAGTCAGACAGAAATATGCTACAGCGTCTTAACTACATTTCCAGGCCTGTTAATCATCGCAGTGCACATCATGGTAAAAAATAAAATTCCTTGATTCAGTGATATATTTTTTTAGTTTCAGTTACTGTGGTGACAGTTAAACAAAAAAATATATATTTATTACACTATGTGCAAGTTTGCAGAAGAAAATGTTAGCTCAGAAAGCATTTCTTACTATAGTAACTAGTACAACCTGCATTTTCATACACAATAGAATTGAGGAGAAATGGCAAAAAACTATTCTATTCAGATTTCTTTAGCAATGAAATGTATAGTCAATAAAAGATGGTAGTTTGCTGTTAAACGTTTCTTAGATGAGTTCTTCTAACTCTGAGTTGACGTTGCCCTCCCGTGATGGCTGCAAAGCGCTTCAAGGTTCCATCAGTGGATCAAATATTTGAGTTAAAGGAACTAGCAATAAACCAGTTTATTAAATTTAATGGCACTCTAAATGGCTGTTTTGTATAAGGTTGGTCATGGAAAATGGTTCATTTTATGTAAAGTACAATGGATCCTTTCTGGCACAGGTGTCTGGTAGGAATCATTAAAACTTAGGACATGAAGTTTGAAGGCCTTCATATGACAGACTTGAATCCTGTTACATCCATTATTCCATGAATTTTTGAATGGCCATTTTCAGTTGTACATCTTCTGTCAGTGTTTCTGTGTTTGATTGCTGGTTGGAATAATAGTTCAAGTAGTGCAAAAGTGCAAGAACTCTCTTAAAAAACACACACACTTAATGGTGCCCATATTTATTTGTAATTTCTTTTGTTTTTTTATGTTTTAGAGTTATTTATATTTTATTTAATGTCAAAAGTGTAAGCTGCATTGTTTGGCAAATAGCCTATTTGCGCTGTCAAATGACAGGTTTCTGAGTGGAGTAGATAAACCGTTGCTTTTAATAGATTTTAGGATGCTACACTATAGTTAACACTTTCTTTCACACTTTCAACTACATATTATACCCATAAGATTTACTTAATTTTTTATTTAATTTTATTTCAGCACATGATTGATAAGGTGTAATGAACAAAAAAAGACATTGCAAAAATTTAAATAAATTAAAACAAAATAATACAAAATAAAATATGTGTTTCATAAAAAACATATGCATTTGTATGCGTTTGTATGCATTTCTAAAATTATTGCAAAAGATTGCAAAAAAAAATCAAATCGCTCTTAAAAATCAAGACTAAGCAATAAAATAACATCTTAACACTAATCTTGTTGTACTAACTGTTGAACCTTTTTTTGTTTTTGAACTATATATCATTGTCTTATTGTATATTATGCTAACTCTGTCTTTATCTTAAATGTGACTTATAAATGCTCAGTGTCAAGTTGGAAAAATTGTTTCACCTTTTATCCCATCATAAGTTGCGTCATATATTCATTGGATCTCAGGTCACTGCAGGTCTGAGCCTTTGCAGATACTATAGATAGTACCCTATAGATTAGTTTGTACCCTATAGATTCATTTGTACTCTATAGATTAGTTTGTACCCTATAGATTAGTTCGTACCCTTTAAATTAGTTTGCACTCTATAGATTAGTTTGTACCCTATAGATTAGTTTGTACCCTATAGATTAGTTTGTACTAGTTTAGACTAGTTTGTACTAGTTTAGACTAGTTTGCACTCTATAGATTAGTTGGTACCCTATAGATTAGTTTGTACCCTTTAAATTTGTTTGTACTCTATAGATTAGTTTGTACCCTATAGATTAGTTTGTACTCTATAGATTAGTTTGTACTAGTTTAGACTAGTTTGTACTAGTTTAGACTAGTTTGCACTCTATAGATTAGTTTGTACTCTATAGATTAGTTCGTACCCTTTAAATTAGTTTGCACTCTATAGATTAGTTTGTACCCTATAGATTCGTTTGTACTCTATAGATTAGTTCGTACCCTTTAAATTAGTTTGCACTCTATAGATTAGTTTGTACCCTATAGATTAGTTTGTACCCTATAGATTAGTTTGTACTAGTTTAGACTAGTTTGTACTAGTTTAGACTAGTTTGCACTCTATAGATTAGTTGGTACCCTATAGATTAGTTTGTACCCTTTAAATTTGTTTGTACTCTATAGATTAGTTTGTACCCTATAGATTAGTTTGTACTCTATAGATTAGTTTGTACTAGTTTAGACTAGTTTGTACTAGTTTAGACTAGTTTGCACTCTATAGATTAGTTTGTACTCTATAGATTAGTTCGTACCCTTTAAATTAGTTTGCACTCTATAGATTAGTTTGTACCCTATAGATTAGTTTGTACTCTATAGATTAGTTTGTACCCTTTAAATTAGTTTGCACTCTATAGATTAGTTTGTACCCTATAGATTAGTTTGTACTAGTTTAGACTAGTTTGTACTAGTTTAGACTAGTTTGCACTCTATAGATTAGTTGGTACCCTATAGATTAGTTTGTACCCTTTAAATTAGTTTGTACTCTATAGATTAGTTTGTACCCTATAGATTAGTTTGTACTCTATAGATTAGTTTGTACTAGTTTAGACTAGTTTGTACCCTATAGATTAGTTTGTACTCTATAGATTAGTTTGTACTCTAAAGATTAGTTTGTACTAGTTTAGACTAGTGTGTACTAGTTTAGACTAGTTTGCACTCTATAGATTAGTTTGTACCCTATAGATTAGTTTGTACCCTATAAATTAGTTTGCACTCTATAGTTTAGTTTGTACCCTATAGATTAGTTTGTTCCCTATAGATTAGTTTGTACTCTATAGATTAGTTTGTACTAGTTTAGACTAGTTTGTACTAGTTTAGACTAGTTTGAACAACTGACATTTGTGTCAACTTGATGCAATCTTCCCTCTAAACTGACTTTCCCCTGTGGTCAAAATTAGATGATTTTAGGATAGTAGGATAGTCAGTCTTTTCTCTATTCTCAATGATATTTGCAATCATTTCATTCACCGCTGCAGAATGTGAAGGACAGGAAGCTTTGTCAGAAAACGAGTTGACTTTTCAGAAAGCATACATTGCAGGCACAGTGTCTTTTATTTAGTAATGCCACCTGACTTATAGTGCAGCATCTTTTTTTCAAATCACAAGATGGGAACTGAAAAGAAAACTCCTGAGATCAAACAGACAAGGTTAATCAGAAGAAAACCAAAAGATGTGCATTGAGATGCAGGGAATATCTTCACCAAACCTGCTCCATATACTCAACTCCCCTTTTCACATCTCTCCCTGAAGAAAACCTGCGAGTCTCCCCTCTGACTTCAATTGTCAGTTTGAGAGGAGAAATATGGGAAGGTGGGGTGAGACAAAGGCGTATAAAGAGAGGGAGAGAACCGGAGAGAGAACAAGTGGCAGGTGCTGACAAAAGAACGAACGCTCTGTTAGGTACGACGCGCAGTAACAGGACCACGGGGACGGCATGGAACAATATCTTCACAGAAGGAGAAATAGAAAAATAAAAGATGGGGCAACATTGACATCTGTAGCAAATAAAGTTTGTCAACAAATGACTTATGGTGCCATGGAGAAGATATGATATGAGAAGAGACAATAGGTCATTGTTGTAGGAAGTTGAATCTGCGTGTGTCTTTGTTATCTTTACTTTTGCATCTCGACAGCCTCTATTATACCCGAAAAGATGTATAAATATGTACTAAGCATAATTATGTCTGTAGTTGTTGTGTATCTATAACAGGAAAGCCTGCTTTAATTATGATTTTTTTTCATTGCTCTATTTGACATTATTTTTTTCTTGTCACTTGAAATAAATATGTGCAATTTTTAAGGTAGTTTAGAATGTCTGCCGTGACTGCAAATTTGAGTCCATTTTTGCAAATGAAAGTAGTTTAACAAATAACATGAATACCCACTTCTTATTTCAGAATCATATTTCTGTAACTACTTGTACAAGTAGTCAAAGAAAGAACTTCTTAATTGTTTATTACTTGAATACTTTTTTCCAAGTTTGGTTCATGTCATGAAGTTCTCTCTTTACTTTTTATTGATGGCTCTAACACACCAACCAAGCACCAACCATTTAACTTTCGCGCTGGTGCTCATGCGCAGCTCATTTATGCTGCAGTTCCTCGACTGACCGCTAGAGGCTGGCTGCAAAAGTGAGTCAATCTCCATTGACATCCATGGTAAAACGTCCGACTTTACAGCAGAAACAAACGTATTTAGAGTCTGGTTCAGAAAACCATTTTGATCTCAATTTTTTTATTTTTGATTTTTGTTTTCGGCTGTTTTGGCAGGATAGGGACCGTTGTCCTGATTTGGTGATTAGCCTCCAGCTGTGCTGGGCACAGGCCCGTGGCAGTATGAGTTGTGGGTCGATAGCTCAAAAGAACCAATTGAGGATCTGGTTGGCAGCGAATGCATTTAGCTATGGCAACAGTCCTGTCGGCTGGACCATTAACTTGTGGATAGTGGGGACTAGATGTTGAGTGTTTAAAGTTATATGCTTTGCCAGCTGAGTTCAGACTCAGCTGAGGTAAACTGAGTGCTGTTATCAGTCACCAACTATAATTGGATCCCCCACCCCAAAAAGATACTTTTAAGGTGTGAAATGACCTCCTGCTTGTTTGTGGTGGACAGGTGTGCCATTTCAATATCATGTGAAAAGTAATAGACCACCACCAAGTATTGTTTACCATTTATATCCCAAATATCAGCTGCAATTTTCTACCATGGACCACTTGGTAATGGAGTAGACATCAGGGGTTCCTTCCTTTGAGCATGTTTGTTTCTCAGGCAGAACTGACAACTTTTTATCATTTCTGTGATGTCTCGTCCAATCCCAGGCCACCACACAGATGTGTTTGCTCTACTTCTTCACTTGGTCAGGCCCCAATGGCCTTCATGTATCTGCGAAAGCACATGTTTTAGCAGTGCAGGGGGGACAACGATTCTGTCATCATAAAGAAGCAAGCCATCTGCTGCTGATAGATGAGCCCTGGCAGCAGGAAAACTTTGCAGTGTGTGTGGAATCTGAGACAAATCTTCGGACCAGCCTGAATGAACATAATGAACAACAGTCTGAAGATCGGCATCTTGGCCTGTAGCTTGTCTGATTGAGTTCAGCCTATTCCCTGTTATTGGTCTTGTTTCTATCATTGCCTGCACATAGGCCTTCACATTATTTTCTGTGTCCGACTCTCCACTGGTCTGTAGAGGGTTACGTGACACGGTGTGAGCTGCAATGAGCTGTTTGCCTGGCACATTAACTGCTTCGGCATTGAACTTCATCAGTCGCATCAATAACCGTTGACACCTCACAGGCGCTTTGTCCAGGTCATAAGAGTTTATCAGGAGGACAAGTAGTTTGTGGTCTGTCTGTAAATAGAACTTTTCCATACCTTTTAAATGTCACACTAACCTCCCACATGCCCATACACTTGGCAAGGCATTCCTTTTCAATCTGGGAATCTGCATCTGCACTAACCACTGTTGATGTACCTGCATCATAATATGCCAGTATGTCAGTGCAGTAGTCAACATAGTTTTCACCTGTCAAAAAGCTTGTTCTTGCACCTCGCCCCAACTCCACACAGTCATTTTTCAGCAGACTGTTGATGCGATACATCACAGAATAAAGTTCAGGCAGAAATTCTCCCAGGTAGTTGATGATTTGGCGTCCCTCCATGACATTTGTGGGACTGTGCATTTCAGTGATGGCGCTCATTTTTTCAGGGTTAGGTTTGATAACTTGTTTACCTATAAGGTCTCCAAAGTACCAGATTTTTTCTTAAATTTTCCAACCTGACACACCTTTTTCAGCTTCAAGCCTGAAGCATCACTGCTGATATTTTGGTCATGGTCTTCCTTGTCTTATCCAAAGACCAAGAGGTCATCCAATACCACCACTGTGCTGGTGTGACCTTTCAACATGGTGCTCATTTACTCCTGGAATATTTCTGCTAAGGTGATGCCAAAAGGCAATCTTCAAAACCAGAAATGACCCACTGGGGTTATGAAACTTGTGAGCTTCCTGCTGCAGGCATTGAGAAGTATTTGCCAGAATCTGTTTGAGGCATCCATAGTTGAAAACACTGTTGCACTAGAAATTTTTGGTGCAAAGTCTTCAAGTGTGGGCAGTAAGAACCATTTGTGTTTTACAGCTTTATTGAACTTTTTGAAGTCCAAACAAATCCTAGGCCTCTTATTGTTTTTGAGAACAGGCCCTATGGGAGCACACCAGTCGGTGGCTTCTTTAACCTCTTCAATAATTCCCAAAGAATGCCTCTGCTTTAGTTCCTTCTCTACTTGAGGCAGAAAACAAAAAGGAACGTGTTGTGGTGTTGCTATACTATATGGTTTAGCATCTGCCGGGGCTTTGTTTTTACTGGAGAGCAGTTCAATAGCCCGATGTCACAAAAAACATCTTCAGATAACTCAAGTTCATCTGCCTTAGTATCTTTCAGGACTGGGCATTTTTGCGTTTTCAGGTTACGATATGTGTTTTCAGTTATTACAGTGATATCTGCCCCTGTGTCAATCCTGAATCGAACTGCAGTGCCTGCACTGCTTAAACTTATGACTAACAGCTTTTCTCTTCACTCTCCATTGGTCTGGCACCAGCATTTTGCATTTTAATTAGTTCAGATTGACGAGCTATGTCGATGGCATTTTCGAGTGTCAAATCTGTCTCCAGCTGTAGTTTCTGAGAAATATCGTTATCCAGTATTCCAACTATTCCACCAACTATGCAGTCCTGTGTCTGCTCGCCTTTGGAAGTTCCAAAGTCACAACGCTCAGCCAGCTCATAGATGCGTCTGACGAAAGCTTCCACACTCTCGCTCCAGGTCCCTGGGAGTGTCTGAGAAAACATGTACGCTCATGGATAAGCAGTAGCATGTTAGCTCAAAACTCCATCTAACTCTCCTCTTAACGTTGACTGTAACACACATCACTTAGGCCACAGCGACTCCAAGTGGCCACAACTGAACTGCAGGTACATCATATCACAGTTAATTTATTTATTTTTGCTTTTTTTGTGGTAGACATATGCTACAATATATTTTAGCGACGCTGAAAATTTTCACCAGCAATGACATTTATTTATGTATTTTCAAGTGAAATTGCAAAATTTTGGATTCAGACTTTTGGGGGGGGGGGGGGTTGAATTAGCAGAAATCACTACATGCCCTCATGTCATGCTGCAGACAAAATTTTGGATGCTGACGATTAACAAGACAGTTTCAATAACTGCATGACATGCACAATATGTCAGCTATATAAATGGTTAGAAAACATTTGAAATTCATATTTACTGAGAGCAAATGAAACATATGCACAGACCCCTCAAAAGTTACTTTACAACATGGGGTTCACACGTATATTACTTGGTCTAGAAGATGAAATGTAAATGAGATGCTCAAAATAATACAAATGAGACGTTTTGTCCCAATGGAGTGGCTTGTAGCAGATAACTAAATGATACCCTGTGGAAAAAGAGAAAGTGGGACTTCACAGGCAGAGTTGCATTTTGTAATCAATTCTTAAAATGACAGAAATCAAACTTGCAGGGTTGGTCAGAAGAAATTTTCTCTTTCTTCTAAAACCAGAACAGTATTTTGAAAAAGTTAATTAGCAGTCTTTGCAGCGAGAGAGAGAGAGATGGAGAGAGACATATTGAGACACATAAGGATGTAAGGGTGACTTTAAAGGCATCCAAAACTTATCCAAAGAGTTAGTGAAAATGAAACCTGAAAATGAGAATTTCAAGCTGGTACAAACGTGGAGTCTCCTAACCAGCTGTCTCAGGAAAGCACAAGTCCGACACAGTAACGGGCTTTCTGCGGCTTTCTGCAGAAATGCTAATTCTTGCTGTTTCAGAATTACTTATGTGAATTATATTTGGGCTACAGACAAATTTTGAAGAAGGAAGTCAGTGTCACAGCAAAATGTGAATTAGTCATAAAATTTTATCTCTTCATTTGCAGTTTTAGCTGTCTTTATGTTAATGGAAATGTAAATACATGAACACAATATAATTGTATTTTGTGAAAAGTCCTGTTGTTTCCCACTTGAGAGGAACCAGGGGTAATTTTTGAATGCTGGAGGGGCTGGGATCACCGGATAATGACTCACACTCTTTGGCAAAAACACACAGAACTAATGGATGTTGCTTTGAAAATCACACTGGTTGGCCTGGATAACAAATACAGAATCCACACTCATCACCAGAAATACGAAAATTCCTATTTCATGACTAATTTATGTTTTGCTGTTAGACTGGCTTGGTTGAAAGCATGGCTATAAATTACCCATGACATCAAGATTTATATGGTTGTAACAAAAACAGAAATAAAAAAAAAACATTTTGTTAAACTCGGTGAGATCCCCTGAGTTAAATAAAGGTTTGACACATAAAAAGAAAAAGCATGTTGGATTTTGTGTTTTTAAAGAGACATGAGTGCGTGCACTTTAAATTGTGCTTCCAAATGCAGTAGATTATGGGCACTACTATCAAACACAAAAGTTGAGGGTCAAAAATGTGCCCTTGGCCAGATGGATGGACGGATGGATGGACGGATGGATGGATGGATGGGTCTTTGGCTACCTATTGACTTTTTTTAGAAGAAAAAACAGAATTAAACATTGCGTTATCTGCACAGGATGTTACTATGGTTGCTGTAAATGCATCCCTGTTGAGTCTTATGTCAAAAAAAGCCTCTAAAATGCATTGTTTGAGTGCATTATATTAAACTAGGCAGAGTCTCCCACTGACTGAGAGATTGGGATTTTCTTGATGCCCTTCTTACCCTGGAGAAGAGGTTCAGAGTTTTCATATCAGTAACCAGGCAGGCTTGAAACAACAAGCTCCGCTTCTGTACTATTTTCTGGTGTCTAAATCCTGCAGCCATGTGATTACTATACTTAAGCACAGATGACACACAAAGAACAAAAACACAAGACTGCTTCTAGAACCACACATCTCTGCCCTGTTTCATCCGGCCGCGTCAGTCCAATTTCTAATAGCTGTGGGTCCATCGCCAGTGTTTCAAAAATCGACGTAGCTCCCCCTGGATTATTAATCCCCCGCCACTTTCTCTATTTGGTTGAACTGTGCCTTATGTGTCTTGTTGGAGAAATGAAATGCTTTAGGTCTGTAACCAGGCATTCTTCCCACTCAGTCCTTTGCCCTGCAACCACGTCTTCCTTCACAGTGGGACAAGAGTTGCAGGCTTCCTCTCTGTCTCAGTCACCATCAAAGAGCTGCATTCTAATGCTGCCATCCCTTTGCTCACATCTTTTCAGACAGCAGTGTGAGACTGTTGTGCACTCTCCTTCCACCTCCCTACTGAAGACCACAGTAGCCTGTGAGGGAGGATTAAGGCTGCCTCTGCTGTGTGGTGCTCCCCCTCTGCACTGTCACACTTGTCAGAGACTCAAACTCGGGTGGTGATGTGACATACTGGAGTGGTGATAGTGACATACTGCAGCTAGTAATGCCATCCTGTCTCACAACTGAGACAACAGAAACTGTTCGTTTCCTTGAGGATCAGGATGTTTTTGTTTTTCCATTCAAAACCACATTTTTGGAGGAAAATAAAAGTTGCAGCAATGGTTTCGATAGCTGATGTAGTTTTGCTCCTTTTTTATTTTTTTTTTGTTGCCCCTCTTAGCTGCAGTAGGGACAAAAACTGAATAATATTCAAGAATTTACCATTTTTTCACTTGTTATTAATGTCCTAACAATGCCCTTAACATAACCATTATCACTTGAGGCAGAAAACTCAATGCTGCCGTCCATCCCGCGGCTGAAAGGTGATGAAAACCTGTTCTTAATACTGCTTGGTGTAATCCTCCTACATACTCAAACCAGCTTAATGATCGATGGCTAGACTGAAATATCTTTCCAAGGTCTCTCTGACACTGAGCATTTTTTCAGTGTAAAGAGATATTGTGGGAGCCTAAGGAGCCTTTAACTTACTATTTTAACCGGTTCCACTTAAACAGGCTTTCCAACAATGAAATGAGTCCTCCACCCCATCGCGTTTCTCCTTGCAGGTATTACGTAAGTGTCCAAATAAACACAGGCTTCCATGTGGACAGTCTCTGCTTCAAGCTTTTTACTTTTCACTTTACCAGGTCTGGGTCACAGACTGTAAACTGCAAGTTACATTAGTACGTAAAATAAAATAAAACAGAAATACTTTTCATGTCTGCTTTTATCGTTGAGTTTACAGTAACTTGAGCAGGTTCTATCGATCTGTATAAAGAAATGTAAATGCACTGGCTGGGAAGTGACATTTGTTAACCATCAGGAGCCCTGCCTCTGGTTTTCACGTGCTGCGTATTGATCTCCAGAACTATGACCTTGTGGCCAACACCCTCGGAGTCCTGTTGGCAGAGAGTAATGCAATAAGTGATGCACGTGTGTTTGCTGCTTTGCATGACAATTGAATTGAGACTTGCAGACCAGGTGAAATGTCAGTTTTATGTTTGCATAGGTTAAAGGCTTTCGCTTAGCAACACCATGCTGACACCAAAAGATTTTTTTTTCCTTTCAAGAGTCTTTTTTGTCTTTTTTTTACCAACAGAGTTGATTAGTCTTCTACCATCAGTATCTAAGTTGAGCATGATGTCATGGGATGAATATTGAAGCATGTATAATGTGTTAAGTGTGTTCAAATGTTTTGAGAAAAGAAACTCTTTACTGACAGTATTTTCATGCTGTTTCAGCCCAGGGACAGAACTTCGGGGATCAGTTTCTTCATTTGTTCCTCCAAGATGGAAGTCCCGTTGCTAAACTTGGTTGTGGTGGGAGTCGTGTTTTGAATGCGGCTGCAAACCAGAGCATCAATAACAACAGATGGACATCAATCATAGTCAGGTATATGTCTTCCCTGCCTGTTCCCTGAAATGTAATTGTTAAAGTACTAATCTTTTTCTAACGTGTTTTTTATAATCCATACTTGTTTCTTGTTAGCTGTATAAAACAGGATCAGAAGGTTTGTTGTCATGTGGGATGTCAATTAATGAATCTAGCAGCAATCAAGCCATGAAGAAAGTGACAAAATAAAACAAGATAACAGACGTTCATTCATTATTCCATCATGTAGTGTTGAGCTTTGTGTTTGTGAATTCTTTATAGTTAAAAGCCAGTTCCTCATTGATAAAACCTTTTGAAATCAGTTTGCTGATGAGCCTTTCACATTAGTGCTTTCATATCAACGTCATTTCAGACAGAAACGTTACATTAAGTCCAGAGCCATAAAAACACCGGATCTATTCCGGTTCTTCCAGAAACAAGAATATTATCCGTCACTTTGTATCAGTTCATTTAAAACCATTTTTATCACTTTTGATTTGATGTATCTGTACATATAATTCCTCTGCACTAAATGACGTGTAGGAACGTTACGAATTGCAAGCATATCACTTGCACGGCAAACAAATTGCTGAAGGCCACCTAAAGTCAGTTTTGTTTTGCTGCAACTACACCAGAGATGAGCTCAGTAGAGTAGAGTAGGCTTTGAAAAGGGCAGCTTCGACATCATCTGCACACAAACCAGCAGACTGGCTTGTGTATACAGTTTCTGGTACCGGCGCCGTATATCTTCATCATCACAGATCTTCCTTTCTTTTGTGGCTTAGCCATTATACTCTGCTCACCAACTTTAGATGTAACATACAGAAGATAGAGAAATGTGGTCTTTGATCCCTTTTTGTTTTTACAGTCATAATCACACTCTTTTCAGGATTAAAAGTAAGATCACGCTGCAAATTTTTAACAGTTGCTGCAAGCCAGCACTTTAGAGAGACAACGCTATCTAATCATCTTTATAACTAATATGATTAATAATACTATTCCCCACATCTGGTTTTAAATTCTCTCAGCTTTTTTGGACAGAGCATCCATATACAGATTAAACAAAACAGGTGACAGTATTCCACCTCGTCGCACCCAGTTGATGACATGAAAGGGAGCAGACATGCTCTTAGCCCATCTACCCCACTTGGTTCGATGAGAACACCATAAATGAACTATCCTTATCAAATTCTTTTCTTGCAGGTTTTCATCCAGAGAATTGGCCCTTATGACCAGCACATTGTGTTTATTAAACTTTACAGCTCAGGTAAACTCTTGGCATTTAAAAAAAACTTACTGACAGGTATGTGATCTGATGTGGCTGATTCATACAAGGTCTCAACTTTGTCGGAGCGATTATGTCTGTCAGATATACATGTACGGGGATCCAGCCAAGATGCATTACTATCTCCAGGTTACTCGAAAAGAATCAGCCTGTTATCTTGACAAAACTTGAATTTGATGTTGATCAAACAAGCAAATAATATCTATAAAATCAGCATTCATATCACCCTCAACAAATACTGTTGTATATGTAGGCTCCTAAATTAAAAGAACTTAGAAGGGAAATCTCGTTTATACGCTCTTCCTTATTTTGGCGAGATTAATGGGTATAGACTTTTCAAGCATCATAAAAATGCTCTTATTATACACTGCTTTAATTGCAATACACCAGTCTGCCTCAAGCCTAATTACACTGATCAGTGGATCATATTTCCTACTAGAGGATGGCCCACAATATTCCTATGCTTAAATCTGTAGTTGACTTCCCAACCTCGTGAAAATCAGCACTGATACAAATACGTTGATCTACGTCCCGCTTAGCTTGAAGAGTGTCTTGTATACGCAGGATGTCAGCATTTCCCGAGGGCTTGTCAACAACTATGCATCAGGCTTTGTCTCCAGCACTCCGTCCAAGACTCGAGTCATGCAAGTTACATGATACTCTAAATGAACTCTAAATGATCTGATCACTTTAACATGTACACTGCAGATGCCCCGACCACAGGCACACAGTCAGAGATATGCTGCTTTTACTTCCACTTTGTGGGCCTCATAGAAGCGCTGTATAAAAGTTCCCCCTGGCTAAAACGGTGGCTCATACAGCTCACTCACTTCATTACACTCACCAGTTACTTTGAAGGCACTCACGCAACCCTAAGCAGCATCTATCTTTTGACAGGTTGCATCTGGACAGAGCTTTTGTTTTAATTAATGAGACACTGTTTCTGTGTTTATGTTTGGTGAGAATTTCTTCGCAAAAGACTCACCATCTTAGACTTTACAGCTCATATACTTTCACTAGGACTTGTTCCAACAACGTTGCCAATCTTCTGTCAATTGTCATCCCTGTCTTATGCACCCTCAGGAAAGGCTGTGGCCCAGTCGACACTGCAGACACTAATAACTCACTCTCCACATCCCAGGTCGAGTCCTCCCTTTACAACCCTAAAGACAGAGCACACCCCTGATTATCAAATCGGGGTGCTCAATTTGACTGACTTGTTTGGTGTGTGTCCGCTGTCATAACACAGAGGTCTTCCTTTTAACTTTTGCAGAAAGGATGTTTTTTTTTTTTTTTTTAAACGGTCTTAAAGTTATTTAATGAAAAGGGGTCAACTGATATGTCTTGAGCAAACTGGGAAAATAAAGTCTGGTTAGCACTGCCTGCAAAATATACCTGAGATTTATTAAAATTGTGAAAACATAAAATATAACCTTAGTGTGCCTTACTGTGGAGAAGGCTTTCTTAAGCAGCCAAGTGGGAACAATATCTAGAAATGCAGGAGAGGGAGAAAGTCGTGTGGAAGAATGTACGTTCTAACTGTGAAAGGGAAATCTGTTGTAACTGTGCGAATGAGGGAGAATTATCTTGGGAAATAGTAATTCTGAGCCCAGTTTGAGATCTGATATTTTTCTCTTTATTTATGGTAAATGGTCCACATATATATAGTGCCTATTACCCTCATCAGAATTCTGCAAAGCACTTTGCAGTGAGTTTCTCAATTACCCACACACACGGACACACACATACACACACACGGACACACACATACACACATACAGTGTTTCAGTTCGGTTCAGTTCGCTGCAAATTCACAATTAATCTCAAAGCATCTTACACAGAAAGAAAACACGATCAGTGCAGTCCAATTCAATAAAGTTCAATTATAATACAATAATTTCCAATTAATTCAATTTTTGGAAAACAATTTTCAATTCCATCTAAATTTAACTAATACAAGTTCATAACAAGCAGGCTAACTAAGCACCCCAACAAATTACATTGAACGTTCATTTCTATTACACCCCCACTCCTGAGCATACATGGGGTGTCAGTAGAACAGCGTAAGCATGGAGTATTTAGGGATGTCTTCTGTGAGACAATAAAGGAAAAACACAAAATTAAAAGCCATAATCATCCCTAGACCAACAGCAACATAATGACTCGCTTTGGGGCACCCAAAACAGCCCTTAACTATACATTTTTATTAAAAAGGAGCGTTTTAAACCCAGTCTTAAAGTTAGAGAGAAGTCTGTTTCAGAATAGTAGGGGTCTGCAGAAGCATGAGAAGAGATTCATCTGACAGGACTGTTAATCAGGCTAAAAAAGGTTAATGCATGAAGGAGAGGGAATTCTACCTGACTGTCATTTGAATCGATGAACTACTGCTTCTGCCCCCCCAAAAAATGGTGATTAGGTTTAGAGGAGAAGGAAAGCCACGAACAGGTGAACAGTTCCCATAAAAGTGTATCCTTGTGTTCTGCATTAGGAGTGGCATGGACAGCCCAGAGGGCATATCTGTGAAAATGCTTAAGAGGGAATGGTTTCTACTGTGTTCATCAGAAAACTATTGATTCAGCCCCTTAAGGTGTTTTTGCTTGTTTTCATGGTCCTCACAGGGCATAAATAGAGGCGTGCTGGTGGAAAATCCAATAGCTGGTAGCAAAAACCCAGTAGAAACTTCATCCAAACTGATAAATACTGTGAAAGTTAAAATATTTGTCACCACTTGAAATCAACCTAAAGTGTTTGAGTTAAAATTTTAATGCAATATGATTTGATTGCTGCAGTTGATGGTGGAGAGTTGCCCATAGAAACAAAATATCATGTTTTTCTTAAGATTAAAGGAAATGTGTTTTTGCTGTAAAGCAATTTAGTCCTTATCAGTAAAACAACTACATATATATATATATATATATATATATATATATATATATATATATATATATATATATATATATATATATATATATATATATATATATATATTTAATAATGCTCTTTCATACGCTTAGTAAGTTAGAAAAGCAATTTTTTTAGGTACTTCAATCCACCACGTCTGTTTCAGGCAACCACTGCATTTGGCCAAAACCAAACACTTATCTTTCCATTCAAAACAGAAGTTGTTGTTTTTTTTAATTATTTCTTCATCTAAAGTCATCTCTTGTAGCTCTACATTTTTATTGTTTAGACCCATTAAATGTGACATATTATTAAAAAACAAAAGCAAATACATTTTTTCATGGCCTGAGTGTAAAAGTGTTGTAACAGATGTCAGTTGACGGACTTCATTTTTGAGGGAAAAATCTCAACTACGGTGGGAAACAACTCATCACTTTGAATCGGACCGCTTTACAAACTTGGGGCACTACAAAGCTGGACTGGCAACTAAACTCATATCAAAAGAGGGATCGGTATCAACTGTTCATGACAAATCCACAGGTTATAAAAATGTAGGTATTTTTTGGAAACATTTAACGCAGTGTGGTGTACTTTTATTGGTCGCTTAGCAGAAGCTCACAGCAGATGTGGCGTCCTTGTAAAGTTTATGGCGTTGTTTGGCAGTGTCTGAATTCAGTTCTGTATTTTTGTAGGCAGTAGCCATGTTTCCCTCTGCAAACGTTTTTAGTAGAAGCACGGAGGGGTGTGTTGTTCCCACTTCGGCTGTCTCCGTAAAGGAGAAGTCTGAGCGCTGGAATGACTCATTTGCATTTAAAGTGACAGACACAGAAATACTCCTCATCTGAAAAGAGCAGTTCATACAGGGTGAAACAGACTCTGTAAAGAGTGATTCTTGACCCATACATGTCACAGACACTTCATTTAGGATACTTTGAAACAAATTTTTCTAAAATACTGAATTAGAGTGTATCTATTATATGTTCTTTATTATGCTTTGTATACTACATTCTTACCAAAGAGTTGCAAGTCTGAATGAGATGTATGAGGTTTTGGTTGACAAAAACAAAAACATAAACAGTGTAATTTCATATTTTATTTTCCAAAACTAACTAAATTACATCCAAGGAATGCATTACACTTTGGATTATCATTTAAGATCACCTGGCTTGTAAATATTTGGAAAATTTGGCACCAATTGTTGAACTTAATCCAAATCAATTTGCATTACTTGTTTGTGTCTTCCAAATAGGACTGATAGACGATGCTTCTCCATGGACAGCTGACTTTCTATCTCCACATTACACACACACGGGCTTACAGCTCGTCACTGTGAGGAACAGTGAGCCAGTGGGAGAAATCAGGGAGGGACTTCTGCAGAGCTCTGCTTCTATTTATTCTTGATCCTTCAGCAGTTTCATTCAAATGCAAAGTAGGTTGTGACATCATCAAGTCATGTTTAAGCTTTGGATATCTACATTTCTTGGATGATAGTTGGTAACAAAACAGGTACCTTAACTTGCAGGGGTCAGCATCTATGCAAGGCAGGGTATTGGTCATATTTAAATGTAAGCAACCGAAGTTCCTATAATCAAACACTAAAGACCTTTTTCAAAGGAGAAAACATTTGCTTTTCCTTTCATATAAATGTTCTTACACAGCTTGCTCTTGCTATACACACATTCATTTCAGCTCTGTTGACATAAGGAAATACTATTACTTTGCTCTGTACTGTGGTTTTTCACTGCTGAAAATGATGGTGTCTGTCTAGCTGCGGCTGCACAAGCTCCTGACAGTTTTAGTCTTTACAGAAAAGTTACACCACCAAAGACCACAAAGTTGGTCACAACTGTTAGTAAAGTAGTTTATGATCGCCTGCAGCTGTTGGAATTTTGATCATTCTGCGACTTCAGCTCCGTGAACACGTCAGCCAGTGCTGTAGCCTCAGCGTACTATGCCAGCATGACCCAGTGGACTCGCTCTGTAGCACAGGCCCAATAAGGAGCGAGCAAGTGGCAGAGGTGCAACCGTAGACGTAGGCACGGATGCTGTGGAGGGCTAACAGCTTGGAGGAAGGCTGGCCCCTGCAGAACGCTGCTTCCACCTGTCTTCCTCTAATTACATCATCAAGGTGTGCCAATGAAAAGCCCTGGATGGCAAAGGAGGTACGTCAGCTGCTAAAGATGAGAAACTCTGCCTTTAAGTCTGGTGATGAGGAGGTCCTACAGAAGGAAAATCCAGGACTTTTTCCAGGACTCCACCAACGCCAGTGGCAACATGTAACAAGGCATCCGGGCTCCAACCAACTACAGAGTAGCCCCTCCTGCATGTGGTGATGATGTTGACTTCCTTGATGAACTCAGGAACTTCTTTGGAACATTTGAGGCACTGAACAACACCCTGGCAGTGAAAGCTATCCCTCTTCAGGATGAGAAGGCACTGGTCTCACCTCAGCTGATGTGTAGAGGTCTCTAAGAAGAATCAATGCTCGGAAAGCCCCCAGCCCCAACAACAACCCTGGGCTGCTGCTCAAAGAGTGTTCAGACCACTTGCTTGTGTTCTAACTGAAGTCTTCATCAAACCAAGACAGAGTACCATTCTGCTTCAAAGCTGTGCCATCATCTCTGTGCTAAAGACGTCCATCATCTCATCTCTCAACCACGACTCAAACATGGCTATCATGATGAAGTCCTTCAAGAGACTGGTTAAGCAACACATCTCACCCATCCCCCCACCTACATTTGATCCCTCCCAGTCTACATTTATATATATATATATATATATATATATATACACACACACATACGCACACACACTAACATAAATGGGTTTTATGGTAACATTCCAATTCAGGCAAAACTTGGCAAGACGAAAAAGGCCACTACTCAAGTGCCCTGTGCTGTCATATCAATTCAGAGAGAGGAGTGTGTAGGAGGGAAGCTGTGTCATCATTCATTTGGGGAGGACATGTTTGCTGTTGGCTCACTTTTTGATATTGGGAAGATTTCCTTCAGGGACATTTGGGGCAATACTGCTACGATTAAATTTCCAGAGTGGCATCCTCCAAATGCTCCCCTGGTCATTTGTGAGACTGCATCCATTATTGGTTGAAGCCTGTTCATACACATTCAAAGATCAATAAAGATGATGCACATTTTTCTGCTACATTACACTTTATCATTTGTTACATGAAAGTTCCCGGCAGATATTATTATTATTAAACTAAGTTTGGTTTTCCTCTCAAATCAAAGAAATCAAGGTAGCTTGTCAGACATGATTTTTAATACTGTGACAAATTCATTTTTATTGCTGAGTATGTTGTGTCTACCTCATGAGTTTTAATTAAGTGGATGTTTTCAGAGATTGTCAAGTTATTTGCATTTATTTGGTTCTTTAGCATATATTTTCATCCAAAACAGCTTACAAATGAGGAGCAACGTTCAAACTTCAGTACAGTAGGAAAACCTGGCATGTGTTTCAAGTATAGGTAAAAAAGGCGAAGAATGGGACTGAAGAATGGGAAGTGTTTACCGGTCAATGGACTAGAGATGGAAAATGGCCACCAGGCTATAATCTCGTACATTTACATGTCAATGTTCAATATAAATAATTTCTTTATTCATTCATGAAATGTAAAGACTGCACAGGTTAGGTTAGGAATTAGGGACACCCCTGCTCTGACAGAATTTGGTGTTTCTTCCCTCATTGTGTAAATACAAATGAAATATTCTGAACAAAATGTGTATAAGGATTGCAGTACTAGATAATGTTCCTGAGAAGAAGAAAGCAGTACAATGAAAACAAATAAACATGTATGATTGAATATAAATAGCTCAGCACAGACCCCGCATCTTCTCTGCAAACAAGCATTAGTCACTTCAATCTCATTTCAGCAGCTCCTTTTTTTCGGTTTCCTTACATTATAAAGTGTAAATTTGAAAACTGCAAAATGGTGGAAAAGTGACTACTGGTCATATTCAAATTTTTTGGGGGGAAGTAGAGACCATTTTTGTGTTGATATTCTTTTGCATCAGCATATTGGATGGGATGAACTCTTGGTCAGTCTTGAGGAGTTTAGCTGAAGGTAGCATTCGTTTGCACAGGTCTTTGTGCTCAGACCATGGGGTTATCTAGCAACATCGATAGGTACCGTTGGATACTATTTGTGAAATGGAACTACAAGACCCAACATGAGTGGATGACTGGGTCTGAAGAAGTGGTGTACATTACAAAGTGAAGGGATCCCATCACTGAGTCTTGGGGCACCTCAGTGAATTGGCAAATGTTTGTGCTTGCTGTGAAATGTTGACAGAATGTCCTGTCGGGTACAATTCAAATCAAGACTATGGTCTGCCTTAATTGTCCACCTCAGAAGATACCATCTCATGGATTACCACGTAAAAAGCCAAAGAAAGATGTAGTAAGATGAGAACAGATCACTGTGCTTCAGGTCTAGCTGATTTTAGGATCTCTGTCACAGACGGTACAGTTGTTTCAGGAGTGGTCACTCCTAAAGCTCCACATGGTTGAATCAAGGGGGCTGTTCTGGGAGAGAAAAGCTAAGACCAGTTGTGATGGAAAATATTAACTCTGTGACCTGACCTGTGGTCAGATGCATATATTGGCTTTGACGTATTCTGTGACCTCTTATGGTCAGACTCATATCTTGTCTTTAAGCTCTCCTGTGGCCTTCTTATGGTCCAGTTTGTGCAGATTCATATTTGGTCCTTGATTTCCCTGCTCTGCTGATGCACGCCCATGATCTGATTCGTTATGATAATTAGTTATTGTTTAGTCTTCATCATTCTGTGAGTTTCAAAATACACCCAGTGGTTAAAACATATTATACAGAGGTGTTATTAGGTTTTTCCACAACACAATTTTAAAAACATTCTCCTTTCAAAAGTTTTTTTTTTCAAAATATTTCTATATAAATGAAATGGCAAAACTGGTTGACAGTTATTAACCACACCAGGATTCACAATAACCTTTTTGACCAGAGGCATCAACCATCTTTTTTTAGTGCAGCTAAAAATGTCCATGAGGTCAGAAAATCATTTTTTGCATTACTGAAAGCTGATACAAATGTATGTTAAATAGAATGGGAATTGGCGGGAATTGAGTCCAATGGACATGTAGTAGGAATCATGCATGTCAGCAGTTTTATTACATTACTCTCAGAGAGAGGAATGAATGATGGAAAGGATGTGCCTTTGACCAGGAAAGATGAAGAACATGTAGCATGCCTGCTTTGGGTTTGGTTTCCTGATAACCTGTCCTGTAGAGACGGCTGATCTGAGAAGGTGTTGTGCTTTTAACTAAAGAGAAGTGTTTGACATTGGATGAATCAGGGAATTGACTGCTAACTGCTGTAACCTTCATTTTAAAGAAACTTTGTCAAGTAGTGAACAGAGAGTACTGGAGAAGGTGGAGGAGGAGTAGTTTTATGAAGAATAGTTTCCAAGTGTTAGTGATGCCCCTGATCTATTAATTATTAAAAAAGTACTTTTGGCAGAGTTAATGCTGGATATGAGGAAGACTAGGTGTGATTGATAACCCACGAGATTAGCGAGGCTCCTAGATTTCTGCAAAATATCTCTGCAGCTCAGGGATATGTTTGCAGCTTTTTGGATGGTATCAGTCAGCCATAGGTGAGGCGGGTTAGTGCAAGCAGTTTGGTGGCTAGAAGGATGCAGGCTATCTAGATATAAATTCAGTGTAAAGCAGAGAGATTCAGAGGCATCATTAACCTCTAGTCAAAAAAAAAAAAAAAAAAAAAGCTAATAGGAGGTATGGCAGAGAGAACGGCAGTGAAACAGTTAAGGATAGAATACTGGGATGAGACCAGAGGTACTGTAACGGTGGTCATTACCGGAAGGCAAACAGAGAAGCAGATGAAGCAATAGCCAGAGACCTAAAGAGGTGTAACTATTAAGTTGTGTATGGCATAATTTTGTAATTAGGAAGACTGCAGACTCTTGTTGAGTTGCAAAGAGGTGCACAGCTCCAGTAATAGCAGTGCATGAACACCTGGCTACCATATCTGCAATTTTCTTCAAATTGTTTAAATCTTTGTGTGGTGCCATGAAAATTGCCATGTTGTGTTCCCTTGCTGAAAATAGAGGATCATGAGTGTATATATATATATATATATATATATATATATATATATAAAACAACCTATGAAGAATACTGTATTTGTATTTCATTCAACAGTCATGTTCAAAATGCTTTGCTTTTTTTTTTCTGCATCAGTCAGCCAACTTATTGACTAGTGTATAGCTGTTAAAACAGAAGCAAACCTCTGCTGGTTTTATTTCCTATGTAGTGTAAATCAAGCTCTAAAAGCATCAGATCTAGTTATTGTAGCCTTCATTAGACCCTCCCTATCTGGTAAAAATATTTGTCTTGAAAGTCTCCCATAAGTTGGCAATACCGCGCCCCTGCATCAAGTCTTATAACCCCTGAAATAACATGTGTAGGATTTGAAAGTACACACAAAAAGCAGGATGCCACGATATTGTTACTGCAATTGTCCCTGCAAAATTTCACACTGATTTAATGAAACAATTATGTAAAACATTAAACATTTTTCATGTGTTAGTAGCCTACTGTCTACTGTCGAAAGACAGTTAATTTCTATTAGTTAGTCATTGATATTGTATTCACTTACCATTAAATAGTTTTGATGTAAAAAGGCGCATGTGGGTGTGAAATGTCGCCTAGCAACAGTCACTGAAAGAGGAAAAAAAAAACACATGTTCTTTTAAAGGAAACACTGAGAAGACATTTTTAGGACATCTCAGTAGTCTGACTTTTTTGAATCAATGTCACAGAAGCACAGCTTGCTGACTCCGTGTCATACACAGATAATACGTACTAACCGGAGTGTCCATGTCCAGCTACTTTTTGGTACATATAAGCATGCAAATGTGTTTCATATATATATATATATATATATATATATATATAATGGGCAAAGAAATCAGTAAGAAAACACTCTTTTCCTTAAAAATAATAAAAATAGACAAATCCTTTCCTTTGCACTCTACAGCAGGTTTTAAATTCTGGGCCATTAATGGTGATTTTTTTTTTTTTTTTTTTTTTCTTTGGACTAAGTGCTAAGGCATATGTGTACTTAAAAAACGAAATCTTAATACAGAGCATTTTGGTTTTTAAATCCAAATTATCTTGGCACAATGCCCAATCTGTGGAAACACGTGTTTATCAATTACACTGTATTCAATGATGCATTGGCAAGTCCTCCCATAAAAGGTTCATTTACGAGGCAACCAGCAGCCCTGCCTGCTCACTTGGAGTTTCTCTTGTGAAGCCTCACAATGCCAAGAGCCCTGCTGTGTGCTGTCTAATTGTATTGCTGGAGATATAATGATAGAACACAGGCTGCCCAAATTAATTGAGGCTTGCCAGTCACAGCACAAATTATGCAGCAAATGCTGCAGTGCTGCGTGTGAGAAAGTCACTGCACCAGAGCCAGAGCAGGCATTACAGCCAATTTAGGTACAGATGATTGCCTGATACAGAACTTGTTACACCTATAGAAAAATCAACAAACAGATCCCTCCTGATGTTTTCCAGTAGTCACTGACATTTTATCATTATTAACCATATGGGGGTTTATTGCTGCCTTTTCAGTCATTTTGATGTCACTCTGTGGAACTATACTAATACTAATATCACAGTAACAGGTGGCACTTGTTTTCCCTATATGTGGAGTGCATAACACTGAGTCAGATGGTCTATCTGCTTTTAGATAAAACGCATTAAGATTAAACTTCACTTAGCGGAGTCTCTGTTTGCAGAACAAATAGTCTCTTGACTCTAAATTACTAAACGACTCACAAATTCTGAATTCCCAGTGCTGTGTTCCACATAATCTTTTTTCCTTCTTTTTTTTTTTTTTTTTTTTTACTGTATTTACTTTCACTGTGATATATGGTTAAAATAATAAGCCATTTAAAAAACTATTACATGTTGCCCATCAGACAATGAAAACTGTTGCAAGGGCACCAGCGTTGTGCATGATGTTTTACTGCCATCTGTTGCCAATACTTTCAGATGTTTTATGTAGTAGTCATATTTTAATGATGATCCTCCCTTGCTAATCTTCTGTGAGGTTCTGTGGAAGAGGCACATTCAAGCTGGATTGTTTTACAAACACCTACTTCAGCTCTAACTAATTCATTGGTGTAAAAGTGCAGTAACGAAGATATTTGCGACGTCCCTAGACATCGAGGGTAATATATACTGGTGATCCTTGGGAAAATTGTTGTAATGCATTTATCCTGCATCAGTCACACACCAGACGCCGCCTAAATGAGGACGTTAGAGATAACAAATCATTTATGATCAGAGCATTAGCCAGATGAACAAATTCATAAATGATGATTAAGCTAAAATGATCACCGCCATATTGTGGTTTAGTCTGTTTTGGGGACAATTAAATATTGAAATGTTTGTGGTTGTTTACCAAGTTGCGACTTTGCAATTGTTGGTTTTCTGAAACCCTGCGCACCACGAAGTCCAGGGAAAAAAGTACATTTTACTTAACCTCTGCATTCCACAAACCACAGACTTACTTACCTCCGATTCATACATGTCTGATGATTATCCCCATTGTGTGTGTTTTTGCGTTTACGTGTGCAGTGGTTATATTGTTATGCTGTTAGGTATATTAGTAGCTGTCTTGCTACTGGGTCAAATGGAGTAGTATCATCATCTTTATAAATAGTCATGTTTTCCTTGGGGCAAGACTGATGTAAATTAGCTGGGTGGAGCATTCATTGCACTCACAAGAGCTCATCAAGTAACATCATCCTGTTTGCTTAGTGAGCATGCTCTCCATGTCTCACAGGGGCAGTTTTTGCAGCATTAGCAGCCCAAATAAAAAGCCACTGTACTAAGCTCCAAGACATGCATCAAACGCTTTCAGCAGCAGACAGCTCTGTAATCATACTGCAATGTTTCATTGCTTCTCTGGTTTTGCTGTGCAGACATGTATGGCAAAATTGGATAATGTCACTATTTTCATTGGGATCTTGTTATGTTCTTGGGCCTTGGCAAAAAAAAAAAAAAAAAAAAAAAAATACTCAAATGAAAGGTGAGGAATGTAATTTTAACAGATCGCTGGCTAAATCAATAGTGTTGGGCTAATGCATGTAGAATGACCTCAGAAACGCACCAAGTGCAATGAGTATCGTAATGGATGTTTTCTGTGGACATTAAGTTGCTTTTCACATTTTCAGACTTAAGTATGTGTGTGTGATTGTTTGTGCAAGTGCACAAAAGAGCTCTTGTGAATTCAATACCTATAGTCAGTCCTGTCTGAAGTCGTATGTGTGGGATTGCCTGAGGGAGGTATCTTGAAAGGCTTCTTCAGATTAGCAGGAGGATGATTGCCCTGATTGTTTCTATCTTGTAATGAAATCGGGCGTTGGATAGATTTTCTTCATCAACACTGGTACAGTCTCAACAAATGCAGGAACTGATTTTGCAGAATGAGATTAGCAGCTCAGTGTCATATTATTTATGTGACATGTTTAAAATTTTGAATAGATTTATGAAATGAGGGTGCATCTTGCAGATTACTCTCCAAGAGAATCATATTTATAACTACGAGGAGAAAGAGAGTACAGCTTCTTCAAATTAAAAGTTTGAATGTAGCTGGACATTTAAAAGATATATATCTGGCCCTTAACGTGGTTTCTTGGTGGTTATCACAACTAGAAGGTTCCCAGTTCAAATGTTGGATAGAGCCTTTGTGTGGTGTTTCCACATTATCCCTGTACTTGTGTGGGATTTATCCCAGTGCTCTAGTTTCCTTTCACATTTCAAAACATGCATAATCACCTAATTGGTGGTTTAAAATTGCTTAAAGGAGTGAGTGTGTGTGGTTGTTTGTCTAGTCATGGCCCCGTGAGGCACCGGCGAGTTGACCAGGCTTTATCCATGACTTTTACCTGAAGAGAGTCAGGATAGTCTCCAGATAATAGATCATTTGTCTTTAAGAGGTTTTAAAATTTGGTAAATACAATTTTAGATGTAAAACAAAACAAGACAAATAATTTTCATCTTTGAATTCACAAAAAATGCATACTGCTTGGAAAAACTCGGTATGCACTTCTTATTTAAGTAATTAAGTAGCAGTCTTAGGGGGGCTAATCAAATGCACTTCATTAATTGATCCCCAGAAAGTCTTCTGGAACAATGTTCTTGGTACAGGTGCAGCCATGGTGGGCATTATGCGCAGAGCCAGGTATAGCAAGAACCAAGCAGAGCACATCCGCATAAATATTCCAAACCAACTGTTAAGCACGGCAGTAGAGAAGTGATTATTTAAGTTTGCTTTGTTACCTTGGGACCTGGGCACCTTGCATTCATCGAGTTGACCGTGAACCTCTCTGTATACTGTGTATTCTAGAGTCAGATGTGAGGCCATGCGTCCAACAGCTAAAGCTTTGCTAAAATTGGGTCATGCAGCAGGGTACTGATTTAGGAACACTAGCAAATCTACAATGGAGATCCTGAAAAAGAAGTGGCAGGATCTGAAAACACTTGTGCATAAAAAAAATGCCTGTAAATCTCAATGAACTGATGCATTGATTAATGCACTGGAAGTGTTCACGAGGTGTAGAATGAATAATGTAATTGCAATAAGCATAACTAGACGTTGTTGCTCCTAAAGGTGGTTCTATAAGCTATTGAGTCTGAGATTGAACTTTCACACACAAATTCTGAACGTTAGTTTAGTATTTGTTAAATAATGGTATTGTGGATACTTTTTAAATGCTGTTATTCATCTAAGAAACTTTATTTGTCTACTTATATATGTATATATTTATGTATACCCCCCTACCTGGAAAGGACCACTTTTTTTTAAAAATTATGATTTCTCGATATGTGAAATCTTTCATTTCAAAGTGGATGTACTTTCCTTTTCCACAGGTCTGTATGTGCATGCTGCAAACTGTACAACATTTTGCATAATGTATAGCTCTGTAAAGAGGCTTCAATTATATAGAACCAGCTGTAAAACAGTTGATGAATTGGAAAGAGGAAATCACTTGACTTTGCCAGTCCTGTAATATGACACAAGTACACCAGCTACTTAACACAGTAGCTACAACATTAATGACTAATGCAACCTTATATTTCCCCAGAGAGACACATTGGGTCAAATGATAAAATCGTCTTCCTTCTCATTAGGGTTATAATGCATATCTAGTTTGTGCCCTCATTTTATCATTAATTAATCTTCAGTGACACAATAAGCTCTTGCACTAATTTTATTTGTTTATCATTGTCATCATTATTATTTGCTCTTGTTTTATTTGAAAGTATGTGATTTACTGCAGCTGGTTCATGTAAATTAAACAGGTAATGATTTGTTATGTCAGCTTGTGGTTTATCTTTAGTGATTTTACTGGCCATTATTATGTAAATTTCACATTTTCAGGAGACTACAGCAACTTAAAGAATATTTCTGCAGCACTGAGCAGAAAAAAAAAACTATTTCTAGACTTATTTAAATCTAACAGTGGAAAACATCCTCTGTTTTTGTTGTCTCCTGGGTTTTGGCTGATAGTGAGGCATGCAAACGCACCATTGCCTCCAGCCAATCTACCACTGGATATAAATTCTCATAAAACTGAGCGAAATGTATACTGAGTCAGTTTATGGTATATTCTCAATGGTCGTATTAGCAGCTCCATTACTGTAACTGCTCTGCCTGTCTCCCCATCAGAATGTTTCTCATGGTTTGTTGGATTTGTTGTGATCATCCGACCTGATGTGGAGCGCCCTCTCTTACTAACCCCACTCTGTCTGTTGTTTGTCCCAACAGATACATTCTCCCTGTCAGCAAGCAAGGAGGGTCATGTATGATTGAAATAGTGGCAGATAATGGCACAGCTCAGCATCGTGAGGAGTTCGTGTCACACCCCATGTCAGAGGTAACTTGACCTGGTTGCAGTCAAATCAAAGCTTTATGGGTCCAATATCTCAAATCTCCACTGGCAACCAATGACCAAGTCTTTTCAGTGTTTTTCCTGTTACTTTAGTTTACCATAAAAACTATGATAATGTTATCCTCTGACAAGACTCCATCAGTGTTTGAAGAAAATGCGTTTGCACTGTTGCATTTATGAGTTCAGATTTGTTTGGTTCTAGTTCATAACAAAAGTCATCTAAAAGCACTTTACACAGAAAACAGTTGAAAAGTTCAATGCAGTTCAATATAATTAATATAAGGCCAATTAACAATAAGTTTTAAAAAAGCAACAACAACAGCCTGGCTAAGGCACTCAGATGATTGTATCTGTCCTTCGTCTGATGTAATCCCAAATCCTGAGCAGGAAGGAGGTGACAGTGGAGAGTAGAAAACCTAATTAACAGGGATAAAAATGGGTTAGTGCCATTTAGTGCCATAGTTGTCGTACTTCTTTTGAATTAAGTTCATTTGAGGGGAAACCAAGTTATCACTTCCTCGGCTATCTATTTTAACTTTCCTTATGATGTTCATGAGGTAAACAGTACAAATACAGCTTTGATGTCAGAGACTAACCTGGGAATATACGCTTGCATGTATTAGTTTAGACAGATGATGCATTCAGGCGAGGGCTGAGCAGCTGAGACAACACTGTGTTGTTATGTTTTCCCTGAACCCTCTGCATTGCCACTACTGTTATGCCAGCAGAGTGGTAGCATTCAAATGAATGACTTACAAAACTCATTACAGCAGCACCTTGGGTAGATTAATCGTGTGTTATGAAACCCAGCCCAGCAACAGCAGTCGCTTTATGAATGAAAAAACAAAAACAAAACCAGGAGCGCCCATTAAAAGTATGTTCACCTGCGACAGTGTTCACCATAGATGATCACAACTGGCGAGTATGAAAGCAGAATTAACATAGTTCTGACTTGATTGTCAGAGCACGTTCATTAATTTGATTTACAACACCTTTATTTGTTATTAAATTAGTCATTTTATTTTCCGTGCTCAAAGACGCAGGCAGGGTTGAACCTTCCCACTGGCTCAGCATGCACCTTCTTTAAAGTGATTTATGTTCTTCTAATTTGAGATGTCATGATGTTTCGCACCCCAACCACCACCCCCCCACAACCCGACCACCACCACCACCACCCCACCCCTTCTTTTTCTATACCTCATAGCCCATTCATTAATTACAGAAGCACTGCCTATGATACAATTAACAGCAGGCTGACTGTCAGATAACCTTTTCCAGCTGGCATAACCATAGTTTATGCATTTGAGTTAAGTTTTGTAAAACAGCCAACATCAATAAAAAGTTTGACATTTATGACATTTTACTGTAAGCTTAAATAAGAATCTGTTTTCTGCTGATTGTTAAAGAACAAGGTAGATATTTTTAGGGTGAATGATAAAAGGAAATGTTCTTGACCATGAAACTGATCTTTTGCGAATCGGAAAATTTGTTGTCACCGAGTTACCTCTCTGTATAGTCTGCACTAAAATTGGGTCATGCAGCAGGGTAATGATCTAAACACAGCAGCAAATCTACAATCAGAAAATATTCAAATAAAGTTGACTTGATTTGACCTTGTGAAATCTACAAAAGAAACAGATGCTGGTTTTAATACCAGAACTTACTGAAACCAGCAGAAGAGAGATCATGATCTGAGCCACTTTCTATTCTGGATGGATGGAGCTCAGAAGATGAGCCACTGCAACCTTCAACCCTGACCTTTTTTCATGGGCAGAGATCTTCTGTAGTTAAGCATCAACCAAATCTAGCAGTCATAAAGCCCAACGCTCACTGTAAGTTTTAGTCAAATTTTGTTCTCAATACATATTTGTTTTTGGCAAACTGCAAAGGTTGTAGTTGACCCCTTGACAAGGCCAAGCCAACTTTATTGTGCATGTTCATTGACTAGGGTTTCCCAGGTGACTCTGCAAGGACTATGCCACATTTTCCTTTTTCTGATATGTCAAGTAAAACATCTAAAGTAAAAGTTGAACAATGTTGTCTCGGAGCTAGGATGTTCCTGGTTCAAATCCAAGCTGGGGCTTTTCTTTGTGGAGTTTGCGTATTCTCCCCAGGCTTGCATGGCCTTTCACCGGTTGTTCTGGTTTCTTCCCACAGTTACGAAACATGTATGTAAGGCTGTAAGGCTGACTACTGATTCTAAATTCCCAGAATGCGGCACATTCCTTGAAATGTTTTCTTTCCATTTTTACAGTGTACGAATTCTGTTACGTCATGTCATGTTGGGTTTTTTTTTTCTTTTAAACTTCGTTTCATTTATCAGAACACACGTATTCTTGCATCACCAGCCTGCAGCACATTCCAAACATAGTTGGGACAGCGAAACAGTTACCACTTCATAATGTTGCCATGTATTCTCGCAACACAAAAGGCGTTCTGGCATTGAGGATAGTGAAAGTGGAGGAAGTTCTGCTGTTATTTTATTCCCATTCTTCCTGCAAACACATCTTAAGATGTGCAACAGTAGGGGGTTGTCATTGTTGCTTTTTCTGTTTGTTTGTTTGTTTGTTTGTTTGTTTGTTTGTTTGTTTGTTTGTTTGTTTCACAGTTATTCACATGTTCCCTGTTGCAGACATGTTTGGACTTTAAGGAGACCAGTCCAGTTCCTGTACCCTCCTCTTCCTCAGCCATGCCTTTATAATGTGTATGGAATGTGGTTCTATATCGTCCTGCTAGAAAAAGGTCTAATCTTGATTCTGTCATACATAACTATGACATAAATGACCTTTCCCAAAGACATTGATAACCCATACCGTCATATAGAACCTAACCTTTGACCTTATATTGATTACAAGATGGTGCCCATCTTTTCCAAAAATGGGAATACATGAAAGCAAACATACTTGGAATCCGACAACAATATGCGTTTCCACAATGTGATGATAAAATCTTTCTTTTCCTTTTTCTTCTCTTGTTGACAAAGTGATGCACTTCTGCCCATATTTGCTTATTAGTTTTTTGTGGATCTTGTTCTGTCAGCATTACAATTACCTGTTGGCATAATTTGTTAGAAATATAATAAGATTTTCTTTTTTCATTTACCTCTTTTTGAGGATTAAATTGTCACTGTACCAATTTAAAAATTTTAAATTGCATCGTAGGAATGAAAAAAAAAATTGGACGTATGTTAACAAATGGCAATGCCCTTGTGTATATGGTGCCTTTTCTAACCTTATCCAGGTTCGACAAAAGCATTTTACATTGTGGGTCTCATTTACTTCTGCACACAAACACACTCACATTGCAGCACTTTGATTATATACTTACTCTTGATACAGCAGTGCTATGATTTGTTAGTTTGTTTGTTTTTTGTTACACTTATACCGCAATGTGCACATCAGGGGGCAGTGCACACATGAATATTCAAACATATTTCCTGTTCCGGCACCACGGTCAGTGGCAGCATTCTTAGTCTCATTTGCTTTTTGTGTACTTTTCGAGCGTATTTTCAAGTACTTTTCTGTTATGGCCACCCCCAATAGTGATGTGTGGAGAGTAATATTTTCAACTGGTTGGACCACCTCAACTCCTCATTAACTCAGAGTATTGCACCCCCCACTCCTCTGCTCCTTTGTCTGATCACACCCCCACCATTAACACAAAGGAAAATATCCCCCCACCCAAGATCACTGTACCCTGGTGTGCGGAGAACTGAGGAGGCTTTGCCCCAACCAAGCAGCGGGTCCAGACGGAGTTTCCCCAGTGCTGCTGAAGGCCTGTGCATTGGAGCTGGGAGACCCTCTACAGGACATCTTCAACTTGAGCCTGAAAAGCAGGAGAGTCCTTCAACTGTGGAAAACATTGTACATCATCCCAGTTTCAAAGACACCATGACCTGCAGAGATTAATGACTTTAGACTGGTCACCCTGACGTCCCATGTGATGAAGACCACAGGGCGGACAGTAGAGGATACCATCATCTACATGGTACACAGATCCCTCTCGCACTTGGACAGAGGCAACAGCGCAGTGAGGATCACTTTTCTGGACTTCTCCAGTGCCTTTAATACTATCCAGCCTACTCTTGTTAAGGATAATCTGCCAGAGATGGGAGTAGACTTCGGATTAGAGACTACCTTACAGGCAGACCTCACTTTGTGTAGGTCTGACACTGTGGTCAGCAGCACGGGAGTGCAGCAGGGAACTGTGCTCTCTTTAGTCCTGTTCACCCTGTACACATCAAACCTCCGGTAGAAATTGGAGTACTGCTACGTGCAGAAGTTCGCGGACAACACTGCCATCATGGGTTGTATCAGGAGTGGACAGGAGGAATACAGAAAACTGATCCAGGACTTTGTTGCAAGGTGCAATTCCAACCACGCGCACCTCATCACGTTTAAGAGCAGAGAGAAGGTGGCGGACTTTAGGAGGCCCAAGCCTCACCCGGAGCCTGTGACCATCAACGAGGACTGTGTGGGAGTAGTACAGACTTATAAATACCGGGGAGTGCAGCTGGATGGTAGACTGGACTGGACTGCCAACACAGATGCTCTGTGCAGGAAAGGACAGGGCCGACAGTACTTCCTCAGAAGGCTAGTGTCCTTCATCATCTGTAAAAAGATGCTGCAGATGTTCCACCTGACTGTTATTGGGAGTGCCATCTTCTATGCAGCGTTGTGCTGGTGAGACAGCATCAAATCTAGGGACACCTCACATCTGGACAAACTGATGAGGAAGGTAGGCTCTGTTGTGGGCACAGGACTGGACAATCTGACATCTGTGGCAGGGCAACGGGCACTGAACAAGTTCATGTCTATTCCCATCATCCACTGCACAGCATCATTTCAGGGCAGAGGAGCTGCCTCAGTGGCATGCTGCTGTCACTGTCACTGCTCCACAGCCAGAATGAGAAGGTTGTTTCTCCCTCAGCTCCTCATTTAATTTAATTTTATATTATTTTATTGTATTTTTTAATTTGTGGATATGCTGGAAAATGTTAATTTCACCTTGGGGAAGACTAAAGTATCTATCTATCTATGTGTATATCTAAATAATACTGATGTTGATGGCATTCTTACAACTGGTACATTGAAATCATATTCAGAAGGGAATTGTTGTGAATTTGGTGCTGTGAGTTCACTTACAAAGTGATGAATATAACATAAGCAAGCTTTTCAAATAGACTCTTCTCATACACATGGTAAACATGCTTGAACGTGCCATAAATTAATTCAGGGTCAACCCATTGTCATCCTGCAGCTCTGGTGGCTCATTGCTGATTGTATCGCATACCAATACAGTCAAGCCCTTTATGTAAGTGTCCAGGCATTGCTGCTTATTTTATTGGACGGTTCAGCTTTGTTGAAGACGCTGTCAGAGCGTTTAACTATGATGTGACTTTACATTGGCATTCCTCTGAACTCTGTCATCCGCATCCTTTTATTGGCCTTCAAGATGTGCAGCAGTTATGTCATTGAAAGCTTAGATTAAAACCAATGTCCCAAATGATTGCGTGGCCGCACACCTCGCTGTCCATTCACAGAACACCTCTACTGGAGCTGTCCTTTACATTTCCTCCAGTGCCTGCATGCAGCCACGACAAATGCCACTCTGGAAAGACTTTAAAGACCTATAGATACCAGTGTGGCTGCTTAGATTTTGCAGTTAGGAAATTGAAAACATCAAGATTTAATCTAATTCAAAATTGCTGCAGTGTTAACTTTCATGACATCCCTTATTCATATCTTTCATATTTTGAAACTCTCTTTGATGAAAAAATGAGATAAAATACAAGTTAAAAACAGGTGTATAAAAACCTCACATATCGAAATTCTTGCCAGATGTTCAACTTTATCTCACTTCAGTTTACAAGGCAACAACCGAAATCTATTATTAAAATGTATCAACTGAACAACTAAACAGGTTCCTTCTAGGAAATAGTTGCTGTAACACAAAGCTCACAGTTTCTCACAACATTTTGTTTAATCCGTCTACACTTTGAAACTGTGCCGAGGATGACCGCAGCAGCCCGCTCTCTGAATCAATATGTGCGCTGCACCTGTTTTCTAGATATTCACAGATTTGAATTTCCTAGATCAATAACTCATAAACAAAACATCGTTAAAATACAAATGAAGCCTCTGTCTAACAATAGTCAGCTGGACAGCCAGCTAGAAGCTCATTTTCCATCCAAATGAGCCATTATTAAAGATACTCGGATAACATTAGTCTCTGTTTGGGCGCAACTGTGAAAGGATAGTAGAGACTGTCTACAGAGAGTAATGCTGAAGAAACATACTTCTGCTATCATCAAACTACAATAAGTTGATAATATTCAGTTTAATTTTAAGAGTATAAATACATTCTGGCTAGAGACACTTAGTATTTAATTTATTATGTCAGTGCAATATTGTTTTTATTATAAACATAAGGCTCTTTATACTGGGCCTTAGAGACTATGGGATACTGGGTCTGTTTCTAAGGGCCATTTAGTCCCTATGTAAATGGAGCAAGAGTTAGTTTGGAGCTGGATACATTTGTAAAAGGGTTTAGGATGAGGTATTGCCTTAAATGGAGAAACTGAAGTATCTCGGAGCCTTTCACTAATAAGTGAAGAGTGGAGTGGGGAGATTGACAGGCAGATCATTGCTGTATGCTCAATTCATTTTATTTATATAGCTCCTATTACCACACATGTTGTCTCTAGGCGCTTTCCAGAGACCCAGAACATGACCCCCGAGCAAGTATTACATAAACAACGGCAGGTAAAAAAACCTTAAGCCAAACGGCAGCAAGGAAAAACTCCCCTTTAAGAGGGAAGAAACCTGGATCAGGACCTGGATCATAAAGGGGGACCCTTCTGCCGAAGGGCAGGGAGGAAAGAGAGAATGATGAATAGAGAGAGAGAGGAGACACAGACACAACATCAAAGGTACAAAAGACAAGATACATAAGTATGACTATCCGTCAGCAGCAGAGTTCTATGTATATATGACTGATACATGGTTAGTTGGTGGACTAAAGAGACAACTATATAAACAAGTGTAGACAGCAGACACTGAGGTGGTCAGAGGGTGGGTCAGCAGGCAGCTCCTGAGACTCTGGTCTGCAAACATGTACAGAAGAGGAAAAGAGGGACAGACCAGCACAACAAACTACAAGAAAAATGGAGACAATTAAACTTATGAGACTTCTTATTATATGCACTTATGTGAACTATATCAGTGTCTTGTGGGGATGAGATAAGTGGGTCCAAAGGTAAGATCCTTTGTTTAGCAGCTGATTTCCCTCATCAATGGACACAAACTGCGTAAGTGACCAAAAGGACAAGGTGACGGATACAAGCAGCTGAAATGAGTTTCCTCTACAGGGTGGCTGGACATAGACTTGGAGATAGAACGAGAAGTTCTGTCATTCAGGGCAGTCTCCTAGTAGAGTCTTACGCCTGCACATTGAGGAACCAGTTGAAGTGTTCAGGTGTCTGGTTAGGATGCCTTCTGGAAGGTAACATGGGCAATGGTTAACTGGGAGGAGGCCCCAGAGCCAAACCAGGACATGCTGGAGAGATTAAATCTCTTAGCTGGCATAGGGATGCCCCAATATTCCCCTGGAAGACCTAGATAAGACTCCTGGAGAGAAGGTGGTGTGGGCCTCTCTGCATAGGCTGGTCCCTCCACAACCCAAATTTAGGTAAGTGGTAGTTAATAGATGCATGGACGGATAAGCATGTGGCCAAATTTACCATCAAGACAGTTCGATGGTCTTTCAAGTTGGTGGCCAACCCCTAGCAGCGATTGGCCAGCTTAGATCTACACATGGTCCTGGAAAAACGATATAACTTATAGTCTCAATTTCCTCGACATATAACAAGCTATTAGAGAAAGCTTGGGATTGGTTTAATTAATTTTAGTTGCCTCTGGATGAGAAATCCAGACAGAATGTCCATCCACCCATCCGTTTTCTATACCCGTTTTAATCAGGGCCAAGGGGTCTGCCGGAGCCTATCCCGGCTCATTATAGGTGAAAGGCAGGGGTCCACGCTGGACAGGTCGCCAGTCCATCAGAGGGCCACAAACAACCATGCACGCATGATAAATTGATAAATTACAAAATATATTATCGAGGTATGTAGGTGATAGGACTTATATCTGACTGGAAAGAGCATTAATTTGAGATATACTGTCATTGTGTGTGTGTGGGTTGTTTTTTTTTTGTTTTTTTTTATGAAAAAAAAACATATTTTCTAAAATAATAATAAATTTTGATTAGGCAAAGCACTAAAAAATGGTATTTAGTACATTTAAAAACAACAGTGGTTATCAGTCGTTGCTCTTGTGAGGTGATATTTTCCTATATTTTATGAAGCTGTGCATTGACATCAGACACAATTATACTTGTTAAATATATCATTATGGTGGTGTAAGCTGCAAGTTCAGAAAATGTATCATTAATAATTTTACCCAATTAGCTTACACATCAAAGATAGCCAGCAATAAAGTTTAGAAATATTATTTTTCATTTTATGAGGATGTGTATGAACCTTGATTATACCTAATTTCTTTTTCCTCTCTTTAACTTAGCACTTGTTAACTTTCAGAGGTCTCAGTGATTCACTCATTCAATATGGAATATGTTGGTCATCCAGGTCATAGTCATCCTTAAAAGCTTGAATAGATCAAAACTGGACTTTTTCTTCTCTTTTCTTAATGATGTTTCATCTCTAAAAGCTTGGTTAAGAGGTGAAGAAACTTCAAGAACCAATAAACCATCTATACAAGCTTTTAAGGTTCAACAAAGTCCCCAACAGCAGCCTGATTCACTCCATCTATGCCTACGTGGAGAGCCTAAAAGCCTGCAAGACGAACTGCAGGATTTAAAATAATAAACCCACCAAAGTGTTTAAAAATGAAAATGCTACTAGTGATAATATGTAACTATAATGTTTTCTTAACATTTTATGAAAACCACATTATGCTGAAAATACCAATAGCCCTGTCCTATTTATCTTAATGTGCACCAGGGTCTTATAAATCTATTAATAATTACATTGCACAGAATTACAAACACTGATTCTGTAAATCTGTTTTTGACTTCAAAGCTTCTGTTTGTAGAGAGTTATATTGTAGGACTTAGTGTGAATTATTTCTCAGTTATGCAGATCTCCAGATTTCCATCGTTTTTCATTGCAGGAAACCTTTGGACCTGTATATCTCGGGGATGTTTCATCGCACTGGGAGATGCATGATGGGCGTACAAAAGGAGAGAAAAGGTTCACTGGCTGCATTAAGGAACTTCAGATCAACTCAAAGGAGATTGACCTGGTGGGTGATGCAGTGAAAGGGAGAAACATTAGGGACTGTGACCTCCCTGTCTGCCAACACCTTCCCTGTCGTAATGGAGGAACATGTGTCAGGTAGGAGGCCCAGTTAAGGATTATTTAATGGTGTAGGAACTTTAAACTCCCGGCATTATAAAATAACACCTTTGATATACTTTTCTATTATACAAACAAAAATAATACACAGCACTAAAAAAATATTAAAAGTTCTTGCTTGAAATGACTGCAAATGCAGCTTAAAGAAGATTTTCCAAGATGTTTTTGCCATATGACCTCATTTATTCCCACACTGAAGTCAACATGATGCTTTGATGCTGATCTATCAGAGCCACAGTTTATCAACCAAAAGAATTCCATGTATAGTGCAATTTATATTCTTTTCCTAGTCTCAAAAAGCTTTGATATAGCTGTGACTGCAAAACACGTGTTGGGAACACAGCAGCTTAGTTAGTCAGCTACTGAAATGACGGCTTGTCAGCTCCGTTGCTTTGCAGTGTCCATTTCTTAATGCAGAGTAACTCTGTTGTCAGTGACTCATTTCAGGACTCATTTCTGTGTGTGCCTACACACCAGTAACTGAGCTTAGCAAAATATTGAATTGGGACTTGAAATAAGTGGGAGAACAGTATTAATTGGTTATTAATGGTATTAAGGCTTAGAACATTTCATTTGCAGTCCAAAACATTAACCACGTCTTGCATCAAATTGTGTAATGTCTACATAGGTCCACAGCACAAAATGCAATTTTACTATAAAAGCAGTCCAGTATTACTGCGGTGTGATGGAATAATTCACAAACGGCGGAAATTACATCACCCCATCTGTAAATGGAAGACTTCTAAATTGAAAGAGTAGTTTGCTTTTATGAAAAATGTCAAATTTGCTTTTGGGATTTAGTGTTATAAAATACAAACCTTGCAGGAGAATTGCAGTGCCATAAACGCCAGGACTCTTTTCATTGTTGAGAGTCTCATGTTTCAATTTTTTTTTTTCAATAACTTGTATGCTTTTACGACAGACTCACTCGGCTTTAATGTAGAGGCCACCATTGCATTTATGGAGAAGGCGTCTGCCATTCCTCAGTGTTTTGTTTAGTTTATTTTGTTCTCAGCTATCATTCTTCTTTAGAAAAGTTTTGTTTGTTGTTTTGTTTGTTTCCATTAAGTTTCTGGAGAGGTCGAGTAAAACCCTATTTTTGAATATCTACAAGTGTCTATGGCGATATCTTTAATTGTCACCTCTTCTGCAACTCCATACCACTCTCCTATACTTTAATACTTTGCTGTCTATAAATTCATTGACTGTAAATTAATTGAGCTGCTCTTTGAAAGATACCGGTGAAAAATGCTGAACAGCATCTGGGCCAAAAATCTTAACTTGGTCTCATGTGAACAAAAAATGTGCTCTCAGTACTCATCAGTTTTATTCTATCATGTATCTAAATTTAATCTTAAGGTTGGGCTGATGAGCAAGCATTTTTTTTTTTATGTCTCCCTGTATCTTTTCCATTCTTGTAAAAAATTCTTTTTAGCACATGTAGAAGTACTTATTCATGTGGAAACATGATGCAGACATGGAGACAGACAAAGCCCATGGGTCCAGAACTGAGCACGCTCTGGTGCCAGATGCATAAAACTCTCTGCAGTTTGCTGACTAAAACTTTGTGCATATACAAAGCCAGAAACCCGAAGTGAAGAGACTTATTGTTTTCATCACTCATATAAAACTGTGTATGTATGGCTATCTTGAGTATCCTGCAGTAGTTGTAAGATGGTACTTATGTATATGAGTCTGAATACCCCTCCAATGTTTAGCCTTGAATGAATCTTTGCACCAGATCTAAATAGTGACAAAAATGGAAATGAAACTAAGACTAAAATGGTGAAACTGAGGCTGTTACCAGTAAAGCACAGGAACAATGAAGGAAAAGGGAAATCTGTTTTCTTTAATACCTCCGTTTTGGGATCATGAACAGTGTAAAATCTACTGAATGGGAAAAAGTAATCAGCCAACTTAGAGCAATCATCTCTGAGTACACAGCAAAGGAGCCTGCACAGTGAAAGACAGGAACAGGGTAACAGAAAGAGGACAAATAACTCCTGGTATTTCTGTTACGCTTGAACAGATCCCCTTAATATTGGGTCAGCTGTGCATGGAAATTATCGGGAGCACGACACACATGTACTGATGGAGTATGGTCTGGTGACAGCCCTGGAAACCTAAAGTAATGAATAAACCACCTAATTATCTAAAGCCAGCGAGTCATAACAATCTCTAAATACTTTTTCCTTCCTTGTTTCATCCATTCACATGACTGATATGCACAGCTGCAACTTTTTATGTCACCTACATTTAAATAAGAGCATAATATATAGATCCATTCCAGTTCCATTTCACAAAACCAGATTTCAGTGGATCTAAAAATGTGTGTACTCATGGTCTGAAGAATTGATGAGAAGCACACATTCTCACTGCACATTTCCTTCATAAATAACAGTCTGTACGTAGGAAAACCACCACTATAGATCACAGCAATTTACTGCACAGGCTAGAGTATGTTGTTGGGATTAAAGGGACAGCTCTAGGTTGGTTTAAATCATATCTATCTGATAGATTCCACTTTCTTCATGTTCATGTGGTATCTTCATTACAGACGGGGGTCTGCTATGGTGTCCCGCAGGGTTCAGTACTAGGGCCAATCTTGTTCAGTTTATACATGCAGTCCTTGGGAAGTATTATCCAGAACCACAGCATTAATTTTCATTGTTATGCTGATGATACACAGCTGTATTTGTCTATGAAGCCAGATGAAACAGAACCATTAGCCAAACTACAGGCGTGTCTTAAGGATGTCAAGGAAGACAGCATTTTACCATCTTCATATTATCGCAAGGATTAGGAGCATCCTCTCCCAGAGTGATGCCGAAAAACTAATTCATGTGTTTGTATCTTCTAGACTAGATTACTGTAATGTAGCAGGATGTCCAAGTAATTCTCTGAATATTCTCCAGCTGATCCAAAATGCAGCATCAGCGGAAATGCTGACAGGAATCAACAAGAGAGAGCAGGTCTTTTCTGCTTCAGCCTTCCTCCATTGGTTCCCTGTAAAACTTAGAATCCAATTCAAAGTTGTATTACTTGCATATAAAGTCCAAAATGGCCTAGTGCCACGATATTTGCAAGACCTAATAGTCCCATATGTTCCTAATAGAGTTCTCCATTCTCAGAGTGCAGGTTTACTCGTTCCTAGAGGATCCAGATGCAGATTTGGAGGAAGGGCTCTCTGTTATCAGGAACCATCACTATGGAACCAACTTCCAGTTTGGGTTAAGGAGGCCGACACCACCTCCACCTTTAAAACCAAACTTCAAACTTTTCTGTTTAATAAAACATATAATTAGTGTAAACTTTAGTCTGTTAGTGCCAGTAGTCATAACTGCGGCTACAGGACCAGACTAGAGCAGCTGGTCTTCATCACAGCTTCATCCTAGATCTGCTGCTGTAGACCTGCTGCAGGGGGACACCGACAAGATCCACCGAGCGGTGCCTCTCACACCTTCTTCTGTTCTCTCTTTTTCCCTTCCTCTCTTTTCTACCGTCAGCTCATTTCACAGTTATTAGTTACAAGTAACTCATTGGCATAATTGTCTCCATTGTTCTTGTAGTTTGTTGTGCTGGTCTGCCCCCTCTTTTTCTCTTCTGTACATGTCTGTAGGCCGGAGCTTCAGGAGCTGCATGCTGCCCTGCAGTCCCGCCCGCTGACCATCCCAGTGCTTGTGTTATAACAGACGCTATATGAATAAAATTGGAATTGAAAATTGAATAGGTTTGGTGTGCACACATAATTTCATCATTTATGTATCTGACCTTTTGGTGTTCAAAAATGCTTTCAGAACCACATCCTTTTGCGACCCCCCTGTTGTTCCCTGTTTCAGTCATAACGGGCGTATCCATTTATGCTGCATTAAATTTCTACTTTGAGGCTTGGCTTTTTTTTTTTTCCAGTATTCAGTTGTTTGTTTTTTTTTTTATCGATCACATGAGAAAAAAAAATTGTCTTCAGATCATGCAGGTTTAAATCATTTGACTTTAAAGCTGCAGAATAAATTGCTCAGGTGTGGGTTTGCTGCTGTTGCACACTGTAAATGTGCTGTAACAGAGCATCAAAGTGAAAATGAAGGCTTCTGCTCTCCCTCAAGACAGCAACACTTCTTTCTGTGTGGAGTCAGCAAATTTGAGGAGGTCAGATAATTGTTGGCCATTTCATGGTTTACTCCAGCTTCCAGCTTAGTTCACCCCCTGCTGACAAGTTTTTACTTTAAGATTACAGAAAGGCTAATATAAACTTAGACTCTAGGGAGCCTTGTTTTCAAAGATTCTTTGTTTCCACAAGAGAAGCGCCATTACAATCTTAAGTGCCGCCAAAAGATCTCATTTATAATGTCATTATAACTTATATGTGATAAATGGGATTAAACAAAAATTACTCTTGATTGATCCACTGTTTTACATTGAAGTCAGACTTATCAGAGGGGTCAAAATGTTGTTGCACACACCCTTCCAGCATTAAACAAAATTAGTAACCATACAATAAAAAATAATAGAATATTTAAGTGCTCTTAGATGCAAATATTCCTTGACATCTGCTGTATATGCACATTTAAAGTTCACTGTATTCTCTAACAAGGTGATAATATATGTTAAAAGCTTTCTGTGCCGCCCCAAGCTTTATTGCAAATTACAGTCTGTGTAAAGCATGTGTACTGAATTTGTCACACCACAGAAAGTAGGTCAATAACAGCCATGCAAGGCATGAATGATTAAAATAATTACCAAGACCATAAAATGGAAGTTTCAGAATTGTTAAAGAATGAGTAGACGCTTGGGGGTCAGCCCACCACATCTCTCAGACCAGCTGTTAAATCTGCTGGGCCAATAGTATGAGCGATTTATCCGATGATCCCAACTGCCTCAGGGCAAAGTTTGTAAAACTTTTGTTTGTAAAACTACTACTGCGTAAAATGGTCACTGCAGAGGCAGCTGTTAGTGGCGATACTTTCCGCTGTGATTTTCAGCTGAACATAACTCCATTAGCTACAGATAGTTAATCCATCTCACCTTCATCAATTCATCTTCACAGAATTTTAACTAAAGATTCTAATTAATCCTACAAGTTCAAAAATCTGGGAAAGCTAGCCACTGTAGTTATATAATTTATAGTTACCTAGTCACATTTCAATATTAATGATATCAGTTTTTGTCCATTATCACATTTAAGTTCACCATGCTGCAGTTTTGCCATTTTTTATATTCTTTCACACATCTATTTTCTCACGAATACGAGTAAATCTCTTTGTTTGCCTGACACAGACTTAAAATCCATTTGATTAGTTGTTGTTTTTTTTTTTCTTTTTATTGATTTGCCTTGAGCAACTGTACCAAGAAATGTTGTGTCCTTTTACGGTCAGATTGTTTGTGGAATTCTTTACTTTATTTTTATTGTTCAGTAAAGCTACAAATTGGGGCAATAAGCTCTACTCTCCCATCTTCTTTATCTCCTGTAGCACAGCTCATCTGGCTGCCATCATTTCCCACTTACCAGCAATTTTGCCTGTCTTTTTAGGAATGCATTAACTACATGTGATGCTCTTTCACCTTTGGTAATCTAGGAAATAGCTACTCTAAATGTCTTCTTCATTGTGTTATGACACTATCAATTAACAGTTGCATTTATTAAACAGGAAATGAGAAAGGGCACCATGAATATTGGAATATGAATAGCTATAAGAATGCCAATTAAGAGCCAGTGGTCACATTGGCTTGTCATGTGCAGCAGTGTGAGCCGCGCAATTATCTGTGTGATGAATATGCGCTATTACAGTATCCTTTTGAACCACACGTCATTCTGGGGTCATCATGAGTTCACAGAGCTTCCACTCATTGTATTAGTTACCCTGGATCACACTACCACAACCATAATAAGATGAATGAAGGATTTTTATCATTCAGTTTGGATGATTTAGGCACTCTAGCCTTTGTCGTGTGGTGTTCCGTTCATTTAGGTATCTAGAAGTATCAATATCAATGCAAGTGGATAATGGCTTGTGATTGATGGGTGATACATATTAAAGTCAGTCATTCAGTATCTGAACTTTGGAGAACTTTATTCTTCTGTTGCAGCTCTATGGTGTGTTTTTTATTTATATTTTTTATCTCTACCTTTTATAAACCTCAGCTGCAGGTCGCACAGACTCGTGTCAGTGGGCTGCCTGTAAATACCGCAGGTGGAAATAGTTTCCAAGTAGCACATAAACACACGTGCGGTAAGCGTTGCTTCTTCATCTGTGCAAAAAAAAAACTCATAAGAGGAGAACGTGAACAACTGTGCAATTAGTTATCGAATATCACATCAAATCTTTCCTGGACGAGAGGGTTAAAATAATACACAACTGCCCAACCCTTACTGTACAATCCACAAACACATGTAGTCACAGTCAGTGTGTGGAGACATGCACCTGGAACTTCTGCTCCCTGACTGTGAGTTTCATGCTGGGGTGCCAATGCTGATGGCATCCCCTTGTGCCTCTGTCTGAACACGCAGCGAAAATTTCATGGAGGCAGGTGGCATCGTGCTGCAGGGCGTCTGTATTTTAGGACACATGAACACAGAACTGGGACTGTGCACACTGTACTGCACCCCACAACGTGTAGCTGTTTATGAAAATTGACTTTCCATAAAACCATTTGGTATACAACTTTTTTTTTTTTTTTTCAGATTGTGGTTTTGTTTGTATCATGTTATATTATGACTATATTTAAAAGTAATAGGACAAGAAGATAATATATGTATTACTCACATTTGTTGTTGGGGGTGGAGGAGTGTTATTTACCACGGCAAAGGTTGTGATTCACACATGATTTCTCACCGCAGTATCCCAACTTTTTGTGTACCATTCGGTTTTTGTTTAACGTGAATATATGGGTCTTCGAAGTCCTCATACAGGGATTTAATATCTGTAAACAAAGCTTGCTGTCTCCTCCAATCACCATTTTTTAACTAACTGGCCTATGACAGAAGCTGCATTATTACTAAAAAGTCAGTTATAAATCGTCTGATGTAACATGTGACAACACTAGAATCAAAGAAGTACCCAAAATGTCAAATAAATATTGGGAAATGTGATAAAAGTGACTCAAAGCCCATAATTTGTGAGCAATAACACCAGAATTTAAATTGATGTTGATGGTAACTGCAGTGTCAGATAACGGTTCTCTTGGTGTCCGTCATTCTGAGGTACGTCTTTCTCATAAATGTTGTTTTGATTTAGTCTCCATATAAAAGTGGTGATTACATCTGCTCTATTTTTTTAAAAGGAGTGTGTGCTTATATGAAGTAAAAGATAACAAATTCACGGGTAATGTAAGTAACTTTTGCTGTTGAGAACAGGCATAAAATCACACTCGGAGCAAAATTTATGTTAAAAATATCTTTCATTGATAAGTGAGTGGTTGTAGTAAGTGCAGAAGCTTCTTTTGGTGTGCTAAATAAAGACGGTGAATCCATTTACTTCACATTGAAAAGTAAGCAGTCATATAAGCTTTTGATGCTATATACATTTTTATTTTAGGTAGTTTTCTTACTTCAGATAGACATTTTCTACCTCAAAAATGACTTAATTTCTCTAACCTTTAGAAATAACTGATAATAACTGTAAAGAAATAATGATAATGCTTCACTGGGAAACCAAACCACACTTAGGTCAAATCATACAGGACTAAAGTAACTTCATTGGTTTTATCATTATTATATATTATCATGTTTTCATTTATTTTAAATGAACTCAAAACACAATGAAATACAAGAAAATCTAATCTGACCTTGTAGTCTATGTTGGCATGATTATTTAACATGCCAGAGTTGTTGCAGGCCAGGTATGAAAGTTGGATGCAACATTTTTGTTTTTTACGTTCAGTTTTTTTTTCTTTCTTTTCTTTTACGTATAGAAGATTCTGGCAATTCTTGAAACTGTGTAATAGTGCAGTTTAACAAATCTGTCACACTCACTAGCAAGAAGCATTCTTTTAATCATTTATTTGTTTTTCTTTGCTTTAACCTTCAAGTCTGCACCTCCAGTACCATTAAACCGTAATCAATAAAACCAGTCATAACCAGCTGAATTAGGTGCAAGCTCGTATCATTTTCAGGTGTGAACCATATGCAGTATTTCTAGATGTCACCTGCAGTCAAGTACATTCATTTGTTAACCCCAAACCAATAAACTGTAGAAGTTAACAAGTGTTTGTCTAACTTCTATTAAATTACGAGAAAACAAAAGTAAAAACAACTTTCTCTTGGTTAGCAAATAGTATATTTAAAATTCCAAATTTACTACGTACTCAATCTCCAAACTTCCCGTCTTTATCTCCAACCAACTTTACATCATGCTGCATTTGCTCCATCTAGCATGAAGCTTAACAATTAAGAAAAAAGGCCAAGGGGTGTGTCGGTGCTGTTTACAGCTTCTACGAACAGAGCAGTGAAAACATGGATGAAAATCAGGCTTTTGTACTAAACCCCCTATGGTATTTTGACCAAAACAAGTCCCAGACATTTCTTTAACAGCACAGATGAGGCTTTAATAGCTTGTATCATCCTTTGAAAAAAAAAAAAATCTCCTTTAAGCTTATGACTCATTCTAAATCTTTTTTGCAATCTTTTTTTAATAGGCAACACAAAAGTAGTAGCGTTATTTCTTAACGCTGACAAGATTCCTGTAACTGCAGGTTATTGTTTTGCCAGGTTTGACTTATGCAAGAATAGCTGGTGCATTAGTTGAAGATCATTCTCAGTTATGGACCAATTTGATGCTCCATTCAAGTTTACATCAGCAAGACAGTCGTCTGTAAGACGGATGGATGGATTTAAAATAATCTGAAATTGCCATATTTATCATTAAAAAGGAACGCGCCACGCCGTACAATGATGTGACTGTAAATCTGAGGACTGAACAAGCGTGTGTTTGTAACAGCTGATATTGTTTTTGAAAGGAGAAAGCATCAGTGGAGTGGTCTTTATGTTGCGAGGATAGCCTGAGTTTCATAGTCACTCTGTTGTCAGTCTCTCAGTCAGCATTAAATGTTGTTTTTTATCCCAGTTTGGCCCACAGGAATCTCTGAAAGCTCATGAATGCTGCCACAGAGGAAATAGTGTCTTAACAGCAGAAATGAAGTGGAGAGAAAATATCCCAAACAGCCAAGAGTTATAACTGTCACATATGATTCACTCAAACACACAATCTGAAAATTTCTAACAGAGAAAATTATTCTTATAGGTTTAAGAGTCTGACAGCAGAGTGTGAGTATTTGACTGATAGACCAAGTCTATTATCATTTATCTGCAATGGCAAGAACCCTTGTCTCCTTTGATTAATGAGAAGTGTTTCCAAATTCCCAGCGGGGAATGTAAATATTGGACCAATGGCACTTTCCTCCTTTTCAAAAAAAAAAATAAAAAATTGAAAGAACAAAGAAAACTGTTTATCATGCTTAACAAAATTTTTCAGTCCTAACTTTGTGTACTTGAAAACTTTCCACATACACGACCAAGCCAAAGGATGAGTCATTTAGTTTTAATCTAATACCAATGATCGATTGCGCTGGAGAAAATAAATAAATACTTTCAGTGTTATTGTACACATTCCAATTACCACTAAACAAGCTATGGATCAGCAAAACTGTGTAGAAAAAAAAAATCCATTACCTACTCAACTTACAAATTATGACAAAACACATACATGAATCAGCACAATCTGCATGCAACAAGGTTCAGCGGTGAAGAAACCTCCCCGCCTGGCTCTCCCCTCAACAGCTTATCAGTCACCCTTACCAACTCCCAGGCATGTTTGACAAAATCATGTCCTCAAATGCACCTCTCTTTGATTCTTAATCTTCATACTTTCAAGTATCCAAGATTGGGTCGCATTGTCAGGAGTCTGAACAATGAGGCCTACACCCCAGCCACGTCCACTAGGTCCTCCGGGGGTATACCAAGGCGTTCCCAGGCCAGCCGAGAGACATCATCTCTTCAGTGTGTCCTGGGCCTTCCCAAGGGCCTCCTCCCAGTTGGACATGCCCAAAACACCTCCCAAAGGAGGTATCCAGAAGGCATCCTCACCATCGTCACCAAGCTGGATAAGTTCTCACCTTATCTCGAAGGGAGAGTCTAGCCACCCAATGGCAGAAACTCATTTCAGCTGCTTGTATCTGTAATCGTATTCCTCCGATCACTACCCACAGTTTGTTAGTATAGGTGAGAGCGGGAACATATATCGACTAGTAAACAGAGAACCTTGCCTTTTGACTCAACTTTCTCTTGTCCACAAAAGACCGGTGAAGAGGATGCCCTACCACAGGTTTCGATCTCCCACTCAGTTCTTCCCCTCCCTCATGAATAAGACCCCAACATACTTAAACTCGTTCACTCGAGAAACACTTTATCCCAGAGAACATTCCATCTTTTTCCAACTGAGAACCACAGTCTCAGCTTAGGAAGTGCTGCTTCTCATCCCTGCTGGTTCACACTCTGCTGCAACCTGCTACAGCGAGAACTTAAGATCACAGCCTGATGAAGTCAATAAGACCACTTCATCCGCAAAAAGCAGACATGCGATATTGTTAATATTGTTGCTGATGATTCCTGATTATATAGCAGCAGCACTGGCATACTGAACTGATCAGAAGTACTTGATTTGGATACAATAATAGCATCATTCTAATAAAATGGAAAGATAAAAAATGACCAGAGACATTTTGGAGCCACTGCATGTTGATGCTCTGTCTTATCACACTTTAGGATTTTCACACCTGGTGGCTGAGTCAGTGATGTAGGCAAATATTTGAGGCCATCATCTGCATGTGGTTTTTTGCGGAAATGATAAAATAATTTTATTCTTTTAGCACAAGCTCACTGTTTTATACCTTACTTCTCCCATGTAGACTCAATTTTTCCATACTAACTATTTTAATTTATATCCTCATCCATCCATACTGGACCTGTTCACTTGTATTTTTTCTTTTTTTCTTTTTTTTTTTGCTGTTTTTTTTTCATGCCACTGTTTGTGCGCTGGAACAACAGTCAGTTCCCATTTGTCTTTACAGATATATCTGATGTTGAGGTTTATCGCACTAACGTTTCTTCCTCAGAGTTTGTTTAAATCGCTGATCGTCATCTCTGATACACATGTTAAATAAAGGTCCTAGTGCTACTGTTATCTGGCTTGCAGTTTGTCAGTGTGACCTGCTTGAGATTGGTGCAACTTTGCTTACTTATTATTTGAAATATGAATTTTTACTCAACCTATAATTTACTCTGTTGCTTTGATCCAGAAAGGTGTTGGAGTGCTGCATACGCTTTCTTAGGTGCAATTATTTTTTTATTGCTTTATGACAAGCATTATCTGTGATTTAGCCTGAGGCTGCCACACAAAGAATTAAAAGTAAAGCAAAAGTGCAAAGAACTCTTCATTCACAAAAATGTTATTTCAGAGACATGATGAAAAATTTACTCGGTTTGATAAAGCACATGTTTTTCAAGTTATGTCTGTGTTTTATTTTGCTTTACTTGTGTGTGTCAGGCTTTTGGATTTATCAAATGAAACTTAAAAAAAATACACTTTCATGTTTGAAAGAATGGCATGAATTCAAAGCTTTCTCTGAAGGCCGGTGTGTTTTCTGTTGAACTTCAGAATGCTGTTTCATCTTTTTAGAATAGTTCTAATGTGGTTCATTTTTTCCCTTTTTTTTAAAAGGATTTTACTTTAGTATGTACAGTATGTGAATGTCACTTTTGTGTATATTTCTATGGCAACATGTTTCAAAAGATTAAGGGATGGGGCTTTAAAAGAGGTCGTCCGTCTTCAGTACCAAGAAAATGTTTGCAAGAGCACCTAGAATAGGTCAAACACGGGTCCATGGTCGAACGGGAGAACAGGTGCTACTTGCAAATTCCAATGCGTACGTTTGCTCATAATAACATTCTAATTACAAATAAGTGATTTAGGAGCTGACTTTCTTTCACATGACGTTCCCTCATGCTTCTTAAGCTCCCGGCTGGGTACAGATTTGGAGATTTTTTTATTTTTTTTTGTCTTCACAAGAGTTTAAGTGTAATAATTCATTCCAAACTGATGACCCAATGGCAGTAGTGCCTCATCACTTTCTTACTACGCTTTCCTAACAACATCCACTTCAAAAGATGGGTTCCGTAAATAACTTCGAAGAATGAAATCTGAGAAATTGCATGTTGCCGAAATGTGTATTGTTCCAGCTGACAGGGGTATCATTAGCAAGCCGGTCAATAATTCATATTTTTTCTGGTACTTATTGGATGAAAAATATCTATTTCCTTCAATAATTTATCCAGCTGTGTGCGGCGCGGTGCGGTGCAGATTGAAATAGCGTGAGACACATTGGGTACCAGCTTCATGGATTGGTAATTAACGTATTCAAATTACTCTGCAAACTACAATTTTGATAGTACAATTTTGTAATCAAAGCGATTGCCTGAGGCAAATTAAAATAACCCTTTGTCACCCCACACATCAAGTTTTTCATTAAGCCAATTAAAACTCATCTGGTCTCAGCCGTGTCCCTTCTGCTGCTCTACACATCTGCACCTTACCTTTGAGGTGTCAGAGACCTGGACTGGCTAATTTTACTTCGTCTACTCAAGTCAATTAAGAGTGGGTTTTTAACAGTTTATCTGTATGATGTAGATGTGGTTAAACAGGCTAAATGTTTTGCTTTATTCTTTCTTTATCCCTTTTTTAAGGATTAAGCTTATTTAATGAGAATATTTCTTTCTTGAGAAGGCGAAACTTCACGCACTGCTGACTGTTCTCTGTCTCGTTAACTACAATTTGCATTCAGCACAAGAGAAAGGTGATTTAGCCAGTGAAGGGTAGCTTATAAGATTGTTTTCTTGCTCTGCACATTGTTTTATGTAAGATATTATTCATACCTCAGTGATTGTTTTTTAATTTATACTGAACGTTGGTTCAGCGAAAAAGGATTGAGCTTGAGGAATGACGTACAGAAGTAACAAATGAAAGCGTGTGCACTCAGTTAGTGTGAGGTTCAACTCTTGGTTTTCTCCATCAGGAAGGTTATTCACTTCCTATAGCTATCACCATGGAAATATCCTAAAACAGTTTTGAGATACAAGCTTGATACATGTAAAGCATCAGCTAGCAGCCCATCAGTTCTTTCAGAAATTAAAAGAATTTCAAAAGCCACCAGTGGATGGACAGTTAGTGTCTCTGCAATCACAACCTTTGACTTTCACTGACAGGCATCTTCTTAATAGATACAGACGTGGACAAATTTGTTGGTAGCCATCCATTAACAAACGAAAACCTGCAATGACGCAAACCCACACCTGACAAAAGTTATAATAAATGATAATTAACTAAAAAATTGACTAATGATTGCGTTTAAATTGTGGTTCAACAGAATCCTTTAAGAAAAAAATAATGAAACTCACCAGAACAAAAATGATAGTGCCATCAACTTAAATTTTTATTGCATCATCTGCAATCATGTGATTTCTGTAACTCCCAATGAGACGTCTGCACCCATACACAGGTATCGTGGTTCACTCGTCATGACTTAACTGCTCCAGCTGTCTCAGGTTTGAAGGGTGTCTTCTCCAGACTTCATCTTTCAGCTATTTTCCCAGACGATCAATGGGATTTAGATCAGGACTGATAAAATACTACTTCAGAATTGTCCAATCTTTTGTTCTTAGCCATTCCTGGGTGTTATTAGCTGTGTGTCATTATGTCATTATGCTATTGGAGGAACCTTGCAACAGAGGCCAAGTTTTCTGGCACTGGGGAGCACATTTCAGAAAGCCAAATAGTGATAGATGGTATGATTTGACAATGATGTACCTTGACCTTGGAGTTGACCTTGAACATCTTTGGTTACCATAGGTATAAAGCGTCTTCAGTTTGTCTTCAAATTTCCTCTTGAGGTCACTTCTAGGGTGGTTGGCCCTAAATGAAAGTTGAAACTGTTGTCCCGTAAACATCCAGCCACTTGGAGATGGTCTTGTAACCTTTACCTTTACCATGTCTATAGTTTTCTTTCAATTTTGCTCGGACAACTCTTTCCTTTCCTTCCAGTGTTTCATCCTTTAAATAGTCAGACTGACTGAACTGCAAGATTGATTATGCCAAATTATTTTCAATCTATTCAACGGGTACCAATTAATTTGTCCAGGCCAGTTTCATTAGTTCGTTCTTTTAATGAATGAACAATTGTTGAACCACAATTCAAAAGCAATGGTTGGTTTTCATTAGTCAGTTTTCAGTAAATTATCTTTTATCATTATTTTGTTAGTTTCAAGATATTTCAGTGACCATTGTGTGTGGTTTTCTTTCTTTAATGGAGGGGTACCAACACATTTGTCCATGTTTATGTATCAGGAGATTCTTCCTAAATGGAGACATTTTACTCAAATCCTGTTTTTGTTGACTTCATAAAAGTAAAAAATAAAAATACATTTAATTTTTGATGAAACTTAATGTCTTCTCCAGATTGCATACCGCTTATAAAATATCCAAAGACTTTTCAAAAACGTTTTATAAAATTGTTGGCGTGGAAATATGCTGCTCTCTGTGTATATGTCACCATGCTACCGATGTTTACACTTGTTGGAAAATACCGACTGGAATACTGAGCATATAACCAGCATTGTAACACTTCTAGCCTGGATTTATGTCAGACCTAAAGAATCCATACGTTGCTGTACATAAAGATGCCTAATGGTGCCGCACTTCGGACCTGCCTGGCGGGTCGGCAAACGTACTATCACTTTGGTCTTTAACTTACCCTCAGATTCTAGGTGGAATTTGGATCTGAACCCAGGCTGGATAAGATTTTGGTATACATTAAATTTTTTTCCTTTTTTCTGCAGTCCTTTTTTTCACTTTGGTGCTGTGTTTTTAACCTTTATATTTCTAAAAGGTTCACTGTTGTCCTGTTTTCCTTTTGTCAGTTTTGTTTCGTTCAGTTTAATCCCCTTGCTTTTCTCATTTTTGGTGTTTGCTGTCTTTTGTCTGCATCTGCTTTCCCACAGCGTGTCACCTTACCCCACCCTAATGTGCTACACCTGTGTAACCATCTTACTGGTGTGGTCTGTGCATGTTTACTCACCACGTTCCTTCTGTTAGTTGCCTTATCATCTTGTTCCCACTTTTATCTCTGTCAGAACTGTTCATTGTGACTCTGTTACTTCAGACTGCCGGAAGCAGAATCTGCTTTGCAGTTGACCCTGGTGACTCCGGTCCTGTCTGCACACCACTACTTTCACAGGGGCAGCAAATTCATCAACAGGAAGAAGGAATATTAGCTTTGCATTAGGAAGTGCATGGATTCGTTAAGCGACAGCAAGCTTGCTACACGATCATCTGACCAAATTTCAACTCCGTGTTAGGACTTACAAGTCCATCCCAAGAACCTAGCTAAGGTTGCTGTTATTATTTCTTACCTATTGGGAAAAGGAGAGTTGTGGGCCACAGCTGAGCAAAGTCAGAATTCACAAATGTGTGAGTCATTATCCAGCTTCACAAAGACTTTTATCCTGATATTCCAGCACACTTCTTCTTGCCGTGGAGTGGCAAGAACTCTTATGAATCTTTAGGTCAACCATTGGATACCTTACTTTGGCTGCAGAGAGGGGCTGAAGTCAACCTGCACTATAAGTTTTTTGTAGACTGTCAAATGCTCTAAAACCTCAGATGGCCTTATTTCATCTATTCGGTTATGACTCCTTCCTTCAAGCTCAAGACCATCCTGCCCTTAGCCTTTGTTGTGGGGTCCATCTCCTGGCAAGTGGAGGAGAGACTAGAAGCCACCAGGTGTCTCCAAATTCCAACCAACTGCCCTTGTAACTGTCTTTACGTTTAAACTACAGTCCCAAGTGATCCACTGGGTGATACTTTCTCCCTTGTTCTGCCATTCTGGAGTCAAAAGGACACATTCTGTTGTCAGGAAGTGTTTTTTTCAGTGTCCATTCCTGGAGAAAGAAGTTTACGAAATATTGCCTGTCACTTATTAACCTTCCACTGGCCTCCTGTACCTCCTCCTGGTGTCATCAGTCCAACAAACTCAACCATGTACTGGTTGGTACAGGTCTTAGAATATTGCTTTTTAAGATTCCATCTTCCTGGAGTAAGCAGCTTATTTGGATCAAGTATGCCCTCAACACCCTGCCCTGCACCTCCGCATTCCTGACCCCTTTCCAATGTGTTTAAGCCACTCTTGTTGTCTACACCTGATAGAAAGGTGACAGTTCCTTCAGCTCTAGCCCTAATTTTAAGACTCTAAAGGACATAGGCTCAGGCCCACCAAGTTCGCTTATGAAGCTCTTATCACTACAAGGATGCAACAAATCATAATATCCCAGTTATCAGGAAGGGAGAAGTGTATGGCTGGCAACCCAGGACTGCCTCGATATATAGGTCCAACTATGAAACTATGACTTTAAAAATCCATCCATCCATTATCTATTCCCGCTTACTCCTTCTCCGGGTCACGGGGGTCTGTCAGAGCCTATCATTGATGCATAGTAGGTGAAAGGCAGGGGTACACCCTGGACAGGTCGCCACATACAAAGACAGACAACCAATCACGCTCACATTCACACCTAGGGGCAATTTAGACGTATCAATCAACCTACCCTGCATGTTTTTAGACTGTGGGAGGAAGCCGGAGTACCCGAAGGGAACCCACGGGGCACAGGTAGAACATGCAAACTCCACACAGAAAGACCCACCAGGCCGGCAATCGTACCAGGAACCTTCTTGCTGTGAGGCAACAGTAGTAACCACTAAGCCACTGTGCTTTAAATGGGCCTTTATTGTCATTACATTTCTTTAAAAAAATTAAATTGGTCCTCCCTAAAACTAAAACTAAAGCTATGCTGCAACCACATTCATACACTCCCTATCCCACCAGTAAGTACCTAAAATAGTAGATTAAAATAATAGAATAAAATACTGTGTTAACCATTAAATAGCAATAAATAGAAACAAAATAAAAGCATACTATTCACAGGTTAGTGCACATGTCCTGATTACTTAGGTACATTTAAAATACACACTGCTGTTGGGAACAAACTGTGATGGCATCTGGCAGTCCAGGTTTTGTGGGATCTCTATCCCTTCCCAGAGGGAAGTAGTTGATATAGGTGGGTGTAGTCCGTAGTGATGGCAGTGGCTCTGCCGAGTAACGCGACCTGGAGATCTCTTCCAGGTAAAGAGAGGAGAGCTAGCAATGTTTTGGGCAGCTCTAATTACTCTCTGCAGAGCTTTGTGGTCTGCAGCAGAGCAGCCAGTACACCAGACTGTGATGCCATATGACAGTATGCTCTTCACGGCACAATGGAAGAAGACCAGCAGCTGAGCATTCAGGTCATTCCTCTTAAGGAGCCTCAGGAAATGCAGACGTTGTTGAACCTTCGCCACAGCGGCTGTGGTATTATCTGACCAGGTGAGGTTATTGGCAATATAAACACCCAGAAACCTAAAAGCCTGCATCCTCTCCACACACTCTCCTCCAGTCTTTCAACGTAGAAGGGAAAGGAGGAGGCTCATTGCTGCGTTTCCTGAAGTTTTTTGTTGTGTTTTTTTTTGCATTAAGTACCAGGTTATTGTCAGAGCAGTATTGTCAGAAGGGTCCTGTCTACACTGTGAAGGAGCTGCTGGCGGCCAGACAGAGGCTGAGGGCTGGATATTTCTGGTTCTTGGAATAAACCCCTTGAACTTTACTTTTTCACTTTACTCTGGTGTGCGCTGTGAGTCCATTACCTCAGGCTGCCTGATACCAAGACGAGCAAGACGAAAGCCATTATGAGCTATAGTGAAAACAATCTGCAGTTCCAGCTGTGTACACTGGTGCCATGTGGCTGAAGATCATCCCAACACGGAGTGGAAAAACTAGTATGGATGCAGATCGGTTTAGATTTAAAACTGTATTTACTAACTGAACACAGATTTTAAAAGAGGCACAGCCTGCAGAGGATGGATGGTGGAGTGGAGTATCTGACTCCACCGCCTGAAACCAGCTGCTATCAACATAGTTGTAAAAACATGGTTCAAAAGGTAGCTGTTGTCAACTTATCTCTGGTATTTTGACCTGAGCATGTCACCCATATTTCCTGAAGACTTAAGGTAACTGTGAAATGGAGCAGTTTGTTGATAATCATACTTTAGACATTTGTCCATAACGCAACATTTTTTTGTGTTTTTTGTTCAGTCATATCAGACAATGCTTGACTTTGATGGCAGAATGTAAATATTTTATTTATAGAAGCCATTTTCTCAAGGAGCAAACTACATCCTGCAGTGCTGCTGCTCAAAACACATTATTAATTTATACTGTAGGTTTGAAATCCCACCAATGCTTCCACTATCTTATATTGTACCTTTTGTTGAGTTGTGCATGTCTTAAGAGCACTTACTAAAGTCTCTGTCTTGATGTCACTTTGCTCGTTACAGCACCCTTCTGTTTAAGTCAGCAGAGAGTAAAAATAAGACACAGAAAATCTCATTCAAATTCCTGTTATACATTTCCTAACATGGTGCTAATAATCCACTTGCTACAGTTATTTTTCAGAGAGCTTATCTTTATCAAATGACGTGTGAAGCAACATACCTCTCCTGTAGCTGCCAAGATGAATGAAGTCATACCAGGATTTATATTTTCCCAATGCCTATCAGTGCACTCAAACTGTCTCTCAGCAGAGATCATATATCAGATGTATTCTACCAGGGTGAACGCGATTACTCTCAACATCTTTTGAAATCGTGCATTTTTTTGAAGGGTGGGGCGGGGGGATAATTTCCCCTCTTCTGGTGTGTTCTGTAAGTCACTGCACAATCATGACTAACGATCTCCCTCTGCACATGTTAGTGATGCCGAGGACTGGTTCTGCGAGTGCCCCTCTCTGTACACCGGCCGCCTATGCCAGCTCAGCGCCTGTGAGCTCAACCCCTGCAGCCATGGAGCCACATGCATCCCGAAGTCGCCATTGGAGGCTGTTTGTCTCTGTCCCTATGGGAGGCAGGGTCTTCTGTGCGACCAACGTAAGTGATACATAGAATATCTTCACACAGAATAATGCAGTGCAGTTGGAGCAGATTTATTAAGTGACTAATCTGCAAACAGTTGGTGGATGAAAGCCTTGAGCAGTTGGGAGAATCAGAGTCTGTTGTTGAATAAAGAGGTTAATGAAACTAAATTCTGCTGAGAATGCAGAAAGGCCTTCCTCCAGCAGCGGAGTCAGATAATCAAACTCTTGGCTGCTTTGCTGAATGTTCGAATGAAAGGCTGTTTTAAGTTTTTTAGATCTTTTTTCTTTATAACTGTTATTTCAGCAGTTTGACTTTTTTTTATCTTTACATGCTGGTACATCTTACCGAGTTATATATTCAGCGATGTTAACCCGCCTCGCTCTTATTTCTACCTTTCTTTAGTCACTCATTTTCAACACAGGCTAATGCGAATATATAATATCAAGAAATAAGTGGTTCTCTTTCCATGTCAGGTTGTTGTTTAACCGTAGAAGCAAAAACACAAACTTATAGAAAGTGTTTTGTGCAGCAAAATGTCTTCATTTAAATAAACCTTTTAGATGACAGACTGTTAAGTTTTTTGCGAGTGCTTGATTTGCCTCATCCCATGCAGATTTGATGCAGTCTTCTGGGTCATATATAGGCCTTTTTTTTTAATGAATAAGCACTATATGAATTTTGAGTTTTCCATTGGAATGAATTGGATTATCAATGGATAACAAAGAACGGGCTTGAACTGGAAAATAAAGGGACTGAACTGGGTTGTATTTAAGTGGTCTGCATTGAACTTGTTCTTGGGTTATATTACTTTTATTTGACTTTTGTTGTGAATTGGTGTTATACAAATAAACTAAGTTGAAGTGAAGTTGTACACATGATCAGAAAGCATGGCTGGTAAAACTCAGACACTGATATCAAGTCTGAAAAATGCTACCAATCAGAAAGTCACAATAAAGCAAAACTGAAGATGCATGCAGGGAAACTCTTTTTATGTTTGAGACAACGTGCTAAAGTAATGTAGTTGTTCTGAGTTGTGGAGTTTGATTGCTTAACAGTTTTGCGTTTGTTTGTTTGTTTTTTATCAGTTTTCTGTTCAAACCTCTTGGCCATGTTTGAAAACCAGGGTCAATGGTCAGCAGAGTAGGCTTTTAATATGAGCAAAATTCCTACCCTTAAGTCCATCACGTTGTAAACAGGTCTACGATGATGCGTTGGCCGTGGATGAGTCCGCTGACGACGCCGTGCAGTCCAGCTTACAACTGGCTATCTGACTGTTCTGCCCTCATCACATACATTCATCTGTCTCGGATGCCAGAATTTGGAGAAATTTGACCGCCTACTTCAGCTGCAGAGGAATTCTGAGAAAAAGAACTAGATTATTAATGTAAAGAATGAATTTGAAACACAGCACCAAGAATCAGATTTAAGATAGGCAGGCTTGCACGACATTTATAGTGGGATTTTAAGTGCAAATGATTTACTTGAGAGGCGCACACTTTGTAAGAGTTTTACGCCACGGTGGTTGGATGACTGCACACCTGCTGAGTTACCAGAATAAGTGGATGCTCTTTGGATTGATTGATGCATCACCATATTCATAGAGTTGAGGGTCAATGCCACAACCTGCCTTCTTTTTTAACCTGATATTTTTGCAAGCTATAATTGGAGAAATCAAAGATTAATAGATGCACCCCTGCCACAGTTTATCATCACTGTGTTGACCCAAATCCCTCTCCAGCTAGGTTGCTCACCAGCCTGACAACAGTTTTGATTAGTTTTAATAAATGCTCAGTTTGTCCGGTTATTGCTGTTTATTTCAACTGGTCTGTCATGCTCAGTAGACACACTCTCTGCATCTCAAAGCAGATTAGCAACTATGTTCAATTTCTAGGAGTTATGAAACCTCAGTTCATATACTTATTTTACATACTACGTTGAGCTTCGAGTCTTGAAAGAATGAAACGAATTTGCCGTTTGCTAAACATCACCGAGTGTGCTTGTTAGAAGCTTACAGCACAACTCTGCCCAAGTACTCATCCACAGGAATGTTGGAAAATAATACTTTTGATCAAAACCTATGTATTACTTTATTGGGACATGATATGTTTCATTTTACATGTTTATTTCCCACACAATCGTGCCATAAAATATGGCTTCACAGGTTGAGCCTTTAAGAATAAAAGGTTTTGCTTGACTAGACTGACTGTTGTAGCAGCAGGGCGCATTGGCATATAAGTCGCTCAGCCGTGGCACGGCCCCTGTCAGAATCTCTGCACCCACTCGCCAAACGGAGAAATCTAACCTTCCAGTTTCACACTAAGTACATAGCTGACATTTGAATTTTAATCCTGAAAACATCAGATTAGATCAGAGTCAAAACTGATCACTCCCCTCCCTCCAGGGGCTTTTTTTTTTTTCTTTTTTTTTCTTTTTAGTATTTGCATCACATGTCTTTACGTGACGCCCCAGCAAAGTAGCAACAGTAATTGCACAGCAGCCCGGTTGTCTTTATATTCTCTGATGGCGAGAAAGCTTAAGTCATTTGTCTACCAGGACACATGAAACAGCAATGTTTTGTTGTTGTTTTATTTTTTTTTTCCTCTAGATGTTATATTTCTTAGTTCTTGGTTCCCAAAAGATAAAGTAAACTATAAACAAGATGGAGGAGAGGGAAGAAGGAAATGATGCTGGAATGCCTTTGAGAGTTAAGCTCATGAAACATTAATGAATATTTAAAATGTCTTCACTCAGAATTATTAATGACCTACCTTTGTACACAATTTGGCCATTGCTCCAGTTAAAGATTCATGTTAAAATTAATAGAGAAAAAAAAGAAAAACGTGAAAGCAGAGCACAGACAGCAGCCGGTGCAGACCAACTTTATACGCTTCGTCCTCACATCTAGTCATACAGACTGTCATAAATGTTAGTCATGTTTGGAAATTATGCTCAAAGTGGCTGTGACAGTCATTTTAATTTCAAATGTTCCCTCTCAAGGAAGGGTGCACTAAGTGACAGTTTATAAAGCAAGAAAGGCTAATGCAAGAAAATAAACTTAATACGGATTTAATATAGTCCCACAATGCAACGACCAGTCCAAGATTTACAGTTATGTAATGCGGTCTATTTTAGTGCATTATTAGTTGTGATTTTATGCAAAGGTTTGGTCACATATCATATCCTGTTGATTTTATGAGCATGTGAGATGCAGACATTTATATTAAGCCTTTCATCAAATGCTCGTGCCTATTTAGTCTCAGCCAGTTATTCTCGATTATGAAACTTTCTTGCAGCTCACCCTCAGCTTTGGAAATATTTTGAGGGCTTTCAGGCAAAGCATGTTTCAAAGGTCAGTGATGTTTGAGTCACGGGGCTTTCACATAGCGTCGGCCTGTCCTCCTTATTGAACACGAGCATCCCTTCAGTTTATTTTTCCATCGAATTAGCCGATATGTAAAGGAAAGCTTACTCGCTCCTATCCAGATGTTGCCTCGCACGCTTCAGACTCTTGATGGCGTCACCGGTTGGGCTTCCTTCCATCTAAACCCTGTCTGTGCATCAACTTGATAGAATATCAGTTAACCTCCCTGCAGATCTATTGCAGGCCTGTGGAGAGTTTTGCTTTGCTTTCAGCAGATGTGCCAGATAGTCTGAGAAGCGTTTTTTTTTTTTCCTCATTCAGACCTTGTCTTGACTTTCATTTTCCCCTTAACTGCCATTTCTTAATGATATTTCACACAGTGGAGATTTCTAGCTGGAAGCGCTTTGATATCTTTTTATAGTCTTCCCCTGCTTCGTAGGCTTCGGCTAGCTTTGTTTTTAAGATCCTCCATAAGTTGCATAAAAGAGTCCATGGCTGATGAGTGTTACCTCAAGATTTGAAAAAAATCTGGCAATTTATCTGCTCTGGAGCTGTCATAAAGTGACAAATGAATTATTCGCCTGTCTCTTCACAAATCTGTGAGTCAGTTTAAACCGTGAGTGTTCGGAGACATTTTCATTGAGTCAAATACAATGAGTGAGCATTAACATTCAACATACTGCTTGTTTTTAGACGTGGTTTTGCTGCAGGAGGTCACATTGCTTCACCTTTTTTTAACTTCATAGATCAGTATGTAGGACGTCCAGGGTGGCTAAACTCGTCTGTTTTATACAATCCATTTACAAGGGGCTCCTGTGTTTGCGCTTAAACATTGGGCGGCATTGTTCGACATCAGCGCTTCACTTTCGTATTGATTTAACGCACTTTTCGTTAACCTTTCATTGCACTGAGATTGAAAAACAGCATGCTGTACACAGTGTTTGTATCCAGCTCAGGTGGAATGTTGTTTTCCCAGCTTCTCTTTGGCAGCAGAGATGCATCGTTTGCGTGCAGTTGTCTGTCAGAATTAATTTTACAGTCTGCTGCTGCGTGTCACTGCTTCTCTTCTGGTTTGAACCAGAAACATAAATACACAGCAAAGTGAAAATGATATACATTATTATCTGGCCGAGGGCAGCGCAACCATCTATACATCACCTATGGTGACATATAACTGTACACCGATTAACTTTAATTATATTATTTCTTATTAAATATATTCCTGGTTTATGACACATTTTCACATAATTTCTCTGAGAATACTGTTTTATAGATGAATGTGTAGAATATGCGGCAGACACCTGAAGGTTCTCTCCATCAGTGCCAGAGTCTTGCCACCCCCGACATCTTAGGAGTCAGCCGAGGATTTTGCGGCTCTGAATGCTGAATCTTGTTCAGCACATGAAAAGCTAAGTGAGAGTTATTCAGCCTCTCCACAGATTGAGTCTCATCTGTTCGGAAAATGGAGCATCAGAATTTCCATTGTCGTTTGAATCAGCTCATCAAGAGGGTTGGTGATTTCAAAAATTACAGCGGCTGAACCCGAAATCAACATCACATGTGGAATCAAACAAAATGCAGCTTTAGGAGACACTTGTGTGAAACTGGCGAAGATATTCTGATTTTATATAGAGACCCGCTAATTTGATAGTTGTTTGTTCTTTGTGAAAAGTTCAGATTTATGTACCTTTGTCAGGATGTTATTGTATAAAGATGTGTACTTACCCCCCCCCCCCCCCTCCTTTTTTTTTTTTTTTTTTTTTTTTTTTTTACATAAGTCCTTTTTATATTAAAAAAAAAAGTCATATGTTAATAATCCCAGTCAAGGTTTGTTTAAATAAAAAAATGTATCTGGTTTGACTGGAAATTCTGATCAAATCATGTAATTGCAAAGATAAAATATTGAGTAAAACAAATCAATCATTTCTGTTCGGGGAAGGATTCATACGTAGTTCTGTTTTAGAGTAGATTGAATTCTGTATGTGTTGTTTATCTGCTCTGAACCTGTGGAAAAAGTGCACACTGACCTTATTTCAGGACAAAAAGATCACCGTGTATGAGAGCAAACCCAAACACAGCACGGCTTGAAAGTAAGATGTAGCTGAAATACTGTGGCCATTCACGAAGGCAGTAGGCAAATTCAGCTCCAGCAGACAATAACAGAAGCATTTGCAGCTTTATTAATAATTTAGCAGCCAAACAGAGCGGGGCAGTTGCAGAGGGGTGCTCTGAGCCCCTCTTTGCCTCCGCCTGGGGCTGCAGAAGGATATGCAAGGAGCTTCCGGACAGAGAAAAAGAGCTGTTTTGTCTCTCGGTCCTCAGTCTTGTGAAAGAAAAGAAAAAGAAAGAAAAAAAAAAAAAACATGGCGGCATGTAATTTTGAATGAGCGTGGGCAAATTTACATCGAGCCCCCAGAGTAAAATCAAGTGGATTGGTATGCTCCGATGGAATTCAAGCACGAGCATTATTGAATCAACCATGCATTCAGAATAACTAAACTTAAGATTGTAATTGAATATCGTTGGGATTATTGTGCTACTCCTGTGAACATTGTATATAAAGTGAAGTCTGCATGCCAGAATCACTCCAGAGCAGCTACTGATGAAAATAGAATAAGAGTGAGGAGGTGGTAGTATTTGAAAACAGGTCATCATCTAATAGCAAGAGCAAAGAAAATGCATGCATCTCACCAAGCCCGGTTCTGCAATGTGTGGCAATACTGCCATCTTTTGGTTGGCTGTTGGGTGATGACGAATCAGACCTCTAGTTTACTCAAGATTACCACACAGACACAGTAAACCCTACTCCAGCTGGTCCAAATATATACAATATCTCTAAGAGTGTTGTAAATGTCTTTGTTTTGCAGCAATCAACATAACTCGTGCCAGATTCAGTGGAAGTGATGAGTTTGGCTACACATCCTTTGTGGCGTATTCCTCTTTCCCGAGCCTCAGCTCCCTCTATGAGTTCAAGCTTAAGTTCACACTTGCAAATAATTCATCTGCTGTCAAAGACAACCTGATGCTGTTTGCTGGACGCAAAGGACAAGGTGAGCTCTATCCTGACATGCGCAGAGCAGTTGAAAGTTGTTCATGCTGGAGAATCAAAAGTGCTCAGACATTTCCATAGTTGGGTTTTTAGCCGTCTAACTTCATTTTGGGTTCAACAAAAGTACCCGTGCCATTTTCTTCACCTGCTGTGCATGTTAATGTGCTGTCTAATGGATTTCCCTCTTTCCTCTGAGACTGTCTGATCAAGAGGGGTCCCAGAAGATTTTCTTTCCTGGCATATTTTGAGACGTTAATAATGAGTTTTCCCCACAGTCCAGCAATTACTTGATTTCCAGCTGATCGTCTATTGTTTCTGACTTTCAAGCGGCGCATGCTGGCATGCCTCTTGCAAAAGGAGCACGTGAACCCACCATCCTAAAAATGTTAACGTTAATTGCATCAAACAGACGTTGAGGTGTGATTGTAGACTGCGATGCTGTCAGCAACTATCCTGCTAAATTAGGATTCCTTCTCAGTGGGGTTATCTTGAAGAGCAGAAAGCTGCTGCGCCATTGTGAGCTTCATATTTCATCAAAGGAAGGTGGGAAAGAAAAAAAAAAAAACATCTCCCAGAATCATCAAGGTGGAGGCAAAATAAAAGCAAGCAATGTAGGTAATGAAAGATTTGTCAGGAGAATGGATGGCGCTGTTCAGAGAAACAATATAAGAATAGATCTAACATGACCGATTGGTATGATCATTGCTTTAATGAAGTGGCAACTTTGATCAACACTGTCAAAAACTGTAAGAGAGTTAATCATTTGACTGTAATCTCGTGGCTCAGTTAAGAACAAGCACAAAAGCAACATACAGCAGCGTGAGAGCTGCATCTCTTCGATGACTTCGACATAAATATATCACGGAAGGCAGAGCTTCTTTTTGTTTAATGGTTGTGTCTGCTCTGCTAATGGGTAACTTTCTGCATATTTTTCAGGCAATGATGGTGATGACTTCCTCGTTTTGGGACTACGAAGCGGAAGAGTTATACATAGGTTCAACCTCGGATCAGGGATAGCAACCATCGTCAGCGATCAGCTCAACTACAACGTCAACATCCACTCCGTCACATTTGGGAGATCCAAGAAAGCGGGATGGCTGAAGGTGACTTTTGTTTTTCTCTCCCAGGTGACGTCAGTTCTCCATTCTGACAAATATGTGGAGTATAGTGAGATGTAAATAAGGGAGGACGGAGGGAGACTGCAGTTTAACAGAGCCAAAACGAAGAATAAATCTTTAGAAGTTCAAGACTATAAAACAGCAAAATTTAAGAGAAATGGATTTATTTGTAAGTCTGTGCAAAAGACGCCAACCGCTCGGGCTCCTCCAAACAAAAATGATAGATTTCCTTCAGACAAAATTGTGTTTAATCCGAGGATTTTTCTTTGCTTACAGTGTTTTTTCCGTTGAGAACTGACGGATCGTTTTGAGGCTTCTAAAGCTCGCTGTCGTTCTCTGCGAAGTAAATCTAAAAGTTCCCACTAAGTCCTTGATTAGGTGTTACTGCTCAGCATTGCTTTGTTTTAGTTGATTTGTTTAAAGAGAACTGAGTCATGTTTCCAGCGCACAAATTAAATGCCAGCACAACTACAACCCAAGGGGGGCTGGGAGTATCCCAGCTGTCATCAGGTAAACAGGCTTTGCACTGGTTAGGTCACCCGTCCATCACAGGGCCACGCTCACACAAGCAATCACGCAAGTTCAAAACTCACACCCACAGCAAATCCTCAGTAAACCTACCATCCATATTTTAGACTGCAAGAGGAGCTGGAATATCCAGAGAAAACTCATGCAAGCACAGGGAGAAGATGCCACACAGCAGATCATTTCAGTCTGGTGATCAGGTAAAACAGGATGTTTGCATCATAGGACTGCGGCTGAAAAATCTGCAGGCGGTTTGGTTCTGTCAGGACAACAAAGGTCCGGAGCCCCGGCCACCACAAAGTGTCCTAAAAGAGGCAAAAACATGGAAGTGTATCAATGACTAATAAGCAGACGCAGACTGAGTAAGTCGGTGATAAATCCAAGGTCATGCATCTTGTCAGCTTCAGCAGATGGTTAAATAAATTGCACTCCCACTCTGACGCCCACAGATGCAAGACTCCAGCTGGAATATTGATGTTTTGTTATGTCTTCTTCAGGTTGACGGGCAGCGCAACAGAACAGGATTTTCTCCTGGACCTCTGGCGGGCCTCGGCGTTTTCAACCATCTCTTTGTAGGTGGATACAATGAGTACACCCCTGAACTACTGCCACTTGGCTCCAGGTTCCGTCATGGCTTTCAGGGTAAGACCGCTGCAGTTTTATCACCATCCCCAACGCTCTCTGTGTGCAGTAAGAGCTTCTTCCAGGATCTTTGTCTTTTTGCAAGCGGAGGGGAAGGTGTGTTGTGAAAAGGAAGTAACGCGCTCTGACTGCACATGAGCCCAGAGCCCACAGAGCTTTGAGGCTGATTATATCTGCGCTCTGTAAAGTGCTTCGCAGCTCATACGGTGCGTCGTGTGTAAATTCATTCCACAGCTGATAAGTCACTTGAACAAGTTGCTATCCAAATAATCTTTGTCATCATCAACATCATTTCTGCCTTCTCCCAGGTGACCTCTTGTTGGGATGGATTTTGGAGCGCATTCATTGCGTCTGTTAATGTGCAGAGCTGTGCAGCAAAACTGCACTGATAACAACACCTATGAATATCATCGTAACCATATTCGGCAGCCTTTGCACCACAGTGGCGAAGCTTGTTGGGATAATATGTCCTGGCACACCCATTTGAGATGAACAATAAAAGCGTTTTATTTATAATGACTAGAGCGATTTGTGCGCTTGCTTATTTATTATCTGGTTTTGTTTGTCTACTCTCCAAACCAAAATCAAATCAGCTTCGCTGAAGCATTAGTTTGGTCATGTTGCATGGGACTGCGTCAGTACCGGTAGGGACTACCTGAGCAGAGCCTCACTGGTGGAACTATAACCTTTCTACTCAGGAGGTAATGAGAACTCATGAGCGTCTAATCAGATCTGTGTGACCTTCCTCGAGCCCTAATCATGATGGCTGGCAGTGAACACAGATAATGCACTTCAGTCACAGTTATCATCAGATCCACACTCCCCTGTGGAAAGGTGGAGGAGACTCCACGGCTGCTTTCGGGGAGAAAAAAAAAAAAACTGTCTTTGAGTTTTGTTGATCAAATAAGCAGAAAAAAAGTCACTGGCGATCAACCCTCTAATTTTCCAAAACAGCTTAAATGCATTAATTTGTGTGTGTGTGTGTGTGTGTTTTTAAAAGATTGCTACGAGACATTTTCTTTTTCATAATTTCCTGAGTTTTCTTCTCTGACAGCGGTGGTTGCTCGACTTAGCTTGAGCTTCTTGGATCTTTTCAATGATGTGATGTGAGGATTGCTGAATCAAAACAAACCATCTTTCCTAATCTAACTCGCGAATCTGCTATTCTTTTTTTGACGGTCTGTGTTTGCTGCACAACCATCACTTGAGTCTGCCAAGTAGACAGCATCATGCCATGAATATTCATGAATGAGCATGACATTTCCCCTGCATCCTGTTTATGCCAGTGACTAATGCAGCAGAGCGAAGGGAGTCTGCGTGTTCAGATGACAACGATGGCTGTGTTCAGGCCTTATATTTATAGAAGGCCCTGTGCAGTGGAGGTGCAGGCCAAAACAAATATTGTCTTGATAAAATTGAATTATGACAGCGGAAAGCAAATATGAAGATGGAGATGCGAGATAACAGATGGGGAGGGGATTTGGATTTTAAAACTCCAGCATCCTAGATTTGAACTGTAGAGTCTAACAGATTTTATTCCAAGAAATTCAAGAGTCTACATGTGATTCAGACTGGTGGATTAAAGTGCATGAAATCCTGCCTTCTCTCATGCTGTAATAAACAACAATAAACCAAATAAATCTAAGGCAGAGCTGGAACCCTCCCCGGGGTTGCGGCACACCTTTGATGTACATGCAAGGAGAATTAAAAATGAAACGTTTCTTTATAATTAACTATCACAGAAACGAGAGATGTCTCCCTGACATCTGTGTTTGTTCCTCTCAAAGGGTGCATTTTCGATGTGCAGTTTCGGACCAGAATGGACAGAAAGTTCCAGACCCTGGGGAAGCCTGCGGCTCATCCAGCCTTCGGGCGCAGCGTGGGTCAGTGTGGAGTCACCCCCTGTGTTCACGTTCACTGCAGGAACGGAGGGACATGTGTGGATTCTGGCTCATCAGTTTAGTAAGCGAAAAGTCACTGGGTGCCTTTTGTCAGGCTTTGCAACCTCCACCAGCGCAGTGAACATACACACTCTTTTTTTCACAAGTTGCAGCAGCATTGCTGAAATGATTGTGATATTTTGTAGCCAAAATACCTGATGGATATAGTACAAAAGCAGCTTTTTCAACCTTGTCATGACACCTCTTTTCACAAGGTGGATTCAGACACTACATTCTACTGTATAGTACTGCCCTGATCAAGGTCTGTGATGTCATAGAGTCATGAAAATACATTATATATATATATATATATATATATATATATATATATATATATATATATATATAAAATGTGTTCTTTTTTTATTTTGACTTGGGTGTATCTTTTGTTATTTATGTGACTGGATACTTCGTTCTTCCATTCAGACAGCTCTGTGCCTCGTGCGTTCGCCATGTGTGTTGTGATTAGACATCAATCAGTTCAAGTATAGAAAAAAGAAATGACAGTGTTTGCAAGCGTCACACTGATTACTCTTGCTTGTTCCTCTCTGCAGCTGCCAATGCCCATTCGGATGGAAAGGAGCACTTTGTACGGAGGTTGTGTCTGCATGCGACTCCGAGCACAGCCCCCCTCCTCTCTGTGCCCACGGCTCCACCTGCATCCCTTTGCCAAATGGATACACCTGCCGTTGCCCCCTGGGGACTGCAGGATTCTATTGCGAGAAAGGTTGCACCACTGAACCTGTCAATCTTAGCTGTAACTTATATATGTTCTTTATTTATTTAAGATGACAGGGGCCTTGGTGCTTAATTATTTAACTACTGCATTGCTTTTCTTGTTCAGTCGTGTCCATCAGTGACCCATTCTTCAGCTCCAACCAGTCGTCGTGGATGTCATTCCCGCCTATGAGTATCAGACACAGGACTGTTCTGCAGCTGCAGTTCCAGACTTTATCACCTGATGGCATCCTTGTCTACGCTGCACAGCATCTCAGTGCTAGAGCTGGTGAGGACATTTAATCTCATATTCAGGGGAATCTTTTTTTTAATAAACAAAGTGTTGGTGAGATGCAACAATCAGGATCAACATTATCTCTCCATATCATGCCGGACCAAGTACGTTACGCATACAAAACATTGTTCTCAAATAACAGTATGAAGTGTACCTCATAACACACACTTTGTTCTTAAATGGATTCTTTTTTTTAAAAAAAGGGTGTTTTGGAGCAAATTTCATACTTTAGAAAATGATTAATATTTCCTCGTTTCATCCAGTTATTCCCTAAAACCACTGAAAAGAAGTATTAATTAGTCGAATATTCACGTTGACTTATCCGGGTGAAAACATACTGATGAAATTTGTTTTCCCTTTTGTTCAGGGGATTTCTTCTGTCTCTCCTTGACGTCTGGGTTTGTCCAGTTACGATACAATCTAGGAGATGGCATCCACATCCTACAGTCAGCTGAAAAAGTAGACTTCCATGGCCGGACCTGGCACACATTGAAGGCTGGGCGAACCGGTAACCAAGGCTTCCTTAGTCTGGATGGCAAAGAGGTTAGGAAGAACGGGACTGAGGGAATGACCACTCTCGATGTTGCTACTGACATCTTTGTCGGAGGCGTGTCCGCTCTGAACTTCGTCACCCCAGAGGCGACTGAAGAGGGACCGATGAGCTTCACCGGTGGTCTGAGGGAGCTTATCATCAACGGTCAAGAGCTCGAGTTAACAGAGACAGGAGCTGTTGGTGGTGCAAACATCGGCGACTGGGACGGGACAGCCTGCGGGTACAGGGTTTGCCAAAATAGAGGTCGCTGCAGGGCCACAGGGAGCGACTCCTTCACGTGCCTATGCCCACCATTATGGACTGGGACTGTTTGTAACGAGTCCATAAGCTGCATAAACAACCTCTGCAGACATGGCTCTGTATGTGCTCCTTCTACAGTCACCTCATACAACTGCATCTGCCCCCTAGGGTGGGGGGGGGCATACTGCGACACTGAAATCGCCATGGACACTTTGAAATGTGTCGGAAACTCTTATGTTAAATACACAGACCAACGATTCAACACGAGAAACTTAAAGTACACTCAGGTTTCCTTCAGCGTCCACACAAGCTCCAGCGATGGCTTGATCATGTGGATGGGAAAGGCGGATCACGAAGACGACGACTACCTTGCTGTTGGACTTGAGAGCGGCCATCTGAAAATCGCTGTCAATCTTGGAGAGCGACTTTCCCCTCCACTGACTTTAAAAAATCTCACCCTCTGCTGCAACAAATGGCATCATGTGTCCTTATCTCTAAACATCACCATTATTCAGGTGTTCCTGAACAGCAAGAGAATCCTGTTTGACGACGTGGACCCATTTGAGCGATACGTAGCCTTAAACTACGGCGGCCTGCTTTACTTCGGAGGATTTGAATTATACAGAAATGTGTCAGTTGTCACCTCTGGTTTGTTTTCAAATGGCTTTGAAGGAAGTGTGAGAAATGTGTATTTGTATGGAGATACTAAACCAGTGGCATTTCTTCAAAATAGTGAAGGTTTTAATATTTTTGAGGGCAGTGATTAATAGTGCAACTGTAACTCCTAACCTCTACAAAAATAAAAGTTATTACTGTAGTTGTTCTATGACAGCCTGCAAGAAACTTGCCTGTAAGGAAGCTAGTGTAGTGTTGGAAAAATGCTGGAAAACACCTAACTGTACAAACAAAACACTAAATCTGTGTTTCATCTTCCTCAAATTGGTAGATTTGTTTTTACTTTAAAAAAAAAAAAGGTTGAAAGAAATCATTTGTTTTGTCATTTGTGCCTGTGCTGCCTTCCATAAAGAGCACAACTGTCTAAAAAAAAAAGAAAAAAGAAAAACATTTCTTTGTAATCAACAATAAAAAAGGATTAGTTTTATTACCGAAATGTACATAAACACACAGTGCAAAGGCACACTTCATCTCTAAAGTATATTACACACCAAAATGTACATACTTTCTCAAAAGAAAGCAAGTTTATAAAATATTTTAGCAATTTAAAAGGAAAAAAAGGGAAAAAACACAAAGCTGCTGTTTAAATCCATACTTAGTTAAATATTTTCTGTTACATTCAAAATTTGAAGCTCAATTTAAATCACCAATGGTCCACGCTGTTGAACAATGACCATTTAAGTTAGTAAAGCAGCTCAATATGAACAGTTTGTACAATAAAAAGGTTAAACAGTAGAAGGCGAGTCTTTTCATGGTCTGAATAAAACTTTGCTGCACTGATGCACATAATTCCACTGAAATCATCTCATTGCGATCCTCTGATGGGCCACGCTTCTCACCTGCTGACGCTGGAATATGCGTCAGCCCCCCGTGACCTGAACAGGATGAAGCAAGTATAGAAAATGCATGGATAAAAGGATGATCCCGCCGTGGATAACACAAAATGGAATTTTGGCATACAGATGTAGGTTGGTAACTGAAAAAACTCCACCAGCAGCCAGTACAGTTAGAGTGGCGTTTACCAAGCTAAAAGTCTGTATGAGCCCTAAATATTTTCCAGTAGGGCTTCAATAAAAGAAAAATAATAATAATTAAAAAAAAAGCAAGATTAACTGTCTTTTGAACTTCTCCTATCGCTCTCGTAATCAGAGTCTCGTCTATGCTTGTGTCTGTCCTTGTGACGGCTGCTGTGATCGTCGCTGTGGTGCCTCTCTTTCCTCCGGTCGCCGTGCCAGTCGTCTGCGTGCACGTGGTGCCTGCTCCTGTCCCTGTACTTCTCATCGTGGCTGTGGTCGTGCTTCCTCTCCCTGTCGTGGTGTCGGCTCTTTTTACCGTGATGGTGATCCCTGTGGTAGCTGTGCCTCCCGTGGTGATCTCGGTCCTCAGAGTTCCGCGGCCTCTCCCACGGGTCGATGTACCGCTCGTCTAGGCGTTTGCAGTCTTTGACCAGAGGCGGCGTTTGGTCGGATTGCTCTGATAGGCTCTCAGGATGCTGTGGCTGAAGTCCAGGAAGATCCTGTGGGGTACTATCCTGAGAGCTCTGAACACTACTGTTCTGATCCTCTGAGTCTGGGGTCGGTACAGTGTTCTGAGGTTGGGCAACGGAGCAATCGTCGCTGCTGGGTACCTGAGGCTGCTGCTGCAGGGAGAAAGGTGCTGCGCTGTCGTGTCCCGGGACTGCTGGGGTGATTACAGTCTCATGTGGGTGTGCAGAGGCCTCCGTGTTACACACTGCCTGAGGTGTGTGGACTTCAGGAGTATTTAGTGTTTGAGTTACTACAGCACCAGGCTGGCCCAGGCCAGGATCATTCTTCTTACTGGGAAATGATGGAATGGCAGTTGGTTTTGGTTCTTCAAGTTTGTGCCTGGCCTTAGAGAGCTGCAAGTATCCTTGATGAAAGGGTAACACTGGATCCTTTCTAGTGCTGGTCAACACCGGTTTAGGGCTTGAAGCATCAGGGAGGGTCGCTTTATCGTTTTGTAGCGCCACTGTTTTATCTTCATTCACTGTGGAATATGCTGAAGATTTTTTCAATATTCCACTTAAAGGAGGTTTTGAGCCATTTGTGTGATCTGATGCAGCCTGGGATTCGGACTGTGACAAACAATTCCCTTCAGTGATTCCTTTTTCACTTTCCGACAAAGGACCAGTCCTGCTTTTGTTTGTCGGAGCAGCACTGCCAGTTTCACCACCACCTGGACCCATAGACAAACTTGCCAAAAATGCTTCGGTCGATACATCCGGAGGTTTGTCTTTCAGTGTGACCGACGCATGATGGCCCACTGTTGTACATGCAGCATCTTTTTCAGATGAGCTGTTCGAAGCAGCCGTATCAGCTGGGCTGGATAGTTCCGGTTCAGCTTTGACAGGCTTTGCGTCTTTCTTCTTGATGATAAAACGAGCAGCAGCAACTGTTGGGCTTTTTGAGTTACCGCCTGATACGTCCATTTTGGGAGCAGGCTGAGTCTTCTCAGTCTCTTGTCCTGTTGTTCCAGGTTTTTCTCCGACATCTGGTGGCAATTCTCCACCCCAGCCCACTAACACACCTGGAAGAAAGCGAAGTGGCTTTTGTGGCTCCTGATTGCTGGGCTCTTCTGTTCCAGATGGTTCCTCGGGTGACTCTGTAACTTGCTCATTTTCAGTAGTATCAAGTGGTTTGTCTGCATCTTTTTTGTGTGTACTAGTCAAAGAAGACAGGAAAAGTTTCTCATCCTCTTCCGTCTGTCTGGTGGCTTTTGTGGACAAGGTGATGGGCTTGATTTCAGGAACAAACCTCGCAGATTCATTCACATCCACTGGAAGAAAATCCCTTTTCGGTCTCTGGCGAATAATGAGTCCAAGGAGAAGGTTGGAACGGTTGTTTTCTAAACCTGTTAAATCAAAGGATTAATTAATTTAAGGTGAATGGAGAAGTTTGCGGAATTTACTGCAAACAAATAATTATCAAACAGAAAATTGTTTTATTCCTCTAGTTACCTGGCCCATCAAAGGGAACTAGCTGATGGGGAACTTTTTCTGTGGCACCCAAGGGAATGAGATACATGTCCTTCACCTGTTTCAGGTTATTGGAGACTACACCAAAACGCCTACGACTGCTGAAGTAGGCATAAAGAAGAGTGTAAGAGATCTCATCTTCCTCCGTCTCGGGGGAGAAGCGAACCAAGCACACCTCCTTTGGTGAAACAAAAAGCGTGAATCTGAAGTTAACATACAAGGAATTTGCCAGACACACTGCAAAGAAATCTGGACGTTAATTATCTGGGACTCAGTTTGAGCTGCCCTGGAGTATATGACTAACAGTCTGTACAGTTTTGTTCATATCCACCAGAAAAAAATTAACACACGTGTCAGTGAATTTATCAGTGGGCATCTTTTCTGAGGAAAATGCTCCTTAAAACTCACTTTTGTCCCCGTTGCCCGAATCTTCTCCAAGTAGTCCCAGACCATCTGAGGACTTATCCTCCCACCGACCTGGATGCTGTCCGGAAGGTCCTAGAGAGAAAAAGTCAAACTCATGAAGCACTTCTACATGGAATTTAAAATAGTTTTTGTCGTCGTTTTATTTATATATGGCTATTAATAGATCCAATTATGTGTGTGCAGCTTTCTTTTATACACCTTTCTAACATTGTTGTCTTCTGTTTTTGGACTGTTTATGCTGCGCAGAGAAGCAACAATGTTTGATTTTTTTTTTTTAAACTTCACAGTAATAGCTTTAACTCTTCATAGCACACAGGATATAACAACACTCAAGTCTGAATGACTTATTGGTCTATTATCAACAATATGGGTACCTACATCAACGTTTAAATGACTATTAAACCTACATTTTCTTCTGTGGTGAAGCTTGTCTTCTTGTCCAATTATTTTATATATGTATGCATATATGTATTTATTTAAAACACATTCTTGAAAGCCCATGAGCCTATGGTCGGTTACCGATTACATTTAGAGAATTTAAAAATTCTTCATAACAGCTAATCAAACTCTAAATGAGTTCATCTGCGTTTACTTCACCTCCGTCAAATTGTCCAAAATGCCAGAGACGGGAAAAGCTTTTGTCACAAGCTTTGCCACAGCGTGCATATGAATGAATCCTCGCCAAAGGGGCTTCAGGCTGGAAAGGAAACCAGTCTCTTCATCTCTTCCAGTTAAATGATCTGACCTGTGAGACGGGGGAAAAAAAAAAAAAAAAAAAAAAAAAAAATCAAACAAAAAAAGAAAAGAAAGAAAAAGCTGCGTCAGCAAAGCGACTATGCAAAAACAAGTTACATAGCAAAAACACACAAAGTGTCTGAAATAACTGCTGACCTAGCCTCGAAGCCTGACTGGGCATTTCGGAAACTCTCCTCTAAAACCGTGAGGTGGAGGTCATCGTCCACTGCAGGCGGTGTTGTGCTCTTTGTCTCTTCTGTTTTGGTTGACTGCCTCCGAATAACTGTGGTTGCAACTTTGACCACTTTAGTTGGTGCCTCTTCCACTGGAGGAACCATACGACCTTAAACAAGTAAAAGCAACACCACAGTTTGGAAACCAAGTATATTAAAATGCTGAGAAAGGCAGGGATCAATCACAGAGACCACCGTCTTCTCTCACACCAGGGTTTACCTGTGCAGATTTTGCAGTGTAGATCAAATAAATGAGACTTGTGCTGGCTCGTGGTGTCCTTCTCCATCTTGGCATCCTCTGCTTTCTTCTCTGGAGTTGTGGGAGGTTCTCCTATGTCTTCAGTCACTTTTGGCAGAGACTCAAGCTGTAGAAGAGGAGAAATGGAAAAGTCTGTGCACCGTCTCAGGTTTACTTTTATCTATTATGTTTTAAATGCAAAGTGACCCTTACCTCTGCAGTTTCTGGTACTTTAACTGGTTCCTGGCTCTCAATTTCAATTTCACCTTTGTGTGTGATTTTAGTGATGGGTCGTCTCTCTGCCTCCCTTTGCTCTTTTTCAATCATCTCAATTGTCTGAAAAATGACAAAAACAATTTTTAACTTTTCTAATTTCCTTTACAAAATACAACCATCCTCTCAGAAAACTATGTTCAAAGTCAAAAGGTTGTGTGCACAATGCCTACTATGCTTAAATATTATATGAGCTTTTTTAGATACTTTGGGACTTACAACTTCACAATGTAAATAGGAACACATTTTTTTAAAATGCATAAGCGATGCGTTAACGTTTCCATGAAATTGGATTAGTTACTTTTATGTTTATACACCTTTTCTTGCACCATGGGACACCAGGACATACATATTTGGTCCAACAAAGAAATTGTTTCGTAAATATCAATATTTTGGCTCACCTCCTTGAAAATGTATGAACATGTTGATGACTTATCTGCACTTGTGGGCATGTGTGTCTAATTAAACACTCCAGATTTGAAATTTTTTCAGCTGAACTGTATTGAAAAAGGTACTCTGGCCTTACTGGGAAGGAAACGGATTCCCTTGGTGACCCTCTAACAGGAAAACTTTAGTTTTCTCTTGCAGATTTCTTTGAATAGCACGATGTTTATTTGATGGGAACTTTGAGTGACACTTACATGTCTGTTCTCTCGTTGTCGCCAAGCAGCCAGCTCTTTTGAGGCCAGCTCCTCAGGACTCATGCGAATTAGGTTACTAGGAGAAATTTCTCCTTTGAGAACCCTTTTAAAGAGGACCTGCAGCAAAAAACACATTATAAATATATAGAAAAGAAACTGTGTTTAAAGAGAAAAAAAAAGTCCCTGATTTGCCCAATATAAAAATGTACTTACATTATTTTTTGTATCTTTCAGGTTAAACATTAAACTTCTGTACTTGTTTTTGTATTTGTTGTCTGTGTCTTTAAACAAGTGAAACAACTCTCTCTCAGTCTTCTTGGCAACTTCAGACGCCCTCTCCACCATGACATCCAGATCAGAATCCTTCAACCTAAAAGACAAAAAGTGCCATGTTTCATCTTGCAGGGTGTTGTTTAGATCTAATAAAAAGTATTCCAGAGTGTAATAATGTAAACACCACCATCAACTGCCTTCACTCCTGAAATACTGACCTCTGTGTGAGGATTTCTCTCAGAGAATCACGCACACTTTTCCTGATTGCCTCCACAGATACAGGTTTCTTTGAAGCCAAAGACGAAGCCTTACTTTTCATCTCATGCCTGGCCAGAACACCTGTGAGAACAGAATGACGTCATCTACTGAATAGGTGGGAAAAATCTGCAGTCATAAGTTTGCAAAATATTAGATTTAAAAGTGCTCCATTTCAAACACACGATGTACAAAAATACCTAAGACAGAGAAAAATGTTTAACTGTTTAACCATTACTGGCAGCCTTTTAAGAAACCCAATTCCCTAATGTTCTTCTTTTGTCGACTTCTCTTTGAAAGCCCCAAAATGTTCCTTCAGTTTATGGTGCAACACTCGCTACAGGACAGCAATCAGCTCACATTTGTCTTCAACAGCACAGAGGAAGGTGCGGCAAGACTTTTTTTTCCCCTATAAGTCAAGGTTATCTACATTTTTGTGGCTGTATAAATATTTAACCAAGTTTTGTTTATAATCTGATTGAATCTGTGATTAAATGTGCAAAAGTCTCCTCTGAAGTGGTTGCATAAACGTATGATAAGGGTTTTTTTTTTTTTTTTATTTGAATTACAAAAGAAATTCTATCATCCTGTGTGTTGAAAAGTAAAACTGTTTAGCAGACTTGTTTGATGTGAAAGTCCTTGGTGAAGCTTGTTTACATTATTGCAAGGACACTGAACCATGAACCCGAGGAAGCCAGCATGACTTTGAGCACAACGTGGTGTTAAAAACGGAGCAGAATTAAACCATTTACAGCTAATAAGTACCCGTTTTGTGAGCTGCTTCTTTGGCACCTGTAGACTGCCTCCTTTCTGGATCCTGATTAAGAAAAAAAAATAATTAATTAGAAATGACTTTTTATAAATGGTTAATACAAACAAGAAAAACATGTTGAAAGATTATAACTCCCCAGCCACAACAAAGAAATACAAGCCCAGCACTGATGTGATCTGTGTGTGTGTGTGTGTGTGTGTGTGTGTGTGTGTGTGTGTGTGTGTGTGTGTGTGTGTGTGTGTGTGTGTGTGTGTGTGTGTGTGTGTGTGAGTGTGTGTGAGTGCACTGTGTTAGTTAAACACCAATGTGCAAGCCTCTTGCACAGCCAAAGTAAAAACAACATGATTGGTTATACATCAAATAAGTTTTGAGCATCTACAAAGTATATACAAACATTTTTTTCAAGGAACTGAAGGAGACCCCACTTACATTTCTTAATGGTCTGACCCCGCCTGATGTGAGCGTCTGGGAGGATCCTGGACGGGGCTTAGGAGGCAGCTTTTGATCCTGTGCTTCAGTCTTTTCTTGCATCTCTGGCTTGGCAGCAGTCGGAGGCTCAGGCTCCACCTTCTTGCTTTCCTCCTCACAGCATTTCAAACACACGTACATCTGGTCTTCCTCCTCCATTTCACGTACTTTGGCGAGGTCGAGACCGACGCAGTCTCCGTGGAACCAGTCGTCACAGCGACCACAGCCTACCATAAACCTAAACAAAGTACAGCTATCATAAAAAGGTGTTTTGCTCAGCAACATATCAAATGACAACAAGAGGACAAAGACAAAAAAATGGCACAATTATTGTATTTTTAGTATTTTTTCTCTTTTTTTTTTTCACCAGTAAAAACGTATCTGTACTAAAATCTCATCCAGTATAAAACTTTATATATTCATACACAGGACAACACTTACATGTTATTGTGGTGTTTTTTGCACAGGCCACAACAGTTGTTCCCATCCCAAACACTCTCACTGTTTGCAGGCTGCTCCTCAACAGTTTCCTTCTTCACAGTGGGAGCGTTATCTGGAATAAAGAGTTCTGGCTCATCCACAGAGATGCTTCTTGAATTTCTGCTTTTGTGTCTTTGAAGCATCTTTTCTAGCTTTTTCAGTTTGAACTTCTCCTGCCCTCCCTCTGGAGGATTTTTTAAAGAATTTCCAGAGTGACTCTGATGAACGGGTTCAGCTTTGGAGCTTTGATGAGGATTACTTTGTTTCACTGGTCCCTGATGATCAGCGCGGTTTCCAGATGGTGGGACCTTTTTTGCCACAGGGCTTGGCATGCTCGGTGACTTGGGTGTCACTTTAACATCCCCTGCAGCATGTATCTTTTGCACTTTAGTAGCATGCTCACTTTGGGTATTTTCTGCAGGCCTTTTCAAAGGGGAAGCATCTTTTTTATCTTTTGGAGATTTCATTTTAAGCAGGTCAACTCTTTGGATAATTTTGGATGTCTTGCTTTGGGATGCATATTGCTCCTTAATTATGTTGCTTCTTTTACATGACAGTAAATCTTTGCTCTTGCTTAATGTCAGTCCTTGCTTAGACTTGATCAGTGGTTTGACTTCAGTGTGCTTCTCTTTGCCATCAATCTTATTAGTAACAGCAGCTGTGTTATTCTCACTGCTGTGTGGCTGGACAACACTGTGTGTCCCCTCACTGACATGTTTAAGCTTTTCTGAAGAACTGGGATCATCATGTTTTGTTTCTTTCGTGCACGTGTTTTCTAATAAAGTCCCGTTAGAGGTCTGCACGTCATTGGGATTCACATATGGACCCAGGCCAAGAGAAGTATCATTCGCAGAGCTCTTTTCAGTCACATCCATGTCTGCAACATTCTCCGGTCCAGCGTTCTGTACATTAACAACAGCATCAGACATGACGGCCAAACTGATTTCAGAATCATAAGAGAAACTATCGTCATAGCATGCCGACTGGTTTGTTTCAACACTATGCATGTAGGAGGGCCCTGGAAGCAACTCAATCTTAAATCCGCCAATGGTGACCGTCAGCCGTCTCAATACAACTGTGGGATTCAGCCACAATCCACCATCAAGATCGTGAATGTTGATGCGCCCTCCCAGAGTCAATTCTCTCTTCAGCTGCACGCCTTTAACTCCTTTCTCAATAAGAAATGACTTGCTTAGCCTGTTAGCTGGTTTCCTCCCTGGTCGTCCTCGAATTAAGGTGTTGGTGGACATGTTAGCCTGCTGGCCACTGCTAAGTTCTGTTAAGAAAAAAAAACAAAAAAAAAACAACTTGTAAACCATCTCTACAATAAATATGCAGAAATATAAAGACTGTCAAGTGATCAAATTTCGCTAAATAATTGTACATAGTTGAATGTTTACTCAAATCTTATGTAAAAAAGTTGCATGCAGATGTTATATTATTAATGAGGGAGCTTAGATGGTTGCATGTGATACTAAAACCTGGATGGGCAAAGAGTGTTGAGCACTTACTCCTTGATTTGTACTGCTACTGTGAAACCATGCCAAGGTGCATTACCACCAGCAGATGAAATATAGTGTGATTCATGAATCTAATTATATTCAGCTGCACTGTTTTTAACCCAACTAAAATGAGATATGATAAGAGCATCATTGCAATAACTTTGATGGTCCTACTGTATATTAAATGAGTACCCACTTACTGTAGTCTAAACTGCCTGGATGTTTCTTCTCCGTGCCAACAACCTGCTTAACTTGTGAGGTTTCTTCTACTTTTAGTCCACTTGTAAGACCAGCAGATGTGGAGCCACTATCAGGACCTGCAAAACCAATAAAATAAATTAGTAAAAGTTAAGATTAATTTGGGACAATGCAAGTGCAAAATTTCTGCTTCGAAAAAAAAAAACACATTTAATGTCCATTCATTGCTATCTTTTCATCACAGAATTAAAAAAAAAAAACACAAATCAAAGTGTTGTTTTAATGTTACTAATCATATACCCAACACTGAAATACAAGAGTAAATGCACACAGCTGCTCACTATGAGGATTTTATCTGCCTCTCATTATATTAGAAGAACTACCAACTGTGTAAAAATAGTGTTGAGATAAAAATTAAAAAAAGATTTACTGGTATAAAAAAAAAAGTTAGCAAATTTTAGTGCATATTTAAAAGGTTTCAATAAGGTTTTTCCAGTTAAATATAATTCACCCTATTTTTTTAAATTTTCTGACAGTCTTGTAAAAGTATCAACAAATAAATGGGCTAGTTATTATTTATTCCACTTTAAAACAAAATCTACACATGGAATTTTGCTCACTCTTTTGTCTGCGGACATACTTGCCGAGCCAGCGATCTGAAAAGCGGGGTCTTCATTTTCAGGATCTTCACTGAACTGAGAACTTGCACATCCAAACATGGGATCTTTATCACTAAGCATGTTCTTCAGCGACTCTTCCAGTTTGAGTCCTGTCCCAAACTCATTACTGGCTTCACATTCCAAATTCTGACCTATTACCAGGGAGTCATCCAACTGATCACTGGGTATTAAATGGTTAAAGGTGTCCACAATATCCATGAATGCTGCTGGCTTCCTGAATCAAACCAACACAGACAGGATGGAGAGATAACATGTGTCAAACAACCCATTCTTCTAGAATAAACCTTTAAATATCGCTTCAAAGCAGCCACCGTGCATCACAACCACCAACCCAGCAGCCGAGGACGCAGCTACCGCGCTCGACAGTAGTCTAATAAAACCACAACGGTGGTTATTTCAAACTTTTGGGACGCGCCTCTCAACTGATTGTCCGTTCTGCTCCGTTACGCCAACGTTGACAGCATCTTGACAATTCCCGCGGCCACTTGATGTTTACAAAGGCGAAAATTACAATTAACGCCACATTGACGGGTTTTTTTTTTTTACAACTACTTCGGCAAGTAAAAATAAACACTTTTCGGACGATGTGAAATAGGGAGACCCGAGGCAAATAATCCGCAAGTATGTGTTTTTAAATGAAATACCATAACGGCTGCACAACCTAACGCGGCCCAAAATTGAAGTCAATTAACCAAATACAATTTAAGTAGCTCGTCTTTCGGCATATTCAAGTAGAAGCGCATCAAATCTTTTCACTTTTTAAAAAATGTTTCTCCTCTTTTGGGTTGTTTTGGTTTTTTTTTACCAGTGATGTGTTAGCTGACTAGCATGTCCATCGCCTACATGCTAACGTTAACTTACGGAGGAACTTACAACCCGACCCGCGGCCTCGTTTCAAACGCTCTCTTCGCTCCCAAAAACAACATTTACACAGGCGGTAACATATGCAAGCAAATCGACAGCACGCGACACGGAACCTGCGTGATTTCAGCTGGACGGCTCGGTGCTAAACATACGAGGCTGGCGTGCTAGGCGTCTGTGGCGCAGGCCCGGACGCCAAGTTTGTTTGTAGCCGGAGGGCTGCTCGGGAGCGCCGCGCGGCCACACGCGCACGCGGCGGCGGGCTCTGCACGTGCACCGCAGCCGTTTGGACGTACGTGTATATTTATGTGTACGACGCTCACCTCCGTGTTACCGCGCTGCTGCTGCCAACTCGTGTACGGTCACATACTAGCACAGCTGCTCTCACCAACTTCCTCTAACTCGGCCGTCATCCGTCCCGCTGCCGCAAAACCCCTCACAGACGGTGCTGCCAGTCACGTGGTTTCTGTTTATGGCTCAGAGAGTGTTTATTCCTCAGGTTCATTCTAATATCATTATATTATATTATATTATATTATATTATATTATATTATATTATATTATATTATATTATATTATATTATATTATATTATATTATATTATATTATGAGCTGTACTTTATTCATTTCAGAATTGAGAAATTATTTGGCAGCAGCAGCATAACATACAAAGAACAGACAGCGACAGGCTAAAAATAAAATATAAACATATATTTATAATAAAGGTATAAAAGCACCATCTAAAAATGTCTATACATAGTTACATCATATGCATTTAAGTTTATAAGTGTGTAGCAGAGATTAAGAGCAATGTGCAAATGTGGCAATGTGCAAAGATTAATAAATTAAAGTGAATTATTGGACAAGGTTATGGCATGAGGTAGGAAACATTTCCTGTATCTGGCTATAAAATGTGGAATTATCCACTATCCACTACTTATTTTCATAGCCTTTTTTTTGTTATTGAATTTGATTTTTTATTTCTCATTTCATGTCAATGTATGGGACGATTCACAAGATAAACCATATATTATATTATATTATATTATATTATATTATATTATATTATATTATATTATATTATATTATATTATATTATATTATATTATATTATATTATATTATATTATATTATATTATATTATATTATATTATATTATATTATTATTATATTATATGTATTATAATAAATACATATATATGTATGTATGATGTTGTTATTATAAATTGTTTTATAATTTAGCATGTCTTTTTACTTTGGCTTTACTGTATTGTCAGTATGTTAGTGTTCAAACGGGTTTTGGAGTGCAAACTAAATTGATAGAGCATCTTTTTTAAATTTAAATTATCTCCCAAACATTGACATGAAATGAGAAATAAAAGATCTAATTTAATTAAAAAAAGGCTATGAAAAATTGTGATAGTGGATAATTCCACATTCTTGCCTGCAAAAATCACGAAAAAGATACATTTAAATAAGTCACATAAATCACATGTTACAAGATAAAAAAAAATCATAAATATCTAAAAGTAAACCAACAAAAGAGAAAATATATCATGGCTTTTTATATAACACAACCATATCTCAGGTAATTGTGAATGTGAAAAGCCCTCGAGATCACTATGACCACCCTGAGTCCCCCAACTCCAACAGCATGTTGTTCAGGTGTTCCTTCAGTCCCTGGTGTTCTCAGTGTTCTCATGCTCCTTTATCCTTATGATACCATCGGCTGGGATTTCCAAATTAATCAAAACTACTAAGTGCTGCTCCCCATTCACCACAAATTTGCTTGCTTAGCTCCACGTTTCTCAGGAGTCTGGCGTCTGACATAACAACAGCTTTGTTTTTCTCAGTCTCTTTCAGTGGTGCATCGCAGCAGGACTCTTATCCAAACTCAGCACAGATGCCGTCCATGTACATCCCAGCCAATTTTATTTCCAGAAACATTACTTGAATAAATACATATATACACATGTCTAGAAGAATAATACAATCATAGGTATAGGTTAAATGCTAAAAAACATTCCTGTGGTCTCCAGTTTTACATGAAGCATGCAGAGCATTCGAACCAACTTCTTATCAGGAAGTCAGGGCTAATTCAAGTTTGTATGCACTGTCTGTGAGCATCCATTGTTTCAAAAGATGAAACAAGACTAACAGTACTGTTGGCAAAACGAATCGGAAGGTCATGAAAGAGCCTCTTGTTACACTGACAGCCCCCAACTAGAGCCCATTTTGCAAGAGGTGCTTTAAAAGTTATATAACCAAACAACTTTCAACAACATTGTCTTGTGAAAAGAATGGAGCAAACTTGTGTGGTGGGGGAAAAATGATCAGATATGGTTCAATCAGTTCAAACTAAAGTCTGTTTATTACTAAATATCCACAATTATTAAAATGAAAGCAACTCAGTGGATGAAAGTTGGTTTTATATTGTGTGTAGTGATTGATTACTGGTATATGCATATAGGTCCTGCTTAAAACAGCACACACTAAAGTGAATAAGTATTTGTAAGTGTATATATAATTCAAAGTTGCAAAGCAGCAAGGACAACTACATCATAACATATTTGTGCACAATTACAGACCAACAACATTTTAGTATACTGTTTAAATTTGAATTACTTTGTTACAATATCATACGTGGACATAGTGGTTTATTTATATGACTGTTAAATTTTAAGTGGGTTGAATTTATACAAAATTTTTCTACATCTTGGCTGCTAAATGTGCTTTATGCTACAAGTCAAAAACCATTCGTACATGTCTAGTAACAGTTACTGGTAGCCTAGACGCGTTCTTTTTGTCTTTCATTTGGCTCTAATCCAAACCACAGCTCATCGTGCTCCACAGCAGCCCAAGCCATGCGCTGTGTGGTAAATGTGGCAGCCCACTGCCCCGACGGAGTAACTGCAATTGCACCTCCACCACCTTGGACACGGTCGCCCATGTACTTCAGAGCCAACTTTGAGGCATCTGCAACTGGCCTACCTGTGAAAACAAGAAGAAAAGTTAAAAAACACACCTGAAGGACCAGTGTCGTCTCCGTAACTTAAAACAGAAGACTTTGCAGCCAGTTGTGATTTTATCCAGTTTGAGTGTGTGATGCGTTACCTCGTTCCACATGTGAGAGGATGAGTCTGGCCAGCGTGACTCTGAGGATAGATTCTCCATGGCCGGTACAAGATACCGCACCCACTGAATTGTCTGCATATCCTCCACAGCCTTTTTATTTATTTTTTTTTATTTTATTTTACAAAGAACACAAGCATAACTTTAAAAATAGGATGGGAATAAATTGTTGTCTTTTCATCTCTGTGTGCAGCTACATATAGCCTTATTTAAAGTCAAAAAATGTTGAGAAGAATGTAAATCAGATCTTTGTCTTTTCATTTTCAATGTTATAATGTCCCTGCTGTTTCCAAACAACGAATGGTCTGGACTGCAGGCTTAATGACCTGAATGTGGTTTGAAAATCAATTGCTCAAATAAACAATGTGATCGTTAAAAAAGACATAATCTGTTTGTCCTCATATCGTACTCCAAAACTTGCACATAAATAAAGTTTTAATGATTTGCAAAGTACTGCATTCCATATTCACATTCACCAAATCTTCCCAAAATGAGTAAATGAAGTCATACCAATGACTGGCGAGTCTCCTACTCTGCCGACCATTTTATTCCTGATTCCTCCAGTCGATGTTGCACATGCAACATTCCCAGAAGAGTCCAAAGCGACTGCACCAACAGTATCATGGACCCTGTGGATTAAAAAAAGATGATATTTATATAAAACAATATAAAGCACAACAAAACAGTTCCCTAAATATGTGTCAAATAACTACAAAACAGCATATGTCTGACCTGCAAATACAATTGTTTGCTCACACTCTCTTTTTAATGAAATATAAAAGTCATCAACAATTATTGGAAATCCCATATTATTACTAACAACCTCCTGATTCTAGTTTTATTGTGAACACATTAGATCAAATACATGGAATCCAACAGTGCAGATACACACCTCTGAAAGCTGAAGTCTTCCATCACTCCAGTAGCATAATTTTTATTCATCTCCCATTCTTTCTTCTCAAACTCGGACACCAGTTCGTCAGTGGGAACTGTCCTGATGCCAATGTTCTCTGCAAACAGGTTTGCACCTGTGTCTGTCAAAATGACATGGGAAGTCTGAAATGAAAGGAAAGGGAAGATATAAAATATGTACTATTATCATGGTATAGTTTGCATTATTTTTTGAATGGTTATTGAACAAATGGACAAAACATTTTATCACAAAAACAAATAAATAAAATGATGATGAAAAGAAGAACTATAAAAGACCTTATCCATCACTGCGCGTGCCAGTGACACAGGGTTGGCGATGTTCTTCACGGCAGACACCGCACCAGTGGCAAGAGTCTTCCCATCCATGATAATCGCATCCAGCTCCACTTTTCCATCAGCGTTTAGTGTTGCTCCGTGCCCTAGAGAGGACGACAGCTTTTAATTACGTTTTCACCTTCTTTTGTCCGCAGAGGTAAAAACTACAACATAGATACGTTTTACTGTGAATTTCCCTCAAGTCGGTGGGTTGGGAATAAAGCAGCAAGAGAAACAGAGCTCTGTGAGCCACAATGCCATGTCACCAAAATTGACCTTTTCTGTTCTTGTTACAGATTTACTCAGCACACAAAATACTAGGATCAGCACGCTTCTTTCTGCCCGCTGCATGGTTTTAGTCAAAAGACCTTAGGTGTACTCCCGCATGGATTTATTGTAGTCGACTTGGTAGTGACGTTCCAAAGCAAAAACACTTTTGCCTGACATCAGAAAAATTATTAACCCATGGTGTTGAATATTTTCAAATTCTGAAACAAAGAGTACATTTGCTCTCCTTGTTTGTTTTTTTTTATTGGTCAGTAATTTATAATGGAAGATAGAAATGTTGTTAAGGGACAAACTTCTCCTCAGTAACGGGGCAGCACACTTCTTTAAGAAATAAAATGCAGACTAGTGATCAGTGCAAAACATGTCAGGACCTAGATGGGCACTCTGAAGTGAAGTCCCTCACCAAGGCTGATGGTCCTCTAAGGCAGCTTTATAATTATAATTGGTTCTTTCTCTCCTCGTGGTCCATGTTGCTTGAAATTCTGCTCAGCAGGAAGCTGGGTGGAGTAATTATGACAAAAGGTATTGTGGAAAGATGAAAGGACTTTTAGCTTCAGTTCTAACTGTGTTTGAGCAAACCAGAGGGGAATTTGCCCAAACATTTAGCAGACTAAATGCAAATTAAATAATTATTAGTGAGTTATTATATGTTTAAATGAATTAAAACCTGTGGGTGTTCATAGTCTTACTTGGACACGTTACAGATGCAACTAAAGTGAACAAAATCATTGCAGATGGTATAATGAGTCTCAATGAGAAAAGTAGTTGATGAGAATAATTTTGCATACCTGCATTAAAGACTTTATTGTCCTCCATAGACTTCACAGCTGCCTCAACAGCATCCAGTGCGCTTCCTCCACTTTTCAGCACTGAAAAACCAGCACGAGCGGCAGCTTTCACTCCTTCAACAGAATCCCTGGCCAGCTCCTCCGGGATGGCCCACGCCCCACCGTGCACTACCAAGACTGTTGACATTATCCAGTCCTGTTCAGGATAGAGACACTGGAATCTCACACAAGTACTTGCTGAAAATATTTTAAAAAGCCAAAGAGAAGAATAATGTGAGAATTATTTTTAATTCATTTCCCTAAAACATATATTTGCTGTTATAGAAGTGTTATGATATGGGATTTTTCTAAATAAGGAAAATGCCAAAAAGTAAAACTCAAGTTGTAAAAGATTAAAAAACAAAATAAACAAATAAACTGTTAAATTAATTTACTAAAACTGAATTTTTCAGCCAGTACTCCAGCTGTGCAGAGCAATCTTTGATACACCTGTTTATATTTGTGCAAAAACATTACAAAGAATATCATAGTGAAAAAAAACTGCCATTAAAATATTTAATCATTTTCTTTATACCTTTTCTATTTAGTTTCCATTACAAACACCTAAATCAGATTAGTTTACATAATAAATTTGCTTGTGTCTAAAAGTAAAACATTTTATGAGTGATTTTAGTTACTTTAAAAGAGACTAGTTTATCTATTTGAAATTTAATAAATGTGTTTGATTGTTTTTCTTCTTTTAAGTGGATATTATTTTATTAAACTATACTTTGCTTGCTGACATGACACCTTTCAGGGAAAATCAGTAAACAGATACTCATTTTGTTCATCTAGTTGAAAATAAAAGTACTTTTGTTGTCATAGTGGGGTTTTTCCTACCTTTGACGGTTTTCACGCTGGTTCTCAGCGGAGTGACGGTCTGCCGATGCCACGTGACCCGGACACGACTGCGTTGGTGCCCGCAGAACCTCAGACAAGACCATGGACTACACTGTGGACGAAGTCTGATGGTCTGATGTCATTAAACACGGAACACGTCCGACACGAGCTTTCAAAATAAAACCGTCTCTAATTGTCTTGATGGATGTTGGTAACAGAGGGGAGAATGAAACGTCATCATGTTACCGTCAGTAACTTACTGATGCATGCCAATATCTATCCGTAAATTCAAATGCAGTGCAAAGTTTAACGTAAACAAAATCTGAACAGAAGGTGACCATACTTTCCTGACACAGTTCCTGTGTTGCACATGTCACATACATCTGCAAGACAGGACTGAAGGGGCTACAAAAACAACTTCTCAGCCTTTGCAGAAGTTAACATTTCACTAAATTTGAAAATGGCTCTAATACACATTGAATTTAATCAAGTAAATGTGAAACATGATGGAAATGATTTACACTTTTTTGATGAGCCAGCAGCCACTACCTGTTTTTGTATTTTATAAATAAAAGTTGGCTCAATACAACAAACAAAATTGAAAAAGAAGGAAAGAAATATCACGATTTTCTTGTGATTTCTTGTCACTTTAATTTATTTGTTAGTATATGTCATTTAGTGCATGACAGGTCTTCAAAACAGTTGAGACAGTAAAGCCGTTACTAGTTTATCACATTGTTATTCCTTATCACAACATTTGAAAGATGTTCTATTTTTGAGTCACAAGAAATGAAAAATTCCAGTTCTTGCTTTATTCCAGGAAAAAAAAGTCTCTAGTTTGGCAGCAGAACAGGCTCACACTTGTGACATTTTTTTCTTTTAAAACTCTCCAAATATCCTCTACTGGGGACTCATAAGGCACGCAACCATCATTTATATCTCCTTCTTGAGGGTCATGGCGGTCTGCCGGAGCCTATCCCAAGTTTCTTTGAATAAAAGGTAAACCATGGACAAACCATGGACAGAAAACCAGAGCATCCAGAGCACCCATCCAGCACAGAGGCAACATGCAAGATCCCATCAGAAAGGTATTAGTCCACACTGGAAGCAGCAGTGTTCTAGTCTAATAAATGTATACACATTTTAAGCTTCATTCCCAAATATCATCTATGTGAAGAGCATCAGATCTGACCAACAAAATGTATTTGCACAACTTTGCTCTCCACAATTCTTTTTTCTGAAAGTCCTCTCAAGTCGTGGTGAGGAAGTACATCGTGTGTGTGTGTTTTTATCTGTCTATGTTCTGTCTACCTTATTTAAAAACAAACAAACAAACAAACAAACATAATAACTTACAAACACACTATAAGAGCACACTTTAAAACTCATTAACAAACACAATCACATTACCGTTAATGGTCGTGGCAACAATAGGATGCTTATTATTATTATCATCAACAAAAATGAAATCAATAAAGGTCCAGTAAGCATGAAATGCTGAAAGAAAACTGACCAACGATGACCGGATCCATTGTTTTAGGCTGTCAAGCAGAAAAATAAACATCCGCCCACAGATACGCCCTCTTTATCCACAAAAACCTTGCGGTCATCTCTGCGGGTTTGCACATGGATTTGAAGACGCCCCTCTTCTTAGCCACTCCTGTTAGGCCCACTCTGTTGAGGACTTTACAGAGTGAGCATCCTGCAAATCCTCTACAGTCCATCTCTATCAATTTGTAGTGAATCGTCCAGCCCATCTCCCAGCACTTCTCCAGCAGCTCCAGGTACTTTGCAAATTTCCTTTCACTTTTCCTTCCATTCCCTCTCCCAAGGGCACCGTGACTGTGAAGTGTAATCAGTTGTTTTGTTGCCTCAGAGGTGATTATATCCGGGCAAAAAAAAAAAAAAAAAGTTATGGCAGTGTACTGAGGGAACTGCAGCTGCTGTCCCAGATCAGAGTGCTGCTGCTGTGACTGCTGCAGTCTTTGTGAATGAAATCTGACCTTCTTGTTAACAGGGTTCCCCTCCAGCTTTGACAAAGGCAATTTTCCCTTTTGGGGCAAGATGGTGTTTGCTGGAGTTGATGGTGCTGGATATGTTTTCTGCCACAGCCTGCAGCACTTGTTCCTGGTGTCAGCAATAACGACCATCTAAAAAAAGGCCTTCAGACAGATACTTAGCAGGTGTTGCAAGGATCTCCTTCCAGAACCCAATCAGCTTGCAGGTGTCTTACTCTTGCCCCACACATGGAGGTTGGCTGGGATAAGTAGGGTGTTGTGTACAGGGAATCCAATGGAAATCTGTGTTTATGATGTTTGTCCAGGTAATTTTGTGCTGTAGAGTGCTGTCCCGGTTCGTCCATGCTCCCTTCTGCCTGAGCCCCACCAACCTGCTCACTTGCTCCTCCTCCACGCTTACTCAGACCTCTTCCTTTATTAGCTGTCGTCTCTCCTTTCCTGGGTCATTGGGAAGTATTCCAAGCTTGGCTTCTCATATGCATAACACCATCAATTAGTAAGACCACTGAATGGCAGCTGTAAGATGTTACTGGCACTGTGGGTGTATAGGTGGTATATAGGGGTACCATCAGACATGCAAAATAAGAATGCTGTAATATGAAAACTATTCAGAGTTGATGATGGATAAACATGTCTGCAGTGCAATTCAATTTTTTGACGACTTGATGTCCTACTCAAGCACTGTGTCATTGAAGGCTCCAATAGTTAACCTTTTCTTTTTTTTTTCTATACCAACAACCATGTCAGGTTCAAAGTCTCCTAAAATTCAATTCAATTCAATTCCATTTTATTTATATAGCGTCTATTACAACACAAGTTGTCTCTAGGCGCTTTCCAGAGACCCAGAACATGACCCCCGAGGAATTATTACATAAACAGTGGCAGGTAAAAACTCCCCTAGTGGAAGAAAAACCTTAAGCCAAACAGTGGCAAGGAAAAACTCCCCTTTAAGAGGGAAGAAACCTGGAGCAGGACCTGGCTCATGAGGGGGGACCCTCCTGCCGAAGGCCAGCCGGGTAGAGCAAGAAATAAGAAAGAATAGAGACATAGAGACACCGTCAAAGGTACAAGACAGCATACATTAGTAACTATCATTGGTAGTCCAATTAGACTTCTGTGTATATGGGTGATATATGGATAGACGGTGATCCAAGGGGATGTCAGCAAGTATCCAACAGACATCCACACAGACAGGTGAAGGCAGACACTGGGATGGTCAGAGGTGCGACTGCAGGTCAGCAAGCAGCTCCTGATGCTCTGGTCCGCAGGACATGCACAGAAGAGGAAAAGAAGGGCCAGACAAGCACAAAAAACTACAAGAACAATGGACCACAATTATGCTTATGGGATACTGTTAATAAATGAGGGTTGAGGTGAAGAAGAGACAGAGAAGACAAAGAGAAACAGAGAAGGTGAAAGGCACCACTCAGTGGATCATGTTGGTGCCCCCCTGCAGCATAGGCCTATAACAGCAGATCTACACCGAAGCTGTTTAAGATGAGCTGCTCTAGTCTGGTCCTGTAGCTGCAGCTTTGACTACTGGCCCTGACACATTAAGGTACTAAATATACACTAACTATATGCTTTATTAAACAGAAATGTTTTAAGTTTAGTTTTAAAGGTGGAGGTGGTGTCAGCCTCCTTAACCCAAACTGGAAGTTGGTTCCAGAGTGATGGTGCCTGATAACAGAAAGTCGTCCTCCAAATCTACATTTGGATACTTTAGGAACTACGAGTAAACCTGCACCCTGAGAAGGGAGAGCTCTATTAGGAACGTACGGTACTATCAGGTCTTGCAAATATCGCGGCGCTAGGACATTTTGGACTTTATATGCCAGTAATAAAATTTTGAATTGGATTCTAAATTTTACGGGGAGCCAATGGAGGGAAGCTAAAACTGGAGAGACGTGGTCTCTCTTGTTGATTCCTGTCAGCACTCGCGCTGCTGCTGCATTTTGGATCAGCTGGAGGCTGTTAGAGAATTACTTGGACATCCAGCCAAAAACACGTTACAGTAATCTAGTCTAAAAGATACAAACGCATGAATTAGTTTTTCGGCATCACTCTGCGAGAGGATGCTCCTGCTGTTTAAACGACAAATCCTGATCGAATATAACGCCAAGGTTTGGCACAGATTTAAAACCTAAAACCGCGTTCTTCCCCATTCCGATGCTTAGTTTGACATTCAGAGTGTCTTCTTGACCATTTCTACATGCCAAAGTGCTTTAAATTGCTGGCTGCCATGTGATTGGCTACAGGTAGAGTACAGGAATTTGCTATTCGATAAGCTTTCTAAAACAGGCACATAAACATACTCAAATATCATTCTCTCTTCTGTCTTGCCTCTGTTAATGTGTCTAACTGGTGATATTCAGGTTCAGTCTAGTAAAAGATGTTCTCGTACATCATTAAACCTTTGTTTTATTCACAAGAATCTGTTAAAATAAAAGTGTCAGCTTAAAGGAACCACAAGAAATCAACTGTGCAAATTCACTCAAGAGATGTAACCTGTAAAGCAGATTCTCATTGACTTTGTGATCCTAAATACACGTTGCAGGCGGGGATCTAATAGTGGGTTACTATGATGTGTTAGTGTGTTCAATATTTGAATAGAAAAGACTTAGATGAAATTAAAAAAAAAAACTACATACAATTCTTTGATATTTGAACAATGTGTAATTTAAAGTTCCAATACAGTCAGAAGCAACTACAGAGAACATTAGTGTAAACTGACAGTCCAACAAATCTTAGAAATAACACATTTTTACGTTATATTACAGAACATTTAGCAGACGCTTTGAACATAGCGAGGTGAGAGCTCTGCTCTTGTAGCCACTGGTAGCTTATTGGACCACCGAGGAACCACGGAGGGGAACCGTCTGGACTGGGATTAGCTCGTGTGAAGAGAAGGAAGTTAGATCCGCCCGATGTTCTTGCGACGCCAGCAACACTCAGGAAGGGGCAAAGGCTAACAGTATATAGCAGGCCGTTTACGTGTTTTGCTGTTTTGTTACAGTAACATACATCCATATAGATTTCAATTTACGTCCTAGTTAAATAGTCATTTATATAGAACTTTTCCAGCCATCTTGACCGCTCAAAGTGCTTTACAGTACAAGACACAGCACAGACGTGGTTCTACTGAGTCTTGGCATTGCTTCTTCTGTCACAGACACAATCACACACACGGTGAACGCATCTGAGGCAACCTGGGCTTCAGTCTCCTGCTCAAGGACGCTTCAACAGGTGAAGTGTGAGGTCTTCATCAAACCACCGTCTTTCAGGTGGGCAGAAAACTTCAAACTTGACAGTCTGTGACAGCCAACCTCTCCATGTTTTGCCAGGTTGTTCAAGGAGAAAATGTTGACTGTTATCTAGCAATACAATAAATCTGCAGATGAAACATGAAATCAGAGATTAACATATCTAGTCACATATATGGACTGCTGATTATCTTCAGGCTGACTTAATGAATATGCTATAAATCCTCATCTTCAGCTGTCTTCATTTCACTGTATTCATGCTTTGTATATTAAACATTAGGCAAGAGAAGATCAGCTGCTCTAATTTAACTACAGTCAAGACTTACAATAGAAGATAATACCTCACGGATATAAGTTGAGTGCTGAAGCCTTAGTAAATAAGTGTCTTTGAAATGTAGTTATTGTCTAGTAACAGTTACTGGTAGCCTACACGCGTTCTTTTTGTCTTTCATTTGGCTCTAATCCAAACCACAGCTCATCGTGCTCCACAGCAGCCCAAGCCATGCGCTGTGTGGTAAATGTGGCAGCCCACTGCCCCGACGGAGTAACTGCAATTGCACCTCCACCACCTTGGACACGGTCGCCCATGTACTTCAGAGCCAACTTTGAGGCATCTGCAACTGGCCTACCTGTGAAAACAAGAAGAAAAGTTAAAAGACACACCTGAAGGACCAGTGTCGTCTCCGTAACTTAAAACAGAAGACTTTGCAGCCAGTTGTGATTTTATCCAGTTTGAGTGTGTGATGCGTTACCTCGTTCCACATGTGAGAGGATGAGTCTGGCCAGCGTGACTCTGAGGATAGATTCTCCATGGCCGGTACAAGATACCGCACCCACTGAATTGTCTGCATATCCTCCACAGCCTTTTTTTTAGTTTGTTTGTTTAAAACAAAATAAAACATGAACACAGGATGAAAAAAAATGTATGCCTGTTTTAACTTGAGTAGAAACCATGTTTTTCATGAGTAAATGAAGTCATACCAATGACTGGCGAGTCTCCGACTCTGCCGACCATTTTATTCCTGATTCCTCCAGTCGATGTTGCACATGCAACATTCCCAGAAGAGTCCAAAGCGACTGCACCAACAGTATCATGGACCCTGTGGATTAAAAATAGATGACATTTATAAAAAACAATATAAAGCACAACAAAACAGTTCCCTAAATATGTGTCAAATAACTACAAAACAGCATATGTCTGACCTGCAAATACAATTGTTTGCTCACACTCTCTTTTTAATGAAATATAAAAGTCATCAACAATTACTTGAAATCCCATATTATTATTAACAACCTCTTGATTCTAGTTTTATTGTGAACACATTAGATCAAATACATGGAATCCAACAGTGCAGATACACACCTCTGAAAGCTGAAGTCTTCCATCACTCCAGTAGCATAATTTTTATTCATCTCCCATTCTTTCTTCTCAAACTCGGACACCAGTTCGTCAGTGGGAACTGTCCTGATGCCAATGTTCTCTGCAAACAGGTTTGCACCTGTGTCTGTCAAAATGACATGGGAAGTCTGAAATGAAAGGAAAGGGAAGATATAAAATATATACTATTATTGTGGTATAGTTCGCATTATTTTTTGAATGGTTATTGAACAATTGGACAAAACATTTTATCACAAAAACAAATAAATAAAATGATGATGAAAAGAAGAAACATAAAAGACCTTATCCATCACTGCGCGTGCCAGTGACACAGGGTTGGCGATGTTCTTCACGGCAGACACCGCACCAGTGGCAAGAGTCTTCCCATCCATGATAATCGCATCCAGCTCCACTTTTCCATCAGCGTTTAGTGTTGCTCCGTGCCCTAGAGAGGACGACAGCTTTTAATTACGTTTTCACCTTCTTTTGTCCGCAGAGGTAAAAACTACAACAGAAACAAGTTTATTTTCAGTTTTAATTTGAAGGCCACAGGAGGGAGCCAAAGCAGCACAGAAGCAGCAACAGATCTGTGATGGAAAATGCCACATCCCTCAAGCTAAACTTCTGTTCTTGATGAGGTTCTACTTAGAACAGAACATTTACTCAGGACAGCACAACTCTCTCTGTTCACGTCATGGTTTTAGTCAAATGACCTTAGGTGCTCTCAGGATCCTGCATGGATTTATCTCCGTGGACATGGAAGTGATATAAAAACAGTGATTTTTGACGAGTGCAGAATAGATCTGAACCTTGATGGGCACTCCGACAGTGAAGTCCGTTACAAAGACTGATGATCCTCTCAGATGACTTTTAAAAGATTTTCTTTAACAAATTTTAATTGGTTCTCTCTCTCCCCATAATCCATGTTTTTCGAAATTTGCTCAATAGACATTATGTGATCTCGTTGAGAATCTGACCATAAATCATCCACCAATAAAAGAACAATCTTTAAATCAGTTCAAGTCAACATCATCCCCATCTCTGACTAACAATTAACACATGAGGTCATATTTTGTAGCGCTCAGATGGATGTCAGCATCACCACCTGCAGGTGGAGACAGTGTGCTGATAAAGATGGGTGGAGTATTGATGAAAAAGGCTATTGTGGAGAGATGAAAGTACTTTCAGTTTCAGTTTTAAACAAATTTATTAGAGCAAATAGAAGGTAATTACCCTGAAAATATAGAAAACTATAAGCCCAAATTAAAAAATTATTAGTGAGTTATTATATGTTTAAATAAATAGAAACCTGTGGGTGTTTATAGTCTTACTTGGACACGTTACAGATGTAACTAAAGTGAACAAAATCATTGCAGATGGTATAATGAGTCTCAGTGAGATAAATAATTGATGAGAATAATTTTGCATACCTGCATTAAAGACTTTATTGTCCTCCATAGACTTCACAGCTGCCTCAACAGCATCCAGTGCGCTTCCTCCACTTTTCAGCACTGAAAAACCAGCACGAGCGGCAGCTTTCACTCCTTCAACAGAATCCCTGGCCAGCTCCTCCGGGATGGCCCACGCCCCACCGTGCACTACCAAGACTGTTGACATTATCCAGTCCTGTTCAGGATAGAGACACTGGAATCTCACACAAGTATTCTATTATTAGATTATTATTATTATTTAATAAATTCAAAATTCAAATAAATTATCTTATGTCTGTTTCATAAAACAATAGATGTTATAAGACTATTAACTTAAGTCTTTCATTTGATATTTTATTAATCCATATAAGAAAAATACACTAATATAGATATTAACACCTAACCCACACACAAAGCAATCAAATGAATCCACTAGCACTGATTTTTAGAGGACTCATTTGCATCTGTGAGTCAAAGTGAAAATGAAACGTTTGAGTCAGGTGCTCTGGATATATTTATCATATTAGATATATTTATAATTTTAATTTACAAAAATAAAAAAAATACAATTCAGTTTATCAATCAATATTTATGTTATTTAAAATAATGTTCTGTCTACCATCTACATTAAATGCCGTTCAAACATTTTTGCCGAGATATTTGAATAATCAACCTGTAAGTATGTAAAGAGTATTGGATCAAATATGCTATTCTTGCTTGAAATACTTGAAGTATTTGTACAAAGGCTACAATTTTATTTTAAAAAGCATTTATTAGTTGTTTTTTTTACCAATCTAATTCTATGTTTTATAATTAGAAAAAATATTTAGTGCGCAGTCTTTTATCAAAACGAAACTAGATCCTGATATAGCACGATTTTTGAGGGGAAACAAAGTAAACACCTGTCTATTACCTCTTTAATGAATGTGGTTGAAAATAAAAGTAGTTTCGTTGTCATAGTGGGGTTTTTCCTACCTTTGATGCTTTTCACACTGGTTCTCAGCGGAGTAACGGTCTGCCGATGCCACGTGACCTGGACACGACTGCTTTGGTGCCACAGTTCAGACACGTTCACGTAGACTCCGCCTCCGACGCTGCCGTCCATTGAAGCAATGCGTCAGCGCGGCCGCCATCTTGGGCAGGGTAAAGCCGGCGTCCTCTGACAGAGCAGAGACCCATCAACGATTAAAATCACCAAAACTCACTTACCTTTCAACCGACTTTCAAGCCTTTTGGTTTTATAATAAAACCCAGACATATTTATGATACAACAAACATTGATTCATTATTCTATTTATGTCACATACACTTACTTATACTTAGACACACACCCACATGCATACATATACTGAATTTGTTATAAAATACTCAGAGAAATTATAAGGATGCTGAAAAAAGTGCTGAATAATATTAAATAAAATGTATATAACATATATAAATAGATTAATAATAGTATTAGAGCAAAAAATAAGTTAATAAAGGAATTAGTTGAAAAAAAAAACACACACACATACTCTCACAAACAAAAGGAATGCCTAAATTAAAAATGTAGCAAAATACCTCAAAAACAAAACCCTCTACCCTTTATATAAAATTCACAACATTGAAAACCTAGGGCAGCATGGTGGCTTAGTGGTTAGCACTGTTGCCTCACAGCAAGAAGGTTCCTGGTACGATTGCTGGCCTGGAGGGTCTTTCTGTGTGGAGTTTGCATGTTCTCCCCGTGCTTGCGTGGGTTCCCTCCGGGTACTCCGGCTTCCTCCTACAGTCCAAAAACATGCAGGGTAGGATAATTGATCATACTAAACTGCCCATCGGTGTGAATGTGAGCGTGATTGGTTGTCTATCTTTGAATGTGGCCCTGCAATGGACTGGCAACCTGCCTTTCACCTACTCTGCCTCCGACAGACCCCCGTGACCCGGAGACAGATTAAGCGGGTATAGATAATGGATGGACGAAAACCTAATCTACTAATATACCTGCAACAACACAACTTTGCACATCTTCTTTCTCAAGCTGTAGCGTGTGGAGTTTAGCAATATGGTGTACTTTAAATGTTGTTGTATTGCTTCCAGTGCTATGACAATAAGGACATTAATACGTATATATATATATATATATATATATATATATATATATATATATATATATATATATATATATATATATATATATATATATATATATATATATATATATATATATATATATATATATATATATATACAGAGGGAGAGACTATCCCTTTTAAGACAGGGGTACACCATGGACAGGACCCCATATAAAAAAACCACCTACACTACATTACTGACAGGAAATTACAGGTCATTACTTGACCAACAACTTCCCTATTTGAAGCATATGTTTGCTGTATGTGAAATCAGTAATGCTTAACTTTTACCAGTAGAGAGCTGTAAGAACCTGCTGAATGCTTAGTCTAATAAATGCATGACACATTTTAAACAACCATCCCGAATATTATTTATTAGGAGCATCACCTCTGACAACGAAATGTACATGCACAACTTTTCTCTCCACAATTTTTTTTTCTTTGATATCCTGGTAAGGAAGTACTTACCTGCAGTGAGTTTATAGCTGTATGTGTTGTATCTGTCTTAAAACTAACAAACAAAACAACAGTTTTTTCAACAGGCGCCAGGAACACACATTAAAACTCATCATCATTACTGTTAATGGCTACAGCTTGACTACGACTAGTAATGACTACAATGATTATCAGTGTCAATTGTTTTATTGACAGAATTCAAATCAATGAAGGTCCAGTAGGCATGAAATGTTGAAAGAATGCAGACAGACAACAGCCTAATCCATTGCATTGGGATGTCAAGCAGAAAAAACAACTTTAACCACCTTTTCCAGTGTCTAATCCTTCCTGTTTCAGTGTGCTGGAGTCACCTCATGGAGGAAGCTTCACTATTTGAAGCGCCACATATATGTTTCTCTGAGATCTGTAATTCTTAACTTTGCCCAGTAGAGAGCTGTAAGAACCTACTGAATGCAGAGTCTTAACCAATGCAAACTTATTTTAAGAATCTTTACCAAATGTAATATACATATGAAGTGCATCAGATGTGACCAACCAAATGTACACGCACAACTTTGCTGTTCACATATTTTTTTAAATCTTCTATTAATGGTGAGGAAGTGAAATGTTGAGTTTATGTCTGTCAACATTCTATCTACTTTTTTTGCTTTGTTGTTATTGTTTTTTTATTTTAAATAAACTTACAAACACATTACTGAAGCACACAAATAAAAAAAAAAAAAGGGCGAAGGTTACCTAAAAGTGAAACATTATGTACATTTCAGAATTATTCATCAGTGTGAGACATCAGCTGTGAACCATGGCGAAGGAAGCATGATGGTCTGGCTGTTCTGCTGGATCAGGGCCTTGACTTGACTTCACCCTGCATTCTGCAGCACCATGCAGTGCCCTTTTGGTGCACGTCTAGTTGGGCAGGGATTCATCCTACAGCAAGATTATGACCCTAAACACAAGTCCAAGCTATGTTGGATCTACTATAAGAAAAAAGAACAAGATAGTAAGCTTGAAAAGATGAAGTGGCCAGCTCAGTCTGTGGCCTTAAACCCTGCCGAGCTACTGTGCTCCTCAGCAACAAGAGGTGGGATGAACTCTTTGAAGAATATTTGACTTCCATTGGGGAAAGAGTACCAAAGAATGAGTTTGTTCAGCTGTTATCCTGGCAAAAGGTGACTACTTTGATGAGTCAAACATTTGGAACATTTTTGTTTATAAAATAATTCCATTATTTCTTTTTTCTTTCAGTCCTTTCAGTCCTTTTCCTTTGTCAGTTGTTTTGTATCCTCTATGCTTTTATTTCAGAGTACAATACAATGCATAATATTTTATATTGTGTGTGTGTGTGTGCGTGCGTGCGTGTGCGTACCTTCCTTTTTTTTCTTTTTCTTTCCGTGTACATTGTTCACAAATCACAATTCGGATTTACTCGGCTCAGTTTAGTTTGCAAGATGTTGGCTTCAGCATGACATTCATGAAACTTTATTAACTCTTCTCACATAACTTAACCCCTAAAAACAGCAAGACTGTATTATTTTGTCAAATTATGGCGATCAATTACCATAAAGAATATGCTGTATACAACGGAAATCTTGTGCGCAGAACGCATCGTCTTGCGCTCTGCACCATGCGTGAACGTGTTTCTCCATATAAAAGAATGATCTTTTATCTCTGCTGTACACGATATCAGCCTGTCTTGCACAAATAAGTGCCTCCTTTCTCGCACAGTTGCTGACGGGCGGGGAGGAGCGCTCTCTGTGAGCCTGAGTCTGGCAGGTTGCCGATGAGAGGCAGCAGGCAGCGGTGGTGGAGATGGGCTCACAGCTCTGAGTCACAGTTCATCCTCCAGTCAGGTATTTTGGAGATCCTGGACGTTTCCATTTTTTTTTTTTTACTGTGGGGTTCTGTTGTTGTTCTGCGTAAAAGACCGACAGGCAGACAGCGGCCAAGAAAACAGAGGAGCGAGAAGATTTATAGTTGCGTACCCGCGCTCAGCACTCCCGTCGTCTCACCTGCTCTGTCGGTGAAGAGGTCCGACTTGATCACCATGCATCCAGATAAGTGCTTACCTGAACTGGTGGCTGAGAAGAACAGTTTGGACCCCTCTTTTGTGCATGCGGTGCGCCTTCTTGCAGAAGGTAAGTCAGGTATTTCTTTGGTTTAGGCTGAAGGTTACGGGCTTGACTAGAGATGTTGACCATGCTCCATTTTTCTGAAAGCACCATTGAATTGAATTTTGTGTGAAGTACAGTGACTTCAGTTCAACACGTCGCCCCTTGACTTGACTTTGCTTGTTGGATGGGAGGGAATTCACTGTGTCTTGCATTCACTTCTTTTTGGTTGCCCAGCAGAACTTTGTGAAAAAATGCTTTGAGTAGAGAAAGTAAAGCGTGCTCTCCAATGCAAGGCCCCGGCAGGCAGAAAATGAATTGAAAAACCTCATGAAGCACTTCTACCTGGCAGCAGGACAAGCACAGCGAGAGGACTAATCACCTTAATTGTGTGATGGAGAGGGTTTAAGATCTGCCTTTAATCCTCTGACAAATGCAGCAAACTGCCAGCTGTTCTCCATCCAGCAGATTTGTGTAAACATTGAGATTCTGAAGTTTATGTATCCTCTCAGTAATTTCTTTTGTTCGACCTAGAAAAACTGCAACAGATCAGGGCAGGAGGCTGGCTCTGATCTGCAAAAACAAAACAAAAAATCAGTATGTACAACTGTATCACTGTAGTGTTCTCTAAAGCGATGGAGACGTTTGTATGTGTTTACTGAAAAACCTTGTTTTGATTTGGGGTTTTTAGAAAAGATATACATCTTTTTTCGTTAATGTTTTTATGCACCCACAGACCAATACAGGAATCTGCTTTTTGGTAAACTTTCTTAAACAGGCACATTAAGATAATCAAATATTATTCTTGTAATCATTGCGGGCCACTTCTTCTGTCACTCACCAGCATGTTGGATAAATGTGTTCAAGATTACCGAAAAAACTAGTCTCCTGTCTTGCCTCCGTTAATGTGTGTCCAACTGGTGATATTCAGGTTCAGTGTAGTAAAGCATGTCATACTTAATATAACCTTGGTTTCATTCATAAGATCTGTTAAAATGAAACTATCAGCTTAAAGGAACCACAAGAAATCAACCGTGCAAGTTCACCCGAAAGATAATATATCTGCATTTCTCTGAAGGTTATTATTGATGACACATCCTTTGCAGGGCATGTACAGAACTACGGATATATATTTTATATACCCTCGTAACCTTAACTGTAATGTGAATAGTTAATTGAAGTGATTTCTTAAGATTGTCCCACATAAACCGCTGAAATCTTACTGTTTTAACTTCTTTAGAGAAAAAAAAAAAAATCGGTGAAATCACACTGTTCTGAGATTAATGCGCTGCAAAGGGACAGGGTGTTTGAGCTCTGGAGCTCCGTCCCCCCTGAGCTTTGCTTTTGAAATGTGTTGATGAGGCACCTGACAGTGCCGCTCTTGTCGCTATAGGGTGCACATGGGATCATCTGTCACACCGTACTCTTTTCTAGACCGACTCAGGGCTGATTCGTTTAGCCAGAATGCAAACGAAAGCATGTGTCAGTTAACATATTAAAATGGGTGCTCTGTATAAGTTCACACGCTGACAGTTTTCCCATTAATATATTCATTTCTGTCAGTTGAAGCAGCTTTTGTAAATTAGTCAGCGATGTGAGACTGTCATGTGCAGTACACAATACAAATGAACACATACATAAATGGTATATAATTAAAAGCAATGGCTTTATTAAGTGGCATATGCAATATTTACCTGAAAGACTCCAACAAACCTGCTCACCACAGAAACCTCGGGTCGTATGCATCATCCACACCATCTGACTATCAGGGCAGCCAGGCAGTTGTCTTACATCAGCTCTGAGAATATTGGAAAATGCACGCTGGACATGAATTGATCATCATGATTTCATCTCCTTTTGTTAGTCTTTGCCCATGGAAAATGCCAAAGCTTGCATATCTGCGGGCAGCAAGACAAACTGCTTTCACAGGTTTATGGATTCACAGCTATTTATCACTGCATAGAAAGGCATGTAATCCTTCATTATTCAAATCATGCACAATAAACTGAAAAACATGGATTTACTATGGTCTCAGTTAACATCTCCATATTTATGAAAGAATTATCACCGTTTGTAATAAATCACGTCCCTTCTGAAATCATTTGTCTTTCTTTGAGCAGATATAAAACTGTTTGGATTGAAGGTCCTTTTTGGCTGTAAACTAAGGCTGGGTTCAGATAATTCGCTTCTGAATATGAGGGGAAGCTCCATTCTGGGTAAAACTGAAAATGACAATTATTTGAAAAATTTCCGTTGCATACGGTGAATTTAACTTGCTAATTCTTGTTGCTGAGCGTTTTCTCAAGCCTCCACGAGCACAGTCGGTTCATGTCAGTGTAGACAGTGAGGCTAATGACTGTTCAGACTGACAGATAAGCCAGATAGTTGTTTTGTTTTCAGTTTCAACTTACTGAAGAAGTGTAGTGTTTTTCAAAAGATTTGTGGAAGTCAGAAACAAGAAAGGCAAGCCTTTAATGGATCCCACAGGTTTTCTTTGCTAGACTCGCTTACGTGCCAGGTATGAAAACCAGTGGGATTCCTAACAAGCAGAGATGGAGAGAGGAAGAATCAGATGGACACAGAGACCAGCATCCGCTGTTAAAAGAACAGCAAAAACAAGAGTATATGTGTTTGTATGTATTTTTGTCATTGATTTATATATTATATATTTGTTGCATCACAAATTCTACTTTAACATTATCACTAACCTTTTTCTTTTTTTTAAAAGTAACATAATATCTGAAAAGCCATCTCGAGTACATGTAGCCACGGAGAGAATCCACACGATTCTGAGTGCTGCTCCTAATCTCAGTGAATTAGGACCAACGCAAAGAATAAAACAAAAACACCAGAGAGGGACGTCACAAGAAAAACCTCGTCTGTTGAGCTTATTGTTGTATTTTTCCTTCAAATTCCTAATTTTTTTTTTTTAACTGTTAAAAGAGACTGGATTATGTATTTTGACTTCAGCTCAAAGTTATTCTGTCGAGTTTCTTTTGTGGAAGGCTACTTTGTGTAAACTTACAGCACTTCAGTCCACATCTTATGTGAATCATTTCTGAACCAAATTCAAATCAAATTCAAATTTAAATCAATTCAATTCAATTCAATTCAATTCAATCACATAGTACATACTGTGCATATAGAGCCATAGAGTGTGTGTTGTTAGTAAGCAATGTGTCACTGTTAAAGTAATTATGCTATAAGATGATTTGAGCTTGAAACTGGTCACACTCGAAATTTTCCCAGAAGTCGCACATTATTGTGTAATTCTTGCATACTGCAGATTGAGCATTTGTTTGAGTACCGAATACTGCAAAATGTGTTTTGGTAAAAACATTGTGCACTAATAGAATGTGGTTTTGAAAGTGGTCTAGTTCTATATCAGCATATCCAAGGGAATGGACCTGGGTCTCCTCACACACACAAGATAAACTCTACAGAAGAAGAGTGTGATAACTGAAGGCTCTTCTTCCTATTCTACGTCCGGAAATGCAAGGAAAAATGAGCCTGTGAGTGAAGCGCTGTGCTGCTCAAGTGTAGAACTCTGACGTCTTTAAGATACAATGAAGTTGACCTTTTAGGCCTTCGCATGTGAGAATATGAATATAATTACGAATTTAGAAGCTAAGACTGGAGAAATATGGTCTCTATGCCTTCCTGTTAATCCTCATCAGAACTCTCGCTGCAGCCTTTTTGGGGGCACTCGGGGCTTTTCGGTGTAATTTATGGACAGAATAATAGTAAAGAATTTTTGTAGTCCAATCATGAAGTAACAAATGCACTGATTGGTTTTTCTGTATCACTCTGAGGCAGAATGTCCCTAATTTTTGATATAAAACATGAGAGATGGCAGTCCTAGAAACCTGTTTAATGTAAGAATTAAAGGATAAATCCTAGAAAAAAATAACTCCAAGGTTCTGATTGTGCCACAGGAATGTAACACAGACTTGCAGTTTCTTAGACTGACAAATTACTCTGAGTGTAGTGAATTCACTAAGTTGTTATGTCAGAGAGACCTGGCAGCACAGTCTGGTTAGGGAAATGTGTAGGAAGGCAAAAAAGGAAAAAGAAAATCGGGACACTGGATAACCTGTTAAATATCACATAATTGAACATGTGTTATCCACACATCACAATGTTTAATTATTTGTTTAATAACATCATATCAGGGTACTTTTCCCAGGAAGTATCCAGGTAAAAAGGTAAAATTAATGAGCAGTTAGATAAAGTACAATCCAATTATGATCCAGCATTTAAATGACAGTTTTTAAAAGGTTGTCTGGCTAACAAAATCATTAGATCGCATCATATCTTCTCTTCTATAAAGTCTTTCTCTTGGACCTTAACTCATGTGCACACGGTGGTGCAGAGGAAGAAACTCCCGTTTCACATGAAGACATTTCCAGTAGGAAGAGACTCAGAGACTCAGACAAACACAAACCCAACCTGAGATACCTGGTGTGGGAAAGGGGATAACAGAAGAAATTTTGGTAAAACATTCTTCCACCAAAGTCAGGTGAGACAAGCAAGACACCAGATGGTGTTCAAGCTGATCTTGAGCTGAATTTGACTGTACAGTGAACTCGTAGATGTGGCGCCCTTTTGATTATTTCTCCAATAACTTATTTTTTTATATCAAGTGTATGGCGTCCAAAAGTTATTTTACTGTCTCAGTTTAGTCAGAACCTCAAATCAAACCAAAAAAAAATTGAAAACATCAAACATGTTTGATATTTATTGCTCTCATCTGCAACAGAAAACCTCAAATAGCCAACGAGAGCAAGCAGACTGCAGGACCACTTACCGAATGCGTTATATGTTACAGATTCCTCATCCAATGGAATATAAAAAAAAGACCAGTTTGTGAATGTGTGTCCTTATTATGCCTCATACAAGACATGCCACGAAGGGTTTTTATGTGAAATCTGTCTGTGGAATCACCACTGTGAAACTGCTGACAAGTGTGCGGTCTCACAGTCTGGCAAATCATCTAGTGTGCAGGTTCAGAGGGTCATAATAAGAAAAATCGGCTGAGACTCTCTGCAGTCTCCTGTGTTTTTAAAATCAGTTAATATTTGGAACTCATGTAGTCTGCAGTCACCCTCAGATCAGCATCTTCAGTTCAGACTACATCCCAATCCAACATGTATGTACCTGTGGCGTGGCGCATGAACAAAAAAAGAACTCATTAAATTTGGGTGAATTACTTTCAGTGTTGATTTAGTTCTTCGTGGTGGCTTCATGATGCTGTATGATGTGGAGGGATGATCTTATTACCCATCAGATTCCTCCCTGATGGTATTACAATAATAGTATGAATGTAAACACCTAAACTGCTTCAATTTCCACTTTGCAGTTCATTTTTCACAGCACTGTACGCTGTGCGTGATTGATTCGTCAGACTAATTTGGGTGACATCCTGCCTAAGAACTCCACTTATCTCCCATCGCTATTGTTCATAAACTGGGACTCACTTTTACCACATATCCACAATGGCCTGTTCAATATCCGGCAGTCGCCCAGGCCCTACCGACGGATAAATGGCACAGAGAGGTGCGAACTAGCAAAAGGACGCAAAAATTACATCTCAATCAAAGAGAGACATTTAATCCCATTTTCAGCATTTGGCCGATATTCTTATAATGAGTCTGTGGGTCAAATAAGATTAAATTCCAAGGTTACAGCCATTACAGGCAACAGAAACAAGTGGATGAGCCGATTCTGCAGCACTCAGACAAAAGATACTAGATAGCAGATGATATCACTGTGCCTACACAAATAAAAGTCCTAAAAAAGGAAATAGAGACTCTTAGAAATCAAATAATAGAACTACTTCAAACGCAGTAGGGTTTTTTTTGTTATGTTATTGTTAACTGCTGTTAACTGAGGCATATATGAAATGACGTTTAGTCAGTTGTTCTTATGTTTTGTTCTTTCACGTTTGCACAGTTTTAAATGAACCTCAATATGTATTTTCATACGAAGCATCGTTATTTACGTATGCATTAAGTTTTATGTGTAAAGAAATACGTTAAGAACCATGTGAATAAAATCAGTCCTGAATTATCACATCACGAGTAAAAATTGAGCTGTTTTGTTCATCTCAATTACCGCTAAATCAATGAACGATAAACATTTTAATCAGAAAGACAATTAATGCTTTTGTTTCAAGCTTTTTCACACTTTTTTGGTGAGAAATAATCACGTTTGGACACGAGTGACCAGCGGCTTCATGTGAACATTTAGTAACAGCAGAAAGCAAATGCAAATTAAGTTGATTCTCTGTCTTTTTTTTTTTTTTTATTATTATTGTAATATTCCTCTGGTAGATTATAGAAAAGTTAGTAATCTGTTCATTCACTTTACAGACCTGCGTCATTCTGTTCGGTGTTACAGGAGGGCTCGAGCCCATCCCAGCTGTTACTGAGGTGAGCTGCACCGTCGGGTTGCCAGTTCACCACAGGGTCACACAGAGACAAATAGAAGAGAATACCTGATCAAAGAGAATGAGAGTTTGAGCCATTTCGAAGTATAAATGAATAGCACTTTAACAAGCACAGTATATTTTGGAAAACACATAACCATGTAAGAATAAAGGACCAAGGGATGATGTCATAAACTGAGTGTTTTTCATCAATGCCTCAAGCAATCGTAAAAAAATGCTGATCGCCGAAGCCTTGTCGTGATTAAAATGTGCATCTCTTTGCGCTTACTTTCTAATTTGTGGGAAAAGTAATTACTCTTTCACTTCACTCTCCAGCAGCTCACGTTCAGTGAAGCCTTTGAAGATGACATAATTGCACTAAGAGTCTCATACTTTTGCAGCCTGTCATCTGTTGTATTTGGCTCAGTGCAGCTCATTTAAATACGAAACAAAACAAAATATCATTTTATCCAAACAGAGGTGCTTATTTTCAACCCTCTTCATATTTCAGTTCATCACTCCAGGCTGGAAAAGGCCAGACCTAATTGCACATCTCATAGTTCACCCCCCACCCCCACTAGGTCTTCTGTGTCAGACAGAGCACCATTGTTACATCTTTCAGTGTTTGATGTGAACAAGCAATCACGTATTGGAGAGTAATTACACTGATTCATTTTTGCACCCAGTGTGAAGTCATTATTGTAGATATACTGTTCAGTAGTCAGAATAAATTAGTGAATAATTAAAGCTTCTGCTAAAGTGAGCTCTCAGCAAAGCTATTTCTTTTAAGTGTCTGACTCTAAAAGTAGTAGGGATTTTATTCAACATTGATTGGTTCACCATTGTGCAGACAAACTTTCTGATATTTTTGGAAATCCACTAACAATACAGAGCGCTTCCAACGTGATTGATTGCTGTTACTGAGCTATAGCCTGAACAAATGCAAAGCCAAATCCAACTATCCGCATGCGAACTTTGCACAAGTGAGGGAGATCAAGCATGGTGTTCAGTAATTGCTTGTCCAACAGTCCACAGGTTATGCAGGTTTTTCATTTGTGCATTTTTTTTTAACTAAAAGGGTGAGCCTAATTTATGAAAATTAAAAAAAAAAGAAGAAGGTGGATGCTTACTGTGTGGATGTATTTGTCTACACGAAGCCCATGTCGGATTCTTGGACAAACCGGAGTTTACTGCACCGGCTGCGATGGTGTGCGTGGTCTGTTTGATCTCATCAAATCTCTGTGTGGCATGACAGTGCAGCAGAGTGCAGATTAATTGGACCTATGTTGGAAGGAATTAATGCTGATTGGATTCATTAAGGTGTCTCATATTATCACTGTATGGCTGCTTTCTCTGGATTTATGTTTCTCTGTCGACTTATCAGAACCCCCTCCCCCGTGAAGACACAAGAGACAATTTAATATCAACAAAATCATCTAGGACACATACTTTATAAATGGCTGGTAGTCAGCAGCAGAAAAACTGCATGCTTTAGCAACATGGACTCTGTAGTAAACAACAACTGGAACGCAATATAGCTACAATGGGAGGATAAACAGCAGCGCAGTAAACATATCATCCTCTACAAATAATGCAGCTCCCGTTTCCCTTCTTTATGCTGCTGAACAGCACACATGATACTTTGAACTGATAATATCTCAAACACTGAAGGTGACTTCTGTTTGTTCTTTTTCTTTTTCTTTTTTGTGCCTCGAAGTAAACTTTACCACAGCTTCTAGTGAATTTCAGACTTCACGAACAAGGGCAACCTGTGAAGGATAATCAGAAGAGCGCAGTCTATGACAGCATGTGTGTTCCTGGCATATCAATGACATGTTTGCTTTTTTTTTTTTTTTTTTTTTTTATTTACGTGGGAATATATAGTTCAGTTTTAATTTTTTTCTGATGGTACTGCATGTCTGTTGAGCGGAGAAGAAGGGAAAAGAATAAATGAAAGAAAGCTATGTCAGCAGTGAAATAAATAAAAAAAACAAGTCTAAATAAAGTCTAAATAAAATCATAAATATCCTACGCTTGTGTTTACCATTTTTCTGGTGTCCTTATAAATCTACTTGAAAATGTTCCTCGGGCTCTTTTGATTCTCCGTGTCACTGCGTACAGACCAAAGCCGATGTATTTAACCTTAAGCCCTGGCAGGCTGACAGAGCAATTTCTCTCCTTTTCAGCAAAACCTTGTCTTCCAACTTGTAAAGCTGCACACATTTATCTGGTAGCTGCCCAGTTAAACTAGTGTTATTTATTTATTTTTTCCCCCCTCTTGGCCGCTGATGCAGCTTGGGCAGCGCAACAGAGAGGATCAAGAACACCAGAGTAGCCACTGAGCGCGTTTTACTCATTCAGTCCCCCAACTGAGATTTCTTTTTTCATCCAGCTTGAGGACTGAAACCATTGACCTTCAAAGCACACTGTCGTTTCTATGATCTTTAAGATCCCGCTGCTTCTCATCCCATATTTGACAAAGACCATCGCAGTGTGCACGTTTCTTTGGATTAGATTTTGTAAGCTCATTTTCCTCATTTTCTCCCTATTTTTCCCCCTCACATGCATTCATCTTCTGAGTTCAAGGCGCCGCTTCTGGCCACAATAAAGCCGTTTCTTCTTCATCACTGTTCTAAAGCCCAGTTGTTTTTGCTGCCAAAAGAAAAAAAAAATGTTTACCATCATCACTTAGATTTAATATAGAGCTCATTTGGAAGTGAAATATTTTTCAATCAAAACATTATGCGGTATAAAGTCCGACAGACGGACACCCAGAGCTCATCTTTCAGGATATCAAGAACCGAATCTGCAGGGGAACCTGGATCTGGGGTTTTACAATGAGCGGCCAATGAGTTTTTTTTTTTTTTGTTTTTGTTTTTTTGATGGGATGAAGAAATGCACATGAAAATGACCGGAGCAATCCTTTGTTCAAGCATCCATATGTTTAAGCGTTTTCTCTATGTTGACTTTGTGTCAGTACTTCAGCATTATAAACCAGCTGCTCTTGAGAGCTTTGTCACTTAAATGAAATCCAATTTTGGGGCATTTTTTTTTTTTTTTTTTTAAAGTAAGTGGTACCATAATTCATCCCTAAAGAACAATCCTGTCAGCAGCTATTCTAGTGGCTCTTTCAGGGGTGCGTTTTAGAAACAGAGAGCTCTAATATGAATTTTATATTCTTTATTCTTTGTCTTCAGACTGAACTGAGTATAACTGAATATTTATACAGTTAACTCTTTAACAGATGATGTAGGTAACCTAAGGAAACACTTCAGAGGTAGTCTTTTTATTTGTCATGAATGTGTGTAGCAGTCAAAGTGAGGCGGCCACCTGAGCCCCACACTTTGTCCGGTCGATGTGTAGATACAGTTTTTATGTTTTCATCTTCTCACTGTATTATATCACAGATTATGATCATTTGTGTAGCTTTCACCTCTTGACTCGACCGTTAAATGCATCTATTTCTGCGTGATTCCATGACTGTTTGCGTGCACTGTGCTTTTGAGGTCTATCCAGAGATTTTCAAAGATGTTTTGTTTGAAGGTTTTCAAGGGCGGTGGTGAAACCTTAAGTTTGGACCTCTTGAGCGACTCCATTGAGGATTTTTTTTTTATCCTGTTCTAGTAGATATCATCCTTTCATCTTTAGACAGGTATTTGCAGGTATTCTCATCAAAACATCTTTCTCTCTGCCAAATGCCAATACCTTGTAACACTTGCTTTGACAAACTCAAAGCATGATTAATGAAATACAGAGCAGCACATCTGGGGAGGGGGGTCTTTTCATGAAATTCTACAATAACCTTTTCTTCAAATATTTACTTGAAACGATTCTAATCACATAAAATACATCTGGCTTGTGTAGATGGGCATTCCCGTTTCAGGGTCTGCTGTATCGTCTTGATGAGCAGGGCTTTTGATTTGTCTTTGTGGAAATCCTTTGTGTGCTTCTAGCAAGGATCTTGAATTGTCTTTCAGAACTGAACTCTACCTTCTTCATTCCTCTTAACTGTAATTTCACAATCACATTACGAACTGAGGAAACAGCAACCCGCCAGCTATTTGATAGTGTATCTCTTTACACCATTCTCTTTTTCGTGAGCATCAATTATTTTAATTGTCAGTTCAGGCAGCCTGTTGCTGCTGATTGTTGGGAAAAGGCTTCAGGAGCACTTATGGAATTTCGAGGTCACCTGAGTTTTCGTGGTGTGGATTTTGTAAAAGCCATTGCCTTAACAAGCTAATCAAGGCATAAAACCTTGGCAGAGAATTAAAACTTGAGAGGTTTCCTTTCTTATTTCAAGCTGCTTGAATTTGTTCCTTGTGATTTTATAGGTATCAGCAAAAACAAGCAATTGCACTTCTTAAAATATTTCCAATTTGACACCATTTTAGTGACTAATGGCACTCTGGGATCATTAAGCTTCATTTAGAGTCCCAGATTTTAAGGGGATTTTGTTAGTTTTAAAGTTTAATTTCTCTTTATTGACAAACGCCTTCCTTACCTACATAATTTACAGATTCATACAGGTGGGTTAAAGCATTTTAGCTTCACAGAGACGTCTATCTACCATACGCCGAGTGTGGAAGTCTAAGTTAGTGACTCTCTTCACTCTAACTATTAATAATAAGCAACAAAGGAAGACCCCTGCAAGTTGAATAACAAAGAAAAGTATTGTGTTGTGACTGTTCGAGTTAAAAGGCTGTAAAAAATATTCTTCCAGTAGCTGAAATGAAGGAAAAGGCAGTCCAGACCTGCCTCTCATCGAACTGGAAAAAGCCTGGTCAACTGTTCAGGAGATCATGCAAAGTTATAGAAGAAAACTGCAGTTTTAGTTTAACTTTCTCTGTGTTGTACAGGGATTTCTGCAAAACCACGAGGGCTCAAGTTTGTTGTGAAGTGGGGCAAAGCAAACTTATTATACAAGAGCTTCTGTTGTTATGTAGACTGATATTACTGAATCTTGGGACTACACAGCTTGATGTAAAAGGACATATCAAGAGGCAACAGGGTAATACAACATTGTTAAGTATGAAAAATGACCCCATATGCAGCCGGGCAACAAAATACTGTGTATTATATTCACTGGGTGATGCAAAGCGCAGTTGAAGTAAGCTCCTCCTAACCTAACCTGTCCTAACATTACACTGGAGATGTTGGAGATTTTCTTTTTTTTCAGTCACTTTCCAATCAAATGTATCCATTTTCTTTATTTTGCTTTTTCTCCAGAGATTGAGAAGCATGAAGCCGATGAATTGAGAAAAGACGGAGATGTGAAGAAATACCTAGATATTATCAGCAATAAAAACATCAAGCTTTCCGAAAGAGTTCTTATTCCTGTTCAACAGTATCCGAAGGTAAGTAACACAGAAACCGTCTAAGTCTTTTGGCAACAGTATTTTCAAGTCATTTGAGCAATGAAACTAAATGGCAAAAAGCGGGGGGAACCCATCCACATTTAATACACACTAACCTTGTTTGTGTGTGATATTTTTTCAGTGATTTTGGTGGTTAATTGGTGGATGGAGCCTTTTAATCTGGGCATTCAGCTTGGCTGCACCTGCTCACGAACGCCGTTTGAATTGAAAATGCCTCTGAGCCTTAAACTGGCTTAAAGAAAGACCCGGGGCGGTGTCTGTTTATTTTGATGTAGTCATCAAAAGCCAAAGTTTTCAGCAGACTAAAATACCCAAAGGTACAGTGAAGAACAGTGATCATAAATCACACTGTGACACTGTGCTCATTATTAGGAGTTATGCAATGTCAGTACCGACAAAGTCTGAAATGTAGCCTAATGAGGCTGCTCCATCAGGCAGCTCAGCAATAAACACTGGTGTTTGAGGAAAACCAAAACACTTTAGTTTCACTGCAGTCAAAGGAAACTCCACAGAAACCCAACTTTTGCATTTGCATACATTTATTCGATCTTCGAGCAGATGCATCCTATAATATTCATATTGTAGCTCATTTTCTCATATATTTAAACTCAGGTACCTATAATTCAATAAATGACTGCTCAGAATGAAAACAAGATTTGGTTTATAATTGGCTATTTATTTTAAATGTTTGTGGATTTTTAGAGTTGAAAACGCAGAAAATTAAACAAGAATTATTAACTAAATATGAAGAACGTGGTTTCGGACCTGTGTAAAAGTCTTGTGTGCTGCAGATTTGTTTTTTTCTTTTTTTCTTTTGGCAAACAAATTAAATGTAGCCAGCTGTTCTTGTTTTACAGATTCCAACAGACATTAGGAGCAGCTTTTTGTAGCACAGAAGATCCTAATCCCAAATATTGTTTACATATTGTTTTGCCAAAGCTTCATTTTGGCTAGTGAAAGGAAATCTTCAGTAATTTTGGCACCGAATTGCAAAATATTAAATGACAAATCAAGAGAATACAAACATTAAACGCACATCCCTGTGAGCTACTGAAAACCAACTAAGTTGTGCAATAAGCATTTAAATGTCCACTGATTGTATTGTGTTTTCTTTTTTTTATAAAATCCTCATGGATGATTTTTTGGATGCTTGTTGAAAGAATAAACAATCTCGTGAGCTACAGCGCCTCACTCTAAAATATTGTCAAGGTAACACTGTAGGTCTAGTTCATACGAGGTGCTTTTAATCATATCACACCCTCATATTGTATTCTTTATTCAGGAATGGTTTATTATTTTATCAATTGTTTTTTAACAGTCATGCAAAAGCTGTTAAATGTAATAAATACATTTTAGCCGGCGCAGTCTGTACAAAGTTATTTTTTGAAACCATCCCTGACTGATCAGATGTTACGTAACAGTTCTATTTTGTTTTCATTTTTTACCAACTCGCTCAGCCAACTTTATGTAGCCGTGACAGCGACAGGGCATTGTGTATCTTTAGACACAACATGTGACCATCCAGTAATGGTGGTAGTTTTTCAGATGGAGAGTTAATACTAATTCACAGGCTTATTGTTCGGTAATGCACACGCAGACACACCTGCTAGTTGCTTTCTTGCTCTTGCCGGATATTCCTCATCCTTGAGCAAAGCCTTGGCACACAAGCTTTGCTTTAGTCCTCAGAGCCTGCAGGGTGCTCCATAGAAATCAATCAGCTGTTTCTTCCTCAGGTCAGTGTTGAGTAAGTGATTAAGCATTGTTCAGGAACTCTTCACTCTATTAAATTGATTTTAAATCTTCCAAAAATGCCGATTTAATTAGTTTCTTGGGGAAAAAAAGATCCACATTGAATTTGTGTCTCTGTTGTGCCTCTTGCAGTCCAAATCCCACATATTTTCCTCTTAAAAAGCCCTGCAAACTGAGCAATTTCCTTCATTTTAGTGCACATTTTTGTGTGCAAGACTCCGAGTGAACATAACCTAAAACTTAAATAAAATATTCTATTTATTTTTATGACTGTATTAGTGTTACAGGCAAAGGAGAGGCCGTGCATTTACACGTATACATTTTTTGTCAAACAGTTAAAAACAAGAGATTCCGATTAAAGATACCAGCTCTAAGGAAAATGTATTTCCACTGTTGGAGACTATAAATCACAAGTGCACTGAATTTTTTCAAAGATAGAAAACATTTTTTTTTCTTTTTCTTTTTTAATTCTAATTCCACCTGATGGTTAATTACATTCACTTAGTGTCCCGTGTGTGAACTTGCCTCTGATTAGATGTTAAGTGAAAAGCAGCGAAGCTCAGAAGCAAGAAACCTAAAAACCACTGAGGCACGTAACAGCAATGTAGAAATGCATTGTATAAGCAAGAGAGAAGAAAAAAAAAAGAAGAAGTCAGATATAGAAAGCTGTGGTCCACAATGTTTCTTTGATACAATAAACTGAGTTGCTTCAGCTCTGTAAAGCAAGCAAAGCTCCAGTCCAGAGGGACGGAGCTGCTGTCCAACGACAGCTTATGTGACCTAATTGCACAGTCAGCACCCCATAAGACTGCAGTGTCATTGTCTTAAACATCTTGGTAACACTGCACTTTCATTTAATGATAGTTAGCCACATTAGGCAAGTCTTTGAAGTGCAGGACTCACTCCGATGATGAGGAAAATCAAAAAGAAAAAAGAAATATGTGCAGAGCTTCTAGATCAAAAAGGAAATATTAATAGGTGGAGCACGTGTTATGTATTACATCAAGTCCAGAAGATATTCAGGACACTACAGTAGCACACGCTGATACAGAAATATATGCTTATGCCTATACTAGATACGTGGTATTTTCAGACACAATAGAAGTTTCCAAAACTGGTGCACCATAGCTGCAACAAACACAACCCAGGAGCATAAAGATCAGTGGCTTCAGCTGCTTCTGTAATGAAAACATTTGTGGGGCCGAATGGAGATAAATGTTAATGTTGGACTTAATTGCAAGCAAGAACCTGTTTTCACTAATCAATATGTTTGACTTTTTACTCTGACAAGACCTGGCTCTGCTGAGCAGCGCTAACAGAAACTAATCTATTTTACAGCGCAAGTGAACTTTTGTCGCTGTTATTTTCTCACATCTATTCCTGTGAGTTTCTGTCACTGGTGGCGAGTAAAAAAACACAGAGAAAAAAAAAAAAAGGGATAGTTGTGTTCTCTCAGCCACCTGACAGTGCTCGTTCAAGCTGACAGCTGCCATCTCGCTGCAAAAATAATTAAATACGTGATAATTAAATTGTTACTTTAAATAAGCCATCCGCATGATTTCAGATTTTACAAACTCACTCGCGGAAGATTAATATGAAACGCTCAGCACTGAAGAAATGACTCTGCGTGGCACGGTGACAGAGACACGTTGCAGGTAGTTTTCTCCGGAGGGCATTTTTTCCACGCCGTTGCAGGAAAAGCACAGGCCTCATGAATAACAATGTAAGCACTTGCTAATCTTTTTAATTGAACCTTTACTTCTAAGTCTACATGTCCTCTGAAAAGCAGCCCTTTTTACTTCTGTTGTGTTGTCGTTTGTTTCTGTATCATAAAGGCATTGATAATGTCGAGCAAAGGCCCAGGCTCATAAATATTTCATTGCTAATACACTGTAACAATGTCACAAAGTAAGTGACTGGTGGATAAACAACCACCAGGCTTAATTTAAAATATCAAAGCATCAGCAGACAATGCCAGAAAAGTAACGCCAATACAGCAGATAACAGGAATACATTATTTAAATTACTGTAGTGACTTTTATGTAGGAAAACATGGGTGTGTTGGTGTGTTTTTCTCTCTTTTTTTTTCTCTGTTGCCACTTGTGAGTTCTGTGAATTTTTATTTCATCAACAAATAAAGACAAAATAACTGTCATGTATGAAAAGTGTGTGTATAGAGCTCAATGAGAACTCTACCTGATGCACAAATAGTTTAATAATTTTTCAAATAACCCACTACTATCAAACTGGTAGCATTTGGAGAAATTACATCATAATAAATGTGTTAAGTTAAGATAGGAAGGTTTTTCTTTTTACACTTTTTGAATGGAGTAAATGGGAAACTGACGGGTGTTGCTCCAGAAGTCACTTCAGTTCTTCCATCTCCAGTTTAAGGCTCAGTGGATCATATTAAATAGATGAATAATTTAAAACAAAGAAAGAAACAAATGCTAATTTATGGTCTCTGGGCTGCTGGTTAAAGAGAGTTTGACACTTTGGTTGGATATTTGTTAACAGGAACATGTATTTAAGTGTAATGAGGTACAGAAGTAAGCTGTCGTGATCTAGGATTTCAGTTGGCTTGGGTTTTCTGTCTTGTTGCTTTATAGTGTCTCTTTTATGTTTTGTTGTTTTGCTGCTGTGGTATCAGGGTGTTTGCTTTGTTCATCATCTGTGTTTTTCTTGATTAATCTTGATTTTCTTATTTTGCCTCTATTAGACCTCCGTCCTTTGTTTAGTTTACTTTGATCATTTCTTTAGCTCCCGCTTTGCTTTTCTTGCTCTTAATTTGAAAGTGTTACTAAATGGTTTAAGTATCTTCTCTCCCTGTTGGTCCATCATTATTCTAGTCTGTTGTGCTCCTTTTTATGCTTCAGTTGCCCATCCCGCTTGATATCCAAGATATCCTGCTTTAACTGCATTTTTGGTTTAGTAAGGGACTTATGTTGATACTTCCACCTCCAAGTCTCCTACATGTGAGTTATAGTCCTAAAAATCCCGGCAGCCCTGTGCAGCAGCTTACAGGAGAAAGCAAATCATCCTGACCTCCAAAATATTTTTTTTTTTAAAACTGTTCACGTGTCATTTTCCGTCTGTCTTGACAGGTGCCTTCCAGGACTCAGTCACAGGGAGTTCGTTGTTGCGTTAAATCACATTTTCAGTGGCAAATTATTCTTTCATGTTAGATCTAAATACATTCCCATTTGAACTGCATTGTTAAATATATACTGGTTGAGGGTTTTTAATTTTTTGTTGTTTTGGTACCCACATCTGAACATAATTTGATTATTTTTATTAGATATCCACAGATAAAAGAAGCATTCAAATCATTAATATAATATATGCAAAGTTGTATTAAAAAAACTGTAATACACATAATTGGGTATTTTATGTACATATTCACTTATTAATACTCTTCTAATGATGTGTAGAGGTGTATTTAAATGTTGTATTTAGTTGAACCCTTTGTTTCTTGTGCTAATAGATGATTAAATCAATGCATGAAATGTTTAAATTGATAAACTGCACCATGACAAAACTTGAACATCCCCGGGCTAATGTCCCACATGGCAGGCTGCCAAAACAGCTCTGATTGCAGCGGCCTGGAGTGCACCATGTGGTATCTGGCACCAACATGTTAGCAGCATGAAATCGGGCTTGTTCCAGCACATCCCTAAACACCCCACTGCTTTCACGTGGTTTATTCCTCTTAACCACTGTTTCTAGGTACTCATCACTGCTGACCAGGTGCACCCTGCGGGGCTTTCTGTTTCGGAGATGGTCTGACCTGGAGGTTCGGCGCTAGTGACTATCATTACCATTGTACAAACAAACGGCCCACTGACAGCGAAAACCCTTCACTCACCATCTAATTCAGCCCGTGCGCCTTTGTTGAAATAATGACATACTTTTCATTTGCCCGGCAACCAAAATGTGTCAGAAATAAAAAAGCAAACCCTTTTTCTAAATTCAATAGGGAGTTTCACTTATTTAAATACGTTAAAATTCTGTTTGTTTGTTTTTTTTGTTTGTTTTTTTTTTAAAGAGCAAGGCAAATCTGGAAGCATCCCTTCGTTTTTAATCCAGCAGCATAAGAACAGGATGCTCAGTTTGGTTCACAATTCACAAATGCAGTCTTTGATTAGTAGATACATCCGCGATCGCTGGTGGACGGATAGCAAAAACAACAACAACACACGGAAAATGCGTTCCCTAATGAGTGAATTCCCAATAGAACAAATGCAGAGACTTTATACTCGCACTAACATGGACTTTTGTCGCCCCGGGCAAGCGGGCAACCATTAACGTCAACCCTGTACAATATGATTACTATTTAGTCAACTAAAAATATGATTATGATAATAAGCCATGTCTTCTTCATTGTCACTTCACTTGAATTTATCCTCAGCTGTTTAGTGAGACGGGTTGATTTGCATCTCATAACCTTGGGGCATGGGATAGATTTTTAATGTGTGACATTGTCACATCCTTTGAGTCCAGTACTTTTCTGCGAATGATACTGTGGTATGTGAGAATAATGTAAATGTTTTTTGGCCTGTTTTCAAATGAATTAAATTTTAATAGATAATAAATGAAATAGATAATATAAGTAATAAAAAATAAAGTAATAAGAAAATTAAAATAATAATAAATTTGAGTCCGTTTGATACTAAGCGGACATACGTATATCCTAGTTATGTTTAATCAGACGATTTAAGTTTTTGTTGAGACGTTTATCTCTGTAGCCTTTCTTTATAGATTCTGAAAATAGGTTTGAAGCCTACAAATTGTACAATTTCTGTTATGATGGTAGAATTTTTGAGCTTATCAGTCTTTGGTTTTTTGTGACCTTTAAATAATGCAGCCGCTGCTTCAGCTCCACCGTACAGAAATCCCATGTTCAGCTTCTCGGAGATGTCAGCGTCCTAAAGGAGGCCCTGTCATGTGGAAAGGTGTTTTGCTTAGATAAGTACAGAATACAGTAAAAGGAGTACAGGGTGTGAATTCAAATTAAGCACTTGTACAATTCCATCTCAGTTCCATTTCGGGGATCCTACCGAGTCAGTGTTTGTGTGACGACTTTGTCCAGCACAATGCTGCTCATGAGACATGACAAAGATAAAAACACCTGCCCACGTTAAAAGCCTTCCCCGGTGCAGTGGAGTGTCCCAGCTTCATACAAGATGCTGTTTCCGACAGGAGTTTTAGTCCATCACATACTTGATCAGGACATGTCACAGGAGCAAAAATTATTTTTTTATTTTTTTTACAAATTGTATCTCTGGACATGGGCTCAGGCCAGTAGCCGGCCAAATAGAGGAAAAATGGATTATCACCATGTGTTTTTGAACTATTTTATATGATCAGACTTTGTGGCCATATCAGGAACCTCTGAAGTGCAGGGACAGAGATAGAGAGTGAATCTAGGATGCAGTGCATTTCTGTGTTTCCAAACATAGATATTTTCAATGTTCTAACAACTTTATGTGGTAGGATTATGTCATAATCTTTAAACCTTCCACACAAAGTTGTAATCATCACAGAAGGACTATGCCAAATCTGCCAAACGTGACAAAGACCCAGCTTTCTTGTTGAACTTAGCCAGAAGAGATTTGATGTTTATTAGTTGGACAGAGGAATCAACAAGGCACAACCTAAAGCCTCAGACGCACGCTTCTCCAGAACACATGTTGGACAGGTGCTGAATCCATTTGTGTCTTTTGTAACATTTTTGCCCTTCAAGCTTTCAAGATTGCGTAGACGTGATGTCTGAAATTTTATGTGCCTCTGAAAAGTCACAGAAAACCCTGAAAATCTTAAAGCTGCCTGTGTATTTCATAATATGGAGCATTCCTGTTCAATATGGCTAATAAAACCTATTTTATCATTCATTGTTATTTGTAATCTACATATTTTTCTTCTAGTGGCAACAACAATACTGTTATTATTAACACATTATTAACACATTATTAACACATAGAATAGTGGTCGTACAGAATGATTTAATTGGTATTACATTTCGCCTCCATCCATTATCTATTCCCGCTTAATCCGTCTCCGGGTCACGGGGGTCCGTCGCAGCCTATCCCGACGCATAGTAGGCGAAAGACAGGGGTACATCCTGGACAGGTCGCCAGTCCATTGCAGGGCCACATAGAAAGACAGACAAACGTGCGCACTCACATTCACACCTACGGGCAATTTAGTATGATCCTGCGTGCATGTTTTTGGACTGTGGGAGGAAGCCGGAGTACCCGGAGGGAACCCACGCAAGCACGGGGAGAACATGCAAACTCCACACAGAAAGACCCACCGGTCCAGGAATCGAACCAGGAACCTTCTTGCTGTGAGGCAACAGTGCTAACCACTAAACCACCGTTCTGCCACATTTTGCTTCCCACTGGTGAAAATGTTTAGAGACCTTACTAAAGCAAAAGTAAGGGTAAATAGTACATTCATGAGATGAAAAAATAGATTACTTAAAAATGGATTGGGTTGTTTGTCTTGTCTGTCTTGATCACTATTGGAAGAATGTCAGCAAAATATTTGTGTGCAACCTGGTTCATAAGTTGTGTTTGTTGTGAACCAGCAAAAAAAAAAAAAAATCCCCAAACAAAGGATTATGAAAGGTGAGGATGAACTCAGTTCCTCAGAAACTGGGATTAAGCAGCACTGAGATTGTTCTTGTCATGTGGTCTCACCATGGCTCCAGTCTTTTGTTGGTTGTATAGGTTTAACAACTCATACATGTCGGTTCCAGTTATGGAAAATGATTATAGTCTTGGAATAAATCAAAACGTTTCAACAGTCTGTTTTGCCTGACTGAGAAACACAGATATTATGTGTATCTGTGATTTGTCAAAAATGCAAAAATGGTAATGCTTTTCTCTGTTGACTCGGTTGCAGAATCTACAGGAATTACAATATTTATCTTGTTTAAAGTCCAGCGTTTATATTTGAATAGGTTATTTTGCATTTTTATTACTGCTGCTCGCTTCTGTCTGTGCATGAGAGCAAATTAACATGGATTTCTTTTTGTACTTCAGCGTAAATCGTGTATTAATATCTGCAATGTTGATAACAACTGTGCAGTCATACTCGACATATTGACTGATTAGCATCGACACATAGCTCACCACAGATAATTATTTGGATTCTTTTCTGAAAAGCTTGCCACGGGAATAGTAACTCCTGCCCCCAACCCCTTCTGTGACATCTGTGGCGCTCATGTTAAGCGCTCCTTTTATACCATATATTCTGCACATAGTTATAATTAGCTGTCTTTAAAGCATAAACTATTACCAGCGAACCCGGATTTCACGAATAGCGCAGCCAACTGACCTGTAGGTGCCTTAAGACACGTTCAGTGGCTCCAGCCTATTTTTCAAAACTAAGAGAAACAAAGTTGTTTTGCTTTTCACTATGCAACACCATAATGTCTTGTCAGTATTTTTATGCATGATGTACGAAAGCATGCATCAGCATTAAGTCTAGTCTTTCATATTAAGCCACCTTGAGGCTGTTTTGATTGGTTTCTTTAATTATTTTTTCGTGTTTGCATGTGCTCCCTTTGATGTTTCCCTTTTTATTGAGTTTCTTTTTTAATGTTTTTTTTTACTTCAAATTTGGCATTATGTAAAAGAAGGGATATGAAAATCTGAACCAGTATTTTTATTTTGAGTGTATGGAAAATATTCTTTTATGTAGCTATGATGAGTTTTGTGTTTTCTTGCACAGACCATTTTTAACATAGATAGGTGTGAGATAAAGATAAAATTCATGTATTTTTTAAAATTTCTCATTAAAAAAAACCGAGGTTACATTGTTCCACACAATGTATACAGGATGCTACATGTGACAAACATCCCTTCCCTGATTAACAAAAAAAATATGAATAACGTCATGGAGATACACGTGCACACACATTGCAATACACAATGTGTATAACACATGTATCCTGTTTAACATGTCTGAAAAGGAGTAGAAAGAAGTAAAATGTATTTAATCCTACCTCTACTCCAATATACTATAATTACACTTTACATTCATCCGGTTTTTAGAATCTTATAAATTTATGAAGAAAAACACACACACACACACACACACACACACACACACACACACACACACACACACACACACACACACACATATAAAGTAATGCAAAATGTAATCTAATATGATTTAAACGCTAAATTTTAGAGTTGTAAATTCACATCCAGATAGACATTTACATCCAACTGCACACTGATACTCATATACACATTCACAGTCTACACTATATATATACTACACTGTATACTACATATACTACACTTACGCTCCATATACTACACTATACATTCCATATACTACACTATATACTACACATACTTCACACTACATATTCACACACACAGTGCACCCCGAGAGCACAAAGACCCTCACCCAATCCCACCATGCTGTACTCCGACACCAAGTCCCTCCAAGCCCTCACCCAGCACCCCGCAGCGCGAGAGCAGAACCACGAGGTCCCCCGACCCGGTTGGTCTGCACAAGACACCACACCAACACAAGCACCCAGACCACTGACAGCTACACCCACCCTCCCCCATCTGCCCTTGAGACCCCCAAACCCCACAAGGGAAGCACCCCTGCTGTGGCAGACCATTTAGTATGTCTTTTGTTGCTGCTGGCCTGGTTGTCACTCTGCCTACGTCAGTTTGTTTCTCTGATTAGATGTACGCCTATCCAACAGCCTCCAGCTTCTTTTGTGTCTATTGTTACTGTCACCTGGAAATGAAAGTTGAATTCAGGGGAACCAGAATAATTCCTTGCGTTGAAGAGGAAAAGAATTAGGCCAGCTGGCCAGGCTGGCGGTCTGACCCCACAGGAAGACATGGGCATATTTGATTTCTTATTAGAGTTTGGGGGAAACTAAATTTGTATTCTTTAAATGACATAGCAGCACAGAGACTATAAAAGAGGTTAAAAAAAAAAAGACAAACCTTAAAAACAAACAAAAACCTGGATAATAGAGGACGGATGCATGCTTTTGCCAGTAATGCAGACTTACTTTGGCTTGTTTTCCAAAAGCTCCAAGAAGGTTAAATCCACATTAAGCATCTAACAGTCCTCAGCAAACGTACGTCTATGCTCCTGACACTATGTTTGATTCAGTGACGGACAGTTAAAAAATGACAGTGACATTGCTTAAGGCACCCTGTCAGATTTAATGTCTCCCTCCGCAGCCACAGAAAGCTCTCCAACTTTCTGTAGACACGCATCAGTAATCGCGAATAAGTGTAAAGAGAGTTCAATACGTAGAATCAGTTGAGCCTCCTTTTTAAAAAGGCATGAAACTAAGCAAAGCATGCTGCAAAAAGTGCTGCAAACAGAAGACCACACATGAAATGTTCTAAGTAAAATCATTCAGACGTATTTGTTTGCCTCTTCCGCATTTCATTGGGTTTTGTGAATTTGCTTCCTGTTTCATTATGCTGCATTACACTGTGTCAGGCGTCTGAATGTGTTCCTCCGTTGGTCTGTGTTTTGTCTCTTCGCAGCTCTAAAGGCCAGATCATGTTTTCAATAGTGTCAACGTAATCTTGTTTAAAAGTGCAACCAACAAATCCACTTCAGCCACTAAGCTCCACGTGAAAAATGCTTTGCTGGGCTGCGCTGTCAGGTTCAAAGATTCACATTATTGCAATGTGATACGAGTTTCAGCTTCTGCTTTAACCCCCTTCAACGTAAAACTTCTTCTAAAATTTGTGTTAAATCTTACAGGTGCAAATATATGATAGAATTATGAAAAAAAACCCACAAAAAACTCTTAGTTAAATATTTGGGCTTGCATGTAGAAAATAGTGCTGCTGTTTTATATTGAAATATTTGTTCATTATTTAAAGAGTCTTTGTGCATAATTGCTGTATTCACAACATCCGTCCTTCTAATATCTGCATAGCTATCAGTCTTGAGACTGTAGGGGGTACATAGCATCATTTCAAACCTCATTTAACTCTGAACAGTACCCCTTTCTGAAGCTCAAATTGCTCGCCGTGGAATAGCAGAGAGGAGGCTCCAGACATTCATTAACTTAATGAAAACAGGCCACTCTTCCTCTATCACCCAGCGAGCGCGTTCCCGATGTAGCTGCAGCAACCATCTGCTCTCCAGCTCCCTGCCAGCTATAGGATAGTCCTGTCACAGCAACTCCTGTGAAGAAAGGCATCTACAAAGGTGCCTTAATCACTCAGACGAGAGGACAGGCAAGGACGGAAGGGATACTTTCTTTTTTTTTTTTTTTACCCCCCAAGTTTCATCTCTACGTCCCCTGGTGCATCATGTCCTGGGTGCAGAATTCACTTGTGATGTTAATGATGTTCATGAAATAAGATGAGTGTGCAGTTATTGAAGTTGAGCTTCAGCAGCCAGACACAGCTGGCAGCAAGTTATTATCTGCTCAGCCACAGTGGGGGAGGGTACATTCCAGAAAGGTTAATATCATTTAAGGATTGGCCTGAGTGTGTGGTGGTGGGCGGCTGACCACCTGTTCAGCTTTGGAGGTTGACTTTAATCATCTCATCCAAAAGCAAACATTTGAAAGTCATAAGCATTCATTAAAGTTATAATATATGCAGGTTTTTTTTTTTTGTTTGTTTTTTCTTTCTTTCAATTGGTATTTAATTGAGTTTCTTTTATCCGTAGCCTGCCCAGTCTTCTCAGAAACTATGTTTGACCACAGTTGGGGTCTGAAGTGAATCTCTTGGTTTAATCACCACTAATCTCAGCAGGGTGACGCTAGAAACCCACAGCTATACTTCTCTCAACATAAACTCTAGCTGGTGCAAAGTGAGAGGGAACTGACAGTCGGAGCCCTGAGGCAAGAATCTGATGGTTTGTCATCTGGATAGTATTGCTTAATTTCCCACTGGGAAGAAACTCATTATTTCTGACTTTATCTCGGCACTGACCTCTGGAACAGTCTCTGCAATGTTTCTGCTACGTTATTGGTTTGGGTCCATGATCTCTTTTTCATTCCCTTCAACCCAACATAGATGACCCCAAATGCCAATAGGATACATGACCAGGGAGGGTGCAGTTCAAGCGAGAGATAGGCACATATGTCACGCCGGACCGCAAATGAGAATCACATTCACCTTTAATGTGCTACACACAGAGCACAATGATATTGATTTATCACCGGCTACATTACAGCTTTTTTTTTTTTTTTTTTTGCACATGATGAATGGTGAATGGAATGTGAGATTATATTGATGATAGATGACTAATGAAGAGCAAGTATCTTTAATCGTTGACCTTTTTCTCCAAAAAAGATCTAATTTCTTGTATACCCAGCACATAAAGAGACTGCTCAAGTAGTATTTGTTTTCAAATATATTAGCTTTTTTGAAGCATTTGTGCTTTACATGCATGTGCTGAAAGCCCTGTCTGATGCCGTATTTTCTTCTGTGTTACAGTTTAACTTTGTCGGGAAGCTGCTGGGCCCACGGGGAAATTCTATGAAAAGATTACAAGAGGAGACAGGGGTGAAGATGTCCATCCTTGGCAAAGGGTCCATGAGGGATAAAGGGAAGGTAAGACATATATTGATTTGTGTTGAAATGTGTTTTTCGTTGTTGTTGTTTCTGTTGTTGCTGCTGCTGCTGGCTGCTCAACGAGAAGTATTCACAAGAAGATAAATGGCATAATTTTACTGAAGCACAGTGGAATATTTTAAACACCATTTGAGCAGTAGTGGAGATAACATTCAGAGGGGAATTAATAGCTTCCGCTTGACAAACACATGTAGGCAAAAATGTCAGTGTTTTTTTTTCTTTGTGTTGTTTAATAGCATATTCTGTAATAGTCAATTATAAATTCAAAGTAATGGATCTCTTTGCCAGAGTCATTTATCCTGATGACTTGTGGTCCCCTAGAGCCAAACTTATCCAAGCATGTGCACAGACATCCTGCCGGTATTCATGCTTATAACAGGTCCTGGAGTGCTGCTATAGAGTTACACTGCTATTATTACTGTAGCCTCTGATTCAGACATCTTGACATGACAAAAGACATGCCATCCTACCACCTCTTTGGTGAAACTGGAGCTGTGTTTCAATAAGGCAAGAAGACGTGGATAGTAAAATAATACAGAGGCTTTTAGATCCACTTTAAAGTGTCTGTAATTGATATTTTCACAGAAAAAAGGCACACAGACAATATGTCAAGCTGAATTTGCAGCTACCCCCAGCTTTGTTCATTGTTAAACTGCAGCTTTACTCTTTCAGTTCACTCTCTCTGTTCTTGTTTGCAGCAAGCAGCAAAGATACATTTTAAACCTCATTATATAACTACGAAAGACAAAACTATAGACAGAAAAACACGGTGAAAAACTGGTGGAAACTGTGGATATTTCAGCAGAACTGGATAGAGCAGATTGAGATGAAAAACAGCTCTAGACAGAAGAGGAAATAGTAGATTGTCTTTCATTATTAAGCAAAATACAATAGATTATCTTTACAGAAACACAAAATCCCTGCGTTCATCCAATAAAACAGAAAATGATTGTAATTAAGTGCAGCTGCTCGAAGATTATCTAATTTCAGATGTCAACCATGATTCATCTTGGGATCCAGTTTCCGCTGAAGCTCTGCCTCCAACTGCACAAACATTTGTAGCAATATTATTCAACATGTTGAATTAACTGTAAAAAAATATGCCTGAGTCGGCGCATGCAGATAGCAACCAGGCCAATCAGCATGCTTATAACAATAGTTAACATCAGGTGAGGCAAACAACTGTGTATTTTCTAAGAGGAGAAATGCTTTCCATCAAAAAAAAAGGCCGTATGCGATTCAAATCCAACACTTCTCACCATCCCAAGAACAGCACCCCGACAGAAAAACACAGTGACGGCAGCGTACTGCTTTGGGGATGTTTTTCTATCAGCATGGCATGAGAAGTTGGTCAATAATTGGTCAGAATTAAAGAAATCTTGGGGCTTTATCCAGGAACATCCTGGGGAAAAACATGTTTCAGTCTTCCAGGAAAACTAAGAGTGGTTTAACGTGTTAATGACCTAAACGTTATAAGATAAAGCAGCGCTCGAGTTGTGTAACTGTCTCGGCATGGTCTTGTTAAAGCCAAGACCCGAGTACAACTGAAAATCTGTGGCATGACTTAAAGATCACTGTACACTAGTGTAATCCATCCAGCTTGAAATAACAGGGAAGGACAAGAAAGAAATGAGACATGCTCACAAAATCCCAGTGGCTCTATGTGCCAGACTTACAGACAAGCACCGAGAGACTAGCAATTTTAATTGCTGCAAAAGGGGTTTCCACCAAATATTTACCTGGGAGAGCAGTTAAACTAGACTTCAACCGAAACTGAACTGCTTAGCCATTAAGCAGCCATTTCTTTAAAAATCTACATGTTAGGCATAGGTTCATGAGCCTAAACCTTTTTTATTACGACAGCCACTGAAAGCACTGAAATGTTTCTCAATCATCCAGTTTTTGGACTGGCCTTGGCTGGTGTAGGAGTTCATTTAAAAATTAGGCTCACTGCCACTAAGCCCACTGAGTTTACTCATGCACTACATTAACTTTTCTTTTGTGTGTTCAATTCAAACACAAATATAAATAACTTGGCATGATATCAGCAACATGGAAGGCTACTTAACTGAATTTACCTTTTAATGCGCATACATCAACTTTGCACTATTTTCATATCCACTAATATGGAAATTACTTCTGATGCAGGCACATGTTGTATTAAAAACTTAACTCTCGGTCTCATTTAGGTGGTTTCTGTTTGTGATGCTGATTTTGGGCTTCATTGCAGGAACTTTGAAAGATTCTGGGATGAGACTGACACCTAGAAGCCACGGATGAAAGGCATGCTGCCCGTCAGGGAAGCTGCCAATGAGGCAGTAAAAAACAAGCATCGCCAGCCCAGTTGCAAGCAAAAGCACATTGTTAGCACATATTTCTGCAGCAGGCTCCAGTTTCCCATGAGGGCGCATCAGTCTATAAATAAACCAATGTTTTTCAGTTTGGAAATATTGCATCAGAACTATCCAGATGTCTTTTGGACAATATAACACATTATGCAGAAGTGTTAGTCTGGTTAACTTAATGCTGAGTTATGAAACTACCTACAGAAGTACCTACAATTTATTCTCTGTGTCTCAATGGGGCAAATTCACTAAACAAGGCACAGTATCAGGTGGTCACAACATAAACGGTGCTGATAGCAGTGATAGCCATGTTCTGCAGGTCAAGGTTTCACAATGGCACTGATATACAAACAAGGCTCATTTCATCATGTGCAGAGCAGTTCACTGAGTGCACAGCTCCAGACAAGTGGACCTGTTAGTAAACTGATGTCTATAATTTACCATCAACACCAATGGGACAGAATTCTAACCTCTGGGTTTAGAGCAGCCAGGAGGTAGGAAAAATTGCAGTTTTTCGACAGAGCACTAAGGACTGACTCCAAAAGTGAGTCAGTCCCCACTGACGGGGCGTCAGTGGAGTGTTAAGATGACCAACTCTGCATCAGAAATAAACATGTCCACAGCATGGTTCAAAGATCAGTTTTGGTCGCCACAGCTAGAGTTCACATCCATGACAACTGTACAGGGCGGGATTTAAAATTTTTTTTTTTGTACCACATAAGTTACAAGTATAAAAAGCAACATGTTTATGTATAATAATGGGCAGAGGTTTTGATTGGTGACCAGAACAGCCGGTAAACTATCCAGCGCTTAGTCCTTAGCACTGTATTGACTTGAGCATAGTGTCTGAGCTGTGGATAAAGACCTTACAGCGTATTATTATTCATATTTTAAAGAGAATACCTTTGGTTGTGCTGGTAATTATAACAGACTGCTGTGACTGGCTGTGGGTTGGCCTGGGAGAACCGCAGGACGACGCTCAGCTAAGCTGCAGGCAGCTGGTGCTATCAAACTAAATGCAGTGGTCATTTTTGAGGTCGCCACTGAAACAATGTCTAAGATGGGAGGTTGTGTTGCAAATAGAAATTGCTGCTTGCCAATGAATGAATGTTCTTATAATCCAATAGAAGCCGGAATTGCGTGTATACAAAGGAAGAATATTCTTTTTGTACACTCTTTTTCTCTGCTAGTGTTGCACAACACTTGTGATTCGTCTTTGCAGCAACTGTAGTAGCCAATTTAGGCATAAAATGGGAGACATACTTGTCTTCAGCAGAAAATAATGGCACAGTTAGCAATGAATTGCAAGTGCAAAGTGTAGTAAATCTGCATTGGTTCATTTGAATAATTCTCTCCCCAGTTTTAGCACACTGATGGGAAGCTCCCGTAAAGATATATGCAACAGGCCTGGGCACAACATTACCAGTTGCTCATAAATACTGGCTGTCAGTTAATGCTAAAATGTAATTTGTACCAGACACAAAATGATTTCAGCTCAGTAAACAGAAAAGCGTTCTGCAGTTATGATCACTGATATGAATTGTAGCTTAGTTTGCATATCTTAAACATCTCAGCAAAGTACTGACATAACTAACAGACAGAGTATATGTGAACAGCCTGACAGAGTACGTGATGTCTGATGAAGTCTTTTTTTATGCTTCCTAATTAAACATGACCTCTGTAAAGGATGGAAAAGAGTCCTGTAATGCAAGGACAAAAGTTTTAAACCCTAGATCGCCTGATGAAGGAGATCTCATCTCATGAGTGACACTCCTGCTTCTCTAAACAGCCACCATCAAGTTGTCCTTGAGCAGGGGTCTTAAACTCCAGTCCTGGAGGGCCATGTTCCTCAATGTTAAAGATATATTTCCTTGCATCAACACACCCGATTCTAGTGAACAGTAGTCATCAGTTTGTCATCGACGTCTGTGCAAGTGTGTTAACAGCACAGTCATTTGTGTCAGGGTGTGTTTAAGCAGGAAACATCTACAGCATGCAGGACAGTGGCCCTTAAGAACTGGAGTTCGAGACTCCTGCCCTTGTATGAAGAGCACCTAATGCTTTACTGTTGAATGTTTATGATGAAACAGCCTCAGTTTCTACTCCATTCTGACTAAAGTATAGATAGGGGTGTACACAACCTGGTACTCGAGGGCCAGTCTGCTTCCGGTTTTAGATGTTCCCCTGCTTCAACACACCAGCTTCTAATCACCAGTCGTCATCAGTATGTCAACAAGGTCTACACGACTCTGTTGGCGACACAGCCATGTCTATCAGGGTTGTATTAAAGCAGGGAAACATCTAAAACCTGCAGCAGAGTGGCCCTCGAGTACGGGCGTGTGTGCACCCCTGATTATAAATGTCTCCTGAGCTCATGGTCTTTCTCTCTCCAAGTCTGACGTTGTTTGTGTTTATTTGTTAAATGTGTATTGATTTTACAATTCAAATGGCTCCTTTTAAAACACGGTGAGCATTGTCCCTGAGCTATATTGCAGATCTTTAAGCCCTTTTAGCCGGAATGAAGCCTCAGGCGTGACTCTAAAAAACTATGAGAGTTAAAGGTGAATACACACTCCTTTTAATTAGAATTCATCAGTTCACTACATACGCTTCAATTAAAATCTTTTTTAGATCGTTTTCCAAGCTGAACATTTCATAAAGTCGCGTTTTCTGTCTTTTTCTATTAATGGCAATTAAATTGCCTGAAGGATTTTCAAGCTGAATGTTTCCTCCCATTTCATTATTAAGGTAGCTGTGTTTAACTGATTCACCAAATGTTGTTGTTCAACAAATGTATAATTCATTTGAAAGAATGTTAAATATTGTTTTATTTCTTTTATTGTGTTCCTTTAGTCATTTTCTGCCTCAAAACAATGAAAAACCTATTATTTTGCTGCCTCAAGTTTGTATATGGAAATGCTGGGACAAAATGGACAAAAGTGTAATTTTAGTAACATGATATATCTTTTATTCTTAAATTATGTTGATGTTGTGGAAAATTTTCACATTTACGGTGTGTTAGGTGTCTTTGCGTAATGAAAATGTGAGGGGACACGGCAGTGTGCTAGAGCTCATCAAACAGGTTTACTGTGAAATCATTGGTTTGGTTTTGTGGCCCACAACGTTGCTGCTTGTATTCATCGTTGCTACCACTTAGGCATTATTTACAGGAAGGTAAAGAGGATTATTACATATAAGATTGTTTGGGACCATAAAGAGGAAATGACAGATATTTTTGCAAATAGCCAAGTTGCCATTGCCAGTTTAGCCACATCCTAACGGTCTTTACAGTTGTGTTTTTTGCCTCCAGTTTTATTCAAACTCTGTTGAACCTGAAACCTGTTTCATACAACGTGGTAACTTAAACCTAAAAAATATAGTTAACTGAGGCCCGTTTCAGAGACTGAAACATATACCTTGACTCTGTTACCATGGTAACTCACTCTATGACTATGGCCTTGTCAAGAGGTTCCACAAACCTTGGGTTCCTCTCTGTCCCCTCATCTTCATAAAGAGGAATTTCAGGATTTTTGGTACCCTACATGATTTTGAAATTGACATCAGTGAGTGCATTCACTCATTCAAGGCTGAAGCCATGTTATAAAGATGTGCTTATATTCACCTTATACTGCAATATAAGTTTAAATTCTACTCCAAAAGGAGGATAATCTGTTCAGTTTGCAGGGTGTTGTCATGGGGAATGACTGTTTTTTTGTTACTATATTTATTCAGCACCATTTATGGTGTCACTCTTATCTGATAAATACACTCTAAACACACTTTGTGTTTTTGCTTCAACGACTGAGTGACCTTGCTCCTGTTCTTCTCTAGGAGAAAGAACACAATGCAGCATTGTATTCCTTCTCCTTTCTCTGAACACATTGTGTGTGATATTTAGCGTCCCTAATGAATGGTGCTCTCGTTCATATGCACATATATGAAGGACTTTTGCTTAATTTATAAAACTTCTCACGCCTCACCTGTCCACCAGGTGACCTCAGTGCCCTCTTGTCCATCACACCTGTTCCTCATCAGTGAATCAGTGTCTTCCCACCCCAGCTGCTCCAAGTTTGTCCTTTATTGACATTTTTGACGGTCACCTGCCCTGTTGATTCGGCAGTCTTTTTGGTGATTGGACACCAGAACAGCTGTCTGTGATGTGTTGTCATTAAAACACTAATGCCCATTTTCAATTTTCCTTTTTTTTTTTAATGTCATTTTCTGGAGTAAACGTAAAAAGATTTGCACTGGGTGCCATGTCTGGGTTACAAGATGCATCTCCATTGAAATGTTTTTAGTAGAGCCTGCCAAGCATTCTTCATGACATCAATAGAGTTGAAAGGGCTTTTTCTATGTGCTAAAAAAAAAGTATTCAGTACAAGGCATCTCTAAAAAAAAAAATAAAATAAAATGTTTACTCTTTTATTTGCGCCGTTTTATTGGTTGGCAGATGAGTAGCAATTACTCTTCTTATTTTTTGCGTGTGAGGCAACAAATTTTTCAAAGATGTTTCTTCAGCTTGTTATTCGTGTCGTCATGGTGCTGAATGTAATGATTTCTCAGGTAAAGCCTTCTTATCTTGAAAGGAAAGAATACATGGTGCTTTATTGGGCATGTTGAGGTGCTGTTTTAATGAAAGAAGGGGAAAAGGGAGATTTTTGTCCTTTTCCACATATAATCTGTTTAAATTATCTCAAAGCCACTACCACATATGATCACATGTGGCCATACAGATGTGTTGATAAAAGGGCCACTGACAACACTGTGCTAATGAAGGTGGGACAATCCGGCACATCATGAATTATCCCAGCTTTATTCTCAACATTTTTTAAGTTGTGTAAGATCTTGAGAGTCCTTCTTCACAGTCTTCAGGTTATGCGTTTGGTTACCTCACTGTCATTCTAACCAGCTGGTGTCGTGTCGGGGAAAAAAATGGAAAGTATTAATCGTGTCAAAGGTCACCAGACATGACTCATCTTTGTATTCTCTGTTATAGGATAAAATCTCCTTACTTGCTCTGCTGTTTTCACAGGAAGAAGAGTTAAGGAAAAGCGGAGAAGCCAAATACGCCCATTTGAGTAACGATCTACACGTTTTAATTGAAGTCTTTGCTCCACCAGGAGAGGCCTATTCCCGCATGAGTCACGCCTTAGAGGAAATCAAGAAATTCCTTGTTCCAGTAAGTTTTTTTGTTTTTTTTACAGTATCTAACTCTGGTGTCCATGTATCATACACTGCTGAACAGCAGGCATTACATTATTTCTCCACCAGGTTTGTGAATATGAAAGTTGTTGAATTTTGAAGCACCCAGTGTTTATTTACTTACATAATCAGATATGAGCATGAATTCTTTTCTCTGCTGCTTTAGCCTACATGTCCTCTGTTACAAAGGAAAAATAATCTATTCTACATAAAAGTGCAGTATGAAATAACTTGCAAGACTCCAGCAACTAATAGCCTGAAGAACTTTACAATAATTAGTGTGCATGTTTTGTACTCTCACGGACTCTAAGCTGTAAATATTAATCAAGCTTGCAAATGTGACAAGCCTAATAGAGGAGTTGTGCTGGGCTAGTCTACTTTATTAAGTTCATGCTTCTTCGTATAGTGAGCCAATTTTTTGTATGCGCTCTGGGCCAGGAGGATGATGACACTGCATCTGCACTGAGCAAAAACAAACACAAATGACTTAACTCTGAGTGCCAAAAAACAAACAGCGCAGGATTACAAGCGTTTTCAAAAAAGCTGGGATACGGCACATAATGGAGACTGAAACTGAATGCGATAATTTGTAAATCACTTAAGCCCTATATTTAATTGAAAATGTACAAAGACCAATAATCAAATGCTGAAAATTAGACTTTTTTTTATTTTAAATATTTATTTAACTTAAAAAACAAAATGATTAATTTTGAATGCAAATTGCTTTTCTAGCCATGCTTCACTTCAGCTGCCTCACCGTTCTGCATGTCCTGGCTTAAGCTTTGCTTACAAATTCACTTTCAGTGGGTCACAGGCATGGACTGCAGGCAGGATAGATAGATAGATAGATAGATAGATAGATAGATAGATAGATAGATAGATAGATAGATAGATAGATAGATAGATAGATAGATAGATAGATAGATAGATAGATAGATAGATAGATAGATAGATAGATAGATAGATAGATAGATAGATAGATAGATAGATAGATAGATAGATAGATAGATAGATAGATAGATAGATAGATAGATAGATAGATAGATAGATAGATAGATAGATAGATAGATAGATAGAATGAATGAGAATAAGAATAATAAAAACATAAAATAGTAATAAAAAAAAGAGAATACAAATATTCTATGAATATGATATATAATATCAATACAATTATTAATTAAAAAAAATATAACTAAAAAAAAACATTGAGTATGTGTTCCTTTATTCAAATAGTAGATAGTTGCAGAGTCGTATTTCAGTAGGTAGGAATGATTTCCTGTGTCGTTCCTTAGAGCAGCAGGGTTGAATAAGTCTGTTGCTGAAGCTGCTCTTTAGCTTGTCCAGTGTGTTTTGGAGGTGGTGTGAGGGATTGTCCCTGACTGCCAGCAGTTTTGCCAGCATCCTCTCCTCCACCACCTCCTCCAGGGTGACAAGTTTCGAGCCAACAACAGACTCTGCCGTTTTTATCAGTTTGTTCAGTCTGTTGGCATCCTTCGCCTTGATGCTCACACCCCAGGACACTGCGGCAAAGAAGATGGTGCTCGCCACAACAGGCTGGTAAAACATCTGAGGCATTTTGTTGCAGACGTGAAAAAAGACCTGAGCCTCCTTAAGAAGTAAAGTCGGCTCAGGCCCTTTTTGTAGATGGCCTGTGTGTTGGTGGACCAGTCCAGTTTATTGTCTAGTGTTACACAGGTATTTGTATGAGTCCACTAGATCAACATCCTTCCCACTGATGCTGACAGGAGATGGTGGGGGCTTGTTCCTGCTGAAGTCCACCACCATCTCCTTCGTCTTCGCCTAGTTCAGCTGCAGGTGGCTCTCCCCACACCACGTCACAAAGCGGTCGACCAGGTCCAGCAATACTTACAGTCTGACGTTTGTTTGTTACATGCCTTCAATACTGGAGAGCTGATGCGGTCCGGTCAAGCAGCTTTCCTCTGTTTGGAAAGCTGGATGTAGTGGTGGTAGGGGGAAGTGGGTTGAGTTCTGCTCGATCCCCTGATCTAAAAAACCCTCTTCTTCTTGTTTGAGAAGGGCCTTCAGGTCGCTGGTTACCCCCGGTTTGTTGTTTGGGTAGCAGCTGACCACTTTAGCGGGGATGGCGTTGTCAATGCAGAACCCCGTGTACTCAGAGGCACAGTCAGTCAGGCCATAAATGTCTTCACCGTGTAGCTCGTGCAGAGCATCCCAGACTGTGGCCTCCAGCTCTCCATGAAGTGTTTCCATGACCTCAGGAGACCACTCCCTTACTGCCCCTCCCCCCCACAGGTGTGTTCCACAGGCATGGTTAAAGTCACCTGTGATGATGATGCATGGCAGCTCATGGTGTTTTGTTTGTAATCCTGCAGTCACCTGCCGGGGGTGACACCACCTGTTGTTCACAAGCACAGCGAGGCCTCCTCCTTTCTTCTTGCCGGTCGCGGTGGTGTCTCTGTCGGCTCGAAACCGTCTGGAAGCCGTGAATGGTTGTTAGAGTCTGGTATCTGCTCGTGCAGCCACGTCTCTGTGAAACACTTGATACTGGAGTCTGTACTCCCTCTGTTTCTTGACGAGTGCTTTATGCTAAATAACGTTTAATCAAAATGCCAGAAAAGCAAGAGCAGCTACTTAATAGGAAGCCAAGCTAAGTGAAAGTGGACGGACCTTTTTCATTAAAGTTTTTTGTTTATATTTTAAGGGAGGTTGAGTAGTTTGTGTCTGCAGTTGACAGCGGCCATGGCTAGGCTATCAGCTACTGAAAATGAGGCCCGTAGACAAGGATATTTTTATAATCTAAAAGAGTTCAAAGCTCATAATGTTAGACGAGGTCAGCATAACACAGTCTATAGGTGAGTTTCCATTAGAGATGACTTGGGCTAGTTTTAGGGGGCTCAGATGTCTCTATTGCCATGTAAAGGGACTTGAAAATGAAAATAAAACAATCAATCTCATCATTTGTCATAAATCGGAAAAGGATTTGATGTTTTTCCAAGAATATAGATGTACTTCTGGCAGAGTGTACACACTAGCTTCATCGTGGTAGCCTGGGGCAAGATGCAATATTTTATCCCAGATTACTCTTGTAGAAATTGCTGCCACATTTTCTAATTAGAATACCCACAGAACTGGCTGTAATAGATTTCTTTTGAATATGTGGCTGCATTCAGTAAGCACACACAGTTTGAGTCCTTTGTGAAGATCTGCCAGCAAAACTAGTGATGCAGAATAACAGGGGGAGGAATCCATTCACTAAGATTTTATAAAGTGACAATAAATCATTGCTGTGGAGGAGAATGTGTTATGTTTATGAGTGATAAAAACCATTCTATGCTGTTTTTTTATTAATATGAATTCTAATCTAAGCTGAAAGCAGAGAATATTAGTAAAAACAGAATGATTTAGTGTTCACGTTGCTACATAACTTGACAATTCTTTCCTTGTAAGCTCTTTTTACTGTAAAACAAGACTCCAGGAGATTCGGGAGGCAGAAAACGTATTTCCAATCCAAAATTTAGCTTGCACCATATCCAGATGTAAATATTAACTGGAAAAAACAAATATCCTATTCTCTATTTTATGACACATACTCGCAGCTTTGGAGATCTTATGGACTTGCAAATAGACTGCTCATAATGTAAAACAACAGGCATCTGTCAGTATCCATAGTGACAGAAGTTCCCAACCTCGGCTGAAGAGTGGAGGTATCCTGCTGTTCCCGTTTTTTTGTTTTTTGGGTTTTTTTTAGCGTTGCATTATCCATTAAGAGCGGTTTTTGTGAGATGCTGTCAGTGGAGTGCTAAGTATTAGTTGTGCATATGTGAAAAGCACAAGTATGAAAGCAGGAGAAAAAAAAACGGACCTTCGTGCAGCATTATAACCTGCATCTTATCTCTGCTTAAAGCCACCACAAATGTAGCACACTCAAACCTGCAAGTAAACTGCTGATGGTGGGAATGTCAGCATCAGGATTGAATTGAGGGACAATATCTCTGAATTGAATCCATATTTACCCTTTTCATTACTGAACAATTCTATTAAGCCTTTTTTTTTTATCTATAGTATAGGTAATGTCAGCTTAACATATGAGAAAAAATATACCTGGAAAGAGTTTAGCTGATAAAATACATGAATTCATTTTATGATGCTTTTCCAAATATGACAGGTTTCATTCAGCCATCCACTGAGGAAAACTCCCACTGATCCATCAGTCAATCTAGCCCTGCTAGTCCGGCATTATGCTTTAAAAAAAAAAAAAAACTAAACCCCTTATAATACAATGCACAGAATCATAAGGAGGTTTCTTTGTCTACCATGATGTTGCAAGTGTAGTTGAAGTGCTGCTTGCAGCTGAGATTGTTAGTGCATACAGACTTAATGAATGCAGCGCTCACTTCTTTCTTTCACTCCTTTATTTTCTCATCTGTTGGAAGAAGAAAAAAAACTTAAAGGTACTCTAGTCATCTGCTGAGGCAAAATGTATTTAAATGTGACACCCTGACGGTTCCTTAAAAACAAATGTCTTATCTCTATAGTTTAGTAAAACCATCAGAAACAGAACTGCTACATAACCAACTTCTGCAAAACATAAAAAAAAATATGTATCTGCATCATGACAAAAAAATGTAAAAAAAATAGAATGATTAAAAAAAACAAAAGGAAAAAGTAATCTCAAGCCGTTTCTGGATGTTTCTGGTATTAAGATATCAAATATGTCATTATGAGCAAGCTTTATGGTTGCTTCCAGTTTTTAATTTTCTAGATGCATAATTAGCGTGTATTTTCTAAATCGTTTAATTCTGAGCAGAAGTGGAAGGCACAAACCACTAACGAGTACAGTTTTTCATCTGTTGCTGAGCTTAATTTGACTATAAGAATCAGTGCATAAAAAAAAAAAATAATAAATGCAAACGTGACTATCATTAGCATGAGAGAATTAAAAAAGTACAAGATAGAAATGGTGAAGAGGGACAAGCAATACTGAGCTTAGCTGGATGTGTTTGTTGCTTCCATCATGAACAAAATGTAGCTCAACCATCAAAACAGGTAGAGGTACTTTTGGTAGTTTTTACGTAAGGCAAGTCACGTTTATTTGTATAGCATATTTCATGTACAAGACAATTCAAAGTGGTTTACATAAAAAGATTTCAAAAAGTGCATTAAAAAGCAGCAGCCCTGAAGCATTCAGGAAGCCAGTGTAAAAATTTAACAATGGGAATTATATGGTGTACTTTCACTCTTGGTCTTAGTAAGGACTCAGGCAGCAGCATTCTGAACTAACTGCAGCTGTTGGATGATTGTTTTTGGGAGACCCGTGAGAACAGCGTTACAGTAGTCCAGTCTACTGAAGATGAAAGCGTGGACAAGTTTTTCTAAGTCCTGCTGAGGGATCAGTACTTTAATCTTCGATATTTTCTTTAGGTGATAGTCGGATGACTTCCCTATTGTCTTAATGTGACTCTTAAAACTCAGGTCTGAGCTTGGCTATTGCTTTTTAGCTTCACTACTTGATGCAGAGTGCTGATGTTTAATCTTTCTTCCTTGGCTCCAAACACTATTATTTCTGTTTTGTCTTAATTTAACTGAAGAAAATTCTGGCAGATTCATTCTTTAATTTGATCAATGCATTTTATCATTCCTCAAGTTGGATTGTAGTCTCCTGGTGAGATGGTTATATAGGATATAGAAGTTAAACAACAGAGGCCCCAGAATTAAACCTTGAGGAACTCCACATGTCATTTTTCTTAACTCAAATTTGTAGTAGTCTTTTAGACAGGACTCCAACCAGGCAAGTGCTGTGCCAGAAAGTACCACCCAGTTCTTTAACTGGTCTATCAGTGTTGCCACTATCTGTATTTTTTTTTTTTTTTTTTTTTTTTTTTTTTTTCTTCCCTTTCTTGTCAGTGTGGACATCATGCACACGCTGTATGTACGATGCACACCGAAATTAGTCTCTGCTTTTAACCCATCAACTAGTTTCACTAGTGAGCAGTGGGGCTGCTAGCAGGGCAGCGCCCCGGGGAGCAATTGGGAGTTAAGGGCCTTGCTCAGTGATTTACCATTGTGGGCAGCCCTGGGCTTGAACCTGGGTCCTCCACGCCCAAGCCCACCACTGTAACCACTAAAACCTGTAAAACCTGACTGGAAGACATCAAAACAAGTTATTTAGTGTTAGGAGGTTATACAGCTGTTGAAAAAACAGCTTTTTCTATGATTTTACTAAGAAAGGGGAGGTTTGATACGGTCCTATAGCTGTTCAGAAGTGACCTGTCTAAACTATTCCTTTGTTAAAAAGGGCTAAATGACACCTGATTTTAGGCACTGAGAAGAGATACCTGAAAGCAGAGATGTATTTACAATATCTAGAAGCTCTGAGGCTACGATGTGCAACACTCTTAAAAAACACTGTTGGCAGAGTGTCAAGACAGCAATTGGTAGAATTCAGGTGATGTATGATGTAATCCAGGTGATTGGGCAGAATAGTGTCATGGTTTCTCTCACATAAGGTCAAGACAAAGTAGAATTTATTTGATTGATTCAATCCAAAGAGCGAAACCTGAAGCCCGTTCATAGATTAGTCAGGTGGTTGCTTTGCATGCTGTGCAGATTTTCCTATGAAGGTTAAATGTTGCTGTTTGAGGTGATGTAACCTTAAAATTGCCCATCAATTTAAAAAATAGTTGTTGTTTTTTTGTTTGATAGAAAAAAAGAATTTATCAAAACTGTGAAATCTGGTGCAGAAAGGAAGATACTGATAAAGTGAAGCTTTTTTTTTTTTTTACCTTTTCATGTCTCTCAGGGAATAAAAATGTGCTGTTGAGTGTAAGATCTACTAATTAGTAAATCTGTGTTGCATCAAAATTGGATCTCTGGCAAAATCTTTGCAAATACATTCAGCCATGGGTTCATTTTAGCAAAATAATCAACATATATGTGATTAAGGTTCAATAAAAGCTTCAAATTCATGGATAATGTGTTTTTCAGTTGCGGTATACAGATGTGTTTGTCATTTAGTTATTATGGCATTTGGAATAAAAATGCCCAGAAATTTTGAGCTTTATCCTATAGTGTGCATATATAAACATGATCCACGGAGTTATTGTATAATGCAGGATGCAATATGATATATGTGAATATGCAATGGAAAAATAAAGTATATGACCCAATAGGAATTTCTAATTTTCTGTATTAATTAGCGAAAACAATGTTATCTCCTCTTCATCTTAGTCACAATAACAGACAAACAAAATGTAGTTTAACAGCACCCAAACAAATATAATGTATTATTACATAACTGATCACACCTATTAAACATTCCCAGTGCTGGTGGGAAAAGTAAGTGAACTTGTAAACAGTTCAACAAAAGCTAAGAAAAATTCAGTAATTTACACAACTGGAATCCAATTAACGACAGTAGTTTGGAAGTCTGGTTTTAAACAACTTTGGTTCATAAAAACCCTCGAATCAAATATTTTAGATTTGCTGTTGACCAGAAGCATCTGCTGATGTGGACGATGAACATAATGATTTGGACTGCCTCAGAGCCTGGACCACTTGCCACCACTGAGGGGAAAATAAATCCCTATTTTAACAAAATATCATACAGGATAATGTTGAGGGTGACTCGCCACCAGCTAAAGCTTAGTAGAAGTTGAGTGATGCAGCCGGATAATTAAATTGAGAATTCAAGTGGAACATTCCCAGTCAATCCTTAACACCAAAAAGATGCTTTAAAATGACCTCAAGTGACCTGTTCACACCAGACACATGTGTATGATGTCTGCTGTGAAGTTGTTTTTTAGAGAGAAGCGCTTAAAGATTCTGCCTGAAAGTCATACAGGTCTCATCCAGACATACCAACATTTTTTTTTAAACATTAGATGACCTCTGTTACCCAGGCAGTCCTCATAAAGTGTCATTAATTGTGCTGCTGTAGTGTTTGCAATCAGACAAATAAGCAAACAACAATAATCACATGCCTCTGCCTAGGCTCATCTTGGTGGAGGAATTATGGGAATCGATCCAAATAATCCTTGTACAATAGTTACCTTGTGCTCAACTGAACTGCTCTCTGTCTGGGAACACTGAAGCCTTATATCATAATAATAATAATAATAATAATAATCCGACAAGGGATTACTCAAAACCTGCAGATGATTTAGTTTCATTGGTCATTAATCTCTTTTATATTGTGTTTTTTCTCCTCTCAGTTTGAAGAAATATATTAACTCGGTAAAATCATACCGCAGGTCTCAAAGGAAAACTGGCATAAAAAACATCTCTTAATTAAAACTGCATCTACTGGGACCGTCCAGAGCTGAGTTTTACATGTATTTTGGTCAGATAAATATAAAAGGATAGATATGCTATTCACTAAAAAATTTGACTATAACAAAAAAAAAATATAAATATATATATTAGTGAGGTGAAAAAAAACAACCAATCACAAAAACAGAAAATGTGCATTGGAAGAAATGATTCAATGCAGCCAGTAGCAGAGGCCTGTATCAGGCCTAAAGCTTGGAGGGATTGACTGGTATCACCACACATCCCATGTTGACCTGGTGAAGTCTAACTTTAGCTCTGTGAAGGGCATCAAGCATGTACAAGGTTGCCAGAACTCATCACAGAAAGCAAACAGTCAGGCCCGAGACAGCTCAGTGTGAGGTTTATCTTGTATACTCATGCTGATGCCTCTGTCAAGAGTCAATGTTGACAAGCTCCATCCACTTTGTTGTGCTTTGGATAAGCTGCCGGCTCCTTGATCAGGAGCTCTCCCGGTCTCCGTCAAACCAACAGAACACCCTACACAGCTTTATCACTTCATTAGTAAACGGGGTGCGTGCGTGCGTGCGTGCGTGCGTGCGTGCGTGCGTGCGTGCGTGCGTGCGTGCGTGCGTGCGTGCGTGCGTGCGTGCGTGCGTGCGTGCGTGCGTGCGTGCGTGCTGCCTGTCAAATGTTGTGAACTCTGATATGACACACTTTTTGTGAAAACTTTCAGAACTCTTTAATCAGTTTAGGATGGTTGCTGTTTGACAAGTGAAGATCATCCTCTGGATGCTCCTCACTTTGAACGTCCTTATCTGGCTGCGCTTTGGTACCAGAAGCGGACCTTGTTGAATTTAATTTCCTGCCGCACATCTTCTGTATATTCAACCTCATTAGCTTGAAACCAGTTTTGTGACAAAGTGTAAAATTCTGCAGTTTAATGCTTCGCACCATTAATGCCAATCAATTTTAAAACCAATAAAACCCTGATGTGTAAAGAAACACCCTCACGTCGCTATTGCAGTAGCTGTTTTTTAACATTTTCTTAGCTCCTTAACATCCACTATCGTTTAAATACTGTAAAAAAAACCAAACAAAAAAAAAAAAACGAGGTCCCTGAGCCATCGCAAACATTGCTCCAGCCAATCACAGACAAGGTGGGGGGGGGTTGAAATCATGCTCATGCAGATGAAGTAGGGGGAGGCAGGAGAGGCTTGGCAGAGTTCATGATCAGGTGTGTGTTTTCTGAAGGTTAAGGGGAGGGGGGAGCCTACTCGCGGTGTTTTGTTTCAAACGAACCTCATGTAATCCAGAAATCGCTTACGCTACCTTTTTTTAAAAGAAGAATGTGTTTGTAGATGTGGCTGAGAGTGCTGACGCTGAGTGTACAGAGCGAGTCGTGTTTCACAAACAGTAAACGAGTTTCAGTTTTCAATTTCTACCATCTATTCACAAGCTGCAGTTGAAAATCTGCTGTGATTTATAAACCCACCTCATGTGTAGCAAGAAATTTCTCCTCTGTGATAAAAACTCAAAGGCACAAACTGAGTTTAAGTTTAAATAACTTCTCCTCCTGCATGAATTTTTAAAATGCTGTCCCAGATGGTATTTTTTGTTCACTTTAACTTTAATGGTAACATTTTGCTACAGGACCATCATCATACATACAATTTGTCTTCTCTTGCCACATAAAGTTCAAAATTCATGATGTATTATTAAGATGTCTTCTGATTGTCACGCAGTTGTTAGTCTGATGCGGGTCTTCAACAATACATGTTCTTTGGATCCTAGATGGTGTTCAGAGGCTTCTTCGGTCTCTATTTTTATTCAGCGACAACAGGTCAGGCGGTAAAAAGAAGCAAATAAAAATGTACCAATCTGTCTGTCGAAAACAACAAAAGAAATCCCTTGCTGTCTCCAATGCTGTGTTGCCATCACAACATTTTTCCTGTGGTGCCAAATCTTATGGGTCAAGTAAATATGCAATCTTTTATTGCATCCCGAGGGAAATTGTAGAGTGCTTCTGAGGAATAAGACTGTTTATCTGTCAGCCATGACAAGATAATGAATACTACTTTGTCCACTCTGTTATCTTCCGTGTAATGATCCAAATCCTATTTGATAACGTGTTGAAAGAAGGAATCACGATTGCGAGATAGCTATACTCTGAAAAGTTGTTGAAACTGTCAAGTGCAAACTGTTTGTGCTGATAAAACTCTATTGTACTGCCATTTCATTATTTTTCTGTTGTGTTTCTGTCAGCGTAAAATCAGGAAAAGAAACTTTGAAATCTTCTCCTGGTTTGAATTGTTATTTTGTCTTTTGGGTAACGAAAACAAAAAAACAAGGAACTTTTTGTCTTTTTTTTTTTTTTTTCTAACAATACAAATACCCTCCTTCCACTTTCTGGGCCTATAACCAGAAGATGACTTTCTTCAATGGCAATTCAGAACTCAGCAACAACTGTGTGTGTCAAAATCGCTTTAATTCTCCTGTTACAAGCATCTGTTGCAGTCTTAAGACAAATGTTCTTTTTTATTTTTATTTTTGTCATATCCATGAGAGATGTTGCATTTTTCCTCCACAGGACTACAATGACGAGATCAGACAGGAGCAGCTGAGAGAGTTATCTCTCTTGAACGGCTCTGATGAGTCGAGCAGAGGGAGGAACCTTAGACCAGCCACCACGATATCCACAAGGTAAAGAGATACAAACAACCGTGGACAAAACAAAAAAAATTAAAAATTAAATTACAATACTTATCAGGGCTCCTGGAAGATGTATTTTTTTTTCTTTTCTAAAATATGTCTGAGTCAGTGCGATGGTCCTCACTGTAGTAATATTTTTAAACTGCTATATAAAGAAAAATTACCTTAAAATGTCTCTTAAGTTGTGCGTTTTATTAAATATGTTTTTCTTTTAAATCTAATTCTAGGTATACCATACTGCCGTTTTACGAGTATGAAATTCTAATAATGTTAGTAAAATATCCCCCCCACAAAAAAAAAACATAAAATAAAGTCCTAACTTAGAAAAAAAAATTATTAACTTAAAATGATTTTAAGCCTATATTCACCATTAAAGGTTCAATATGAACTAATTTTCTGTTATTTTCTTTCCTTTTGTTTAACCATCTGTGTATGTGAGAGGGCTCAAAACACACTGCACAATCACTGTGAGTGACCTTAAATAAGTCACAGCTTCTCTGTCAAACTCTTTCCTACAGCCAACAAACATTACCATAGACCAGAGGTGGGCAGTCCTGGTCCCCGAGGGCCGTCGTCCTGCATGCTTTAGTAGTTTCCCTCCATCAACACACCTGATTCAAATGAATGGTCGTCGTCAACCTGTTATCAAGGTCTGCACAAGGCTGTTAATGACATGGTCATTTGTATCAGGGTGTGTTAAAGCAGGCAAACATCTAAAACGTGCAGGACGGCGGACCTCGAGGACCAGGATATTGCCTACCCCTGCCGTGGACTGTAGGGGATGGAGGAGTTAATTTGCCACGTTTTACTTACCCTGTCATGTAGGCAGGATAAAATGTGACAGAGAAAAAAAGAATATATTTACCATTAATTCAGGATGTCTCCTGCCCAGGGTTTACCCCTGCCTTTGGCCCAAATTGATAGCTTCAGCAGACCCCTGTGACCGTGAATTGGAATAAGAGGGTATACATGATGGATGCATACTTGGAATAAAATTAAAATGTTGAGACTTGCGAGATATAAATCAATGTGGGGCTTATAGTTGGGTAAGTTGAAGCTCTCTATCAGTTTATCCCAGGACAACTGGCTCACTTGCCCCATAGTCACCATTATGGAAAAAAGAGCTTAATCAGAGTAGTCTTTAGCTAAATGGTCTGCACGATTAAATACACATGCAACACATCAACGAATAGGGTATATGTTTTTAAACTTGCTAAACCAACAACTAACTTACCCACTGGCTCACCCGACCCCACTCCCACCTTTGTAATATTGTGAAAAGATTCAGGGATTGTGGGAAAATGTCAGCATGTAAAGCCCAATGCTGGAAATGTATTTCAAGTCTGCATAGAAAGATTTCTTTTCTGGACACGAGCTCATCTTAGGTGGACAGAAGGCCACTGGGCGCGTGTTTATGGTCCGATGAATCCATGTTTCAGGTTGTAGAAAACATCAGTTCTGGTGGCTTGGGTGACTTGCATGTGTGTGAAGAAATAGCATTGATTCAGAGAATATATGCTGGGATTTTGGAAAGGCATATGCTTCCATAAAGGTGATGTACTCTATTTTCCTGGGAGGTCTGTGGTTATTTTAGCAGAACTTCCTTCCTTGTGACTCGTACCGGCATGGCTTCGCAGACAGAGAACTTGACTGGACAGTCTGCAGTCCAGATCTGTCTCTGCTGAAAATGTTTGGTATATCTTCAAGAAGAGAAACAGACAATGATGACTATCAACTGCTGAACAAATTTAAAAAGACACAATATTTCAGTATTGCAGCATCATTATCCTGAGATCCTCAATGACTAAAAAGCTTGATTTTTAAAAAAAAAAAAAAAAAAAAAAAAAGGATATGTACCATAATGGTAAACATGCCATTTTTTTGACTGTGTTGCTGGCATTAAACCAATGTTGTTGTTTTTTTCACCTTTGGACATAGTATGGAAAAAACACATACAAATGCTTCCATTGCACTGAATTTCCATAATTGTAAAGATTTGCAGAGGTTTTTTTATGTGGCATTTTACCAAACCTTCCAAATCTTCTGCAGATTGGGCTTGTAAGATGAACATCGCCCTGAGCTGAATCACACAGGATTTTGGACTGTGGGTGGAAGTCAAAGTACCCCCTGCAAAGAACTGCTCTGTGAAAAAGACTCTCAGAGCCAACACGCTTTTTTTTTTTTTTTTTTTTTCAGTACCATGATTGAGCAGTGCCATGTTTGAGCTCCCACAATAACACAAGCCTGAGGCAGTACGCAGACAGGTATTAACAATAATACTGCGTGCGCCGGCAGAGAGGTCATAGGCCTGGGGCAGACATGGGGAATTAAATACAGACTGTTTCTTTTGTGAAAGTGCGACAGCCCAGCAGCCGGTCCACAGGGACACTCCAGGGATTGTAGGGTAGATACAGCATTGCTAACTTACATTTTTAACAGCTTTATGTAGATGAGCGACCCTTTCTTCCACTGGCACATTTGCCTGTAGGTAGCAGCCCATTGTGATCCAAAAATACAAATGCTCAAAGGAGAGTTTCAGGTGCATATTTTTCATGGAGCTTTACAATAATCGCTTATCATTCCTGTGTAAGGAGAAAATCTAGGTAGGGAATTGGTGGTGATTTTAAATTAGGAACATCCCATGTTCCTGCTGGATTTAACTCGTCTACTCATGCTGCTTGAATTAGGCCAGTCTGTCATGCACAATACACCTGCATTCTCCTGAGGGACTGCCACGGCTCAGGTAGATTACGCACAATTTGCTCTGAAGGCATTTCACTCAGACAGCTGAATACATGGCTAAACCAATCAAATGCTCTTTTTCTGGTCCTGCCCGCATCCCAAAATCCACTTGTGCAGCAGCACATGGACACCAAGAGATATCTGACTCGCAAGGACAACATAAGTCGAAAAAAATTGAGAAGAAAAATACGCTTTTAAACTCTCATGAACATGAGAGCTAAAACTCAGAGGAAGTTTGAATGAAATACGGAAATCTTTTCAAGTGAGCCAATTTACCTGAAAATTCACCGTGAACACGGATACTTCCTTTTTATTCCCAAAATATTTCTTATTCACAACATCATGCTTGGCTTTAAAGCTTTAAACCACACAATACGATGTATTAAATAGCATATGCCTGAAAATATGGAAGAACATTTGGGTAAATTAAAGAGATATTTTACAGTTTTCAAACTTAAAGATGGTTTCTCAATCATAGGGGAAAAAACATCTAAGTCTAAACAGTTTTTAATGTCATTTTAGGCTCCAGAGGAAGTTTGTTTTTGGCTTTGATGCGTGATTCTCAGGTAGAAGCATGAGGCTACTAAACCTACAAGGCTACGAAACCCATATATTATTTATAGGTGTTTTTGCAGGTTATTTCCCAAATAGATCACAAAACAATAGCTGTGTGGACAAAAGGTTAAAAAGCATGATGGGCTGAGTGTTTCCTTCTCTGTATGGAGCGGAGGAGTCATTCACTTTGTGAAAATTGTCCTTCATAAAACTAGATCCTGTACCCCTTCCATTCACGGCCATTTCCATCTGCCCAGAATGCACTGAACCAATCGCTTCGTTCTGATGGGTTCTGTAGAGTCGTGAGAGTTTGGGAACCGCAGGAAAATATCTGGCCTAATGTAAAACTGTCCACAGACGATCACAGAGAAAATATTAGTTACTCAGGCCCCAAATAAGAGCCTGTACACACTTATAATTCTTAAATATTCAATTTAGAAACTACAGCGGAGATGAGTTTCATTTTTCATACTGTTTTGCTATAATATAGACACTATATTATTTATAGAGGCACAAGTTTCTATCTGTAATTAATAAAGTATATCTACATACATATGTGCATTTAAATGCATAAATAAATTGAATGAACATGTCAGTATTTTCAAACAAGGGCGATGCCAGGAGTTGGGGAAATACGGGGCGTAGCCCAGACCATTTTTTAACAACTTTGTATTTTGTTTTGGCATTTTTAACATTGTCTCCAATTGTTGTTTTTTTTTATTTTTTTTATTCATTGTGTACTGTATGAATTTATAAACTGATAAAGTACTTGTTAATCACATGATTTCAGACCACTGATATATTTTAACTTCTTTCCGGATGCATGTGTATAGAATAAAAAATTTATAACTAACGATGCATTTTGTGTATTGGAATAAGTCTGACAAACGCAACTCAAATAAGTTCACTTCACCTCTCTTCACCATCTGCTGTAGCGTTCCCTTCTCTCTCCATCACCCACTCCTTTCTCTTTCCCTTCTCTCTCCATCCCGCCTCCTTTCCCTTCTCTCTCCATCACCCACGCCTTTCTCTTTTGCTCGTCTTTGCATCTGTAGGTACTGCCTCTCTCTCTCTCTCTCTCTCTCTCTCTCTCTCTCTCTCTCTCTCTCTCTCTCTCTCTCTCTCTCTCTCTCTCTCTCTCTCTCTCTCTCTCTCTCTCTCTCTCTTTCTCTCTCCTTTCAGCAGATTGCTACCACAAAGTTAAATGTTAAAATTAATTTACATAAACTCTCTCTCTGCCTCACACATGCACTATTCCTACTACAACCATCAAATAAAAGCTCATACAAAAAAAATTGTACTTTAAAAAGAGAAAAAAGTTTTTCTGGAAACTAGGTTTTAAATTTACCACAACCTTTTATAGCTTTTTCGGCTAAAATCACTGTGTTTTATAAACAAATGCTGTGCAGCAAGATTCCTAATGCTGGTTGTCTGCTTGTTTGTGTACCAGGGGCCACAGAAGTGCAGGAAGGAGTGCTGCAGCTCCTCGGGGGACAGCAGCAGTAACACACAGCAAACTTCCCACAACAGTTTTGACAAGGGACATACAAGCTCCAAGAGCCAGGGGAGCAGCCGCGAATCCTGGATACAGACCCTCACTGTTAGCTGCTGTCACACATAAATCATATGACGACTATGTAAGTCCAATCCTCTTTGCACGCTAATAAAAGTCTCTCTGGTAGTTTGACGTGTGCAGAAATCAGACTGGAATTAAACTTCTGTGAAACTCTCCAGAAGAATCTTGCATTATATTGAGAGGATAGGACATAAGTTTGAAAAATTAAAGCTCTCAAGCTTTGATAATTTAATTTTACATACACTATATGGCCAAAAGTATTGGCTCACCTGCCTTGACTCGCATATGAACTTAAGACCTCCCATTCCTAATCCATAGGGTTCAATATGACGTTGGTTCCCCCCTTTGCAGTTATAACAGCTTCAACCCTTCTAGGAAGGCTCTACACAAGGTTTAGAAATGTGTTTTTTTTTTTACCATTCTTCCAGAAGTGCATCTGTGAGGTCACACACTGATGTTGGACCAGAAAGTCTCCACTCTAATTCATCCCAAAGGTGTTCTATGGGTTAAGGTCAGGACTCTGTGCAGGCCAGCCAAGTTCATCCACACCAGACTGTCATCCATGTATTTATGGACCTGCTTTGTGCACTGGTGCACAGTCATGTTGGAAGAGGAAGGGGCCAGCTCCAAACTGTTCCCACAAAGTTGGGAACATGGAATTGTCCAAAATGTCTTGGCATGCTGAAGCATTCAGAGTTCCTTTCACTGGAACTAAGGGGCCAAGCCCAGCTCCTGAAAAACAACCCTACACCATAATCCCCACTCCACCAAACTTTACATTTGGCACAATGCAGTCAGACAACTACCGTTGTCCGATGGAGAAGTGCCATTTGTTACTCCAGAGAACATGTCTCCACTGCTCCAGAGTCCAGTGGCGGGAGCTTAACACCACTGCATCGTTTTGCATTGCACTTGGTGATGGATGACTTAGATTGCAGCTGCTCGGCCATGGAAACCCATTCCATGAAGCTCTCTGTTCACTGTTCTTGAGTTAATCTGAAGGCCACATGAAGTTTAGAGATCTGCAGTGATTGACTCTGCAGAAAGTTGGCGACCTCTTCACACTCTGTGCCTCAGCATCCGCTGACCCTGCTAGGTCAGTTGACGTGGCCTACCACTAGGTGGCTGAGTTGCTGTTGTTCCCAAACACTTCCATGTTTTTATAATACAGCTGACAGTTGACTGTGGAATATTTAGGAGCGAGGACATTTCACCACTGGATTTGTTGCACAGGTGCATCCTATCACAGTTCCACGCTGGGATTCCCTGAGCCCCTGACAGCGACTCGTTCTTTCACAAATAGTTGTAAAAACAGTCTGTGGCAATATAATGTAGTTTCTCAGATCATCCGCTGCAGAATGAAGCATCTTTCATTGCGCACACCTGGTTGGTTGCTACGAGCTGTCTTTATTGTTTATAAGTTCTCTCACTTTAGCTCAATTATTATTTTTGACAGTTGTGTCATACTTTTACCCTCTTCCACCACTGTAGCCACCTGTAGAGGGTTTGGCTTTTTTTGTTCTATAAAATAGAGTCAATGCCACTTTTCAAGCATGGCAATATGACTGAAGAGGCTACCCACAATTAATGTGACAACAGTGGATGAAAGGTTTGTCAATAGGTCACTGTTGCTTATAGATTTTATAGAAATTTCTATTCCTGACTGCTCAGACTTGTATATAGTTTATTTTCTGCTTTTATATTCAGAATGTCTTGTATAAGGAGTACCAACTCTTCTCCTTGACTATATGACTCGGAGTTCATAATTGAGAAGGAAATGTATTTTGTAGCTTTACCGGGATCAGTCTTTGGCCAAGGAAAACACAGCGTTCATGTTGTTGAGGTCTCATGTATATTAGATGCAGGTCTGTTTAAGTTGGGTCGGTTTGAGAGTGTGTCTACCTCTTTGACATGTCGAGCTCACGGATGCAAAATTTATTTCAATTTAGCCCACAATAAAGTTGTTTGTTTTTTTTTTAAATCACATTGATTTACCAAAATCTGATGATAGAAATGGCCGCATACCTTGTTTCAGTCTACAGTGTCATGTGATGCATTCTCATCACGTTTGTAGGATGGAGTAGAGGTGGTGGCGCCGGCACTGCCAGCGCTCTCAAGAGCAGGTCTGGGGGTCCATACATTCACTCTTTTATTACGGTTTAATTAGCCCTTTAGTTAGGCTTATTTGTTTGCACTACTTATTTGAGGCAACAAAGCTTTCTCGTTAGATTTAGGTGCTAAAATTGCTTTGCTAGATCTAAGGATCCACCTGATAGGATTTGGTGGAAAAACAAGTCTTTTATTCGGACAGTCTTTATGGAGTTTATGGTTCAGGTCTCCCTCTGGTCTGGTGATAAGGATAAAAGCGCTTTCCAGATATGAGATAAGTATAATCAATATGTTGCAGCATTCAGACGCTGATATCTTTTCATCCGCCATCATGCCGCTTAATTCAGACATGCGTGTAAAAATGCCTCAGAGTTGCAGTGCATGTTCAAGATTTGCCATCGGCATGGAGTACAGTAACAACATCCTCATATTGAGCCTGCTTTCTCATAAAGCAATTTATTACATATAAAGGTGTAAAACATAACAGCGGTTGATGGAAGCAGTTTCAAATATCTTCTTTGTCAGGGTTTAACTGCATTACAGTAACAGTATACTTTGTTAACTTATCATAAAGTGCTCTTTTACTTGACCTGACACCAACCTGTTCTGCGTCATTCATGTATGAAAAGCTGCATGATGTTTCATAACAACATTTTGTTTGCCTTAAATGTCTTTCATTAAGTTACCAGCCATGCTGCTCTGTGTTGAAGTGTTGGATGGAGCCGGTTGAAGATCTGACCATATCATCAGACAGGAATCAGAAGATTCATGTGCTTTCATCAGTTTTTGTTGTTCATTCATCTGAGATGCTGCAGAAAAGTGACTCGGTGCTGCATCTAATGATCAAGATTCCTCTGAGCAGCTGATCATAACCAAAATTAACTCACTCCTGCTGTCTGCATCTGTTCAAGGCAGTTCAGACTTGTGCCGTGTTGGAAGTGTTTGCTTGTGTTTCTAGGTCCAACTAAATCAAATTGCTCTCGCAAAAAAACCACCAGGGAGGTCATTTAAACATGACACCAGCATGTTCAGTCGCCTCTAGATTAATGGGAAGCAATGTACGTCTGAATGGGGTTTTGTTGCATTTTAGAGTTCTTGCCACTGTGTTTCACTGACAGAGTCCAAGGCTGTTACACTTACTGATTGGATTTCAGGATGTTTTTCAGGTGGCCAATAAAAAATAAATAAAAAAAAATAAAAAAAAGTAAGGCTTAAGGGATTAATACTGTGATTTACTTGTTTATTGATTATTTTTCTGTATTGAATTCTTTTTTTTTTTCAAGTTTTTGAGTTCTATGATGGGTTTCGAAAGGAGACTTGGCCTGTTACGAACCCCTATACACCCCTCAGTGACCTGAAAACAAGCAAGCGAGCTAAAAAAAAACATGACACTACAGCAACAACAGCAGCTGCAAAAATACTTTAAAGAAAAGTATACACAACAAATCTTTTTTTTTTTTTTGTGATCAATAGTGATTAAAAAAAAAGTGTGCAGGACAACAAGTTTGTGCCAGAGTCCAATAAATAAAATGTTTCTTGACTAACAAAGTACCTCAGGGTGCCTGAATAAGATCTGAAATTCAAGTTGAGCCTCTCTTGTTAGCCTTAAATTTGAAAAATAAAAATCAAACACGCCAAGGCAGAGCTTGAACTGGTGCATTAACTTTAGCTGAGCCTGTTTTGGGAGCCTGATTGAAGGCTGTTGTGTTCTGCTGGTCTCCTCTCAATAGAGTTGAAAATCAGGCGCTGCAGAGTATTTGTTTTGCAGCAGATTGAAATACATATAAAAAGCATCTGGGTCTTTGAAAACACAAACAAGCCTTCGATGAAGATAAACGTGTTACAAGTGCAGCGAGGAAAAGCCCCTATAAGTCTCCCGTAGGTGTGCAGGGAAGTCACAGACCAGTGAAGCTCATTGCTGTGAATAGCTGCGCTATTAAAATAGAAACTGAGATATGTCATATAGAGTTGTATTTAGTGTCTTGATTAGTGATGTGTAAAATCTCTCACGTCACTTGAAACAATTCAAGGACCTTCATTCAACGATATTCAAGGCTCCATCTGAAAGCACGGCTCTCCTCAGACCTCAGAAATTTCTCAAGGTCATCTTGAAAAGACTACACAAGGTGAGCTCTAAGTTTCATTCAAATGAAAAAAAAAAAAAAACAACATTTTTACCAGTCTATTTCCTCAGAGCCTTCCTGCTACGAAAACCCCCCACGTGTGCAGGCAGATGAAGATTGGGCTGTCTGCATGGGGAAATGCACAAGCGCAGTCTCATTACCAAACCAAATTGAGTTCTGATGTAGAGCCTGTGTATTTCTGAGGACCGAAAAAGCGAGGCATTTCTTCTCTTTGTAATTGGAAGTTGGAAAAGAGGCCGGGAGCACAGAGACTAGGGGATTATGGAAAGATGAGTTTGTCCTGAACGTTCTCTTCTCTCATATCTCACTTTCCTATTTTTCTTTCCTACTGCATTACGCAATTTTCCTTGAGCGTATTTCCAGATTGTAGTGGGGACCTTTCGTAAAAAGGTCTAGGTTTGTTAGATTTCTTTTTACTATTCATTGAGTATACAAGACGCTTCTGCTTGTTTCTTTTTTTTTTTTTTTTACAAAAGTCCTACAATGCATAACTTACTGACACAGTAATTTATAAACAACAGTTTTTCTTGTTAGATCCCGTGTTTTTGTTCAGGAAAACATTCTTTGCTCGAGGGTTGGGTAGTTTCACTAAAAGATGTAGATTGATGGACCCTGTTAAACTGTCAGTCTGTCTCATAAAAGCAAAGCAATAATTGTAGCCAATCAAGGGAGGCTTTGATATAAAGCTCTAAAGGAAAACACGAAGAAGCTGGCATTTATCTCATATCAGTGTTTGCTCCATATTTTATGAGCGTAATGTATATTTTACTTATTTATTTATCATTCGCCCACAAATGTCAACTCTTTGTATGCATTATACCATCACACTGTTTCTTCCCAGACTGTGAAAAGATCTTTGTGAAATGATGAAAGTTAATGATGCAAAAAATTTTTGTTCCCAAGAAATCCCAGAGTGACTCTAGAAGCAGCAGTGAACTGATCCCACCAAGTAACGTCTGTGTAATCAAAGATTAATGTAACTTATCCCTCTAAGCTGTGCTGCTACAGCACAGAAATCACACATTTACTCTTGGTGTTCCCTCATTAGGATGAACTTATGCTTAATGGCTCATTGTAAGCCAATCCCACATATACTATTCTCCTGCAATGCTCACTAGAGCGCTATGTTTGAACGAATACACAGCTGGAAATAGTTCCTCCACAAAATAGTGTATTGCAGTAGCAGAGGAGCCATCATATTTAAGATCTAAGAAATATCATGCAGGCAAAGCAATTTACACTTCATGCTGAACTCTTCGTAAAAGTAATAAAGGAGCAAAAGCACAAGCCTTCATGCTGTACATATGTTCATCAAATAAAAGTAAAACCAATGAAACCCGCAGACCTTTTGGTCACATAAATAAATCATTTGTGGAGCAACTGTCCTGTTATCTGCAACACTGCAATATCCACTTTTTTTTTCTCCCACTTTTACGAACGTGCGAGTTATTTATATTCCTGAACATCTTCTGCCAGAGACATTCGCAACCAGCACACAAACGTTTCCTGATCATTATATTTACTGAATAAATGACACACTGATGTTCCTAAAACGTTTGTGCTGTTACTTTCGCACATAATCACGTGACTCTGGTACCTCTGGAGACCGCAGTGATAAACGGGCTCTGTGATGCTGTCAGCGTTGTAAAATGCATACACTCACAGTAACCGTTATAGTACCTCTTAAAAAACTACTTTGAAGTAGTGAAGTTATAGTGCTTATTTAGGGAGGAGTTTACCCTGATCTTATATTTTTGTCATGGAACAAGCTGTAATACTTAAGAAGAAGAAAGAAACCTTTTGTAGCACGTTGTATTATAAAACCCTTGTAATGCAGGAAAGATCATGTCAAATGTTTGGATTTGACAAACTATATGAAGATTTTACAGCAGAATTGGTACGAATGTCCCTTAGAATCCTTCAGAATAACCAGATAAATCTTTTATTGATTCAATAGCTGCTCACAGTGGAAAAATGTGTTAAAGTGTTTGTTTTGTCTTTTGTATGGATAATTTCTGTAAGAAGCAAAATGAAAGATTCAGAGCACTTAACAGTCACAAATACAACTTAAGATAATTAAAAATTCAATACGCTAATGCCAGTTAATGCTTTCGTAGTCTTTAATGAGTCACCCGTGTGCACCCAGCTGTTCCAACATGATTTTGCCATCTACACCATAAAGTGAAGAGAGCTTATAATGCAGATCTGTTATCCAGTGAAAGAGGCCTGTTTCCCAGTGATAAAGTATCTGCAATATCAGCAACCGGCCAATGTCTTCGGTGTAAAATTGTATTATTAATTGATTCAAAACTGTGCCAGAAAAAAAAAAAAATCTTCCTTCGCTTAGTCCATACTGAGCAGTAAATCCCAGATGTGGACAGGGATTTTCAGCATATGTATTCAGATAGTTGTCTTGCTGCAATTTTATGGTGTTCATTACTGTTGGAAATGTGGGGTATGTTGTAAAAGTATTGCAGTTGCAACTTGCTCCTTCCTTTCACTGAACGTTGACAGTATTTGACAGGTGATAATGTATTTTTGTTGCATTTGTAAATGTCCATTGCGGTATGATGAAGATGAAAGACCTGAATTACAATGATTCCTCAACACAATGCAGAAACAAATAAAGTTGTAGCCGGAGCGCTGAAATAAACACTAATAGCCATTAGTAAGTGACAATTCAAAGAGGCATTAATGACCAGATATTATTTATACCCAAGACAGAGCAGCAGTGAGACAAACAGCATGAGTTACTCCCTTTTGAAAAGTGTAAGCAGAAGCAGAAGGAGGCTAAAGACATGATTGATGGCATTTTGTATGGACTCGGACCCAGGACTTTGTTTAATGTTAGAGATCAAATCCCATCTTATCCCTTAATGTCAGGGCTGATGATAGAAGAGAGGAATCAAAGAGTAATACAGCGTTCGTTCCCTGGCGGGAGACCATGGATTGTACAAATTGCTGGTAAAAATTGAAACTCATAGCTCGATTTTTAAACCTGAGCCCTGCAACCATACCGTGGCTGTGCGGGAAATGCCATAATGTGATTTAACATAGAGCTTTGGGAGGCTTTGAAGAAAAAAAAAAAAAAAACTTTAATCTATCTACTGTAGAGAAAAGAAAGGACATCCTTTTGAAACAGGGAAATTTTCTTCCCGTATCATCTATTTCAAGAACATAAAAGATGCCTCAGTTTCATGAGGCTCTATATTTTTATACATTATATATATATATATATACATACATTTTTTTTTTTTGAAGGTGAGCAGTTTCGTGGTGTAATGCATACCTGCTGTAATTGCTTTATACAACAATAGCTTCAAATCTACTGCTTAGTTGTCATTTGTTATACTAATTATGGAAATTCGCCATGCAAAACTCCTCTGTTTATTAAAACAGATGTATGACAAACCCTGCCACTTGATTTTATTTAATTTTTTTAACAAAAGAATACTCAGGTAGAATACATAATTGGCTCAGATTGTATCATCTGGGACCGGTGCTGCCTGTGAGCAGAAAAACAAACAGAGGCTGTTCCATTTAAACCTCAACTCTAGTACATAACGTAAAAACAATTACCAAGTAGATGTCTAATGTATTGAGTTTCTCCTTCGGCTTCCCTAAAGCTGTTGAAATTGTTTAATGTCACTAAAATAATAAAGGTTTGATGGGGTACAATTTTTTTTTTTTTTTTTTTTTTTGCTTTTTATCAAATTTCAGTAATTTAAGTAAAATATTTAATAGTAAACACACGCTTTAAGCGCGCAGTACATGAGCAGAAACAAAAGTTGCATGCTGATTGGATTTGCAGTGGCAGAAAGCAGTGAAGGGCAGCATCTATTCACAGAAACAAAAGGCTGCAAATCTCATTTTCCTCCCCCATTCTGCTGCGGGGAGAGGCATTCACAGGCAGCTCTCTATGAAGATCAGTCACTGTCAGGGGACATACAGGTTGTCAATTGATAATGAAGCGCAGTGCTCAGGGCCTGTGCTTCTCGCTGTCCTAATTACACTAAGCAAGGACTCTCCACTCTTGTGTTTAACATTTGATTTATGTCCTCTGCCTTGTTAAAAAGCACCAGTGTTAATTGTTTTTACAGATGAGTGTCAAGCTAGAGGAAACAAGCCTCATTAATTAGAGGTGCGCTTATTTGCATAGAATACCCTGTCGAAGCTGACTGCACATGTCATGCATAGGACCATAGCTGAGGTCAGCAGAGAGATCGGCCAGAGACGGATGAGCAATTTATTGTTGACTTTGAGCGCTGAGAGACTGAATAATGTTTCCTCTTTAAGATGCTATTTTTTTCCAACAAAGACTCTGTTTGTATTTACCACTTCGAATCGCTTATACGTGATCAATATTTCACTCCCTTAGAGAAGTTTGTTTGCATGTAGAGTGTATTGTTTGGTTAAAACTTTACTTTTTTTTTAACAATCATAAAAACATCTTCTTTCGGTTTGAGCGTGTGTTTTCACTGTCACATATGGCATTGCTCTTCCTCAGCACTCAAAAATGTCCCTCCGCTCCACTGAGAACTGTACATCTGCATTCTGCACGGTCCTGCACAGATTTCTTGTGCTTCATTTTATCTGTTCCTTGACATGCTTGATCATTCATGAAACTTCAGCACCACGATCTCTCCCTTTTTCTGCTTGATTTGAGTGAAACAGTAAATGTGGTTGCTGTGCACATATATTACAAGCTCACAGCCCCTGAGGACTGAGTTCCTTCTTCGATCCCTGACTAGTTTTGCTTCGTGCCATTCCTTTGCTCCTTTGTGCTCCATGTTACAGATCAGTAAACTCCCCCCTGGGCATCTCACAGCACCACCCCCCAAGTGATCCTGCTGAGAGGAGGCCACATTACAATAGACCTAAGCATATTACGTAGCTATTGAGCTGTTTAAATAAAAACCTGGTGAATATATCAACTACTGGTGAAGGAGGGAGGCACACAAACAGCCGATAAACCCAAATCAAGAGGAAAGAGCCTTTGTGAGATGCTCCGAAAGGAAAGCCAAAATTACTGGCAGGCCTTTTTGACTTTATTTAAAAGTTATGGCAAGAACAAAGCAGACACAATTTAGACTTTTTTTTTTCTTATTTTGCGTTTATTTATTAATATTTTATTTGTTTTTTTTAATCAATAAAAAAATAGAAAAAAAAAACTCAAACCCAAAAGGAGAAAAGCTGCTGTTTTAGGTGTGACTGTGATCAGCAAGACATTTGCAGCATCTTTTAGAGAAGGCTCAGCAATCTGTAATTTAATGTTGTGGGTTTTTTTGTTTTATCAAAGGCACGCTTTCATAACAATATGACCAAACGGTGGCAGCTCTTCACAAAAACATTTATATGTCAGCTCCCCTTGTATGAAATGGCGAACTACGACGTAACATCCCCATGCCGTTCCATTCAGATCACAACACTGGGTGCAGAACTGCAGTACAGTGACGCGGTTGTGCAAGACAATTTGTGCGTTAATATTAGCACGCATTAGTCACAATAACCCGTTTACCAATATTCAACAAAGCCAGACGCCATGTAACAGCGACTGAGTCGCCCAGCTGGTGTCCAAACCCCGTCAGAAGTGAAGCGTTACCTGTCTGTTTGAAAATGCATCAAGAGGAAAAACAGTGGTTCATTTTTAAACATTACAAAGTGAAATTCTTAAAATAGCTTTAAATTTACTTAAAAAGAGGGGTATGTTTTTGTTGTGTTTTTCTTTTTATGCAGAACCTTTACTTTAAAGTTCATTTATATGACATACAAGGAGTGTTGTGCCATAGTAGTGGGTTATTTATATAAAAGAAAACCAAGATTCTGCTCACACATACATATTTTGATATGGCAAAATTAAAGGCATCACTTCCTATTAAATAATTTCTTCTGGACTCCAATGAGGTCTATTTTTACAGTACATTTGGCTGAATTTAATCCTCCTATTGCTTTACAGTTGCGGTCCACTACAACTAATTTTCGTGTAGGCTTGCTAACAAAATGGGTAATTACCGAGATATGCGGGTCTATGACTTTGCCTTTGTGGGAAGAGTCTGGTGCAAGAAACAGAGAAATACAGGATCCCTGAACAACTTAATCCCCGACATAATCCCTTACTCTAATTTAGTCAAATTCATGTTCGCACAAATAGAGCCACATAGGAACCAGAGCTATTTGAATGACCATTTCCCAGCAGAAGACAAGAGTGTGTACAAGTCTCCTAAAAGTAGTCTCTTTGTGGTACTGTACTAGATGCCTTTCACTCTAACGGCTCCGCTTTTTGGTCCAAAAGCATTACCAAAAGTAGCCTAGAGCCAGTTGGTTTTTGTAATATTTAGTTACAGAAATAGTGGGATTCTGTTCTGTTGAGACCCGGTTTGACATAAGTTCATTGACTCTTTCCAAGCAATTCATTCTGCTTAAATTAGAACATTTTAAAATATATATATATATATATATATATATATATATATATACATTTTAAATTCCAATAAATCTCTTTAAGTGAGCAAGACTCAACGCAAACACTTTGGTCTCACTTTGTTTTCAGGTGAGACAGTTTAGAGACACACCTTGTTTTGTTGAGACTCTGGTGTCATGAATAAAGCAGTCGCGGGGTTACTTTCTTCAGACATGTCAGTTTACAAAAATTGTAAGTTTGGTTTTAGAAATGAAGCTGTACATTTTTTACCCAGCGAAGGTTGTGAGTAATCCCTGAACTAAGATGTTTTATTCACATTTATCTGCATTCAAGACCTAAGCATTTCCTTTTCTTGTGAGGACTCAAGTACCTTTGGTATAGGGAAAGAGAGGTTTTAGACGCTTGCATGATCTATATTTATCAATATCTCCTTTGTAAGTGTTATACCTAGTAAATGTTTGTTTTTTTTTTCCCTGTGGGTAACAAATACTTTTTCAGTTTTTTCTTCCATTCTTCCTCAAAGAGCCCTCTGGGTCTGTGACATTATTGCTTTATGTTGCATGCACTGCGTGGCCTTGTGAAAATAGAAAAAAGCCTTTATAATGGTTTTTCAAAGCTGAATAAGATGCTTACATGTGCACTGCAGCTTTAAACAGTGTGCTGGTGTCCTTTTGGGCAAAGCCAGTGATGATTCAGGCAGAAAACTGTGAGGATTGTGGCAGATTTTCCGCCTCTACCGCCTGAGAAAGTCCATTGAGAACTTTAATTTTTGTTCAGGGCCATTATCCTTTTGTAGAAGCCGTCCTCTTTACTTCCTCAGCTTATTTACAGATGTGTTTTTTAAATAATTTTGATGACTATGTTGCTCTCACTTCCGGTGGCTACAGCACAAACTTAAGGCAGGAAAAGTCCACCTATATGTTTAACTAGTAGAATATAACATTTTTCTTAATAAATCTCTTAATTCATATTTATCCACAAACATATATCAGAAGCTTTTGGTTAAAAAAAAAGTATTTTTTCACATCACCAGTCCACATGAATTTGTTAGAAAATGCATTATTCCTGTTTTGTTTTCCATATGTAAACTTCAAAAGGTAAATTTTGATTTGAGTACACAGGAAAGATTTTCCTCTGATGATTCTTCAATGAAGCCCATGTTTTTTTAAGTTCCTGTGTTCACTAGAAAAATACGGTTTTACGCTGCCTTGAATCTAAAGATAATCTTTCTCTAGAACTTGTAAACAGTCTTTGTCTTTGTAGCATCCTACCGGCAGTTCCCTTGACAAGAGACCTGCTAAAGGAAATCACTAGCAGCAGCCTCCTGCTTCCTAGCAGCCTTCTGCTTTGTGGACAGTAATTATATTAATTTTTCAGAGTGTTGGACAGCCACTTAGAGGAGCCCACGGCTGGGTAATTGTAGGGTAGTGGTAAATATTTAAAAATTTGCATGACATGGTCTTTACTAATAGCGACAGGGAGAAAATTATTGCCATTTCAAGACAGCGATCCAAGATTTTGGAATGTATTTCCTCAGAGCTAAATCTAGGGATGCCAAAGCCTGTCCATGGGGCTCCTTTATTTATTTTGATTTTACTCTCAAAAATACAATAAACTGAATTTATGGAGTTGTTTTGTTTTTTTTTATTGTTGTTATTGTTTAACCGTGGGTATTCCATGGATGGATGGATGGATGGATGGATGGATGGATTGGAGCAATGCAACAAAAACAACAAAGGAGGAGCAGACGTTTGTAGTTGATAAAATGAAGGATGTGTTTCTCTCATTTTCACAGTTGAGTTGGTGCAGGTGGTGGAAAGGTGATTTGGTGTGTTGGCCGGTGAAGGCTTTGTGTTTCCAGTGCTCTGTGGACACCCGGTGCCCCTGGCAACAGGTTTATGCTCGGCGAATCATCATATTTATAAAAATATTAATGGTATGACACAGATCCTAATAGCAGTCTGAGAGTTTTTTTTTCTCCCCAAATCTGCAATGCAGTTAGGTTTTATCAGTTAACATGTTGATAAAATGAAAAACGTCTGAATATTCAGTGGCACCTGCTGCATCCTGGCTTGATTTTCAGCGTTCCTGCGTTCTGACTTGCGCAATAGGAATCCCGGGGTTCGGAAATGTAGTGAGCGATCAGCCAGCCCAGACGCCCGAAACCTTCAAAATAGGTTCATAATATATTATAGAATCATCTGGTTTAAAGCTTTCAGGGTAATTTATGTTTAACCAGCACATTAAAAGGCTGTTGTCCTGAATGTTTGTCACATTGTGAATATTTGCAAATTCATCCAATAATAGGGACTGTTTTTTTTTTTTTTTTTTTCCATTTTGACATTTTCAAGTTTTTTGTAAAAGTGAACATTTCTTGCTAGAAGTGCCGCACTCAGTGGTTGTGAGTGCGCGCTGTGCTCTCTGATATCTTGAATAGATAATGTTTCATCTCAGTGCCCTACCTCTGATTGCTGTTCTCATCTCGCATATGATAGACAAAAAAGAAAGAGAAAAGAAAAAACTCAGAATGAATTAAAGTTTACAGAGTAGGTGAGATGGCCTTTTCAGCTTCAGTTGCTCCTGTGGTCTTCCTCTTACCCCTTCCAGAAAAATAAAAAAAGAAAAGAAAAAGAAAAGCCAACCGTGCAGTCACCTCGGCTCATAAAACTTAATCGCTCAGTGCACAGTCATAACTGAGAGCAAGTCTGATGAGCACATTAACTCTTAGCAGCTGAACAGTGCAACTGCTATGTTTATAGAGATTTTAGTAGAAAAATCAATTAAAAATATGATAGTGACAACTGCAAAAGATGGGAGGTGGTTTATGGCGCTGATTAAATCATCACGTGCTACAACAACTAACTAACAAAATGATTCGACAGAATTCATGAAATAAGTTCTTTAGCCGAACTCTGTCTCCGAACTACTATGTTTACTTGAACTGATCCAAAAGCAGGTCACTTGCATAAGCAGTCTGAAAAATTAGTCCTCGGTATGTAAACAGCCACTAACTGGATTAACAGACTGTCTGAATCGGAGATTTGTATTAGGAATAGCTTTCCCACTGCAGACTTCAACAAGAAACTACATTGGATGGTGTGTTGTCTGTCATTAAGAAAAGAAAAGAAAAAAATATTCCATCAAATGCAGTGATAACTGTGCAGCTCATGCAGAATAGTGTGTTTTATTAAGATTCTTTTAATGCAACTGCCAAAATATACATGCGAGTGGAAAGGTGTCTGATAGGTAAGATCCATGCTGTTCAAGCCTCAGAAGGTGTGAGTAAGCACCACTAATGACATTTGTGTATATATATATATATATATATATATATATATATATATATATATATATATATATATATATATATGTATAATCAATAAATGCTGTGGGATGTTATTGACTCAAAACAATAATTTCACCCATGAAAATCAGCATTGATTGTTGGATAGAGATGAGGATACTTGTCAATTTTAGAGGGTAAAAATTGATCATTTTCATGAGGTCCTAATATCATGTTTGTAATGTGCTTTAATTGGAGATACAGAATTGCAGTTTCCTTTTCAATCATGAATTTACAGCCTCTACAAACCTGTCTCTTCTGCAGGGTATTCCTTATTTGCGGTTTGTGTTCCAAGTATAAATATGTGCACGGATAAACGCCATAAACCTTGAAGCACTCTTTTACCATAAGCATGAGTATACAGAACTTAGGCTGACAATTCACACCATCGCAGAACAACTGATGCAAAAAAATACTCGACTGGCAAATTTGTTTTCAGATTTTCAGATAGATGCATTTACCTCGTCTGCCATTTGAACACAGACAGTTGCTATCAATCCCTCTATTAGGTGCAGTCTCATCCCATACTTTGCACTGGTCCAGCAAGATAAAGCATTGCAGATACTGTAGGAACACTGAAGTAATGAAACAGTCAGCCAGCAGCTAATTAACCAGTTTAAATTAAGTCAAAACTATCGCCTACCAGCTAAATGAACCTTGGATTTCATGCTTCCCATTTTAATGTTGTTGTTTACTCATATAAACTAAAGACTACCAATGTAAAAATTACTGTTGTAATACCATCAATTTTGTTACTTCTAAAAGTGATTTCCTTGACATTGGAAAATTCAAAAGCCAACACCCAATTTGTTAAAAAGAAGAAAAAAAACAGAAATCAAATGACCTAGTCCAAATTTAAAAACATTATTGGTACTGGTTGAAGATTATTGTATTGATTTATTCCTTAGGTTAACTGAGCTATAAAACTCTTATTGCGAAGCAGATGTTCATAGCAAAGCAACTAAACCCGAGCGAAAGAATTCCAACTTCCAAGGTACAGCAAATACAGCGAGATGGGAGTCTTCAAGTGCTACTTTTGTGTTTTTGAGTTGGTAATGGCTTCAGACCCAGGAAAAAGTTGACTTTTTAATAAAAATGCCCCTTTTAATAATTTATGTGTGTTTTCTTGCAGGGGTTTGATGATGGATACGGTGAAGAATATGACGATGAAGGTTACGAGGCCTACGATGATAACTACAACAGTCAGTCAAAGAGGTAAAATGAACACTCGCACGTTAGACTGCTGGATAAACACAACATGGCATGGTCAACAGTGACCAACTGCAACGCGGGTTATCAGTCATTTAGCTATGTTTCAACAAAGAACAAAACACCTAAAAGAAACCAAAAGTATAACAAGTCTACCAGCAAGCTGTGTATCCAAACTCTGCTGTAGTTCTAAAAGTTCATGAGAATTACAGGGTCGATCTGTTGCAAGATTAACAAAGAATTCCTATAGTGTAAAAAAAATAAACACATTTAATTGAGAAGTTAAAAAAAAAAGGATAGAGAAATATGTTTTCAAATTTGTTTGAATTCTTGAATGTTAAAATACTGAAACTTTGAGTATTCTTAAAACACTTCTGAACGTGTAGATGAATTTCTTGAGCATCGGATCACCTGTGCTTATTTCAACATTATTTCTTCATTATTTTGCAGCAGTACAGCTACAGTGTGTCCTTCTATTAGTTGATGTCTTTGTTCTTTTTGATTTAGTGTGTCAGAATACTATGAATATGGACACAGTGATGAATCCTACAACAATTATGGTAAGTGCTCTTTATTTTGTCCTTAAAAGAACATTACTTTTGTGAGCTGAAGATTAGCAATCCAAATATGAGTCACCCTTATTTTAATGTACCATTTTTTTCTCTCTCTTCTGTTATGCAGTAGAGTTTAATCACCTAAATGTGAAACATAACACTGCTTTAAAAGCTGAATGATAATTTGATTATTCGATAAGTCGATCCACAAAACCAATTTGATGATTTGATTGCTGATTGTTTAAGACTTGCGACTGCCATGTACCTCATTCCTAGATTTCTCAAGATTAATTAAAAGTTAAGAGGTGCAGCGCAAACACTTTTCAGCAGGGTTCAGTATCAGGTGGTGTAATATCTGTGGCATCAGCACAGTTGTTCTTGTGACTCATCCTAGTGAGAAGCATCAGAAATCATTTCCTGGCTCAATTTACAAAAGAATAACTCAATGTAATTTTTTACACTATTAAAGCAGGTAATAACAAACATTCATGGAAAAAGTGTAGGATTTCAAGAAAACTCTTGATCCAGTTTCACTTATATATTTAAAAGGTAATGAACATTAATAAAAAAAGAGATAAAGAACTGTGGTTACAGCCCACTCCTGACCCTGGAAGCCAGTCCTGCAGGCATCGGGACTCCTACCTTTCTGGCTACAAGCTGCATTTGACCAAACATATGAATGTGCCAGTAGAAGCTGATAGAGGTAGCCGAGATGGAGCCGAGATAGAGCCGAGATAGAGCCGAGATAGAGCCGAGATAGAGCCGAGATAGAGCCGAGATGTAGCAAAGATGTAACGACACAGTGGCTTGCCTTTTGGTATGTGTTGTCGAAGACTTTTTTCAAGGAGCTACTTCTGTCTAACCTCTCATCATATCTCCAAAACACCAACTATTTGGACATGTATTTTGAGACATTTTGTTATAACGGAGGCCTCTGATTTCCTAAGTAATTCACGCTCAGGAAAGGGCTTAAATGCAAGCTCTTCTTCAGCAGGGAGAGCTTTAGTTCAGACATCAGTGAAAGTTGGTTTGCAAGGTCTCATGACAGCAGTGAAATACTGGCAGGCACTGCAGGTTTTTGGGCTCATTCATTTTCAACACAATGATTTGCGCACTGAGGTGTTGAGGTCGGACCAAACCAAAACCAGGGGGGCAATGATTTGATTTTCTGCTTCATAAACACTCTTATTTGGAAGGCATGCAATGCGCTACGCAGGCGGTGTGGCCATCTTTATGTATTTTGGCTGCAAGGAGGGAACTGCTGATGGTCTGATCTCAGTATTGGCCCAACTGAGGACAGAGAGTTGATGAAATGTATATCCTATGAAGAAAGGCCTCTGTTGTATGTGGGATACGATTTGCTTTTTAAAACTTATTATTCTTGGTGAAATGCATTATGTGAGGAAAATGTGTTTTTAACCGTTTTTGCAGAGGAAAAGTGGACAACCACCCGACCGTGTCTCAAAGCCCCTGCTTTACGGCTGACACGAGGAGGCTACAGAAAACATCCCTATGGCAGATACTGAAGGTGCTCCAGATATGTGACCCACTTCTTTTTTTTTTTAAGAAAAAAAATTGTAACATTTACTTTTTTGCTCATACGTTTTAGAAATGAAAAAAAAAAAAAACACCCCAAAAAAAAGTATATGGCTGATGTGATAATTTATACACAACTGATCTTCTTTTTAACTTACAAACGTACTCACTAATCTTCAGGGAAGTTATTCTTAAACATGGCTGTTTAAATGATCTCTATTCCCCTAAAAAGCAGTAATCCAGGACTTTGATAATTAAATGCAGATTTATTCTTAGAGACTGTGTTTGTGACAGATTGGGTTCCATTTATTGCCTACATAACAGTGATTATTGGGGTTCTCAAGCCAACTCCCAGTTCTTTTTATCAGGCAATTACTGATTTATATAGTCGTTTCACAACTTGTTTGAAATATGTCGGTGGCTTTAGGATCACTGGAGCACATTGTTTCCTGTGAGTCAGCATCACAGAGGAAAATTAGAAAAACTTTTTTTTTTCAGCCTGCAATCTCTTCGCACAATTCACTCGTTTTTGTTTGTGTTTAATCTGTTTTAAGAGAAATTTTCTTGAATAACACACAGTCAAGTCTTTTTGGGAGTTGAAGCGAGTCCAGTTTCGTCATAAAGCGCAGCCCATGCACAGTTAAAGTGCTTTACAACATATACAAGGGATTTAGTAATTTATGAGGGTTTATATAGAAACCTGTCCTATGTGTGATAGAAAAGAATAAAAGAAGCGTGAAAAGAAAGCAGTACACGGGACCGCAGAGCTGTTGAACTTTTGTGCTACACACTGTAGCCACTCTCTATCAGTCTCGCTCCTTGGACTCAAATTTAAAACAAAAGCTTTAGCTGGGGTTGCATTCTTTCTTTCCTCTTTGTTTTTTTGATATTAGGTTTAGTGGAAATAAGTCAGAGACTATTTTGTTGTTAAAGTGCATGTTATAGACTAACACTGATCGGCAAACGTTTGCCTCCACAATGACTGAATTTGTTACTTGCAAATGCCGTTACCATGGTAACATGCCTTCAGACACCTCTAACACAAATAACATGACAGACTTCATTAAATGCAACAAATGGAAACCGATCCTTGTAGAAAAAAAAAAAATCAGGTCTGAATGTAAAGTGTCTAAATCAGCTAAATTAAAAAAATGTTTAATGTTAAGAAACCTCAATCTCTCAATGAGTATCCTCATCACTGACTGCTTCATGAACATGACTGATAAGACAGATAAAAATGACCCTCGGTCACATTGTAATTTTAAATAAGACAAAATGATATGAGATTGTGATCATGCAACTTTTTTTTTTTTATTGTTTTTGACTGAACACAGTCAACAGTGTGTAATTTATAATAGTGCTTTGTCCTCTGTGTAATCTGTATTTGTACATAAAGCATTTAATAAAAACAACATAAACATCAACGCGGTGTGGAAGACTTTCTAAATATTCAACATTGATGCGTTAAATTGGTATTTTTCTTCAATTTGTGAATGCACATTGTCTCTCTTAAGACTTCACAGCTGCCAACACATTTAATAAAGAAAATCCTCTAAATGAATAAATTTCTTTTTTCAACCCATTCTCTCAACTCTTACATCATAAACAGATATTGATTGAGTCTGACAATGATACGGAGTTTAAGGAGGTAAGGTCCCCATATATTATCTTAACAATGCCTTAAATATGCTTTATGGTGCTTACTTTCTGGTAGCATGTTAGTTCTGAATAAAACAAAGCCCCACTTGTTATCTGCAACTTTTCGATGTCTCTGATAACCTCTTTTTTTGCTGCATTTCTGTCATTCAACCTGAGAAAGCTGTATTTGCTCTGCCAGTTTCCGTGCTCTAAACGTCAAACCTCACGTCTATTCAGCGATTTGAATTCTCTTTTGTGATTAGCACACCTGCAGCCTGACTCTGATTAAGAGTGTAGATCACGGGACTGAAACGAAGACTAAACACTAAACAGGTAACCCTAATGATAATCCTAATTTAATCATGCTAACTTCCACTTAAAAAAAAAAGTAAACCTACTCGTTTTAACCCCAAAATAAATATCCCTTCCTATTTCTAACTAGATGCTTAAGAAATTCAGCTAAACTGTCATAAAAGAATTAATAAATTTTAATTAAAAATAATGTTCAGCAACCTAAACAACAGTGATATAAACAGATTTATCATAATATTTCACTTTTATGCCTTGAATTGGTTTACTTTTTTCACACTAATGGAATGTAATGACTCTGCTGTGCATTGCATACATATTTCATTGCATGCAGCCTGTTGATGATATCGTAGTATTAATGGATACCTCGTAACTTTGGTCTCTTCTTCCCTGCAGATTGCAAAAAAAACTGTAGTGTGAATTGATCAAAGCAGGGAGGAATCCAGCAGGTGAGTGGATGCTGTCACACTGGTCTTTATGTAGCAGATTCCTGCACATTAAAGTGCAACCAGTCATCGAGGACCTAAAATAGTCACTTTTAATCATAGCTGAGTCCTGCACTGTGTGAACTGGACATGTTCACGGGTTCACCAGTACAGTTTGTCCAACTGCAGCATCTAAACAGGGACACAGTGAAGCACAGATATGCAACGCAAATTTCAGATTATTCAACCTGTGTCGTATTTTGTGGGTTTAAGAACCACAAATGCCAATCAAAGACATAATGAGCAAGAAAGCCACTCCGATTCTTGACTAGTGGTTGAATTAGAAAATTTTAAAAAATAATAAAATATGTTATTGCCTTCCTTTTGTTCAGTTTATTATTCACTTTTCTTTTTTGTTTTTACCTGGATTCGTTGTTGCATCTGCCTTTTCTATTGTTTAATCTTATTGTGTCCCGTGGAGCTGTAACTACAGCAACAGATAATCCCTGTTCTCAACTTGCTGTCATGTAAATTATGATCCATTTTATTGTGTTAGTGATATGGAAACTGCTTTTGTTTGTCTACATCTCTTATTTTTCATCAAATTTTACCATTTATGGCTCCTATCACATGGAGAACAAAATAAATCTGATACACAAGGTGGGCTGAGCTGTTCCTGCCTAAACAACTCTTCTTATTTAGCTCAGCTGTCTATGTTGCAAGAGTCATATATTCTCATTGTGAATGTGAATTAAATGGTATAGCTGTTACATTTTTTGAAACTTGTCTACTTGTGTTTACTTTAAGGGCAGAAAACACAGACACCACCTTGCGCAGAACTGAAGACTGACTTCAAACACGTTTGGCATCGTCTGTCGAGAAAGCAGTTTGGTATGTACGTTCCCCATAGAACCAAAGAACACTCTTGGATCCCTTTTGACAACAAGCGCGCCACCTTATCCAAACCATGCAACAGCTGGAATGTCACAGTCTGCTATAGATGCTGATTCATGTCTCCAAATGAAAGTCACTGGGGACACTTGTATTTGCAGCATATTAAAAAGGGATTTTTAATTTTAAATGACCCTCTGCTCATCTCTTGTTTGTTTAATACATTAAATGTAACCTAAGTTGCTTAAGACCTTTGCATCTTTTTGCCATTTATCCACACATGAGAGACTTGTCCACCAGGCAGCCTAGGCTATAATAAAAACCCTGGCAGCTGTTTGTTTTGTTAGTTTGCTGAGTTTATCACCTCTGACAACGTTGTTTATGCAGGTACGGGACCTTCAGTGATATGCACATTAATCACCTTAGTTAAAAGTCCCGTCTTATGCATCTGTCCCTGTGCAGAAGTAACCACAAACTTGTGTTTATTGTATGCAGAGATAAATGTGGGCCATTACTGAAACATGGAACAGCTCAGAGAGACTGACAGCTGAGCCAAAGGTAAGAGGACGGGATGGCATATTTAATCACTTATCTATCAGAGTACCATATGTTTGTTTATTTGAAGCTGGATTGATCTGTAGTTTGAAAAAAAAAAGAAGAAAAATCTTTGGTAGGTATTTGATCGACTTCCCTTTACTTCACTTTGGAGCATCAAACTGTCTTATTAGGTCAACAAAGAAGTCACATATTTTATAGCGTTTTGTTCACAAATAAAATTTGAAAGCACTTCTGCATTGTTTTTAAAAAAAAGGCATTATTGATGTAATATTTCCAGATTCACGAAGACTAATTGTTTTGAGATGAGTGTAAATGCTGGATTCTCTAAAACACACGTGAATATTTAAATTTCCTTGACCTGCAGACTAGAATTTACATTTTAAACAGGAACACTTGTTTAATCAGTGTTATTAACCTTTTGTAAGATTGGCCAAAAGATTTTAGAAGCACAAACCAAGCGATTTTAACTCTTAAAGAAAAAAAACGTTCACTTTATAGCTGAGAAATGGATAAGAAGATTAGCACAAGACGTTTTCCCGTATATACTTACAACCCAGACAGAGCAATTTCAGATTAAGACATGGTTATAAATGTTTTCAAAATATTTCTATTTTTCATTTCTATTTTTTTGATCATTTCCACTGCTCAGGCAAAAGGAGGAGATGAGTCACTACATGGAAGACTTCTGAGGAGCGGGAATTGTTAAGAAGTAAGAAAGTTGTGCTAAGCTGAATTCAGACAGCGTTTCAGTGTTGATGGTTGGTTCATTCCACAACCTGCTTTTTAGGAACAGGAAGTCACACAAGGTCTGAGGTCTTGAAGCTGCCCTGTGAAGCAAGACCACTTCTGACCACCTTTGCCGGACCATCTCCCTTCATTAGCACAGTGATGCCAGTGGCTCTTTTGTCAAAATATCAGAGATTTATGCTCCCTATGTGGTCAGAAAGGGGATTGGTACATGGAGTGTCTTCAATGAAATGACTGTTTTCTCTTTTCCAAAAAAAAAAAAAAAAAAAGAAAAACAAAAAGCAGTTGTTCAAATTACAAAACCAGCATAACAAATACTTGCAAATTCTGACCAAAAATATGTGTATCAGAATCTGTCAGTATTTACATCTGTGCACCATCCCGTACTATGATATTTTCATAAAAGAATCCTAATTCTTACGCTACTGTAGACTAGTGTAGTCGCCCAGGTCGAGGTAACTCTCAAGGCCTTGAATCGAGGCAGCTGGGATTCCTTTTCTTCGCTCTTGAAGACGTTTCATCTTCCAGCCAAAAGTCATCTTCAGTTGTTGTCTGTTGTTTACCAGATTTCGGTCACATGCACCAAGGTGTGAAAGGTTATGAAAACCACCTGGGTATAAGCGTCACGGCTGCATTGTAGGTGTTTGCTCAGTGAAATCTAAGCCCCCCTCTATTTAAGGTTGGATTTTCAAGTTTGATGTAGATGGCTTCTTTTACTCCTTTGTCAAACCACTTGTCCTTTCTGACAAAAATGTGTACATTATTGTCCTCAGAAGAGTGATCCTTCTGCTTGAGATGCAGGTGAACTGCTGAATCTTGACCTGATGAGCTGGATCTCCTCACTGTACTGGACTGTTCTGGACCGCATGTGCGGCGCTGCTGAGTTTCTGTTTAGGTGTCTTGCCTTTAGGGTAAACCGGTTTTTGTCTGAGGGTGGTGTTTGGTGTAAAGTGGACTAGTTTGTTAGACATTCCTGCCATGTATGCGATGAAACCAATTGCTGTGGCTCCTTTTCTTTTCCCCCCTCTCTCTCTCTTTTTTTTCCTTATATCTTGGCTGAGTTGACAAAGGCCCAGTCTGGATATCTGCAGGTCTGAAGTGCTTGTGCTGCTTTTCTTTTTGTAGGAGTTCAATTTTCTGCTTTCCACTTCCTCCATACAGTTTGCAACAATGGGTGACACTGGAGAACCCACGGCAAATCTGTGCTTCTGTCTGTAAAACTACTCATTGGTCCAGCGCGGTACAGCTGTGGTGAGGAGTAGAAATTGTTCCTGTCTTTTAAGGTTCCTTTTTAGTCATTTGCTGGCCATCTCCACTGACTCAGATGCACCTATGCAGATAAAAAGTAAAATGACACTGAATCAAATGACATAATGGTTTTCCCCGGAGCCAGTCTCAGATGTTGGATCTTGTGGACAAAGCCTGTGGGGGGGGGTCTGTGTGTGATGTGGAGTGTAACCAACCAGAGGGGCTAAGATGGTGGTGAGGTCAGTGTAGGTGACTGAGTTGATGCTGCTGAGTGTGAGTGGTTCTCCACCCTTTTGTGTCTTTAGAAGTCAATATATGCATGGAGTCACCTCCCCTGGGTAAAATATGTGCTAAAAAGCTTGGTCAATTGCTTTTTCCATTCCCAGTTTTTGTGACCTTCTTCTTATAGCAGCTTGTTGGATCCCTCTTCAGAGCCCCATAACTGGTGCTGTCACTTTATAAAGTCCTGACTTTGTTGCGGTAATCATCTGTGTTGAGCACTACAGTGTATCTTCCTTTGCCTGCCGGTCAGGAGATGCACAGTAGTACCAATAGCGGCTGGTTTTAGGGGTGAAGGGAAGTGTAGTGACTCACTCTTTCACAGGGTGTACCTTTTTATAAATCATTCTTACAGCTTTGCACTACCGACTTCTGAGGTCAACAACATACAGAATGATGCGAGACTTGGCAGCGATAAAGACGAGGAAGCTTGATAATTCTCCGTGTCATGTCCCACAACCCTGCAAACTACTAGTGAACTACTCCTATATATTTTCAGATCTAAGTGGTCCCTGAAAAAGGGACACGGTTGTTTTATGTCAGAGTTTCTGAATTGGCTGTCACGCCCCAAGATTTTGCTCCCAACCACAGAAAAATCTGTGCCCTTTGACACGCGATTAACAAGCGGCTCAGACGAAGAATTGCTGGTGAGCAGATTTTGTTACCTTCAGACAGAGTTAGACTGTCTTTATGTTAAACTACGCTAACCATCTATTGATGGTAGCGTCACATTTTTATGACATGAAGGATGTAACAGTGATTTATCCTCTTATGTAAATCAACCCCCCACCCCACCAACAACAAAAACAAAAGAAAAAACAAATAAGCCTAAAAGATTAAATTATCCTTTTCCAAACAGAACCCACTCTGGAGGTGTTGTCACTAACCTTGCCTCATACAGGAAAATATAAATATATATGACTGAAAATAGACCGTGCAGTGCCTGAGCTGATGCCGACATATTCCGCGGTCATGTAATGATACCATCTGCTTACAGGTTCAGACTGGCTGCAAGTGTGAGACATCCTCAGATGTGCAACACTCTCTTCTTGCCAATTCTGCCAGCAACTGTGTGAACAAATAAATGATGCCTGCTAATTTCCATGCCGAGATTCTTATTTTCTTGAATAATTGCGCCTATTTGTTCTTAACAAGACAATAAAAGCTCATTTGAAAAGGTCTAGGTGAGAGTGATGAGCTCTATTTTCCCTCTATATCCATTTCAAGGACGAGTTGATTGTCGCTGGCTGAATGCTGCATCTCCATACGAAGCGTCGGCCTGGATGTTGGACGCTTGTTGATAAATTATAACTGGGGGATTCATAAACAGACAGTCTGTGAATGGAGGGGAATTGCTAAACTACATTTGATGCACATCCAGCCAAAACATTAGACTCAGGGCTCAAACAGCTACACGGCAAGGACACAAGTGTCATTTGTCATATTAATCTGAATCAATTCAGATGGATGACTATGTGCTTTTCCCATGAATAGCAGCAAACATTGTTAGATATTAAATAAAAAAAATACGTTGATGTGTAGGAAATAAGCTCATTTGCTGTCTTGTCAAGAGCTGGATAAGAGGATCATTACACGTTCATGTCAGGCTGATGACACCACAACACATTCACAGGTGACCAATGGGGAAAAAAAAACAAGGAAAACATTTTTGATAAATGCTTTTCTTTTTATACTTCCTGAAATTAATCAAACAAAAATGTTTCCTGATTACTGCCACCATAGACAGAGCTAATCTGTCTGCTTACATGTATGTTCAGCTTCAGTGCACAAATATGAGACAGCTTATGTACAAATGGCAAACAATTCCTGCAACCACTAACAATTATTGGGTTTTCTACATTCTCCAGTGCTGAATATGTTTATCCGTTTGCTTTTATTTGTTTTACAGGTATGCTGGGATGACAGTGCACTGCACACCTGCTTGAAAAATCAGAATGTTATGGTTTTTGTCCTGTAAAAGTATGTTGAGGTTATTTATTTTTTTACTATTTATGATGCACGCAGGCGGCACGGTGGCTTAGTGGTTAGCACTGTTGCCTCACAGCAAGAAGGTTCCCGGTTCAATTCCCGGCCCGGTGGGTCTTTCTGTGTGGAGTTTGCATGTTCTTCCCGTGCTTGCGTGGGTTCCCTCCGGGTACTCCGGCTTCCTCCCACAGTCCAAAAACATGCAGAGTAGGTTAATTGAACATTCTAAAAATTCTCCCTAGGTGTGCATGTGAGTGTGATTGGTTGTTTGTATGTGGCCCTGGATAGACTGGCGACCTGTCCAGGGTGGACCCCTGCCTTTCGCCTGATATGCGTCGGGATAGGCTCCGACAGACCCCCGTGACCCGGAAACGGATACAGCGGGTATAGATAATGGATGGATGGATGATGCACGCACTGTAAAAAGTAAAACCTGCATAGTCGAACATACTTTTTTACGTGAATTTGTTTGTAAAACATATTTTTGAATTTGAAATGTATGTGATCAGATAACCTTTGTTGAAATTTCTTATAATTACTGTATTTTGTGTTTGCTTGTTTGTTTTTACAGTAAAATCTTATTTTATTCTAGTCAAAACGTGTCATTTGTTACCATTTGGCAGGTGCCGACAGGATCAGCCTGGCTGCCCTCTGTCTCTGTTCCCTGCTCTGTAATAAAGAGTTTGCTTTGAGCATAATAGTTTAAGTAAGTTGAGGCTGCTGCTGGAATTCAGACCAAATGTCACAGACAATTCGTGAGTCAAATCCTGTCAGATGATATTGACGAAAGCAATGCAGGCTTTCCACTGTTCACATGAATGTCGATGTCTGTTTTCTTGTGTGTATGTGTTTAAATGGTTTTTAACAAATAGTAAATAAGTGGCCTGACGAGTCGTATATGATTCAGATAATCATCCATTTCTTATTGTTTTGTTTGGGAGGGGACTTTGTGAGTCCACAGAAAGCATTGACTCCTAATTCTGACATTTGCCCCTCTGACACGCACTCCACGCGGCCTGTCAGGGAGTAAGGAATTCATCTCTCCATGGTATTCCTTGATCTAAATTATGGAAACACAGAAGACGCCAAAGTGGGTCAAACTGCACAGTGATGTAAAATAGGGTATGGTTATGACTAACACACACGGCCAGGTTTTTTTTTTTGTTGTTGTTTTTTTTTTCAGTAGACGACAAGTACCTGAGCAAGCTCAGCTCTGTTTAGACAGCTGCTCAATGAGCCAGAATAGAGAATGAGGGCTTCTGAGCACCAGAGTCTAAAGGGCCTCTTCAGCAGTGTAGCTTTTGTGATGAAACAGAGTGCAGAGTCAGAGCGCTGAATTTGTTTGATGATTCCTATGTTGTCTGGCTTGTGACAGCAGCCTGGAATCTGAGTCAGGTGACAGACGCCGAGTACGTATAGCTCGAGTTGCACTCGGGAAGATGTGTGCCACCATAAGCAAGCTACCATATCTGATCCGAACTAACCTGTTGTTTCCTTTTGTTTTATTTTTATTTTCACAAAAGCCTGCTTTCAGGCCTCATTAGACCCTTTTTTTTTCTGGCAAGGTGATGAGTTCTGACATGTTGGCTTGCTCTGTGGGAATTGCACTAACTATGTTTTCGAATAACGATGTCACGCGGTACACAAAACGTCTTCACAAATATTACGCTTGTGGGATGCACAGCGTGTCTGTCAGTAAGTAGGTTGCTATTTGTAACAGGATTAAACATTCTGTTTTTAAAGTTTCTCATGAAGCACAACATCCCACTAGAAAAGACAAAGAACAACACTTATTATTCTGATTTTGAACGGTTTTTGGCTTACACTGTCAACACGCTGCGCTCACATTTAAGAAAACAGAATCAGATCTTACTCAACCAGTGAAGTCTGAATCTCCTCCAAGTAAGAATCTTTTATGCATAATGCATATATAATCTGCTAAATGCAGAGCTGTATTTAGGTTACAAAAATCTATGGATTAAAAAGTTTTTTGTTTTTGTTTGTTTGTTTGTTTTCTTTTAAACTTGCTGCAGACCACAGCTGCATTGGTATAAAAGGACGGGGCTTGTTAATCTGCCTAAATATATTTTCTAATGATGGTACTTGATCCCAATCTTATGCGTCTTTTCTATCCACATCAGACACAATCAGATGCGCACGGTATAATTTAGAGTAATTTTAGTGTTATTGTAGGATGGTGGTTTTGTTCTTTCGCCTGCTCTGATTGTAAAGCAGAGACTAAAGCATTTCTCTGAAACCAGTTGGGGGAAAAAAAGAGCGAATAAAAAAAAACAACTTGCTTTTACAGCACTTGTCTTTGCCTCTTATTTACAATAAAGTTATAAAAACAGAGCTGTCTGCAGTCCTTGTGCATCAGAGGAAAAGTGCATGACTCATCCATACCAACTGCACTTATAGTGCAAAAATAATACCATTGTTTTGTTTTGTTTTGTGCAGAACAGGTGATAAGGCATCACCACTTTCAAAAGGCATGTGAAAGAACATAATGTTACATGTTCACTTGTAAAACTACATGGAAAACATTCACTTACCTAAATCTGAAAATGAGCTTCAAACAAGCTGTATTAGATATTCAGTCGCATATATAAAACTGATTTATTTTTGTATGAAAAATGAACTTCAAACAAAATGTAAGTTAGGTTAAATATTTTATCTATGGTCCATCAATTCAGTCGCTCACCTAAATGTGTTTGTAAATGCCCGATTAGCTCAAAAGATAAAAATGAAAGCACTGCCAGTTCTTTAGGTCTGTTTTTCATCCCTTTTATGGTCTCTTTGCTGCAAGTGCAAGATGCCACATGAGATAAATGCATCCATCAGACAAGTCTGTGATGTAGCTGTCAACATTCAAGCGCTTCTTTTTTTTTTTCTTCTCATGCTTAGGTTGTATTTCCTTTCACAGCATAGGGAATAACACACAGTCACTGAACTTGAGAGGGCAAGGTGATCCATCAAGCTCCCACAAAAACAGCTGACTATTGATTCAGCAGTTGGTTGTCAGTCAAGTTCATGTCTCTTTGTGCGTCAATGAACAGCAAGTGACACGAATGTGCAATTTCTGTAAAGACACTTTGCAGCCAAACAAGGGAAATTAGACAGAAATGTCATGTCTCCACGTGGACAGAAAGTGCTTTTCTCAACCACTGACAATCAGCAACAAGTGGGCGCTCCAGACCGAAGTAATGTTAGTCCTTCAGCTGTTGTCAACAGTGTCATTAGGCAATCCGCATTCAGTGTATAGATTTACGGCACTATTCTTTACATTAGACATAAGATAAATATTGAAATAAAATTTATTTATAGAGCAAATTGTAAAAACAAGACCAAAGTGCTTTACTTTCGAATAAAATGTATAGCTATAAAAAAAAGGGAAAAAACAGGGCAATAAACGATAAACTTTATAAATGATTATAAATAAATGAACAATAAAACAGAATAACAAAGCAACCCAACACTGATTCGTTGCCAACTCAGAGGCACATCAATTTTTATGCTCTACTCCATCTCCATGACTTACAAACTGTATATATATATATATATATATATATATATATATATATATATATATATATATATATATATATATATATATATACTTGTGAAGAGCCAATTAAATTAAAATGTGAAAACGTGTGTTGCATTAAACTGAATTAAATTGAACAGTTGCAGAATAAACAGCTGGCTGAATGTGGTAGATAATTATGTTCTAAAAATATATAACAGTAAAAAAAAAAAAAAAAAAAAAGGAAGAAAGAAATCGTTGAGAAGCATATCAGAGAGAGAGGCACGGTCCAGATCTCGAGATATCATTATGAATGCATTGGACGTTTGTTTTGTAGTCTGGTGACAAACGAGCTGATGATGTCAAAGACTTGCAAGAGCCAATGTGCACAAAAGTTAAAGCCAGAAGATCAATATCCAGCTGCATAGAAGCTCCTTTGCAGCAACATGTCATGGATCAGACCCTCTGCTGTAGGAGGAAGAGGTACTTCGTCGTTTAGTCTTAGTTCCATCTTCGTCCACTGCAGTCTCTGTCTGCCGTCTGGTCTTCAGAGCCATTGAGATTTAACTTATGTTCCTGCTGTCTTTTCTTGTAGAAATATGTGATACTGTACTCCCAACATTCTCACTGTCATGTAGAAGCTCTAAGATAAATATATACTAATGTGATCAAATATTTTGTGTTGTTCGTTAAAGCTTTATGTTTTGGTACAAACCTAAAACGCGGTAATTCGTTCAAGTTGGTCTGAGCGCTGTCACACAGCAGAGTGTAAACTTCTCTGTGAAATGTGATATATATATAGTAGTAGTAGTAGTATATATAGTAATATATTTTTCTGTAGTGTGACATACTCAGAACATTTATTTATTCCTGCTATACTCAGACTTAAAGGTATTTACCCGCAGGCTTAATGTTGTAGACCGATTGGCTGCATATATCACTGCAGACATTCTTTGTCATGCATATTGATTTCCCTTGACTAAATCGGAATCTCTTAACAACCTCCAGAGCATTGTAACAGCCAAGCCAACCAGCATGTTAATGTTAAATTAGTCTACAAGACGTGACAGCTTTTTGATTTTAGTTTTTAACAATAATGAATGGATGGATTTAAAAAAAAAAAAGAGTTTAAAGATGAAGTACATACAAAACTATGAAGCCTTTACACATTTTAATTATCAACTTAAAACACAAAATTGAAACTGTCAAATGCAAAGGTCATGTTCGCAGGCCGAGTGTGTGATTTGACTATTTGGTATGCTGCTTGTAACCTTGGCTTTGATGTAACAACTAAAAGCATTTCTTTTAAATTAAGGTAAGTGACTAAAATATTTACAGATTGTTTCCTTCGCTGGTTCCTTTCTGACACAAAATGCCTAAATTGTTGTTGTGTTATCTGATGGAATAAATCCCTAAAAGGAGAAATATGAAGAAAAGTGTATTTTGTGCTTGAGAGCAGATATTAGGGTATCTGAATTGCCAATTCCCTTGAAAATTCAGAGGTAACACAGTGATGTGAATTTAGTTTTGGGCCACTGACTCTGAAAGTGTGTGATTCAGTGAGCTGTAGAGATTTACAGGGTACTGTGACATCAAAGAGTGAGATCAGAGCAGAATTATCTAGCTTTCCGTACGTTATCTCCACCAAATTTCACGTTAGGCTACTTTTTCTATAACCCAAAAGACGGTGGCACAAAGCTGCAAAACCAATTTAAAAATAGAAACGTTTATTGAAAGTGGTACAAGAAGAACTGGCAAAAAAAAATGTGTACGTCACTGTGTTTTTTTTACCAAAACATGTCAGTCACAAACATTTCATAAATACCTTTGGTAAAGGGCGTTTTTTAAAAAAAAAAGGAAGCCCTCAAAAAGCCTGCCAGACTTTGGTATTTTGTCTCAAGTGAAAACATTTAGCATCCTTTACAGGATCAAATAAAAGGCAACGATGCAAGAACGCCACACACGATTACACTGTTATTTTCTAATTAGCCCTTATCTCAATGCTTTGTTTCAACTTGTTAACTGCGATGCGTGAATAGGAGGAAAATGTTAACAGGCCTTCCTAGGAATGTCTGGCATGAAAGAAGAACTGAAGGCTGTGGCTTGAAGACAAACCGACTTGAAACATGATTTTTTTTTTATTTTTAAACAAATCTCAGTCATTTGGCGGTGTGTATGCAATGTAGGCGGTGTCACAATGATGTAATTGTTAAAGCAAGGACATACCTTACCTCGCCGTACTCTGGAGTCTGGGGTTCAGATCTGCTCATGTAAGAGGCCTTCACAAAGCTCAGACATCAAACTCCAGAAAGTTATGGGAGTACCTTGGGAAAACAGCAGTCCTCCTTAATGGAAGCTACTGGAGACTCAGTGAAAAAGAAAAATCCATGTGAGTAGTGAAAAATCCCAGCTCCCCAAGGGGTTTAAAGGCTATGAACCACGAGATAGAAATGAACAAGTGCAGCTGTGTAAGAGAGGTGCGCTGCCCATCCTCCCCAAAGCTTCTGCTCTCCCTTTAGAGCATATCACTCTTAAAATGATTTATCTTTTAATAAATGTTCAATGACAGGTGGTATTCAATGGAGAAACTAGTTTGTCAGCTTGAAAGTCCCAGAGGTTGGTTTGTTCTCACAATAATAAATCCTCTGTGTCTGAGAGTACGAAAGCGGAGAAACAAAGAAACGTATCAAAGTGCCGATATTTCATTTAAGGACTTTGTTTTCATTGCAGCGTTGTAACTTAAGATAATCTATCAGCTGTGCCCATCTAAATGTTCAAATCAGAACGGATGATGTAAGAGTCAATGCATTTTAACAGCCTTTTATCTCACTGGAAGTTGCAGACGTATCAATGGTGAAAATAAGAGGGAAAACTCTTTTGTATTCATCAATCTCAAGGGGTCAATCTGGTCGACTCGCGCACTCCGCTCCATCAATTTATCAACGTCAGTGGAAATCCACGGGACTGCTCTGAGCGCCGTCCACTGACACTTGCCATCTTTTGGATTCTTATCTTCTGCCTGCTCAGACAGCTAACTCCGTGTCAGCTCATGAAGCATCAACAAGCTCCGGCACTCTGTTTCCACCAACAACTCCTGCAGGGAGGAAGGACAGGCGTTCAGCTGGGTGATTGTCAGGGCCATTATGCCCTCCCCTCATCCAGCAGTCTCTGCCTCAGCAATTCCCTCCATTAACAAGGGGGTTTTTGCTTCCCAGTTCTCCTTTGATGTGTCACAGTAGGCTGCAGATTTGTTTTTAATATGTGTGACAGAATCCACTTAACTAGTAGTGTGAGAAAGTGCAGACATTTTTTCTCCCCCTCTCTCTCTCTCTCTCTCTCTCTCTCTCTCGGCATACCAACCACTTAATACAGATGCGGAATAAAAATTCAAGTCCAGGATTTTGAGAATCATGTCAAACCACAATCGATCATAATCAGAGATGCAGCCATTAATGTATTGAACCGATGGTACGCTGCATACCAGAACCAGAACCCTGAATAAATCCATAGAAACGTGAATTAAGTCCTTCTACTGCAGTTTGGTTATTCACATGCTTGATAACACTTTACAATAAAAGGCACAATAATTGTTCTAATATACCAGGGATGAAATGAAGAACAACTGAATAGTCAGCTGCAATGTCACCTTTTCCTAATGATTGACTTTTAAAGTAATTATTAGTTAGTGACCAGTTATTCAAGAAAACAGTAAAGTGCATGCTAGAAGAGGGCGACAAAGTCGATATTAGATCATAGTGGTGGAACCTGCATTCATTAATCATAATCATTCATCGGTAAAACGCATCTGAACTGATCGTACTGACCTCACCAGAGCTCTGGATCCAGTCAGAACCACTCTCATAACAACAAAATACGAAGCAATCAGCCATTGCTGAATGGTTATCTTCACCAAGTTAGTTATATTTATATTTCAGTCTCTCGCTGTCAAGAAACAGATGGGTCTCCATGGCAACGGAGAGGGAGTAACTATCACATATTTGAGGTGACTGATAAGATAATTCATAAACGGTCTGTAAGTAATGAACCGTCATGCTGTGAATGTAATGACTCCGATGAGAAACATTTTAATTGGTAAATGCTGTTAAATATCGGCTAGACTTGTAGAAAACATAAGATGACTTCATTTCTGAATGGTCTTGCAGGGTTTTTGACATTGTTTGCGTTTCTTCTTTGCATATTTTATCACTTGCTATTTTTAGCGGAGGATACAGATGCTGTAAATACACCACAGAAAAAGCAAATGGAAGAATATAACACAATACAATCTTTATTGTTATTTTAGAAGGCAACAGAAGTTCAGAGAAGTGATGAGGAAGATAGAAAAATGACGAGATCTCAACGCAGTCCTTGACTCTAAATAGTCACTTCCATCTGAGTAATTTTATGGCTTGTCATTGAAAATTCAAATGTTTATCCCAAGTGAATATATGTTCATTCATTCATTCATTTTCTCTGTGTAGTTAGAAGCGTTAAAGTCTTATGAAACGCGGTAGAGTTTGATGCTTTGAGTTTTGAGATGTCACGTGTCTGCGGGGGTTTCATTACCTCTGGGACTGGTTGGATCTCACCCCACTCCACTTTTCCATTCCACTTTACTGACCTGGAGACACAATCGTTTTTTTCTGCTCCTGGCAAAAAAGCCCCCCCCCCCCCCAGATGTGGACATATCATTATTGCCCGAATTCCATCTAAACCATCTGTCAATCAAAGTTAAGCCAGCTTCTCAGATTTAATTTTAGGTCGCAAGATGTTAAAAGAGGATTAAAAAAAAAGAAATCTGAATTAAGTTTTGAGAAAAGCTAGTAAACGTATGGATGAACAAGACCTCGTAAATGAGGTGCAGCTGGACAACCATTAGTTGGCCTCTACGAAACTGCAGAACACTCAGAAAGTACGCAGCGTGAAGCATCACTTCACTTGAAGGTACACGAAAAAGGAAGCTAAAGGTCGGGTAATGATCCAGTAGTCGGAGGGTACTCAGTGTGATGGGAAAGCAATCTTAAAACAATTAGGTAATGCAGGAGTGCTGATCACCCAGTCAGAAGGCGGTCCGGCCCATCTCCAACTGGCCCATTGGACAGTGACGAGAACAAGCGCTGCACACATAGGCCGTGTATAAATATACTAAAAACTATTGTATATGTATTAACGCGTAAATGAGAAAAAACCTGCCAGGATACAGTTTAACCATTTATCTGTTCATCTTCAAGCTCAGGGATGTTTAATTTGAAGAAGCTTGTCCACAGATAATATAATGCAAATTATATGTGATGTTTTAATGTCTCTGTAAGGCACTTTAATTCACCTTGTTGTTGAATTGTGCTATATAAACCTGCTTTGTCTGCACTTGAGAGAAACATATTTAGAGATCAACATTAAACTTAACAATTTAAGTTAAATCAAAATTCTTTACATTTTGCAAATTTTCTGAAACTATATAAAAACTGGCTATAATCAAAAAATAAAAAAATTGACATGGGTATGAAAAAAGGATTTTTTTTTTAAACAAAACAAAAATATTAGTATATAAACAAAATGCAAATTTTAGATTTAATACTGTGAAACCCAAATTTTCAGCTGCAAAAATTATAAGTGAATTAAAATCAAATGTGTTGCAATAAAAAGTGAGACACTATTATCAACTTTCTTCCAGAGAACGTGTCATTTTCATGCTTAGCAAATGATGTGAACGTGTTTAACAGTAACGACTGTTACGGAGACGGGTCAGCTCGGGTGAAGCTCAGGATCCATCAGCTGTATTTACCAGTCTGTGACGCAGCGACTTGACTAAACAGGAGCGACAGATAATAACTGTAGAAAACTGCTGTAGTCACACCGTCTCGTCTGCGGGTCCGTCATACTAAAAAGTAAACAAGATGCTCTAACCAACAGATTACTGTTTGATCCGCATCAGAGACACTGACATGTAGATTACTTCAGATAAGTGTTTTTACTGTCAAGATGGCCAAACATCATGTTGCTCCAGAAGCAGGAAAACTTCCTCCCCCCCCCCCTGAATGGCAGCCCATGCATCAAACCTTTAAAAGTTATTTAAGCAGTTTTCACCCATTATGAACCATGAAGAGAGTGAAAAAAAAAAACAACAACATACACTTGCCTGTCTTTAGCTGAACTCTAGATGATCGATATTTCATTTTCCTCCGTTTGGTATTAGTGGACATTTCATATATCGGCTCATTTTTGAGGTGGAATCTGATGTCTTTTCTCACTCACACCGATAGTAATCCACAACATCCACGTCAGTAAGGAGAAGGAGAGCACAGTTCGATTAAAAAAATAAATAAAATAAAGCAGCAAGTTGAAACTTGCTTTATTTGCAGCTGTGACTAAAAGCCAACAGGAGCAGTGATGCTTGCAGCAGCTTCCACTTTCATGCTTTTTGTTCAACGTGACATCTAACATGAAGTGACAACATGGCTGCAGGTGGGGCTCAGGCAGACTGAGGAGTTTGGGAGCACAGCTAATCACATAAGCAGCGGCTCACACATCTGCCAGGTTAATGAGACAACGCCCAGGGAATGATGATGACTTAACACACAGCTGAAGGGAGTTTCTCTCCAATTTAATAATCTACAAGGACGTCACGCCTCCCGGCTTATTTTGTGTTGGGGCAATATCATGATTATAGATATATGACTTGACAACACAAAAAGTCTGCTTTTTTTTTTTTTTCTATTTCTTTCCTTAAATGCCATTAAGAGGCAAGCATCTTGCTGTACATTACAAGAACTGCGAGGTTTTACAAGAATTAGACAAAACGCTGATGGAAGTGTAACTGATGCTTCCATCTGGTGTTACAATCAATAGCAAACAGTGTCACCGGGAGACAGTAATGGACACTTGAGGGTCTCCAAATTTAGACCAACGGAACAATGCAGAAAGGTGAATCTGTAACAGACACTTTGTCTGATAACACCTAGTTATCAGACAAACAGATAGCCACCAGTTGTGACTGACAAGCCCATTCGCAGCCACAGTAAGAGTCATGTTCCCTGTTTGGGTTGGAAAAGGCATATAAGGTGAGAGACCAGCATGACTTCTACTTTAGCACATCCCCCACCAACACTCTCACAACTGAGTTATGCATTTCGACGACATTTAAAGTGATGAATTTAATCATTTAATTTTGTGTCCACGTCTATCCTTTAAACCCCACATTACTACCCCTATTTCTTTTTCTTTTTCTTTTTTTTTTTTACACACATTACAACAAAGGCACCACACTGCACCACCACTGTCTCGTCTCTCTCTCTCTTTCTATTTCTTTTTCTGGTCTGATCACATACCACACCCGGTGGTTTTAGCCCTCTCTGGCAGAATTTAGTTACTTATTTACTTATTTATTTATTTTTACTTTTCTTTTCTTTTGTTTTGTTCTTCGTCCTACTTAGGGATCAATAAAATAAATAATTAGACTGTCATTAGGGCCGGTGAAGGGTACACATTTGCACACACACTGCACACACACACACACACAAAAAAAAAAAACCTTGATTACAGATTAAAATGCATATATATATTTTTTGGGTCCTGCCAATTTGGTATCAACCATTAATATATGTGCAAACAAGGGAGGAAAAAAAGGAAAAAAATAAATAAATAAAAAATAAAGTGATGAATTTAAGCGCAAACTGCTGTGAATTGTACAGAGATGGTCAGATGTTTAAAATGTGTTTGTTGTAGAATAAAGATACAACTGTATATATCTCTAAGAAAGTCTAAAATCAGTTTTAAGGTATAGTTTAAAACATGATCTGGGGGCCAGTTGATCAGACACACGACAGTGAGGTGAAAATCTCACCACAGTGTTGCAGAGATTTGTCTTTTTCTACACAGAGAGAACGTCACAACGCAGCAGGAACTCATCTGCAGAGCATCTTTTCCCACACTAAAACGCCTTTGGATGGTTCCTGAGAAGTAAAATACGTTTGTCTTCCTAAACCAGGTGGCTTGAGCAATATCTCTGTCTGTTCTGATCTTTATATGAGCTTATTGGAAGTAAACACACACACACACACACACACACACACACACAAACACACAGACACACACCCAAATAATAATAAAGAAATTCAATGTCGTCAAGGTTTATACAGGAATCGATGCTTGTTATCAAAGTGCACCTTCCGCAGTCATATCATTCAACATGCAGCTGTGAAGTCTTACTATCCTTGTACTCACCTCTGCATCATTACTGACCTGAGTTTATTCTTAAAGACATATTTGCAATTGTATGCAATTCACACAACTGCTTAAATGAAGCTGATTTTTTTTTTTTTTTTCGAGATCTCTGATATTTATCATTTTAAAATACCGTTGCCTGGTTGTTTGCAGGTGTGAGTAATGTTCATGCAGAAAAAAAAATCAGCAACAAACACTTTAAACTAAATGATTGATTAAATTACTTCTAGGGGGCTTGGAGGTGGAGGGTTCACTCATGATACCTGGACTATAACTCCATCCATTCACCTATCCATCCATCCATCCATCCGTCCGTCCATACATCCGTCCGTCCATCCGTCCGTCCGTCCATCCGTCCGTCCGTCCGTCCATCCATACGTCCGTCCGTCCATCCGTCCGTCCATCCATCATCTATGCCCACTGATGCTTTTGGATTATTATTGAGTGTATCTAGTAGGGAACGAAGCATCATCCTCCACTGCGGTACAATACCATACCAACTTATTTAGGAAACACTAATAAACAACCACAGCTGAAACAAAGTGCTGCACATATCTGAATACTAAGAACTATAAGAGACTATCGGAAACAAAAAGCAGACAAACACATCAGACATATATAGAAACATGACATAAGAACAACTTCAATTCAACACAATAAGACTTATTAAAGCACCTAAGAAAAAGAAAAATAAAAAGTCTCACCAAGGTTGAAAGTCAAAGAATAAAATGGGTTTTAAGATTAGTTTAACAAGTGGACAGTGAAGGGGCCTTTCTAATGTGCAAGGGCAGTTGGGGCACAGCAACAGAGAAGCCCCTGTCCCCTCTGGGACTCCTCCTAGACCTCGGTACCTCCAGGACCAGCAGGTCAGCTGACCTGAGAGAGCAAGAAGGTGAGTAAGGGTGAAGACGCTCGGAAAGGTAAGGTGGGGCAAGATCATTTAAACATTTGAAAACAAACACAAGGCTTTAAAAATGATCTCTATAATGCACAGGGGGCCTGTGGAGTGAAGCCAGGACAGGCGTGATGTGCTCTGCTTTATGAGTACCAGTTAAAAGTCGTGCAGAGGCGACTGATTACAGTAGTCCAAATGGGAGGAAGCGGTTTCACTCTCGCCAAACGCCTTAAATGATAAAAATGATAAAAACAGGACTTAACAATAGGCCCATGGCTGCCCAAGTTCAATTCACTGTGCAACTCGAAACCCGGATTGGTAATGGACGGTTTTAAATGTTGTCAGGGGTCCCAAGTCAACAGAGCTGGACCCACAGGTATGGTGTTTATGAGGGGAAAAATGACAGCGGTGTGCCTTAATATAACAGGATATTTTCAGTTTAGAGTTATTTTAATTAAACAATGTTTTTGTTGTGGTTGATTTGGCTATTTATTATGACTCCCCAAATAACAGGGCTCAGGAAATTATATTTTGTTTGTTAATATAGAATTATGAGAGACATAAAACACATTCTAATCCACAATTTAAATGAGAGGGAGATTTCCAATGACTAATATTACTGGGAAAGTCATAAATATGCCATCCCTGGATTCTGTTCACATAATTCAGAACAGCATCAGAACAAAAAAATGAAAATAAACCATTATAGTATAAATTCAAAACATTTAAAATGTTATTCAACAACTATATTTAAAAAGTAAGAGAAAAAAAAAAGAATACTGGCAGACTTCAGTGCCGGGTGCAGAATAATAATAAAAACAAACCTCACCGTGATCTCCTTTACTCTTCTGCTGCTGCTTTGTTCAACTGTGACCCGAAGTTCTCTTGCAATCAGATGTCAGTATGATCTGGGTCAGCCTATAGTCTTCATCATCAGCGTGAAACAGAGCAATCCATTTTCACGTTAACGGCTTGGTATCGGTCTATGTCAGGACTCCCTGCTGGCCAGCTTAATTTACCTTCATTATTTTGACTTTTTGGATGGGTGCTTCTATTTTTAGTGAAGTGCAAAGACCCCAGGCCTTCAGTCAAAGTACGTTTCCTGACACTAGGTGACACTTATTTTTTATCCAAAAAGGCCCCATCCCCCCTCTTCATCAACAATGACCCACTGTCAAATAGATAACTTTGTATTAAAATAATTTTTTTTTGAAGACTTCATTTATACCTACATATATCCTAAATGTCGGATTTCCAACAGAAAAAACTCTGTTGCAAGATCAAAGGGCATATATCTCTTTCTTCAGGTTTTGCCAAACTTGGTATAACTCATTAATATATACGCAGACAAAAAAAAACAAAACAAAAAGGAAATCTTATATAAATATCTACAAAAAGTATAAGAAAGGACAAACCACAAGGTGCACTTCCAAGCCTTTAATCAGTGCACTCTACACACTAGCTCAGCTCTGGATGTTGTTACTATGGTAACAGCATTATCTTTTTTTTTTTTTTTTGTTACCTTGAAACAATTTAATTTCTTGTGGCCAAGCGACAATGATCAGGCAGTATTTCCAGAACTAATTTGAAAGAAACCAACTTTCCCAGACACTCTTAAACCTTCCACTGAAAACTAAACAGTCCATCAGAAACGTCGACTTTTTATGAGATCCTGCAACAAGAAATGGTGCATGCTTCGAATAAGCCTCGCTGCTTGTAAATCTCAGGGATGTAATGCACAAGAAAATTAAACAAACTAAAAGCACACTAATCCCAAAATTAACCGGAGCTGCCGCCAGTGAGGAATTTTAAACGAGAACACAAACAGCTCCTCATTTGGCTGAGAGCATATTAGGATCAAGGAAAATAATGCAGTTAAACAGAAATATATTTAAGTTGGTGTAAACATTACTATTCAATGACCTTTTTTAATTCATTTTGGTGCACTGTCACACAACAATCATCTAGGTTTCACTCTTTATACTTCAACTGATTTTATAATATGTGCAACAGCTTTTTTTTCTTCTTCTTACCAAGTGGCAACATAAGCTTTGTGCCAGCATTAGATACGTGCCACGTTCATGCAGATTCTCTCCGTACGTCAGCTTCTGTATGCGCTCGGGATCACATGTTGCTCTCAGGCCTTGGCTTGCAACTCACCCTGTTAGATAACACCATCCTCACAACACCTATGGGCCATGTAACGAGTGCAGGAAGCGAGCCAATCACACAACACGAGCAGGCAGGTTCATGACTAATGATCATAAATCCTCAGTCCTTAACAACTACATGCCCACACAGTCGCAAGCAAGCCAGCTGTGTCAAATGTAGTCATGCTCTACCAAATATCAAAACATCAAGGGTTTCTTGCTGACAGCAGCCCGGCTGCAGTTATCCAGTTGTCTTATTAGACTGAATAAATCCTCTTCATGTCAAGCCCCGTGCCTGGATTTCAAGACCTCATTTCATTGCAGCTGTGTGCAGCTCTGAAGTTCTGCTGTTAGTGTGCGGCGACTGATGCAGTGTGGTCTAAATGTCTTTGTTTTTGAAGCAGGTGAGTAGTTTTGTAGCGTCCGAGACTTTATATTTAAAGACATTGTCACTACAGCACAGGCAGAGGTTTTCACAAATTTATTCAACATTTGAGAATGCAATCATATTCATGAAATTCAAAGCCAAATCTTCATCGCCTCTAATTGGATATAAAGTCAGCAATCTTGTAAAATGTGTTGAAAGATCAGAGATAAAAGCACAGCTCCTCCTTAAATCGCTAAATTAGGGTAACAGGCTGTGTTGCAGTGGTACAGCAAGCATAAGGGCTCCTCAACTTTTAGCCTGCCACCCACTTTTTGCAAATATTAATAAGACAGAGGCTCAAGAGAGAAAGGGGAAATCTCTTCACCACTTATGCTTTGAATAAATTGCATCGCACACTATGAGGCAATATTCCAAGCCAGAGTAATACAACTGTGGAAGCAGTTTATTTTTTCATCCATCCTCCTGTCACCATTCATCCATAGTGCTGCCAGCAAATACAATGACATCGTTTGAGACAGCAGGGAAATGTTCTAGTCATCACCCCAAAATACATGTTGCTGCCAAACTCTGTGCATTGAGGCCGAGTATAAAGCATGCAAGCTGAGACCAGAGTGAAAGCAAAGAAAGAAAATAAAACGGGCTAAACAAAGACCCCTTTAAATGAACAAAACTACATTCTGGTGTAATTGTCAGGACTGAAACGCTGAACTGAAAGCCAGTTATGTAAATATCACTCAATGGATTGGTGTCTTGAAAATGCATTAAAAAAAAAAAAAAGAAAAAAAAAAGAAATCAGGCATCTTGAAAGAAAGAGTCCAGGTTCTCCGCCGCCTCTGCCAAAGGCTGGGACGCGTTTGCTGCTGCCTCTCGAGCTGAAGTCGATCCTCTGGCTGCAGAGTTTTCCTGTGACCTCTGGGAAGTGTCCATCTCTCGCTTTATCTCCTTGCCTCCGCCCAAAATTCTCTGGCTCTCTATAAAGTACTGGTTGGGGTGACTGAGCGAGAAAGCAGTGTCCTCAACCTGCTCGAAAAATGAGAAAGCCCGTGAGAGGAAGGTCACGAGTAGATAATAGCCATCAGCTGTCACTGAAGTGGCAGGTTGATTGACTGATTCAACATAATGTCACCTTTTATAAGGTGATCATCCCCCTCACTGAGAAAGACGAGAGCGATTTCTTCACATTACAGACTTTAACAGCCACATTAGTGCAGCGAGGCACCACTTAACAATTCTATTAAAAGCACAAGTTAGAGAAAGAACAGTCCTCCTAGGAAAGAAAATGTCAAATCATCATGAATAAAAACTTGTATTTAAATGGTGTTTCTGAAGCCTTTTCCATATTTCCTTTAAAAAAAAAAAAAAAAAAAAAAAAGATTGACATTTCCAAAACCTTTCATACTGAAGATGTGTGCAGAGGAAAAAAAAAATGCACATGATTATTTTCAGCTTACTAGACAGACATTCGCCTGTTACGGACATGCTGAAGAACCAGAACAAATTATGCTATCAAAATAAAAGCTGCTCAAAAGGCGGCACAAGAATTTCAGGTCAGATTCTGTGTTGGGGTGAGACCTCGGTAGTTTGAGGTTGGTCGTGTCTTCCCAACTGATCTGGCTTCAGGTGAGTTCCCTTCAACATAACAAGCACTCTACTAGTACATGTCAGCAACAGTCAAAGTCAGCTGCTGTTTTACTGCAATAAAAAAGTGCATTACAGCTCAATCTGTCAGACTGACCATTGAAATGGTCAAGCGATCTGTGTGTCAGCGAGGACACGCCACGTAGTTACACCGCATCCAACGCATGTAGACGGACAAAATGTAAAGATCTAATCACCTGAATGAATATTCAGTTTGAAAGAAGACGTTATCCATCCAGTCATCTAAGCATTAGTGCACTTCAGCTGGCCAATTAGTCGGTCAACTTCTTAACTGCCAGACAACCGAGACGAGCTCAATCTGGTCGACGCAGTCGCCGTGTTGTTCAGCAAACAGCGCAAGACCACTTTAAATCCCTCTGAACCGTTCACATTGAGACGTCCATACAAATCCAACTGCAGCTGCATTTAAAACACCTCAGTATGCGGTTTGTATCCTGGAGTCTATTAAAATGTGATGTTTATTTATTTATTTTTGTATTTATTTATTGAGTTTGAGTGTTTGGACTGTCTAGAGATAATCTAAGCATAAGATTTCTTCTGTAAAATAATGTATTCTGTTAGCGTGATAAAAATGGGATGAGTTTTAAGTGTGCACATTGTCCTGTGAGGCAAATGAATTCATTTTACACACGACTGCAGAATACGTCTCTGTTTTGTTTTTTAATTGACTACTTGCGTACAGTAAATTAATGTACAAGTAATAGCTGTAAGCAAACAAACCACAAACTGTTCATTAAGCTCAATAAGCAGTTGACTAAGAAGCTCTGGGTTACAACTTCATAAGCTATGACGACGCCTGACCAAACCTGCATTAAACAACAAAACAAAAAACAAACGTCTATTCTGTCTGCAACGTTTTTTTGTTCATATTTATTTTCAAAGAGTATTAAAATTTGCAACTTCTATCGACAGTTTCATAATATTACAATAAATTCACATTACAAAATGCAAAATATCCTCCCAAAATGAAAACGACAGATGCTTTTAATTTGTCAGTTGGTAAAGCAGCTCAGCTCAGGCAGTAACTGCATCAGGCCGAGTAAATGTGATCACGTAGAGTGAAGCGAACCCCTCGCCGAGCAGAACATGCTAAAGATTATCTCTGACTAACAGTTGCATGTGTGTGTGGGGCGCTCGGCTAAACAGTCTGCAGATGTGTCAGATGTTGTGAGTTTCTGGTTTTGCTTTTTTTTTGTCTTAAAAAGGGATGATTCAGGCCCTCAAGGTAAAACAGATTAAAACTACTTAAGAATCAACAGGGGACAAAATAGATTAGAATGCGATAATAAACCTATAAAAATTAAGTGGTTGTGACAGGGAGCTAATGATGGATGTGATGGCATTTCAGGGTCTCTCCTGAGCCTTCGTGCACGATATTCAAACTGCGATTGTGAGGCATGCAGCCGCAGTTACTTATCAAAAGAAATCTGAACTTACATTGTGGGTCAGCTCAAAGTATTTCTGGCACGCCAACTGGTAATGCATTCCTTTGACCAGCTCCATGATCTGCAACAAAGGTAAAATGTACAAAGAGGCTCAAATGTAGCACCTTTAACACCGTCGGAGTGCCTCTACAGCGGTGCTGTCAGCAATTTGCATTGTGATTCAAAATCGTTTTAATTGGAATTTGGTCAACTAGGTATCCAAGTGTGCTTAATAAAACATAAAGAGAGCAGAGAAAACATCCTTAGGGAAATGTTTGCAAACGTAATAAAAACAGACATTAGTCTCATTTAAATATTAATACACTGAGTCAACTCTTCGGAATAACCGCGGGTAGTCCCTTTTTTTTGGGTAATGTGTAAAGGTAAATTACATGTATTTTGCCTAACACATCTTTCTGCAGACCCCAAATCCCAATCTCCTGCACACACAGTGAATGCCTCCTCCACCCAGACTACTGAGAAGCATATTCAGAGCAATTACAAATTACACATCTTTGGTGTGTGTGCAGCTACCCTTTGGGGGTTGGTGGGTGGGTTCTCTGTAAGAAGTGCAATTGAGGCAGTGCTGCACCTGCATTCAGGGTGAATGAACCGCTGCAAAATAAAAAGTCTTTAGAACTCGGGCTCATAATTCCCTGGATTCCTACATTGCTGCCTCCAGAATGTTCGGCTCTGGGGCCGTTAGACCTGTACTGAGCCATGCACAGTCTCTGCAAGATGCTGCCATTTGGACAAAAGGACACTGGCAATAATGCACACGACTGATGAAAAGAAACCATCGGCTGTTCTGCTAGTTTCATTCAGGTGCTCTTTCACACAAAAGGAACAAATCTCACACTAATGTTTTATTGGGATTTGGATTGCCTTTTCTAAAGTTTAATCTTTAAAGCTCCCCTAGGATTAGAGGAACATGTTAAGATAAGCAAGACATTCAAAGATGCTCTTTTAGCCTTAGTCATTTTAGTCGTTCAGGACTTTCAGCGCCAAAATAAAATTATGTCTACATACTTCAATATATGTGGAAATTGTTCTGTCGACATTCATTGGAGAATCGTTATCAGATAATGACATTTATTGAACTTGACTTTTTCAGGCTTTAAACAAAACATCTAGTTCCATTTACCTGCATCGCAGCACAACAACTCTTTATTTCTAAATAGAAAATAAATACATGGCAAGTCATTTTTTCTTTCCTAGCCTGAGGTGAGGCCTTACTGCTGAGGGCTCCTCTAGTCCCTGGCTCCATTTCAAAATAAAAACCGTAACAATAAAGTGACATTTCCATCAATGCTGACATTGGGAAATTTTGAAAGAATGCAAAACCCAAAATGTCCAGAGTCAGATGATAATGGCTAGAGGGACGATCGGCCGCTCGACGGCGTGACCGCAGTCAGGTTGGGACCCACCTGGTTGATTCCACTGGGAGACACTTTGTAGAACTGAAGCTTCTGCTTCAGCAGCTCTGGGTCGCTGTGGCGAAAGGGACATCCTACAACATAATAAAACCTTATAAATCAATATATAAATCAAACTAAGACAGGCAGGTGGGGGTAGGGGAGGCTGAGCATTGTCACGATATGTGCAGAGAACTGGGTGAACAACAAAACCTGGCTATATTTCAAGTTAAAACCTGATTGCAGCAGCTGAGAAGCTCATTCACAATTAGCAAGGGATAATTACTTCCTCCAACTGCAGTGAACTCACCATGATAGTCGCCTTGGCTGGGTGGGTTTGATAAAATCACCTTCATGCAGCTGTAGGGAGTGTAGTCTGCTCGTTTGCCTTCTTTGCCATAATTGTGGCGGATGCTATAGGCATAGGCTTTGTCAAACTGCACAGAAAAAGAAAAGAGGAGGTGGGGGCCAGGAAGGGAAGGCATTAGTGACGATGAGCGAATGAGGGGGACATGGTGGTGGTGAAAAAAAGAGACGGTGTCATACATCATGTCAGCTTTGACAGGGTGTTTTCCTCAATGAAATATAGAGCTATTAGAGAGAACTTGTGGTAGATGTGTTGTCACACTTTAGACAGCTGAATTACGGACACTTTAATAAGATCGTCCTTTTGCGCTTTCACCCCTCGTCCTGCAGAGTCATTTGACAAAACTATTTTGTGTGCTTTAAGTGACAAAATAAACTGATATTTCTTACACAATGTGGCAGGTTTAGTACAATGTGATTTGAATTTCTTCCAAAATACTATACCGAGGTAAAAGAAAATACATGAACCTATAAGGCTTTTTTTTTTTGCCCCCTTTCTGCATAAACATGATAAAGAAAAAAAAAACAAAAAAAAACAAAACATTGACAGATCTTAAATTGGATAAAAAGGACCAAATGGATCACCAATGGATCCTTGCCGACTAGAGGTCCCATTTGCTCTCAGTTTGTACAATTTGGGAAGCGATCTGACAGCAAGCCAAGATAACGGATAACAGGAAGTGAGAAAACCGAAGTGCGAGTTCTGCTAAATATACCCAGCTACATAAAAAACGTTGACCCTCAAACTTCACTGTAGTTTTAGTGAACCCTAAATTGTAGATTTTTACAACTCACCATCTTTTCATTTTATATTGTTACCACATTTTTTTAGTCTTTGTAGGTTGCCGTCGACCTGGGTGCTCCAAATAGAGCATCAATAAATGACAACTGCTTGCCGCTTGTAGGAAGAAAACCACTGCTCTCCAACATACACTTCAGCCCACACGTGTCGCACTCCGCACCACGAGGGCATGTTTAAGATGCCTCCTTACACTGACACCCCCGATTCAAATTTACAGATCATCATCAGCTTGTCATTAAGGTCTGCAAAGGTCTGTTAAGGACCCAGTCATTTGTATCATGGCTGTGATTCAAGGAGAGAAATGTGCAAAATATGCAGGACCGTGGCCCTTGGGGACCTGAGTTTTGATGTCTCTGCTTTATCCCATCTGTAAAAAATTACTGGTGGTAGTGAATGTTTGGGCTCGTAGTTCAGGACCGCTCGACATCGCTGATAAAAGGATAACTCCTAAATCATACCAGCAAATTCTGCAGCAAAGTTTCATAACTTTTGGAGACATCAAAAGCTGCTTTTAAGACTGTATAATTGGTGTAGAAAACGTTTAAGTCACAAAGTAAAACATAAGTCACCGAGGCACCACTAAACCAGCAGTTACTGTACTCTGCAAGGTAAAAGAGCTGGCTCCGTCAAAGGAGTTTAGTGGCTTTGAAGATTTAAAGAGCTCACATATGGATATACATTTCAATTATGCGTTTCACAGGGCTGTGAAAACTGAAAAATATTTCAAATATAGCACACCCTTAGGGTGACTAAAATACATTTGTTGCTGCTTGCATCTATTGCCAGCTTCTTTAAATTGGGGTGTGCAGACTGCCATCTACTGCAGGTAGAAAAATGATTATGTATAACCACTTAATAAAACACCACTTTCAAGAAATATTTTTTAAATATATCTATATTTCAGTGCGGTTTAAAATCGGGTCAAGTTATAAGAGTCCCAAATTCACTATCTGCAAAATGTTAATTACTTCCCAAAAAAAAGGAAAACACTAGGATCAAGGAAACTGCAGAAATAAGCATAAAAAAAAAAAAAAGAAAGTTCAAAGTCAACTAATCTTTATCATCATTAACTATTCAGTGTCAAATCAAAAAGCACTTCCTACTTTTTTGATGGGGTCATTTTACACAATGCCTGCAGAGAACTCTTTTTACCGTTCGGTAATTCCGTGAATCCATTAAGATGCATTTCCGTGACCCCGCCTCTAAGACCCACAGTAAAATAGACCCGGCGTGCTCCGACACTGGCAGAACATGATGACCGTATCTGCACCCACCATATCATATTAATGTTCCAATAAAACCCTTGAACTTGCTAATGTGACAAGCTTCAGTAAGAAGTTAAAAACCCATCAAGTATTCTTAAACTACAATAAATCAAATATTAATTATGTAGAGCTCCAAAGGATTCTAGAGGCAATTCCTTGATTTAACACCTCCTTGCTCTATTAAAACAAAACATGGAAGTCCGCTGGCACAAAAGTGTGTTAAATATGCATTATGTGAAATAATGTGGGCATAAAAAGATCTAATGGGGTCTAAAGTGATCCAGAGATAAAGATGATATGACATTAATCTTTCAACTCACCCAGGCGATGGTGAGGTTAGCAAAGTGATTAACAACAGAACTTACATGTCTTGCAACTCCTTTTAATATATTAACTGTTTTTACCCTGCTATAGATTATCCTGCTCTGCAAATGACTCCCAAGTGAAGTGAGATTACAAAAATCAGAATATAGAAATTAAACATATTAAAAAAAGGAACCAGAAAAAAAAAAAAGACTAGATTTTGACTTGTATTTCACTGCAGATGGTGAGAACCCAAGACGTTTAATATTTTGTCAATTTCAATTTAATTTAATTTGTTAACATTTCTCCATCCCTGCTTTTCTCTGGAAACCCTCAACTAGGAAAAGGTCAGGCCTGCAGACAAGCCAGTCAAGAGCCCGGAACCTCCAATTCCACAGCCACGACTTTACAATCCGTGCAGAACGTGCGTTTGCATTGTTACAGCCCCTGTGGCCCACGCTCGCTCCTCTTGTGGCCTTATCCACCTCTTAGCTGTTTATGGATATGCAACTTTGACTGTGTAAGCATGGAGTAGTGCACGCATTTCCTGCTCTCCTCCCAGCCTGCCTCACTGGACATGAAGATCAAACACAGCATCTCAGGGGCCGACTATACATTTTCAGTTGTTGTGGCACTTCGTATGGCGATGACTTCATGTAAACAGCTCACCTTTGTACCCCAAGGGAATTTGTTAAAGTGCAGAGGGTTATGTGAGGGAGTGAGCTGGGGACGCAACATGCATAAATAACTTTTTGCAAAAAAAAAACAAAACAAAAAAAAAAAAAAACCTCAAAGAATCAAGTTAAAAAGAAAAATAAAAAAAATCAAATAAAAGGCAGAATTTGTTGCTTTAAATTTTCATTATGTCATTATTCCTTTCCACATTAATGTTGCTCTCAGAGAAGAGTGAGTGGGCCTCTGCCAGGAGCTCTGATACAACCCCACCCCACCCCACCCCACCACAATCTCGCTATGGACACTATGGACAATTTTTTTGCATGGTAAGGTTTTAAGTGGAACTGGTAAACGTAAAGCATTTACAAAGGGTTCTCACTGTAATCCTTTGGCCTGGTGGTTGAGTTAGACATCGATGACGAGCAGCTATTGTTAGAGTTCAAGGCGTTTGGCTTAGGTTGCACCCATAGACTGTACATAACAATGGATGAAGCAACAGTTGCCACCACAGACACACACACAGTCAAAAAAAATGTGTAGGAACTGAAAGAGATATTCAAAGACAATCTGTAAAAGTTCACTCCATAGTGACTGGCGTGCCTGTAGCTACATTCCCTTCACCGTGTAATAGTATTTGAGATCTCCCCTGTGTCATGTCCCTGTCAAGCCTTTTAACACAATTAAAACAAAGTAGGGTCTATAAAATCCTTCAACCACACACACATTAAAAAAGGTTTGATCACACAGAAACCTAAGTTTAAAAAAAAAAAAAAAAAAGAAACACACAGAAGCAGGTGTTAAAGAAAATACAGAGTTTAAATTACTGAAACTGAAAATGCAGCTACAAACTCTAAAAGCAGAACTGTCACCAGTTTTAAAAATCCACTTTTAACTTCTGCCGTTTGATCTATCATTAAAAATGTATTTCATATCAGTCATTTTCCCACAACTGCTTGGTTCATTTCAGGGTCTGGGCTTCTGTGAAGTGATAACTGACAACACAATGTGAGACCATGCACATTACAGACCTGCGAACCAGCCACAACGTCCGACATTTATTTTACACAGGATGACAGTGAAGGAGCTGGGAGCTCCTATGAAATGTGCTGAAAAAATAGCAAGGTATTCCTTTGCGGCTACTCTCTAAGAGGAACAAATATATGCTCTTCCACTGATTTGAAAAATGGTGTCAGTTAGGGAACATTAATTAACTCCGAGTTAACATCTGTAACACAAACAGTTCAACAGCAGCCTGACCCAGAGGCAACAACACACTACAACAATGCGGTACAAATAGACACTCCTCCAAATGAATAGGCTAACTTCTGTGGCAAGAAGAATGGATAGATCAAGTTGATTTCATCAATTTCTCTCCCTCCCTCTAGTCTAAGATTACATTGCCTCCTACTTCAGGCCTCCCTTTCGGCATCGCTGCCTCCCATCTTCTTCCTTTGTGCTTGTCGCATACTAATGAGCAGGCTTTGTGCAGCACGCCACAAAGTGCAGTCTCTGACACAACACATACATCACTGTGAGAGTTGCGAGCTGGTCAGCACCATGCTGCTGCCTCTGCTGTGGAAAAAGAGCAGAGCTGTGTGCAGAACCAGCACACATTATGGGAACTTATATATAGGATCAACGGCGCTTCAAAAATGGGGCAGCTGAGGCGGTTGTCCTACATACTGGAGTTCACATAATCTCTTCTCATGACAAAAAATATTTGTTGCTAAGGGCAATGCTTCATTTTTCTTTGACTTCATTATGACGTTTTTTTTTTCTTTAATATCAGTGGCAGAAAAGACAGAAATAAACAAATACAAACCTTTAGAACATATTTTGCAGATGTACAGAACTGTTAAATTAAGTCACTTATTATTTCAGGTAAACGCATAAATAAGAACTTCTAACTGCAGTCGTTTATACGTTTGAGATTAACATTAACTGAAACTGGTGCAATGAGAAGTTTCATACCTTAAACAACCATGACTGAAGGCAAATGCTGTGGCAGCAGAATTCAATTACTGGTCTCAGTAAGCAGACAAAATATATATATATATATACACACATATATATATATATATATATATATATATATATATATATATAATTATATATAATAGATATAAATATATTAATACTTAAATCATAGATATATGTATATATTAATACTAGATATATATATAGATATATACTTATTATATTATATATATATATATATATATACACACAATAAATACTAATACAAATATACACACATACCCATTTATTTTTAACAACACCCCCCTTGAGATCTAGCAAACACATCAAAATGGGTTATGAACCATCAAATATAATACAATCTAAAAATAACGATACATTAAAGAAAATTGAAAACACCACTATTTGACGATTGATTTACCATTTGTTGGCAAGTTGTTAGGTAATGTGAGATGAAATGTTTGGAGTACGATCAGATGATGCAGATTTTACAAGTTTGATTAAAGTACCTGAATAACAGAACAGCAGGCATTGAAAATAAGAGCACTTTCACTTAAAAAAAAAACAAAAAAACACGTGAAGAAAAGTGAAGGGATTATGTCTAAATGGGGGGCATAGCCTTAAGAAAATCACTTATCAGTGAAGCTAAGATTTATTTTTTAGAGTCCAGATTTTCTCTTCCAGAGTGATGAGCGCATCGGGGAAAGAAGAACAGAAATTGTCTAGTGCCTGCCAAGCAAGACTGCGGGGGTAGCATCATCAGTTGCTCAGGTTTTACATCAATATATCAAAAAAAAAAAAAAAAAAAAAAAAAAAAAAAAAAAAAAGCAAGCTCAGATGACTTCACCAATATGCAGAATGACCACGCTTTCCCATCAATACATTCATATTCTAAGACGACGATGCCAGGATTGACTGAGGTCAAACTGTAAACAATTGGTTCAGGGACCATTATGCTTCATTTTCACACAGACTCCAGACCTTCTGATGGCATAGGGCACTACTGATGACGACTTTACACTACTGACCAACTCCCTCTCAATACTGGTGATAAAACAATGCAACTCAGGATGGAAATAAGTAACGTTTCAGTGAATGCATACTGTAATCACAGTTGAAGGTGGTCAAACAAACTATTAGGAAACACTTACTTATTCCTAAATATAACATTTCTTAAATACAAAAAAAGTAAATGCTTTAGGCACCAGCTCTGCTTTTTTCTGCTTTTAATGTTTCAGTTTCCCATGACCACCTACTGTAATGTGCAAAAACACTGAGACGGCTCCTCTTCTCATACACCATGTTCCCTGCTGATTTGATCACAGCCTTATGGATCAAAGTCTTTTTCCACTCACATCCCCACCGTCTACACCATCTTCTTGGTAGAAGTGGCTGTAGCTATAGGCTGCACTACCCCCAAACCTGAAAAGTTGTTGGTTTAGTTGGAGCTTTATCTTTTTATTTGTTTTAAACAACTGTCAAGTCAGCGCAGCACACTAGAAGATGGCGAGGTTTAGGGATTACGATTATGGTTGCTGACAGTAATTTATGATTTTTAGCTCTCTTGGATTAAGATTACCTCAGCTCCACTCCAAATTAACATGTGAATACATGTGTATTAGCGGACGTGAATCGTTATCCTCCCAGATTTACTTTTTTTTTTTTTTTTTTTTAAATTTGTGTGCATGAATTAAAAAAAAAAAAAAAAAAAAGATTGCTATAGTAATTAGGAATTGAAGATGCAAATTCTGCATCTCTATTAGCAGGTCCCTGCCATTCCAGCCATTACTCAAATTCCATCAAAACTTGTTTGCAACTCATATCAAATTTCTTTGAACTTATAGGTTTGGGTGAAGTTACAGTTGAGAGGTGGAGGTTATTCAGTAGCCCCACTCACCTCGCCTTTTACAACAGGCAATCAAAGAAAATGCTAAAAGTATTTATCAACAGTCTCTCCAGATTCTCCAGTAGCAGGATGCTTCTGGAAGTAAATACTGTTTGAATTTTTATGTAGGGGACAGAGCTTCATGCAGCGTGTTCATGTTTCTCAACACATTAAATCACATGGCCTCAGCCTGCTGTTGAGACAACCGCGGTGTGTGCAGGTTAATATTCTCTTTTTTCCCCTCTAGTCACATTACCTGCTCCAAAGGTGGGTTAAACTGAACCTCAGCAGTATTAACTGTGTTCTAATCTTCTAAAAAGCTGGTGCTGATGAATGGTCACTGAACTGCAAAAGAGATATCAAAGGAACACTACAGACAGAAACTAATCCACTCTTTGCAATCAAAAACCTTTCTAATAAAAAAGGGGGATTGATCATCAGATAATTTAGATTTTGTTTTGTTCATCCAAAAAGGTCACTGTGGTATATTAAGGTTGCATTTCAAGACAAGTTCTGGAGGTTGGGGCACATAGCTCAAGGTCCTGTATTTTTACGTGTTATTTACCTCAAAGGTCACTTTATATGATATGATCTAATGAAAATGAAAACAACTAATGTTTTACATTTTGTTCCCAGTCTAGGTTAAGTGCTCTGTTGTCCAGCTCATAAACCCAGAGCAGAGCATTGCAATGGTATTAAAAGATGGTCACGCTACCCAGCAGTACTTGGTTAAAAAGCAATTTTCAACATTATAAACCTGCAATATTTTAAATACTATTTAAAATATTACGACATTTCATTCTTCATACTGTGAAAACCCTTTATTTGAAAATCTATGTCATCATGAAAGGTTTGCCTGAGTCAAAAACTAGAGTTTTGGTTCAAAAAAAAGAGCTTTTGTTTGTTTTAGTTAGGTGCATCCAGTTGGATTGAAAGCTTATTTTCATGCACTGTCAACTTTAAAGTGCAACTTGAAGAAGATATAATCTCAACGCACAATTTCTCAGGGAACACAAAGAAAAGCCTCAGATAATCAGCAAATCTTCTACTGAAGGCTGTCCTAAAGACATGTTTGTCAAAGAACAATTGATGCAACCCAAGCAATTAACAAGTTGAGGGGCTGTCATTTTCTCTTTAAAATCAATACAGAAATGCATTGAAATGCATAAACCTAGCTTTTTCTTTAACTTTAGTATTTGGCAATATGCCAAAGTAAGACATGCATATCTGCAGCTATGAAATGACTTCAGAGAGGTAAAACAAAAATAAATGCTGTACCTGTTGGTCTGATTGTCCGACTTCTTTCAAAATCATGTCCTGGCTCGTTTCCAAAAAGCATTTTATACATAGCAACATGGGACTAAAAGGTGCCATTTCACTGAACTGCATTACACGAAATTCTATTTTCTTTCTAAACTATTCAATTACACAGAATATCAACGCCATCTGTGTTCAGCATGAGCAGTAGTGATCTTCGCTGTGTCTTTGTTTGCTATGGCAAAGACATAACTGAACTCATAATTACCAAAGTATTCATTAGCAGTGTAGCGGAACATTGCACAGACAATGAAATTGACCTTTTAAGTCAATATAGCTTTTATGGGGTCACAATGTTACTAAAAAAATAAAAAAATAAATAAATAACTAAAAACCATCACCACCACCCAAGGAAACCTGCATCTCAGTTATATACTTATTCACATAAAAAGTTACGCAACAGTGCTTCTGTTTTGACAATCGCACCCTGACAAGCATATTGGGGACTGGGGATCGAACAGTCTATCTGCAGGTGGAGAATTACCTCTAGTCCGTTCCACGCAGGCCCCAATATATTTGGTACAAATCAAACAATTTAACCCAATTTAAAAAAAATGCTGGCTTAAGTTACACCAACTGTGAAAACTCTGACATTAGTTTATCCTTAATTATTTCCCTTCAATCATTTAGCGGAAAGGTTTATTAAAGGTAACAGTGTGTGTAAGCAATATTACCTTGTCTGCATCCACTTTGCCTCTTATGAACTCGGACCTCCAGAACTGCAGCGCCTGCTCCAGAGAGAGGCCGATACCTTTGAGGAAGAGACCGTACTGCATCCGACCACCGTGACGAAGATGGTGATGCTCTCTTAAGGCCTGATGAAGCTGCCTCATACACAGTGGGAATGACTTTCCTGAAAGCTAAAAGGGGTTAGTGTTTAATGACAAGCATTTAAAAAAAAGATAATGCACCTGATTCTGTAAATAAGTATTTTCATCCGATGAACACAATGTCATCATCAGAGGCACCAAAATCATTTCTATACTTTGTTGCCTTCAGTAGTAGACCAGAGTCACTTTAGAAATCTCATTTCTCTGCCATCCTAAAGCAAAAGTGAGCACCGAAGCAGGTGTTTTAACAACAGATCAATGCAACTTACTGAATCAATTTGGTCCAAGGAGATTTTCCCAACATTCTTCTGGTTGCTGTAATCCTGGCCCACGTAGGCATGGCTACAAGCAGATATTAAAACATCAGGACCTTTAATAATCATCTTTTTCTGTTGCAAATGCTACATTTTACCATGGACTGTAATATAATATACTTGCAATTTATTCTCATGCCAGAACTCAATAAGCTGCTGTTCTACTTGCAGATTTTTAAGATACAACTTTAAGATCCAAGTGGCAGCACTTCACATTATATCATGTTCTCCTACCCAAAAGATTAAAGGCCAGCCCACTCATCACAACAACCTACACACTAATCCCCAACAACAATCCAGGATCATCAACTCCTCCACCCATATATTCATGTTTTGACCTTTATTGAAAGCAAAATAAAACACCCTCAGTTGTTCTGAGCCACTCTGCTCGTCTAGAAAAGCTGAAATAAAAGTCTGCTCACGTTAAACAAACCATTAAACATTTTTGTTTAATTAGACAACACTATGTTTAAAGGTGACCTTCCTACACGTCTTAAAATTAAAAAAAAAAAAAAAACAATTACATGTTTTAGAATGACAGCACATTTTCTTTTTAACACAATAGAGTTCAAGCAATATGGTATTCGGAAAAGATTCTGTTCAGATTTATTTTGAGTATTTGTTTAGGACTGACAGTTTGATGATGATCATTAGTTGCGTATTTAAAAGCATGTGGGGTGGATGATTTCTACTTGCTCAGGCCTGGAAAGTACCAGTCACTTATCCAATACATGCTGAATCTGATGCAATAAAACCATGTTGAACCATGTTGCTACATCACATCATCTCCTATTTCACTGCTGTTACTATATTCACAGGTGACTGCTATGTGAATACTATGGTCTGTCCTCAGTGAGCATAACTACTGAATAATGGAGATAAACTAAGAGGCTCCATACAAATTTGCATTTGTGGGTGTTTATGTGACTGCGTGCTAGTGCCAGGTTTTTGTATTTCCACCCCCACCCCCAAAAAACACCAACAACATGTTCAGAATTCATTTAATCTGATTGTAAAAGTAAATATTCGCATTAAAGGCAACATGTCAAAATGTCACATATACCCCTTTGTGCAACATTTCAACTCTCAGCCTGCTCGTTTTCAACTTACATCAGTACACCATCAAACACCAAGAGACTGAAATAAATGTTTCACGCAAAACCATGTCTGCAGCTGCCTCAAGTCACAAGAACTTAGTGACCAAGAGAACGGAGAAGAAACATGTCGCAGGAGCAAAGATTCAGGACAACACTTTCATAAAAGTCAGTAGTTTTATCCAACCAAAATATGAGAGCTCACTATAACTGACAAATCCTTATTTTTAAATAAGTCAGATGGTGAAGATAAACCAATTAATGTGCAGTATTACATTTTACAATTATGCTTCTGCGTTTAGATATAAATCTAATGAAACCCTTCATTTCCAACTGCACAGATGGTCTCCTCACTAAAACCCCATGTTTAATTCAGCTTGGACTAAAGAGACTGAAACCAAAATCGCCGATCAATTCTTTGGTAATTGGCAGTCCAGCAAGGAACAACAAATTAAAGGGTAAATGTACAACCTTGGAAAGCCTGGTTATCAGATCATATCCCTCTTTGTGAGCGTCATCTTAACAGAAATAAAAGCGTTTTGTCCAATGAATAAAAACCTAAAGCCTCACTTGTCCAGATAGGAACTGATGCACTGACATGCAAATGCAGCCAGACTGGCTGCTACAGCACAGATGCAGAAAATGTGGGGCATTTGCAGAAAAAGAGAGACTTCATTACACTGCTTATGTTCACATAAAAGAAAATGCAGCAGATGTTTGCAGCCATATTGATGTTTTAAATACGGACTTTAAAGATGAACAGAAGCATTGGGTTTCTGATCGAGGAGCTCTACTTGTCGAGTATAAAACTGCCGCACATAATCTTTCTGCTAATCAGCTAATTGATTAGATGACTTGCAACACTGCACTCTATGCCGTTTATCAAATTATGCTAAGTGTGATAATGCACCTCTGTAAAGGGCATTTAAAAACTCAAGTGGCATCTTGTAACCCCCCCCCACCCAAAAAAAAAAAAGACAAGACTAACGACAGAACAAGTCTGTAGAACAACTGGACTTGTTTGCAGGCCAAGAATGAACTGGTTCAGACCAGCTGCAGGTCTCAAATGTTCTTTGGAGCCTAAGTTTCTCTTTTATCAACAAAACCATAGCAAAGTTCTTTATCCTGCTGCTTACCTGAGGTGGTTAAGGAGTGGTTGGAGCCGTTCATCAGACTGCACCGCTGGCAATGAGCGTGCTGTCAGCTGCAGAAAAGACGACCATTGCATGAGTAATGGCATATCATCATGGTCAAAAAGTGCAACTAAATTACTTTAGAGAACTTAAAACAAGCACACACAGTCTCTTATTATATATTAAATGATTTTAGAACCCTGTTATTCCACTTATGAAGAAAATGTCCCCAAAACATGTCATGAAATCACATATTTAATCAAATAAATTAATCAAGGTTTGTGCTGGGCCTCTATTGTCTTAAGACAGATCGACGGATAAATCCAAAACAGCTGTAAGTACACACAAAATCCCAGTATTTAGTAAACTAGAAAACTGTTTTGAGAGATGGAAAGTAACCAGTACAGTAATATGATGGCACAGTTACAAGGAAAAACTGTTTTGGAGAATAATTCCATACCAACAGTTAGTGGTACGCATAATTACTTGGAAATGGAAGAATGACAGAACCAATTTGTGCTTTTTATTTTAGTGTATCTTCTAATTTGGAAAATATGGCCCTGCCTGCCACGTGATGAAAAGGTACACGTTTCGACTAAAGCAAATCAAAAGCATTGAGCCAGTGCTAATGCATGCATATCTGGCCCAGTGCTAATCTTTGGGGATGCATCACCATAGTGGTAAAACTTATTTCCTTTGAAATAAAATTCAATCTGCCAGATGTGTGCTGCAAATGAGTTTTTGTAAACATTCAACAAGGATTTCACAGTACTGGTTGAATGAAGCTCACTGTTTTTCATGAAGAGGTGTAAACTGATTGAAAGCGACTAGTCCGTTAAATACAACATATTACTACCACTGAACAAATATAAAAAGGCATTTTCCTCACATAAAGCAGTGGACCGCAAAATACTGAATGGATTACCTGCATATACTTTCCTCAGAATTCACACAAAAAAACAGGACAGGAGAAATACTGATACATGCACTATATGGCCAAAAGTATTCCCTCACTTCCGTCGACTCGCATATGAACTTAAGTGACATCCCATTCCTAATCCATAGGGTTCAATATGACGTCAGTCCACTCTTTGCAGCCATAACAGCTTCAACTCGTCTGGGAAGGCTGTTTACAAGGTTTAGGAGTGTGTTTATGGGAATCTTTGACATTTCTTCTAGAAGCGCATTTGTAAGGTCACACACTGATGTTGGACTAAAAGACCTGGCTCTACCACTTCGTGGCTGAGTAGCTGTTGTTCCCAAACACTTCCACGTTCTTATAATACAGCTGACAGTTGACTGGGGAATATTTAGGAGCGAGGAAATTTTACCACTGGATTTGTTGCACAGGTGCATCCTATCACAGTTCCAAGACTAGTAAACTGCAATAATCTCCATTACCTTTTTAAATACTACAGACATTAATTATAAAAAAAACTATTTAAAGAAATGTATTTTCTTTGGATTTAAGGTTCCGAGCTTCATGAAAATTGAGGAAATAAATGAAGAAACAGTATTCTTTATTGTGTATTTCAGGCAAAGTCATTTGGTCCTTTTGTAACATTTAAAATTTTCAGGTAAGTTTAAAAAAATGCTGTTATATTTTGTTCCCACATTGCAAGGTATAAATCAAATGCAATATTTTTTTTAAATCATTATTATTAATATTTTGCCAATTTACACACACTCAATGGACCAATTGCAACCCTGACACTACAGAGCCCAACATATTATAGGTCTCAAATTGAGTTCTGACAAAGATAAAACGGATGGATTCATTCGTCTGTGGTTTCGGATTCAGTACTGGTCAATCACGACATGAACTTGGGTTTTTAACTCATGGTGGATAAATCATTTGCATTTTAACAAATGCTGGAAACGCTAAACCTACGCAGTGATCTATCAAATATATGAAAATAACTCGTGAATTTTACTACTTCTAGTGTTCGCACTGATGGATACCAAAACATATCAAAAGATCTGGCGAGGCACAAGTTGAAACTCCAAATGAATAAAAAACACAGCTATTCTTACTTTGACATGTTTGTAACCTAAAGAAAACATAGTAATGATTATGAAAAATTTCTTCTCTTTCTGCCCTAAATGTCATATACTGGTTAATAGTTAAGCCATCTCCTCCTTTTAACACTCTGAACATCAACCATAGAGCAACCAAATAAAAGAAGTTTATTCAAATACTATACAGAGCAACTAGCTGTGATTGATGTTCATGTTCATTCCCGTTCTGCAGTCTGGACTCCTCCCTGCGACAGAACGGAGCTATAGTTGTCTCTTCACATATTTTGTAAGAAAGACCTCCAATTCTCAAAAACACAGCATTTCATTTCCCTCCAGGCATCACACGCATTTTTCCTCATCCCACCCCCAGCTTTAAAAAAAAAAACAAAACAAAAAAAAAACAAAATCACGCCTGCAGCTAGAATACGTTCTTTCCTGCTAGTTGTCACCCGTATTCCCTCCGGATACGTTATGCCATGTGTGCACGCTTGTTCCTTTTATTTGAACCCTGCATTCCCCAGTCATCTTCAGGTTACTCAAGGAAACTGCTGCAATTTAACATTTTACCTTGTGGTGGAATCAGACACAAAATGCACCTGAATATACAGAAAGAAACACTTGTTTAACATAACAGAGAGTGAGCGAGTGTTGAAGTGAATAAAAATCTACAGAGACCGTGTTTTTAGGGGGGGCGTTTGTTTCTGATTGGTCCCAAAACATGTTTAGGATTTCATCGTTCATCCTTTCTAAAGTAGTGAAGAGTTGTTAACACTTACCGCAAGAGCTTTAGATATCCTTGTGCGGAAATCGTTGAGAACGATGGTGACAACATCCTGGTGAGGGATGTATGCAAAGCCTGCTTTAAGGTACACTTTTCTAGTTCGGACCAGATCCAGGGCATCTTGAAATGGCACCTAAAAAAAATGAAATAACATTTTGGCGAGTACCATAAATCAAGCTGAAATAATGAATTCATAACTGACTCATTCAAAACAAGTATGCATTGCAAATGTGAGGAATGAACATAACAGCAGAAAGTGCTGGAACAACAAGCATTAAAAGGATCCTTGCTAGATTGGGAAAAACAAAAAATAAAATAAAAAAATAAAAAAAGTTTACCTACAGCACCCATAACTCAGTCTTCCCATGGCTCTAGGAATGAAAGGTTTGATCTTCTGGTGACCCAGACTAACAACTGGTGGCAATGATTTACATTCTCCTCAGTGAAATGTAAAATAAAAATAAGCTGGCCAGGTTTAACTTCCCGATTAGACTGCAGATTAAAATCAATTCTTGTGTTAAATGTTGTAAAGATGACCATCAATCAGGTTCCAAATTAAAAAAAAAAAAAAAAAGATTTGATGTGTTTTACCTACTATTAAGTGTAATTAAAAAGTAATAGAAACTCATTTTCTGGTGGGTCTGTAGTGGTGTGGACTTTACCAATCAGTGGTGCTGAAGAGAGATAATTGAGCAAAAAGAGAAAACTCTCTGTTTACCACTCCATACAAAAAGATCACGAATACAAGGCTCGTTCAGTCATCCGAGAGGGACTCGAAGTATAGCTACTGCTCCTCCACATAGACAGGTACCAGCCTAGCTGGTTCAGACACCTTGTTAAGCTGCCTTCTGGATCATTCGCTGGGGGGTTTGGGCATGTCCAATTAGGAAAAGGCTCCAAGTCATGCTAGATAGGTTATATTTCTCAGCTGGCCTGGAAACATACAGGTTTCCTCCCGCAAAAAAATAAAATAAAATGGATGAGGAAGGTTTGGGCTGCTCAGCTACAGAAGGGACAAACCTATGAGGCAAAATTTAATGACCAAGATTCTTAAATGAGCTTTTATTAGCTTGTTCCCATTTTATCTGGATTCAAACTCGTAAGATAGAATAAAAGGGAAAAAATAAATGTGTAGTCTGACAAATCAAACCCTGAAGATAATATTTGAAAATCATAGACAGTTCATCTTTCAGACAAAAGAGGGGGGAAACCTCCAGACTTGTTTGCACTAGAGAGACTTGTCTCAGTAATTGATTCTTTGTCCATTTATTTCAAATTAACTTAGAACTGTCGACTTTTAACCAGTTTGCTGATGGCAAGTGGAAAAAAAAAAAAAAAAAAAAATCAGCAAAGAATAGAAGAGAAGTTGTTAAAAGTGTAATTTAGCTGGAGATAAAAAGAGGGTCAAGACTAGGAAAGTAGCAAATGTATTAATAACGGCAACTCTGTAATCGTCACCTCGACAGGAAATTAATCAACTTCTTCTCTAGTTGGATTATAGACCCCAGAGCCCTTGTTTTTTTTTTTTTGTTTTTTTTTAGCCTGGCGCTTCTCTTCCCACGAGAAAAAGGAGAAGTCGGTTGAATTTGTAACTTTCCACTGTGTACATGGCTTTCCATAAAGATACAAAGAGAACAGTACTAAAATAGATGACAACCTGATTTCTAAAGAAGGGAGCAATAAGTCAAAGCCAAAGACAAAGCCCTTTTTTCTGGTCTTTGATGCAGTTAATCTATCTACACTACAACCAAGTCTTTTTTTTTTTTATTATTTCAGGAAGACAATGCTAAACACATTCAGCCCATATTGCAGCTGCATGGTCTCCAATGAATATCTGTTGGCTGACTGAACAACTGCAGTCCTGACCTGCCACCGCAATCAATGTATCTGATGCATCACAGAACAGAGCAGATGAAATCAAACATCAAGTCATTGTAGGTGATACTCTTCAAAACTATAATGTAGTGACGTCTCACCAATACAAGGTGTTTAAAGAACGGCTGGTGCATTAACGTGTTAAGCTTGTTCACTGTTTTTTAAAATTGTTTCTATTGCCAAATTCAAAAGTTGGATATGTTTTATCTAGCAATGACATTTCTCAGCTTCTAAATTTAATTTGGTGCCTGTGCCTAAAATATAATTGTAATTTATCTACACATGATTTGTTACACAGCGACCAGACTTGTTGACAGATTTGAATGTTGCTGGAACAGTAAGGCAAGACATAATGCATAAATAGAGTGGTAACCCCTTATTCATAATAGCATAATTGCTGAAATCAGTTCATGAAAATCACCTTGGGAAGAATTTGGTCTAAAATCCACCTGAAAAATGTTTTTGGCATTGAAGGTCAGCAAGAGTTAATATAGAGCTACGAGGGCAAATATTTTTTCTCCATCTCATAAATTCTTCTTTTTAAAAACTTGTGCATATTTCGCTGACCTACTTCACAAAAATAAAGAATTACATCAAATGTATCCAAATTTTATGAATCTAGTATGTTGATGTTTTATCTCAAAAACAAAAATGGGGGGGGGGGGCATTTTTACTTTTAATTCTGCCCAACTTCTTCTACTGTGGGAATCTGACGTTTGCTCTGTGTTGTTGCGGTCAGGGACTGATACCTCAACAACACTTTAGTATCGGACCCAAGTCCTGCAACGAGAGGCTTCACCAAACCTGTCCTACATTAACTTGCAGTGACTTTAAAAAAAAGGGGAACACCAACCATTTAGCATCACTAAAAACATTTAACATCACAACATGTCTATATGGTTTGGCCTTAAATTCACAACATGGGATCGAAAGAAATGCTGATGAATGATGACGTGACCATTCTCAATAGAAAAAAAGATAAGTAACTCACTCTGTAGATGTCCTGATTCTCCACGGTTACTCCACTGATGCCATGAGAGGACTTGATAAGTTTCGCGCGCAGATCCTCTTTTTCTTTGTCACTGATCTGAAAAGTTATCGATACATTTCAGTGAGGCGCTTCAAAGTTGAACTTCGTTAGGTTTAATGTGATGAAGGCTGAGGCTAAATTACTTGGTTTTCATACAAAAGAAAAAATAAAACAAATCAATATTTTGGAAAGCACTGCAATTCTTAGGTCCTGTTACCATGGTTAACCTGCTTCATCTAGTAACAACACATGCAAAAAATATATATATATATAAAAAAATAAACAGACAGATTAGTGGCCTTTATATTGTAAAAACCCATAGTTCACAACCCAGGCAGGTTCCATAAGTTTTTACAATAAAACATGAACAAAAATAATAAGAATTCCAAATTTGTGACAGTCAGCTGATATGAACACTCCTGATTCAGATTAACTGGTGTCTGTCAAGTGTTTTCAACAGAAAATATTAGTTATACAGCTAAAAACTACATTTTAAGAAAGAGAATAGACAGAGGATACCAGGCCCAAGCTGAAAATAAGACTTCAAAAACTTACTGTGTCATATTGGAGATTGTTCTTGCGAAGGAATTCAAGCTTTTGCTTTGAATCAAGATCATTAAAACGGTAGCGGAAAAGATCGACTTCATGTTGTATAAACCAGCGTCTCAAGTCCTCCCTTCAAGATACAAACAAAACTAAAAGTTCATTGGTTTTCTGCATTTTAAAAACTTTTTTTTGGTCATATAATGGAAAGCATACTTACGTTTGGCAGTAGGCCAGTCTGAGAATGAAGTGTGAGATGTGGTCCCTTCTCCGTCTCTCAGTTTCACTTGCTCCCATCATGGATTTTTTCTCATCCTGCAAGGATACAGAAATTACAGCACTTAAAACTGAGTCCAGATGTCCAGACTACTTTTTTCCGTTTGTTGTAAAAAAAAAAAAAATAATAAAATAAAATAAAAACATTTTATGACCATTTAAAACAGTTGATAATGATTTCAGTAATGTGCATAATAGCCATTTGCTATGTTTTCTTAAAAAAGACAAATGTTGCAAAGTAAAAAAAGATAATAAAAACATGAATGAATCAAAAGATTAAGACCAACGCAGATCCTTGAGGTAATCACTGTCAAATAGCAGCTGGAACAAAGAGGCATATTATAGCGAAGCAGTCTGCCTGTAAAGAAGGCCCACAGGTGCAGCGTGCGTCTCGACAAAGTGTATTTATATTTCTCATGAGGTACAAGTCTGGCAAAGAGGAAAGCTATGGCATTGGCTACCATGATGGATGGCCAGATAACATCTATATTCTGCATCCATCAGAGATGGATGCATTACTTGTCCTTTAGTCTCCAAGAACCCTCTAGCTGCCTATTGGTAATTAAGAAAGGGCTTTATAATAACAGCTAAAAAGTGCTCTGGTTTCTTATTTTAGATATGTGGTTTTAAAAACAGGGAGCAACTGGGAAGAGAACCTTCTCCAACCTTTATGCTCACCAATGGCGACATGTAACAAGTTACTAAACTACACCTGGCACAGGAGGCACTTTGTGGTTGTTTCAGCCATACTCCTGACTCATAAATTAAACATAAGTCGCTATAGCTCAAAACCAAATAAAAGTTGAGAAGACATGCAAAATGCAAAGAAGGATATAAGTGCAAGTGATAGATCTTCACCACCTACTCTGAAAAGGAGACGTTGGTCCCCTTCCCATGGGCACATCACCTGTGGGAGGGGCCATAGGGGTTGGGTGCAGTGTGAGCTAAGTAGTGACCAAAGGTGGGGACCCTGGCAGTCTGATCCTAGGCTGCAGAAGCAGGCTCTAGGGACATAGAAATGTTTGGCCTGTAGGACTCCAGAGGCTGCAGATAGGTACCAGCAGGCCAAGCAGAAACGGCTTGGTGGTAGCCAAGGCAATAATCCGGGTGTGGGAGTAAGTTGTAGAGGCTATGGAGAATGACTTCCGGATTGCCTCAAAGAGATTCTGGTCCGTCATCTGGTGGCTCAGAAGGGGGAAGCGATGCACCACCAATACTGTGTACAGTGGGGATGTTGCACTGCTGAATCGACTATGGACATTGTAAGTCGGTGGGGGGAATACTTTGAGGACCTCCTTAATCCCACCGACACACGTTCCTATAAAGAAGCAGAGCCTTTGGACTTGTAGGTGGGCTCTTCTATCTCTGGGGCTGAGGTCACAAAGGTTGTTACGAAGCTCCTAGGTGGCAAAGCACCAGGGGTGGATGGGATCCAAGATCAAGTATACTTTGTACTCCATCTAACAGTATTATACTGAGTGCATATCTTTTTGGATTCATGAAGTGAAAGCCTAAACGCTCTACAAATCTTACTACAAAATTACATGTGGAATTCCCCATGGTTCTATCCTAGGACCCCTCCTATTTAACATCTACATGCTTTAGCTAGCTCAGATAATAATAAACAACAAGATAAGTTACCATAACTATGCAGATGACACACAATTTTACATAACAATGTCACCTGGTGAATGAGCCTATACAAGTCTCGAGTAGATGCATAGAACAAATCAATGAGTGGATGTACCATACTTTTCTTCAGTTAAACAAAAACAAAATTGAAGTAGTTTTATTTGGACCAAAATAAGAGCATTTAAGAGTCGGCACACAGTTTCAGGTATTACAGCTACAAACCACGGATAAGGCCCAAAATTTGGGTGTAGTCATGGACTTTGTAAAACAATTACAAAGTCGGCCTTCTATCACCTGAAAACCATCTCCAGGATAAAAGGTCTAATGTCTCAGCGGGACCTTGAAAAACTTATCCATGCGTTTATCTTCAGTTCAATTGATTACTGCAACAGTGTCTTCACAGGTCTGCCTAAAAAAGTCAGACAGCTTCAGCTGATCCAGAACACTGTAGCCCAAGTTCTGAGGTCCTTACACTGGCTCCCTGTACCTCAGAGAATACTTTAAAATATGTCTGTTAGTTTATAAATCACTGAATGGTTTAGGACAAAAATACATTATTAGATTTGCTGTTGCCATATCAACCATCCAGACATCTCAGGTCTTCTGGTTCAGGTCTGCTCTGTGTCCTCAGAATCAGAACTAAACACAGAGAACAGCATTCAGCATGTATCCTTCACAGATCTGGAACAAACTTCCAGAAAAACCTCAGTTCCTTTAACTTAAGGTTTAAAACACATTAGTTTACAGCTGCCTTTGACTAAATTATTTAAGCCATTCTGAATTTATATTTAAGAAATGTTAATTTCAGTACTAAAATGTAAATCCAGTTTAAGTCTAACTTTTCTTTATTCTGCCACTGCGCTGTAACTTCACTTTTAATATTTGTATTGTGTAAAGCACCTTGAAATGTGTTGTTGCTGAAATGTGCTATACAAATAAACCTTCCTTGCCTTACAAACCCTTTCTATAACATATCACCATTTAACATACTTAGACTAATCTTCCTGTTGTGTAACAGCCAGTTTTGGGAAAGGTTTCTGAAGGGGAATGTTAAGGACTTCCCAAATTGGCCTTTTTGGCAAATAGAAGCATATCTGTGCTATTGAAGGTTTTCCAGGCACCAAACTATAAACATTTTTTACTTTATATGACAGTAAATGCATAAAGTCCCTTCAAATATACTTGTTTTGGGATAGCTCATATTAAGTGACCTCTTCAGGATGTGCACTATGCGCCCTCGTGTGGAACAGCTGCTATGGATTTACACGGAGGGCTATAACTAACGGTGGGCTTGACAGATTTCACTGATAGACACCTCTATATAATCTTCATATCCAATCAAATTGACAGGTAGTTCATAAATCCACATCAGGCATTATCCAGTTAGAACAAAGAAAAACGGCACGTTCCAAGACCTCGGCTCAGTGTTGTCTTGTTTTAAGTCCTCTTACCGCTGACAGAAAAAAGCAGAAATCAAAACTTTATGATTTTTGTCAGATACTTGGAATTAAATTAACCAAGTAGCGGTATCCACTGGAATAGGAACATTAGGAAATGAAAGGAAAAAATAATGTTATTTCGGATAAATGAAATCAAAAGTTGCCTGTAGGGATAATATAGCATGAAAAGCTAAATCTTTAAGAAGCAAAGATGGGCAGAGGATGTATATTTTGTCAACAAATACAAAAGATTAAAAAAAAAATTCCTGATAGAAAGACTGGAATGGATTTGAATATTCCCCTTTGGGTAAGGGTGCAAGGAGACGCTGACCCTTCAGATGGCTCAACTGAGTGATTGGAGATCATTAAATGCCCACATGGGAAAGTAAAGACAAAGAGAAGCCTCTGTCAAGTCTTACATTACAGAGTAACATTCACCGATGCCTAATTCTTTACTGTGCAAAAAGAACCATCATGTTAACCTCGTTCAGAAGCAGTTCACATTTTCTGGGCTCTGAGAAGTTGGTATGGACACTGTACCATTTACAGTGGAACCAATAACTATAATCAGACCTGTTTTGAGTAAGTGGACACCATGCAGTCCTGACCAAAGATAAGAAGTAACACTCAAATGGTTGTGAGCAACAACCCTGAAAAGCGGACGTCTGTGATAGTGGGGAATTGTGTCACTGCCTGTGGCATAAAATTATTTTTATAGCAGCATATGCTGCCATCTAGATGACATCTTCAGGGAGGGCATCTTCAGGGACACACATGCATGTTTTTTTGCTTTTTACAAACCAGATCTACACACATTACAAAAGCTTAAAACATGGTAACAGCTTGATTGTCCCATACTTTTCAGGTACGTGTTACAGGACTGAAAATCATGACATGGAAACATATGAAAAAATACTGGTGTCATACTCTGTGAATAAAAAGAAGTGGAAGTAAATTTAAGAATTGGTACTAGACTTGTTTTTCTGTCTCCCCATCACATCACCCGAACCTTTTGTGATTGGAAATTGTATACTTGAAAATTAATGATGGACTTCATGTGTCACAACTGTGTTATGCTGAAGGCCCCATCATCACTTTCTCCTAAGCAAAACAGTAACCTACAGTTAAGATTGGAGACCGCAGAGAAATTAATGTGCCTATAACCCCATTAAAGAACAGAAATGAGTATGACTGTTAATGTCACCATTTGCTCGATATACACAAGGCTTTGCTGCAAAAAAGGCAGGAGTTTCTGTTTACAGAGTCAATGACAAAGTATCTCAGCCTTCCTTCAACAACACCAACTTCTGGGATGTAATACAAGGCTGCAACGTTTTTAATCATTGTTTCACTAATTGCTCTGATGTGTGTAACAAAAGCATACTCACAGCATCCGCTCTGTAAGGAAAGTTCAGATTTCTCAACTCTGTCCACAGTGACGTTGAGTAGGACTCGGACTGTTTCACGGAGCTCACTCCCAAACGCTCAACGGTCTTCAACACTGCAGCGGCATCAAAGCAAGAAATCCATCGTAACTCATTTGAATGTAATTCTGTTTGTAACACATACAAAAAAAAATGTCTCGAAACGCTACAGTCTTACATTTCAGTCTGTCCACAGCCAATGCCTCAAATTCAGTGAGAGAGATGTTTTCAAGAGGAGGCTGCCCATAAAACTGCAGCGGCAGCTCATAGAGCTCCGACTGAAGAAAGGTGGCAACTTTCTTCCGGCTGACAGAGAACTGCATGGTGCCTGATATTTAGAGAAATCAACGAGGTTAGATAAAAGACTTAACAGGTCAGATATTCTACAGTTCATATTTGGTGCAACAAGACAAGAGAGACAGACAGTATCACTGTCAAAATGGCAACTGGAACAAAAGCCGTCATAGACACTCGACTTAACAAGTCTGCTGTAAGCAACGCGAACACTGCCTGACGTTAGAAACTGTTAAACAGCCACACGTTGGGCTAAAAAACGACCATGCTCCAATAAAACCGGTTATCACAGGAGCTGCTACAACGATATTTGAACTACATAATTGTCGCGACATTACCGATGTAACGACGGGGAGGCTGCCTGTCGGATAGACCGATCCCGCCAAACAAAGTGGGCTGTCCAATTCAGCTAGACTGGCGATGACGTCACGTGGGAGCCACTCGTTTAGTCGTTCCGAACGGGCCGATAGATAGATAGATAGATAGATAGATAGATAGATAGATAGATAGATAGATAGATAGATAGATAGATAGATAGATAGATAGATAGATAGATAGATAGATAGATAGATAGATAGATAGATAGATAGATAGATAGATAGATAGATAGATAGATAGATAGATAGATAGATAGATAGATCACATGTTGTGACACCTTTATGGTTTTTTTTCTTTTTTGAGATTTAAGTATGGTACAGCATGCTATAAGTATATTTGCCTTAAAAAGGCATTACGTTTAATTTGTTGTTTCTTTACACTTCTCTCCAAGTTGTGCCTTCTAAAACCTTAAAAAGGGGTATACAGAAATGTGCATATTTAAGTAACCGTTGTACAGAAATGAAAAAAATTAGGTCACATTGATTGTATAGACATTAAATACTTCATTTTTTATGCCCTACCTTACATTGTTAATGAATCGTTTTCCTGTGAGCTTTTAAGAGGAAAAGTATGTTGTTTGTACAGTAAAACCTACGTATGCGTCTAATTTTGGTTTAACGTTGCAGGGGGCGTTTTAGGTAACTTTCTTCTCTGAGCGGCAGGTAAAGGCCGGCGTGCGCGTGCGCTGACTCTCGCGCCCCGCCCGCCCTACGGCTCTGCTGCCTAGCAACAGACGTTCGCCAGCTAGCTGCTCATTCACACGGAGCTAGCTGGCTGAGTAAGCGGCGCGTTTGCGTCTGGTACATTACAGTGGGCTTATTTCAGCCACCGACCTTAGATAAGTTTTATCCGTCATTGTAGAGCCAGCGCGACCGGGGTTGCGAAACCAGGAACGAGCAGAGGGTGGTTTTCTCAGGGGAAGGGGGCTAACCTTAGCTCGGTGCCCTCAGCGCCGGAGTCGGTGGCGTCTCCGCGGACTGCGGACGGTGTAGATATGTGACGGGGAGCCCGCTGCTTTCACGCTGTCGGCTCCGCTGTAACGCACTTTCACTGGTAAGAAATAGCCTCCGTTACTGGTTGTTGTGTTATACGGTGTTTGTGCCGGTCCGAAATGTTTAGGAGTCGGACCCGACAGCGGCTCGGCACTTTTACAGACCCCTCCTAAAGGCGGCTCAACAGGTCGTGTCTCGACCAGGAGTTACATTTGGAGGGGAAGGTGTGAGCAGAACCAGCCCTTCTACTTTATTTCCTCCCAGGCTTTGAAAATCCAACGGTGTCAGGAACAGTTAACACTGACTGACAGAAAAAGCTTAGTTACATGTCATCCAATATTTAGTTTTATTGTCTAAAGGTCCGACCCTTCAGGCCTGGACACAGTAAACCTATGAAGATGACATACCTTGAAATTTTACGTTAATTAAGATTCGCTGGATGCATGAAATGGTTTAGACCTTGTAATGAAATAAGAGGTGCCATTTTACAGCTGCTGAAAATACTTATGGGAAAATTGTATGTGTTGTTAGATTGCTCTCTACACCTCACATGGAAAATGTTAGATATCAGATATGTACAGTGATATAGACTAAATAATTATTAACACCGTATATATTTTTAAGGAAAGTAGTCAGCACTTATCCAAAAGGTTACGTATACTTTTCTGTGATTTACTGGTCACATTAGTTTGACTTTAAATCATATTATCCGAATTTCTGGAAAAGATTGCATTGGGATATAACACTGCAAATGCATAACTCTGCTTCTGAAACCAAGTTGAATGGAAGAAGAGGGTATTTATTCTTTATTGAAGCAGTTGTTGAGATAAAATCACAATCTGTCACAGATTCTGTTTACTGCAAACACATTTCAAACGGACATAAAAAGAAGAACAGGCTGTGTATTTTAATCCATCATTTGCCTTTATATTTAAACAAGTAATTTATCATGCATCTCAATAAGAGGTGATGAATAATAATATTATTAATATTCTCTCCTGACACATATATTGTGACTCAGATTCAGGCAGGTTGTTGGACAGCGCAGTCACGCAGCAGGTTGTCAGTGTCCACAGGGAACAGCTTTGCCACAATATGTTGTTTAGCCTTGCACTCAAACAGATCACAAATAATCATTTAAGACCCTCGTTGGCATGTGGAGTCTGCTGTTTTCAGGACTAATGGAAGAATAAACATGCTGCATGACTGCTTGTGAGTGTGTATGTGTGTACAGAGAATCTTGTTTTAACTGCTGTGCTGAAAGTTAAACAGTGATCACCTTTGCAAGCTGTGACACTTAAAGTCTGTTGGCAATGTGGCTGTTGTGGCGACCCTCTAGTTTCTCTGCCTAGCTGATCTTTTGGAAGGTTGTTCTCATATATTTTAAAATTTCCAGTGCTAGATAGAAACTCTCAGGTCAAACTTAATCAAATTGGTTGAGACATAAAGCATGCCAGAGTAAGAAGCCTTTAAATGTGGACCTTTTACATTTCTCTAAATACTGCAACTGGGCAAGGACCTTGGCAAAGGTTACAGGTGTACTAACATCCCAGCACATACATCTAACCATTATCATTAGTACTCTTTCAGGTGAAACAAGTTCTGCATTGGGATGCAGATTTATGCACAAAATGTGACCATTATGTTTCATATTAATGCAATTAATCAGATCCTTTTGATATTCCTGCTTTTGTGAAACCCTCATTGATGTTGGTGCACTTTACCAGATCAGTAAACTTTAAATATTTTTGCCGATATCTTAGTTTTGATTAAGGATTTTTTAAATTTTTTTTTTGATCATACAATCTGAACATGTCATTCATTAATCTTTTCTTTGACACTTTCAGCTAGTGTATATGTTTGAGTCACATAACTGAAACTACAAAGTTTAACTAAGAAGAACAGCCTGACAACGCCACCATGTTGGAAGAGGACATGGAAGTGGCCATCAAAGTGGTTGTGGTCGGCAACGGCGCTGTTGGCAAGTCCAGTATGATCCAGCGTTACTGCAAAGGCATTTTCACCAAGGACTACAAAAAGACAATTGGAGTGGACTTTCTGGAAAGACAGATTGTGTAAGTAACTTGTGTCCTTGAATCCTTGATTCACTGTCATTTTCATCGTCACCGTGGGGCTCTGAGCGGTCTGCTACTGAATAGTAGCGTAGTCTACAATAATGAAGATGTTGATTACATGTGTTTGGATGTTAATGATGCACTATGGATTCTTTAAAGTTGCATAATTCCCCCTTTGGTACTTGCTTGTTGCTGTAGTGTAAATGGTGAAGATGTCCGACTGATGCTATGGGACACAGCGGGGCAGGAGGAGTTTGATGCAATTACCAAGGCCTACTACCGAGGTAAGATCCCACCACTCAAATATAACACTGCTACTCGTACTCACTGACTTAAATGATAGCTAGGAAAAAGTCACTTTTGGTCACTGGTGTTTCAGGCTTTTTTTTTTTTTTTAACCAAAATAAGTCAACTGTCACTGATAATATTACAAAGCTTTTTTTTTAATCAAAAAAGTGAGACCAAGTGTACTTTTAAATTACACTTGTGCCAGAATAGAACATTTTTCAGATGGTCATTTGAAACTGTGACCTGCTACATTGCGTTCTTGGATTGCAGGTGCCCAAGCGTGCGTGTTGGTTTTCTCCACCACGGACAGGGAGTCATTCCAGGCTATCGACAGCTGGAGAGAGAAGGTGGAGGCAGAAGTTGGAGATATTCCCACAGTTCTGGTGCAAAACAAAATTGACCTCCTGGAGGAGACTGTAATAAAAAAGTAAAGCTATTAATTGGTAGTGGCAGAGAAGTGTAATGATAGCAGCACAGCCTGAGAGACATTCACAGATTTTTACTCTTTGTTTCCTTGTAGCGAGGAGGCAGAAGCTTTGGCTAAAAGACTTAAACTCAGATTTTATCGCACTTCAGTGAAAGAAGACCTTAATGTCAACGAGGGTGGGTGATGCAAAATACCAACAGCTGGTCTAATGCAAGTGATATAGTGCTGTGAACAATGCAATCCTTGTATTTCTTCTCTTTTCAGTGTTTAAATACTTAGCCGAGAAGTACATTCAAAGACTCAAACAGCAAACGGCAGAGGAGACAGAGGTGGTCCACACAACCAGCAATAAAATAGGTAAGAAACCTTGTGAACGTCTGCTGTGACACTGGTGCGTTTTGTTTTGTAGGATAACAGCACTGATCGTTTTTGTTTGTCCAAAGGTGTCTTTAATACCACTAGTAGTAATGTCTGCAGCCAGAACTCCAGCAACGGCAGAGAAGTCATCACATTGCGCCCTAACAAACAGAGGACCAAGAAGAGTAAAAATCCATTTGGAGGCTGCAGCCTGCTCTAGAAGAAGTGACTGCAAGTGACCAATCTTTAAGTTTAGAACTAGACTGAATATTTCACTATTCTGCAGAGGTAGCCACAGTTAGAGACCAAAGTCCACACAGACTGGGAAGTACTACATAACACTACTTTAATCACCTCTTGTTAATCCGTATTCTAAATGGTTTCCTCTCAGTGATGTTTATATATTTTAGTGATCTGCATTCACACCCCGACACTCCTCTCTCACGGGTCCTCCTTATCGTTGCCTTATAAAATGGTAACAGCGTCAGCATTAATCTGATGACGCCGCAAAACAACTTGCGTCTGAGAGCTGCTGGATTTTCCTCTCACAACTGAGGTTTTTCAAATCCGCCTTGTATAGAAAAACATCCAAGTGTGTTACAGCAAAACTTGTACTCCGACTATGAAAACACGCGACCATAAATGATTTTACAGTCGTTCATTGCTGTCTGTGCAATATGTTTGCATGTATTGTAAAAAGATAAAAGATCTACAGATTATTTTGTACCATATTTTTCTAGCGGACAACAGAATATGGTTCAAACTAAGATGTTTATCCCTAACAGGTCAGGAGCTAAATCTCCGTGTAAGTATTTTTGTACTAAGCACAACAGTGTTGACTGCTATTTTGTGCCAAATGTTCTCTTACAGAGCTGTGTTGAATATTAACACTGCAGTTGCTCGGACATAACATGAAATTTGTACAATGTGCTCTTCTGTGTTACCAAATATCAATAACCACTCACAGAATGATGGTGATCTATACTTTTGCTTATGCTCCATTAGTTAGGACGGGATTATTTCACATGTTTAACAATACTCTGCTCTTTAAGCCCTGATAGCATGAGTTACAATCAGTCATTGCTATGTTTTATTGCAGTTTTATATAGTTTACATATTTTCCTTCACTTAACTATGTTGTTTTTTTTGTTTGTTTTAAATATTTTTTTCTTCTTGACACTAAACATGGAACACAATTGTCTTATTTTTTTTTATATATATATATATATATTTTTTTTTTTTTAATCTTGGCCAGGGGAGCTGTCATTTAGTTCTTTTTAAATCAGAAGAAACAGTAGAGTGGAAATGTGAAAGGACTGAAAGTCTTTGCTCGGTAACGTGTGTGTATGTGGTGTGAGGTCTGAGGCTGAAGGCGACCTGTTACTCTCTGAAGGTGTCGGGAAAGCTGGATATTGAGCCTGTGAGATGGTTGCATGAGCTCTAATATGGAGGAAAATGTGTTTCTTCTAACTTCATGACAGCAATCCTGAAAAAAGCTCTCCCAAACTAAGGCTCTGACCTACTGCTCGGGAGCTGCATGTCATTTGCCTTGTCTGCCTAAAGCCTTACGCTTTTGTTTTTGTCCAAAACTCCTTACTTGTTAGAACCTGGCCGCCCAAGCACAAGGAAATCTGAAGTAATGTGGAAAGATATTCAATAAAAGTTGTTTTTAAATTATTAACATATAGGAGAAATGGGAGCACGGGTGCTCGAATGAGACCTTTTTCTCCCCCGTCTGGTCACTTTACTTTGTAAATTTAAAAAGGTGCTTTAAATGTGTTACAGAGTAGAAAGGTACTGAAACTGTCCAGTTTCTTTCCCAGTTTAGTGAAAGCTGTAGGGAGCTGCAGAGAGGAAAATATCATAACTGCAATGCATGCAAGCCTTTTTTTCCCACATCAGTAAATGTTCAATCATAGTTGCAATGCCTTGTTTATGTTTACATCGATAACTAGTAAACATTACAATCTCTCACTGTTTCTTCAAAACTGCTTGCACAGCAAATCTGTAAATGACTATTTCCTCAATCTTTATCTTATTTGTAATATTGTATACTTAATCATGTTTGCATTTTGACTGAATGAATTTATTGCACTTTATCGTTAAGATGGGATTTAATTTGAAAGAATCATAATTAAATAAACCGTACTTATGTGCTGTCACTAGTGTAATCACCCATGTGTTTTAATTTTCTTTTCTTTTTTTTTTTTTTTTTTTTTTTTTTACACATGGCTCCGTAAACTGATTTTACATATTCAGACCTATAAATCAGCAAGTATGTTTTCCTTCTGATAACATTAAATCTTGTTACATTTTGTTTTATAGTTGTGTTAAATGTGTTACAACCTGAGGTGTACTGCACAAAACGTGCACCTGACGTTATTTTTGGGAGGCAATCTGACAAATAAAACCGCTTTCTCGAGCATTGACTGTGTGGTTTTCATTTGACTTCTGTCTTCTTGTAATACGTTTTAACCTCAACTGTAAGTCTAAAAAGCTGGTGTGGCTTCTGTCATCTTGGTTAATGTAACCCTAAAAAAGCAAATAGTGCGGGACATTTTCATCTTTAACCTTTTATAGGGCAGTCAATTTTTCTAATTTTCAACTCTAGAAGGTTACTGGAGAATATCAAAGGACCTGTGTTAACATTGTAACTTGTCCTTGTAATAACCGTAGACAGTACTTCTACTGAAGTGACCAAATATGGTCACTTCCCTGTGAAGGGTTGACGCTTCTTCAGCTGTAACTCCTCAGCTGAGTTTCAGGCTTGTAGCGGTCGCTGGACGGCATCACATCTCTTCTGAGACTGTCCCCGCTCATTGTGTTTTTTCCCCGAGGGTATGGTTGGATCTGTCGTGCTCCAGGATGTGCTTGAAGAAGATTGTTTCAAGTGTCTCATATTATCAAGCCAGTGTTTTCACTCCTGTTTTTCTTTCCATCTGTTTTCTCGTTCTCTACAGGGTGTGTCCGTTTTTGCTTTTCCTCCAGATTTCCTCCCTTACTTCGCCACGGCCGAGCTCGGTTAACAGCAGAGCTGAAGTGCTTCCCGGACTTTTCTTTTTCTGTCTTAGTGGAGACAGTCTCAGCTAGTCGGTGCGCAGCTCTGGTGACGGGCAGCTTGTCTTCCAGCAGCTGGTCTGAGTCACTATTGGATGTTTTTGTGCACACGTATCAGTACACTTCAAAAACAACGACTGACTCGAGGGACAAAACTAATATGTGCAGAATGCGGTTTGGTGCCGTCTTGTCAACGTGACATCCCTGTAAACCACACGCTGATTAAGGGGCTTGAGGAAACTACTTCACACAGGGATTTTACTCTATTTTATTTATTTATTTATCTACACCTGATGACTATAAATACCAGATGTTGCATGTCATCTTTAAGCCTGTGGCAGAGAATCTATCTTATTTGCAGGCAAGTGTTCGGGCAGCAGCATTATGGACGGTGACTCAAAAAAATGAGATAAAAAAAACTGGTAGACGGGTTTCTCTGCACTGACTTGGGGACTGATCTGGACACCCTGGAGCTGATTAGACTAGTCAGCACTGTTGACGATCCACACATCCTCTGCACAACATTCCTGATTAGATAAGAGTGTCTTCAGCCAGAGGCTTTCTTAGTTTCCCAGGAATAGCACCAGTCCAGGTCCCTCCTTCCCAGTACAATAGAGAATGTTATACATGTAATACATATACAATTACTAGAGGACAACTTTTCATTTTTGGTTGAAACAAACAAAACCTTGTTAAAGCCTCAGAATTTGATTTTTTTTTCTTTGACACTACTGCCGATCAAATGTTAGACTTAAATTGCATATACGTTGCAACCCCCCCTTTTTAAAAGCAGGGTTGTACTCTGTCGAGAATATTATTGACCTTTCCTCATAAAATCTTGCATCTTATGTAGATTGGGTCCCCCCAAAACCAACCAACAGCTTGACCGCTTATGATTTTCAAAAAATATTCAAAAACTTCTCTTTGGACACTTTTTATACAAGCTTTATTGGCAATTGTTTTTTTTGCTTTGTGGAAAACGTGTACTAAAATGCACAACATCGCGTGACCTGTGTTGCTTTCACACAAAGAGGTAGCGTACGCACTCCTGTAACCCTTCCAGACGCTGAAACGTTACATTTGTGGCGAAGAAACAGAAAAAGATGCTCCATCAGTGGGTTTATTGTCTGTCATCTTGGAAAAACCAGTCTTTCATCGTGCATGCAGAGGTCACAGCTCATTATTTATTACATTTGATCTTTGTTTTATTTGCTCATGGTTTATCACTTATGACAATTCTACTTACTGCCGAGTTCATTCATACATTCACGTACCCTGACTTTCAGTTGTATTTGGGTACTTTAAGTAGTAACAGTATATCTTCTGACTGCTTTTCTTACTGTTGCATCATAAAATCTTTGGTATTAAATACACTGATTCATAAGCTGATTTTCCGCACTGGACTCCCACTAAACCTCCAGTGAAGCATCACATCTGTTTCTGTCCTAATGCGGTGAGTAGGCATCGTGCACCTCTGTAAACATCACTTCATCACACGTGGAGTCCTTCTGACAGTTAGTGAATGCATACTACGGTTCTCTGTGAACTTAGGGGCCTTCAAAACACACACCGTGTTCTGGTGGGCGGTTTTAGTGACCTCCGTTGGCTTTTGTGTCCTCAAGTTTTTGATGATCCATTATTTTGATGTTCTTTTCGGCATTTTCAACATTCCTCAGCAAAGTCTCCAGCCTCCTCTTGATCTTCTTCTGGTCCTCCAAAGCGCAGCTGATCACTATGGCCTGAAACTTCTGGTCGATGGGAACGGGCGGCGCCTCCGTCACGCAGGCGGCGTGCAGGGCCAGCAGCTGCTTCCGGCCGCCCTGCATGTCATCCAGTAACTTTTTCACCATGTCATCTATTATGCACGTGGCCTTGCGAAGCGCCTCTTCCTGCTGGGGGTTTCTGATCGTGCCAACAGAGATCTCCACGGAGATCGCGCGGCCCATCAGACGATTTGCAGTTAAAGTCAGCTCTTCTCTCTCACCTAAAAGATACGAGAAATTAGTACTGTCTCTTTAAGGGAGGGCAGTAGCTTTGTCAGGTGTTTTTTTTCCCTTTCTCTTATTTCTTTTGTAACGGTGAAGAGTCTGGTTTCCATCCTTACGAAATACACTTTTCTTTTCTCCGTCGTCCTACAGATGTGCTCAGATTATTTTAATTGTACTAAAGTGCGGTAGATCCAGGCCAGATTTAATGAAATGTAATCCAACTGAATGAAGGGTTGATCCCGCAGTTCTAAACTTGCGATAGTTAAGCTTATCCCCTTATATTCAAACTGTCCTACGGTGGTTATAATAAGACTGTTGTGTGAAAACAGAAGTGATCGGATGAAAACAAAGGTTTGCCTTCGGCACATCAGTTACTATTATATCTTAACGAGCTGAAAGAAAACCCAACAAGTGCAAAACTCCTGTGAAGGAAATCCGGATGAAACATTCCCTGTTCTTTTCCAAACGCGCTCGCCTCACCGGCGCTCCTGCACACAGCAGCGCCCACTCTTCTCCCCTCACAGCGGCATCGGTCGTTTGTTTTTTTGTTGTTTTTTTTGTAGAAAAATGCACAGGCATTAAGCGGTGGATGACTTTTGCTCTTATGTAAGTTGTGAGAGTCGGCCGCCCTCACCCGCACAGATGTTACGCATTTCTTGACTGTTCTGTATGGACTGGATCGTTTCCAGGATGCAGTCTCGTTCCTGCTCCATGGCAGACGCGGCTTCTCGTAAAGCCTCCACCCTGACACAGACACAAATGACACGTATGTGCTGGATACCAAAACAGTCCAAAAGTTAAATGAACAAAAAAATTAAAAAAAATGAATGAATGAATGATCTGTACGGCATATGAAAAGTGCAGCTCCTGTTCGCCAACATCAGTGCGAGTTTTCCGAGCAAATCCTTATCCTTCTGCTGTTTATCAGACATTAAAGATGATCCGGCAGTCGGAGATTACAGCCCACCGAACACGATCATGCCAGCCGTTCAAATGAACACAAAGCACATGGTAAGGGAGTACGGCAGGCCCTTTACTCAACTGTACCTTATTTCCAGCTGATCCATACTTTCCAGGAGTTGTCCTGAGCGGTCTGCCATGGACAGCGTCCTGGTGAACTTGCTGCCGCCAGCTTCGCTCATCTTCGCTTGTATTTTCGCCTGAGCCATGATGGTGACTTCTTTTTCCGTCCCGATCCGAGCTGCAGAGTAAATCCGAAGTGCGAGCAGCTACCTAAGCTGTCCAGCTGACTGCAATTCCTGCGGCTGCAGCAGCGCCCCGGGACATTCCCAAACATGGGCTGCGACTTCCTTCGCTGGTGGAAGTTTCGCGAGGAACCCAGAAGCCCGGGGTTCCCGAGCTGAGGTCCGCGGCCCTCTGCGGGTCCACGACGACGAACACGGCCCGCGGAAATACTCAACTTTTTGCTGTAATATGAACAATACAGCTTTAATCGTTTGCGTTTAGAGCTTTTTAATTGATAACTATGCCCTCTATGTAGGGTCGTTAAATATTGGTTTTTCCGGTTACTTCCTTCCAAACGACTAACCTGTGTTAAGGCTTTGAAACTTTGAAACCTTGACAAAGGCAGGAAATGTCCCCGCATATCAGAAAGAAGAAAGAGTGGAAGGAGAGCTGTACTTCATTTCCAGAACAATGCCGTTTGCCACTGCAAAGGAGACAAACTTTGTGTCAGAAACAGATCCAAGCATCCTTACAGCAAAGGAGCACGTTCTGCTGGAGGCTTTGCTTTTCTCGTGGTCCTGGAACACATCCTGGGAAGATTATGGAGCATCTTTACATCACTGTGTAACAACTGGCTCAATCGAGCCTTTAGGGTGTTTCCGACTCTTTTTTGTCCTAAGATTTTTCCTCTTGTCCTCTGAAGATTTTGCTTCTGTTTTGGCTTCTTGCGTGTAGGTCAAAGCCCAGGATGAGACATGCGGGGCACGTACAGAGGACGTAGGCCCGTTTTAGTCCGGGTGAATGTTTGCAAGCAGGGCCAGCATTATCTGGATGTCTTACTTCAACTTCGTTCAATTTCATTTAGACCAAGTCGTTTTAATGTAGTACTATAGTTTTAACTATAGACAGAAATGTATTTTAAAAAGCAACAAGTAACTCTGCATCAAGTGCTGTCGGTTCTGTAAATTAACGCCTTTGTGTCAGACTGAAGTTAATGTCAGTGATTCCAGCTGCAGGAGCTGCAGCGTTTTCAACCTCAGTCAGGTGCGAGCTGCCAAAATCCCCCAACTACAAAGGTCCAGTGCAAATTAATTTGCCCCTCGTGCTCAAACACTCGTGATTCACCTCCTGAACTACAATCACACGTTCTTCACTGTCTAACAATCATCTCAACTATCTTCAGACATGCGGAGGATAAATGAACAGTAGGGCACAAGTTTTTATATTTTTATCCATATAGTCAGAGAGCTGGGCAGCGTTAGATTGTTAAACCTGTACTTGTACCTTTACTTACATCCTTTGTGGCATAAAACCAGGTTGATATCTGAGCATTAACAAAAGAAAACTTCTTTTTTTTTCTCCCCCAAATTCAGCAATGAAACCAGAGAGCCGGAGACACAGTTAGCACAGGGGTCACAAGGTCACTGATGCCATCTTTAGCCCACACGTTGACACGCTGTAGAGCTCGAAGTCCCTGAAACAGAAGCTTACTTATATATCCACGACCTTAAAGTAAACGTCCAACATGTGTACTCTTGCCTCCTTCAGCTAAAGTTACTTTTACAGCAGGAACAGAAGCAGTCAAATAAGATTTACATTTATTTAACATATCTGAATGATCCTCCTGTACAAAACACTCCAACAGATCGTCCAACGGACACCAGTGAAGATGTCTCAGCTAAACGACAGGTGACTTAAAACTCCACAAGACTTCTCTGAAGAGCTTCCTCCAACTCTGTAGAGACAAACAGAAGCACGAAACACCATTACAGCAGTACTCAGCATTTTACTTTCAAGTCATTTTATTCCCGTGTTAATTCCAAAAACACCAATATAATATATTACATTTATAAATGCACTGCATGTGCAAAACATGCTTTTTCAACTTGGTATGAATGAAATGTCAGGCAAGTTGTGTGTTTGGTGGAAAAAGGGTAAAAACTGTTGTTTTGTCATATGAACATATACAGAGTGTGAAGAGGTTAACCCAGATTATTATAACACTCATTGTATTCGAGGTTGTAAAACGTTCCTATGGGAAACAGGAATGACATGCCGAATCCCACACCGCAAAAACTCATTTCTCAAAAACAACCAAAAACACAAACCCTTCATTCAAGAAAAGCAGACGACTATTTTGGATTATTTGGCTTGTTTTAAGAATTCAAGCCCGTAAAACGTTTCTTACCTCATTGACAAAGATATTTTTCCTTAAAATAAAACACTTTCGACTAGATTTATGGAATATTAGGCTTATTTCTGGACACATACCTGCAGACTCTCTGGCTTCTTCTGCACTCAGAGAAAGAGCACGCTTCATTTCTTCTTCAGCGTCATCTGTAAAACAGAACATAACAAAAGTTTGTACAAAAACTGTGTTTATTTTTTGTTTTTAAACTCTCTCTTTCCCTATATCTCATATTTCACATTATTTTTTAAAATATCATCTCAGGCAGACTCCTGTGTAAACTCAGGGCCCTGATTTCACCCGTACCCGCAAAATTACAACATGACAAGCTGCGGCGCGTACTACGGACCCAGAAAAAAAAAAAAAAAAAACTAGGAAAATGTGAGCTCAATGATGTGGAAAAAAAATGGAATAATAGACGTGCAACGATTGATTATTGCAGTGGTTTCTCTGCAGAGGAAACAGGGACATGTTTCAAAACATAAAGATGATGAGAGGAGAATGAAAAAAGGAACGTTTAAATAATACCAAGGCTGTTTGAAGCAGGTTAAATGCTACAACTGAAGCTCAGAGTCCACCTCGGTATTCTTGAAGTACCAAAACACATTCATGTAATTACTTTCTGAAGCATTCTTGGGAGGTCAGCGAAGGATTAGGTATATCCTAAAGTAGACAAGAACGAGCCCGTCCACCTGTGACTTCCAACTCGCAATAACAGAGAAAATCTGTGTGCTCAGACCCAGATGGAAATGTCTGTATCCCGTTCATGTCCGTTTCATTTTCAGATACGAATAAGGCCATAAACCAAATGAAAAATATCTAAAATCCATAGGAGGAGAATGAGGAAAAAAAATAAATCAGAATTGGTTCATTTGAGCCCTGCAGTGTAAATGTGATCATTTTGAAGTGGCCGTTGTGGAAAAACTTAATGCCACCTCTGTAGTGGTAGTATAGTGCGTTTAAACCACTGGGTGACTATCTGGACTGAAGCTGAGTTCATTAGATTAACATGAACAAAGACGTGAGAGAAGATCCAAGTTTAGTAGATTTAATACAGCAGTTGCATGCAAGTGGGTCAAACATCAACAGGCGTCTCGATGCAGGAAAGACCCAGAGTCGTCCCTACAACAGTTTTCCAGAACAGAGCTCGCTGCTCTTTAGACAAAATAATGTGCTCTTCTCAAAACGACGTCTTTGCAGCTGTCAGACAGCTCAACCCAAACTGCACAGCCACAACACTGGTCTGACCTGAGTGGACTTATAAAGGACCTCACAGAGTGACAGGACATTTCCATCACAGTGGCCCAAATCTGATCGGAGTCTGAGCTCCGATCAGATTTCACGTTTTAGCCATCACTGACTTTCTGTGTGAACGTAGTCTTTGTGGTGGGAATTAAAGAGCTAAAAGTGTTGCTTACATTTACCTGCTTCTTTCTCGTTGTTGAGTGGATTCATGTGCAGAAACTTGGCCAGCGCTACATCTTCAACCTCTGCAGAAAAATATAATGAAACAATCAAATGGTGCAGACAAACATAGACGAACAATAAATGATAAAAGCTTTAACTGATTTACCATCACTGTCCGGTTTGATCTCCACAGCATTTATTACTTTTACACTGGCAGGTTCTGCTGTTGCATCTTTGCTGAAAGTCCTGGAGCTCATGCAGGGTTCCAGTGGACAGTGCTTGGAATGAAAGTGTTTATGGAAACTTGGTACACTCGTAAAACTTTCCTGGCATGCTTTGCATTCAACATCAAATGTCTTGTCCAGGTTTAAATCTGCGTGCTTTGTGTGTATGTGAGTCTTTATCTGTGCATAAGACGGCACAGATATACCACAGGGAGCACACACGTACTGGCATTTTCCTGCAGCGGCTAGATTTCGCATGCATCGTGTATAAATAGGTTTCACTTCTTTGCCCTCTTCTGAACCCATGCATGGGCACGTAGGCTGACTGGTAGGCTGAACAACTTCAACAACATCATCCATGCAGTAGTAGTCTTTGCTGTGAAGGCTCCTGTAATGCTCCATGAACTCAGCCTGAGATTCAAACTGCATGCTGTCGCAGAGGCCACAGAAGTGGGAACTCTTGATTTGCCCATCATGCTCATTCATACAGTGTCTACGCATAGTGGACTCTTTAAAGAATTTTTGAGGACAGTGTCCACAGATGAATCTCTGAAAACTGTGACTGCTCACGTCCCCGCAGTGTTTGTGGACGGCTGCTTCCGAGTCAAAGATGTCCTCACACATCCTGCACATCCACTGCTGCCCAGCAGTCGGAGAGGATCTCTGCTGGACCTCGGACACAGCCGATGAAAGCAGGGCGACGCCGCTGCTAGTGGACGGCTTGGCATCAAGGACTGCAGCGATATTGTCAGCCACGTCTTGCTCGGTGAAGTAAGTGTGTCCACGGTGAACATCCGACACATGTGACAGGATGTCTTCGTGCCGGGGCATCTCTACTTTGCACTTGCGACAGAAAAACAGGAAGTTGGAGAGATGCGCTCCCCCATGGAAGCGACTCATATGCAAGCGGGCAATTGATAACTCTCCCATGTGTTTGCCACACACGCCGCACTGATGGAAGATCTGGTTCACATTCAGGAGGTGCTTGCTGGCTGTGGCCTCTTCTGAGAACTGCAGACCACACTCACAGACCCATGCAGATGTTGAGGTCCGGCTATAGCTTTCATTCACAGCGAACCGCTGCCGTTTAGCTGGAGATCCATCACAATCAGTCCTCTTGTTTCTTTTTTGGAAGGTCGTCTCACAGCCGGCGGGCTGTCCATTCTCCCGCGCATCTTTTCTTCTCTGTGCGTGTTGAATTTCACTGAATCTGCTGAACTGAAGAAGTGCTTGTGCCACTGTTTGATTGACCTCAACATCATGCTGCATATTTTCTTTGTGTCTCTCAATTTCAGCCTGGCTGAGGAAGATTTTAGAGCAGAGACTGCACTGCCCTCGCACTAGCAGCTGTTTCATGACATCCACGATGGTTTTGTCAGCCTTGGCCACAGCACAGCCGTGCCTGCAGTGCACACTAAAAAGAGACGGGGAAAAAGAAAGAGGGAGTCGACTACTAAAATCTGCTATAACATACGCTTTTTTTATGTTTACAGTGTAGAAATCATTATGAACCCTACTTAAAGTGCGCTTGAGCTGCTTGATGTGAGCTCAGTACTTTGTGGCACAAAGAGCATCGCACAGTGAAAGTTGCATCTCTGCACAAAGCGATGAGACGATTCTTTACATGCCGCGGAACAGGAACCGGCTGCGCTGCTCCTCTGCTGTCTTTAACAGGAAAAGGAAAAAGAGGAAAGGTCATCTTGATCATGCTTGCCACACGTAACTTACATCCTCTCCCAACATCCAACACACGCACATGAAATTTGGGCAAATAACATTTACAATGTATGCAAAAGCGCAAGGAACCAATTCCAGATATCTTCTGTTTGATAACTTGTTTCACTTCTGCATGTCCGATTTACACATTTCTGTTATTTGAATATGTGAAGTTTTGATGCAGATGGAAGGCGGTAAAGTTAAAAGGACTTTACCACTCATGGTGAACGACTCTGTGAAGTGGTTTGTAGCTGACATGTGCTGAAGACACTCATCTCGGAGGTTGAAGAAAACATAGCAGGCAGGGCAGGCGAAACACACAATCTGCTGATAGGTCTGATCCGCACAGTGGCCATCACCGCTGGACGAGGACACCTTGCAATCACAACAATTACAGTTAAAACAAATGCCTCTGCAGAGAAAAATCGCTGTTATACACACACATTCAAATATTGCCACGAGAACATGAGAAACACGCATTGACCTTTGACTCGACGTGTCTCCTCCAAGCGTCTTTGCTCTGAAAATGTTGTCCACAGGCGACACAGGCGAAGAGCTCAGACGGAGTTCCTCTCAGACTGATTGCTGGGTCACAAGGGGAGTGATCAAACCTGTGCACAGGGCGTTGAACTCAACACATGTACAAAATATCCCAATCTGCGCTCACTGTGCTGCCATAATCAGAATGAGTTCGATGAGGTTACCTCTTTAAGTGGCCGTCGAGCAGGGAAGGGTTCTCATAGACGCGCCCGCAGTTGATTACGGGGCATGTGTGTCTAGTTGAACTACTTCTAGGAAAAGAGGCGGGAGTGCGTCTTCTTCCAAAGCCAGCACTGATCTCTCCTGGTTTAAGACCTAATATAAACACAGCAGCTCGATTTGATGAGTCCGTCTACTGAAACGACTTCTGTTTATAAGCGCGTTATTGCATTTACACGACCAGATGAATGAAAACTCATTTACATTTTAATTAATCATGAGCTGAGAAGGGTCAGGGAAGTTGCACAAAATGGCATGGTAATAAAAAAAAAAAAACCATATAGGAACACTCCAACCCACACCGCAAGCTTTTAAAATCATTTAAATCACTCAAGTTAGTTGAAACAAGCACCTGAAAACAGTGAGTGTAACTAAGGTGAGGTGTAACTAAGCTTGAAAAATAACTTCTGATCTCGATTAAGAATTCACCTGGCATCTTCAACCACATGTCTACGCAGCGTTTTGCTTCCTGGTTAATCCCGTTTGTGGAACAAAAAGCCAACTCCTGCTGTCCATGAGCTTTTTGTAAGATCTGTTTTTCCTGAAAGAGAAAGAAATACCAGCTCAATAACACAATCTGAGTTTTCGTCTGTGCACAACATAAAAGTGGAGAAAAAAACAGAAAATATTTGATTCTGGCACTTAAAAAAAACAAATGCCAAAATATTGTATTAACTTTTTTTTTTTTTTAACTGACTGCATCATTTTATTTAAATGTATTCTAGCATTTACAAGTTACTTGTGTATTTTTATTTTTTAATTCTAATCTGTCCACACGGGGGCGCTGCTGACTCTGCAACGAGCCTTTATTTTGGTCATAGAGCTCAAACAGACAAAAATAACATGAAATAAAAGTAAACATTTAGGGGACACCTAGTTAAAATAATTTTATTATTTTAGCATTTATAAAAGGTGTAAGTTAGAAACTATTGTTAACCCTTGATTGCCAGTATACATCTCATGCCATTTGAAGGTGACTATCTAAATTAGAAAAAGCAATTAAAGCCGCTGTCCAACATATCATACAAATAATCACCACGATTCTGAAAGATTTGGAAAAAGAGACGACAGGAAACCGGAATGACACCAAAATCAAAGAGCTCCTTTCTGCTGGTGTGTTTTTTGTTTTTTAACATTATGATCTGTTGTGGCAAATGTATGCTTTTGACTTTAAAGTTAGGGGCAAAAATCTTAAAATCTGTCATTTACACAAAAAAAGAAAGCCAGAACTTGCTTTTTAAAAATATTTTCTTTTGAAACTACAAAATTAAATCTTCAAGTATTACATAAAATCTTAAGATTTTACAAGGCTTTTGTAAACCAATATATTAAGTCTAAATGTGTTAAATGCATGACAAAGACGGCAAATAATTGGCATGAAATGAGCCGCCAGGACTTGTTGCCTTTTAGACCCACTGGTCTGACTTCAGTTTTGTAAGAAGCCTTACTTTGAACGCTCTGCATTTATCTGCTCTTTCCTTTTTCTCTCGAGCCACCTGGTGTGCCAGTCTGTCCAGTGTAGATGTAACACGCTCTTTGTGTTGGGCGATTTTATCTTTAAGCTGCAGTTGAAAGAAAAAGGCAGAATCTTCAGATGACTCGAGGCCGGCATAAACGCTAGTTAATGAACAAAATATCCATTTAGGTGCAAACCGTCACTGTCAGTGGTGAACATCCCTCATCCTCGCTGTCACTCGACAGATCAATACATTCCAACACTGGTCTAATAGGACCTTCCTGACGTCGGAAGGAGATGACATGTTAGATTTAGAAAACAACTTTACAATGCAAAACTTCTGTAAACAGGATCTGTGCTCTGAAAAATGATATTATATTTAGGTATCACTGAATCTTTAACAAAATAAGCATATGATTATGAGATGCTGCCCTTTAAAGAAATGGTTTAACAGGGTTAATTGAACCGATTTTGTCAAAGTATTCACACTAAAGACATCTGTAAGATCCTTAGTGATGCTGTGGTCATCTTTGGCTTCACCAAGAAGACGGACTGACATCGGAAAATAAAAATAAATAAAATCTTTTACAATTTTACTCTGTCCATTTAAATGTTCGGCTTTTAAAGCTCTATTGCTCCGTGTATAATGAAAATGTTCTTGTTATTATTTGTCAGGCAGCTTAAAACCAAACAATAATAATATGATTTTAAAATAACTGAATATAGAAGTTATAAATCTTCGGTACGATCGTACTTATTGATCCATGTAAGGTAGACATGAACCCAACAAAATCTCATCAGATTGTCAGGAAAACAGAAAAGATTTTGAGCAATTAGCGCATTCAAAAAGGGCAATAAACGCAAATTAATCCATCTGATATAATCGATTTATCTTTGGAAACTCGCGCTTTTAAAATAGTCACGTGAACGTGTAACTCACCGACACAAACTCCACTTCTTCCAAGTCATCATTCTGGGCTTCGGTTGGTGAAGACATTTTACCTGAACAAAGAAGGACAAACTAATTTACTTTAAAACTTGAAGTCCAAACGAAGACGTCTATGACAAAAGTGGACCGAGCAGAAACTCGTTGGTGGTTACGAGAGTCTAAAAATATGTATACAAGCAGACAAAAGGTCAACCTTAGGCCTGCTGACAAAAATAGGACACATCAGTACGCTTCTCACATGTCTAAGCGAACCGTAAAAAACCAGCACAATTATGTTATTATTTCCCCACATTAACGAAAACGCGAGATTCGTCTACACCGACAACTCTTTTGGTCGCTATGCAAAGAGATACTTAGCAACCGTTCAGGTGACGTCGTCTAGAAAGTGTCAAGAATACGATTCACCCAGGTGAGCTGTACGCCCCTTACATGAAAAACGACCGCAGTTCAAGTGCAAAATTAAATACGGGACGCGTTTTCTGTCTCGCTTTGCCACGAAAATGCGTCTCTTGTGTGCGGAAACTCCAGCACCGACAGTTTTAAATCAGTGTTGTTGCTCTACACGTGTCGGCCGCCAGGGGCAGAAGTGAGACCACAACTGTTCTTACGCACACGCGAAGAAGTGGCTGCGCGCGGTGCAAGGTTCAAGGGCCGAGTTAAATGTAATGTAAAAAGGAGACACGTAGTTGATCTGCGGTCCCTTGAAATAAGTCGTGGTTTTGCAACTTTATCCGAAATTGGCGTGGCGGCAAAATATTCAAATGAGTTACGAAAAAGTTAACTTGTGTACTTGTGGTTTTATCAACTATAATCTGATTTAAAACTTTATTTGCAGCAATACAGAACCGTATTTCTTAGCTCGTGGTGACGTTTGGTAAGCTAACGTTAGATTAGCTGCAGACGGTTTTTTTGTTTGTTTGTTTGTTCGGAACGGCTTTACCTTGGATAACTAGTACACCAACAAATACCCCAAAGTATGCATTTTGCAAAGTTAATCAACTCGACAAAAGTAACGAAGCGTGTTTACCCGACGCCTTTCCTGTTGGTTCCTGTGCATCCAGGGTGCCGTACTGCCGCGCGGGTCCAACATCCCACATCAATTGAACGCAGCTTCTTGTCTGAAACGTCATTTTCAGGTTCATTTCTTTTCTACGCGGAGTGTGCCGCAGAGACGGGGCTCTTAGGTTATTTTTTATTTATTTATTTATTTATTTATTTATTTTGTTTTGTTTTGTTTACAACAAATTGCATGCCAAAATACCCTCGCCCGCCAGCTCGTCAATTATACTGGCTGGAGTATGATACAGCGGCCAACTCCCGACTAAATTTGGCTTTTTGTCGTTTCAGTGTCTGTAAAGACCAAGACAGTTATTTTCATTTATTGGACAAATAGATCGCTGAAATTTACGTACTAATTGTTTAAAGGCGACCTGAAGCCCGTAACACATAAATCTAGACGTGCACCGAGCACATTTAAATTTGCTGTGCAGGTACATCTTACATCTTAACATGAAACGCATTTTCTCCGAGCAGCAAAATAACTGAAACATGCCTCACTTGTTTGAAAAGATGACTACTGCGATATTGACTGTATTTCTGATCAATGAGGAACAACAGATATTTACCCCACATGTAAGGAATAGGCACTTATACGTATGCATAACAAAATAGTCTAGTCATTTTCATAAACATAAGAAATGCAAAATAATTATTCGTGTATGAACCTCCCAGACATGGAAATAACGTTATATAAGAGCTGGCAGCCATCGTGTATTTGTTTTTTCGGGATTTAAATGACCGTCCATATTTGTTTTCAGTCTCTTATTGAAGATACAGACAGAAAAATAGAGGGATAATGTTAGAGTTTCTGAACCGTTTATGGAGACGTGTTCAGGCTGAATGTTTGTAAATGGGCCCAGATACATCTCAGTAAGTTGTTTGGGACTGTATATTTCCACACCCTTTTCTGTTCATAATGGGAATAATGACGTTTTGCTTTTCTCCTGTGAGTTTTCTTCTATATGACAGAATAAAAACGGCCTCGCTTCATCTAAAAATAACACCACCCGCACTGGATTATGATCAGAGATGTTGTTTTTTTTTCCAATTTCTTTCTCTCTAATCTAAAAAATGTTCACTCACAGTCCCTCCTCCCTTTACAGAAGCACCAAGGACCCCCTTTCATGACAATGTAATGATCTCTATCAGACTGGTGTGTTGTGTATTAGTTGGATGTTTAGGTGCAAACACTGTCAGAGCCATGAAGTACCCCGGTAGGCTGACACTGACATCCATAGGTCCAGACTAATGCAGCATTATCCTGTAGGGCAGGTCACTCTGCAGCAGATTACTGCGATTCTGCCTACAGGAATGAATGTGCTGACTCTCCCTGCCTCTGGTTGAATAAATAAATAAATAAATGAAACGTGCGTCTTTGCTGAGTCATGCGTTGTACCTCACAATAATGATATCAGTCTGGGCTGTCCTCTTTGACCCGATACGCTTCCCACGTTTTGCTGTGTGATGATTCACGTATGTCAGCGGGCGTCTTTCTGCTCATCTGGAGCTCTCCGCGGTGGGAGCGCAGGAGAGGAGCCGGCTGTCTGAGGCTGCGGGGTCTGTCCTACATCTCGCCTTATGATGATCGCTGCCGCCTTTCTGGTGCTGCTGAGGCCCTACAGTATTCAATGCGTGCTGCTTTTGCTGTTGCTTTTGCTCGGGACTATTGCGACAATTTTGTTTTTCTGCTGCTGGCACCGCAGGCTCCGTAATGGAAAGCATCCCATAAAATCAGTTCTCTCCGGCGGACGCTCCAAGAGCCGTGGTGAGTGGCGCAGGCCAGCCGCATCTCCTCATCCTGACCCGCCGCACATTGATGTAATCTGTCTCCGATACCTGTTTTAGCCAGCAGCACAGGCAGTATCTACAAGATGATTGTAGTTTGTAGTTTAGACTGTAAAACGACATAAACATCACGTTTATTTCAGTGTAAATGCGTAAAGACAGTTTCTGTTAGATCAGCTGGAAACATAGCCCACATATAAATAAATAACTTTTTTAATCTGTAGTTTATCAGTCTGACATGCCGTTCTCAAGATTACCTGTCATGACAATGCCTTATTCTAACATCTGTTATCTGTCCTGTAGTTGGTCTCCGATCGCATCATTTTCGATCAGAGGTAGGATGAACTTTTCACATTAAGGGTTTTTTTTTCTATGACGTAGCCTAATAGCTGAGAGTGTTACATCTTTTACAGTTTAACGTTAGTTGCCTGGTTGTATCTGTGAAATGTTACTCATGCTTCGCCCTAAAGTCCGTTTTTTTGGACTTTTGTGGAAGACTGCATGGCTATTTTGGGACCTATGATCTGCGCAGTGCGCATGTGTTAGCCTATTAATAAATAATGTCCGTGATTTTGCAGTCTCATCTTTTAAGGTTGGTTTAAACTCTTTTCGTATTGTTTTATTTGGGGGGGGGGGGGGGGGACACACGATTTAACTTTAGGTGTTAATACATTAATAGAGAAATTATGTTTGTTTGTTTTTCCCTACAAGCTTAAAATGCATATTTGCTGACGTGCGAATGCATCAAATTGTGGTGCGTTCAATCTGTTTCCGTTTCAAGCAACTTTTCAAAATAAAATAAAAAAGTGAAAACAAATTAGCTGTGTCTGTCTCTTCCAAATGCTTTAAAGTTCATCACATTTGAAATTTAAAATTAAAGTGATATTTAACGAGACTTCCTTACATTGCCTATAGAGAAGATTCTAGTAACCCCCCCCCCCCCCCCCCCCCCCCCCCCCCCCCCCGCGTAACGGGAATAGTGAAAAGTAGCTCTAGCACCACCATATTCAAAATGTCATATAAATCTAAAGACCTAAAGCTATGCCTTAAGCATTTATCATTTGTTATTCTCTACAGTTTCAAGTGGCCCTGCTTTAGAGGTCATGTTATTGAACTGCAGGACACTGAAACCCCACTGACTCAGTACTGTCGCTTGTAGGGAGTCGGTATCATATTCAGTGATGCAAAAACCGGACTCTTGTACAGCCTTCATTTTATAAGAGTTTCTGTGATCTTCAGTTTCCTGCAGTAGGTTTAACTACATATCACTTTTATTTATTTATTTTTTTAAATTTGCAGTAAATATAAAGAAAAAATAGAGCATACATTCTGAATTTTAACAGTGGAAAGTTTGCTTTTCCTTTTCGAGTGATTGGAATTTTGTTGCCAGAGCAGATAAGACTATGAAACCATTAATAAGAAGAAAAAAAAGCAACATCTTTCACCCTGTTTTTTATTAAACCAAAACTACATCAGTATGACTATTTATGATATAAGCACAAAAGTAAAAACTAAACACAATTTGGTTATTAAAAAAATCTTTCACAGCAAAATTATTTAGTAGTAACATAATATTGTGTTTTAAAAGATGCCCAGCATTTATGTGTGCTTTCTTCAGATGTTGTTTTATGGAATATATTGGAAGTAAAACTTATTTTAAACAATCAGACTGCTACATGTTTGTGATTTTATTTTGTGTTGCAGGCTGTGGAATACATGGTATCTTGCCAGTTTGACATTTGTTGTTGTTGTTCTTGTTTCCAGGGTTTCAGGCACAGTCCACGTCACTTAAGAAGGAGCATACATGCTCGAGTGACAGAAGAAAAGCCCAAGCTGGTTGAGGTTCCCGAGAGTGAACCTGACTCGTCATCAACTCTGAGAAAACGTAAAGTGAAGAAAAGAGTCCCCACAGAGTTTTACCAATCTGTGCAAGTCACCCCTACACGTAAAGCTGTAGGTATTTCAACTTAACTTTATAACCCCAATTAACATAGTTGACTTGGTTGTCCTCTTTTTTGGTTTTCCTCCCCTCCACACGGTCATGCGTGGGCATTTGAAGCTGGTTAGGACTAGCAGGGTGTGGGATACAGGGCGAGTGTTTACTCTAAGGGCTTGAACCTGGAGCGGGGATCGCTTCATAGGTCATCTGAAATAAAATGTTAATGTGGGTTCACACCTGTTTTCTCTTTTAAAAAAGAAAAACAAATTCATTTATTGGACCTTCAATTTGAAATTATACAGACAGTATGAAATATTTTATAATTTGTCCTTTACGTTCCTGTCTCAGAAAACATTTAAATATCGTCTAATCATAAAACTACACTAAAATTGGCTAAACACGAGTTTGGTGTCATAATAATTACAAATAAGATATTATACGATCTAAACACGGGCAGCATGGTGGCTTAGTGGTTAGCACTGTTGCCTCACAGCAAGAAGGTTCCTGGTTCAATTCCCGGCCCGGTGGGTCTTTCTGTGTGGAGTTTGCATGTTCTCCCCGTGCTTGCGTGGGTTCCCTCCGGGTACTCCGGGTACTCCGGCTTCCTCCCACAGTCCAAAAACATGCAGGGTAGGTTGATTGATCATTCTAAAATTCTCCCTAGGTGTGAATGTGAGTGTGATTGATTGTTTGTCTTGTATGTGGCCCTGCGACAGACTGGCGACCTGTCCAGGGTGGACCCCTGCCTTTTGCCTACTATGCGTCGCGATAGGCTCCGACAGACCCCCGTGACCCGGAAACAGATAAAGTGGGTAGAGAAAATGGATGGATGGACAATCTAAACACATCACACGTCACTTTTTTAATGTATTCCTAATCATTATCCCAGATTTTCAGAAGTTTCTATCTTGAAATTTAACCTTGGATCCTTATATTATTTCTTTGCCTCAGTCTTCTTGTGCATGCCAGTACTTGTCCTCAAGTATGATGCATTTCTTTGTTTGAACAGCCCACTTTTAATCCTTTAACTTTTGATTTCCACATATTTGCCTTATTTTTCTCTCTAAATTGTCTACGCTGCTTCTTAACAAGAGTAGAGACTTTTATCTTCTTTTGGATTGTTCAGTCAAAAAGTAAACTGCGGCGACAGACGCGCCACTTAACGAGCGACTGAATATTTTTTCTTCCTGAACAGAAACGCATGACTACAGGTACAATAATCTGATAAAGGACAAGGTCTGCTCTGAACATACGTATGGAAACATTACATGTGACCATAGCAGAGGTCTTCTTCGTGTTCCTCTGCTCTGATTCTGTGTTTATTTATACACGTAGAGAACAAAATTCTGATCTCAGATTCACAAAACCACCAATACTGACTTTTTGTATATGTGTGATTTTAAATACTATTCATCCTATCCACAATGTTAAATATGGCGTCCTAACCTTTCATGGTACTTTCAGCAATCCGTTTCTGCTTTTTTTAACATTTTAATTTAGTGCCAGACTTGTCATATCCTGTGCGGTGCTGGAAGTGAGAAACTGTTCAAAGGAAACTATTGATCTGTGTAGTTCTGTTCTTAGCTGCGTCATAGCGAGAGACAGCAGACAAAGATTTGTGCTCTTCTTTTTTACTTGAAATACTCAGCGAGCAAGATGGATCACAACCTGAACAGAACTGGATTTTGATATTTCTAATACTTTTACCCAAATAATCTATTTTCAATGTTAAATAAAAAAATATTAACCTGATGGTGAACAATAAAATATACTATGTGCCAAAACTGTTATTCTAATGACACAAATGTCACATTATTTTTTTAAATTACTTGCACTACAATGAAAACATGAATTTGGAGGGGTTTTTTTTAAAGATCATAAGAGCTTTTAAAAAAATGAGTGTTTAGCACAGACTTCCAGATGCTTAGATCAGCCCTTCATTCATCATTTATGACATATTTACATGTATAACCTACACCAGATGGTGCAAAATTAATAATTGATATTCAATATTTTATGGTTATTTCATAGACTTTAAGACAGTATTTACTGTCTCTGTGTTTTAATCTCTTCAAAATGACCCAGACTTATGTGAAGGAGCTACTGAGTACATGTTCAAGAGATCACTCGTGTGCAGTCATGTATTTGTTTTCTGTTCACTTTTGTAAGAAAGTCTGCAGTTCTAGACCACATTGTTAAAGGTTTTAACAGATTTGAGTCCCATGAAACAGGCTATGCCATTAAATGCATCTGAATGTGTGCACTCCTCTATATCGCTTATTTTCATAATTATATTTTTAACAATAACAACTGAAGAGTAAAAGAAAAAAAAACATAAATCGTGTTTTCATTTTATAGGTGAGAGTTTCAGTAGAAAATTATGCCTTCACAGTTTGTTTCATATGTGAAACAAACTGTGATATGTGTTTTAAAAATATAATTAACAAAAACATTTTATTTATTGTCCTCTTTTAAAGAGATGAATTATGAGTAAAACAGATCTGATGAAAAGTTGTAATACTAAGCTGCCTTGTAAAGCCTGAGCTTTGTCCTGGTGAAACGGCTGCGACTTCTACCGGCAGGCTGCTTTAATCAGCTCTGCGGCTTCTATTTCAAACCTGAAATCCTTTTCTGTGGTTCTGAAGAAATAATGTTGCCATGTGAACATTTCATACTGAAGCTGATAGCTTCTGCTAACACCAAGACCGCCTAGACCTGCCTAATCATTCCTCTTTTATCCTGTGGCTTTCAGGACACGAGTCTCTTCCAGGTTGCCTTAAAGTAATGATTTATCCTAAAGTAACTTGAACTTTGTTGTTCAGGTATTCTGAACCCCACCCTTCTCCAGAGGGGTGGTTGTCTGTGTTTATTGTCTTGCTCAATCCCAGGAGTGTCAAGGTGCAGCAGGAAATTGCAACAGAACATAGCTTATTCATTATTTTCACCAATGACTAACTGCTGGAGAAAACTCCGGGAACCCAGTCGACACCAGCTCAACCTTCTTGAACTCAGTCAGTTGGCTCATTACAAACAGGGATTGCGTGGTAATCTTTGTGTTGAGCCACACCACATCTCCATTGTTGTGCCTCACATCTCAATGGCGTGGATAAAGGGGGTCTGAGGATGTGCACTACTAGCTATGAAAAACAGTGGAAGCCCCTCCTGTTTTTGAGGCAGTTATTTGCAGCCGTGCAGCCGCTACCTTTGTGTAGGGACGGCGCTCTGACGCCGTCACGAGGGGAGCCGCTGCCGTTGGTTGCCGGGTGTGACGCGGAGGCGCATGCAGCCTGCGCTCCCATCACGGTCTCTGCCTCGACAGCACAGAGCGCTCCATCCCTCCATCCCTCCGGAGACCTGACATCACCCTGCAACCTCTGCGCTCCGACAGGGGAGGATCGCGTGACCGGAGCGTCCCTCAAAAGGCGTGGCACCGCTTAAAATATGTGGCTGAAGTGTGGAAGCTAATAACGCCTAAATAGGATTATCCGCTTTTTTCTTCCATCTGACAGGTCTCCATGTATACAGTGGTAAGTCTTAATTCTGACCTGGCGGGGGAGCCAGACACTATTGCTTTTTACACAGGTTTTATTTGGCTCAATCTTTTATTGTTTTGGGTCAGTATGAACCGGTGCCGCCTGTCACACCTCACAGGCGTTCGTGGTCCGCACCTTGACCAACCATAGTGAGGAAGAACAGAAGAGAAAAGAAAAGAAAAGAAAAGAAAAGGAAAAAACGCCTAAGTGCCGTGTCTGCTGTTCATGAAGCTCTATGCTGCGTTCATTCAAGACATTGTTGGCTTTTCTTTTGTCTCGCAGAGCTCCAGTTCGGGGAACCCTTCCCTGCACTGCTCCATGTCTTCCTCGGCGGATATCTCAGACGAGGATGACTACAGTCTTAAATCCGGATCGGCATCACCGGCACCCGGCGACACGTTACCCTGGAACCTCCCCAGACACGAGCGGTCCAAGAGGAAGATCCAGGGAGGATCCGTGCTGGATCCGGCGGAGAGAGCGGTGCTCAGGATCGCAGGCGAGGGACACTCACCTTGTTTTTAAATTATGGAGGAAAAACAGTCTGTGAGATGTGGTGCATTTGAGGGTGGGCTGTAAGCTACAAGTGAAGTAATTTCTGGGTGTCGTAATGTGGATTTGTGGCACACCACTTTTGTTTTTACCTGATTTTATTGTGGCCGATGCTTAATCAGACATATCCAATGCGCGCCACATTGTTTATATGTATATTTTCACTTACATCTTTTTGTGTCAAGTCTAAGGGTAGGCCATTTATTTGATTTCTCATCGAAAGGGTTGGGATAAAAATGTGGGGGCCCGTGGGTCCAAAGTGTGCTGAAGTTGTGACAAATAAGCCAAGTTGAAAGTTAATTAAAGTGAGTTTGCTACATACATATATTTTTGTTTGTGTAAAACCTGAGGACATGCTGGAGCCACTTACTTTTATAGCAGTTAATATTTTTTAATGACTGGGGTTGCATAAAATTACCGTGAGAACTAGTGTCATCACAGACCTGACTCGTGTGAAGAGTTTAGTGAAATATCGTGGCAATATGTAAATCGGCATTGTGTGCTTGACATTCCTTGGAAGACTTAAGTTTATTTTTTATGAAAGCTGTAAAAAAAAACAACAAATAATCTAGCTATGTTTGTTGACAGGTGGATACTCTCTGGTTCGTTGCAACTGGTTGGGTAATATATGATGTTTACACTGATTTTAATTCCGTGTTTAGTTAGATGATTTGGGGTATTGGTTAGGTTAAAACGCAGAGTTGATTGAAGCGCAGTGAAACAGTCCGTGCTGTCAATCGAGAGACGTTCGAGTCTTTTATTGGTCAGATTGCAGACGAGGGCGGGTTGTGGGGCGTTTCCCCGTGAATGACAGGAGCGCCGGTTGCTCTCTCGACGCACACAAACACACACACGCACACGCACACACAAACACGCGTTAACGCGAGCAAACGCACGCACTGGCATGTTCACGCGCGCATGCCGTTTCCCTGTCCGCCGCTGGTGAATGTCCAGTCTGTGAAGCCTGGGTTATGGCTCAGTACGGGCAGCAGGCTTATGTGCTCTCGGACGAACAGGAATACCTCCAAGCCTATGAGGATGTATTGGAAAAGTATAAAGGTAGGACCGGTTCCCATTGAGTGTGTTAAGGCGTCGTTATACGATTAAGAAATGTCCCTGTTGCTATTTGACAGTTTAATAACTGTCAGCCTGCGAGCCCCCCCCCCCCTCTTCCTCTGTGGTCACTGCCTGGTCTCAGTGTCTTTATCCCCGCTGTGGAAAAATGGGAATATTTCCTGCATGACATCATATTTAGCCCGAGTTTGTGTATGTAAGATAATTTCTTGTTATATTTGTTGTTTATTATAATTGTAGCTTATCATTCAGGCAGAGGACTATTTCTCTTGCTTGCTGTTAGACTGTTTTATACCCTGAAACCAGTCTAAAAATCAGTTCACACCAGATTACTGTGTCAGATTTAGAGGTCTAATTAGTGTGTGAATTGTGTACATATTTTTTTGTGTATTTAGAGAGGTTTCTGTTTAGAGTTATAATGCATTGCACACTGCTGAGATGGCTTGTATGGTGTCTCAAGGCAGGCAAGACAATGACATAGCAGGACGAGGTGTCAGCTCATATCAGCAGCTCCTGACACTTTATCTAGCTCCTCCTTTTAGGTCTAACACAATAATGAGAACAAATCCATCACACATATAAGCACTAATTCGTGTCTCTGTGACAGCTAGATTTGGTAAAATCATGTGCATGTATCCTCAGGCCAGGCCCGTGGAGATCCAGTGAGGCAAAATTCAAACTGACAGCAGCACTTTTAACTCTTTGTGTTTCCCCTTCTCTTGGACTCGCAGTATAAAACGGCAGAACATCAGTAACAAATGCCGTGCACTGTTGTGAATACTCACTGTGTGCACGCAGTCGCTCAGCTGTTGTGTTGGTGTTTTAGCCAGCAGTGCCAGTCAGCTGTGGTTTAAGGCCTTAAACGCCCTGACTAGGTTCTAATGGGATCATATGATGCAGCATCATTAGGAATCTGTAGCTGTTGTCTTAAAGCAGAGGAGTTTCAACAAACAACAAGCTCATTTAGTTGGTGTGTTTTCTGCCATCGCAGCTAGTCTGCAATCAGTTTTTACATGTTAAGTATCGGTTTCAGGAGATATATAACCTCCCACCAGCTCTTGTATGAACAATGAACTTATCAAAAAAGGGTAAGACATTTTTAATTTCACAATTTATTCAGGCTTTGTGGTCTCCCGGTTGAGGCTATTCCTTTAAACTGCGGTCTCTGTTCTAAAACTTTGCTGTTTCTAGTCAAGTAAAAAAACTCTTTTAAAAGTTATTCCTGATATTATTTTGCACATTTTTTCTTTTTTTGCTATACTCATTGAACCGGTTAGATATTGGGGTTATACTATTTAGCCAATGATTCATCTTTGCGAACTCATCTTAAACCTCTGGCTTTCCTCAGCAGATCTTCCATTTGGTTTCCATCTTTGCAGAAGAAATTATGTTTGAGCTTTGACTGCTGAAGTGAAAATCGTCAGTGATTATTTACCAGGGTTCAGCTCAGAAGACACGGAAAAGAATAAGCTTGTGGCCGAGAATTGTGGACGACTTCTGAAACGAAGTCTAAGAAATATATACTTATCGAGTTGGTTTTCTTATTCTCAAAAATATACATTTATTGTTTTAAAAATAGCTCTTTCTCTCCACAATTAAAACATTTGTAATAGCTGGGTGCCCAGTTAGTGCTTTCATTTTTCTTGGTTTTTGTTTTATTTGCTCTCGTTTGGATCACCAAAAGCCTCAAGCATCGCTCCATGTGATGCTTAAAGAATCACATTTTCACAGTTAAATCATCAGTAGCAACCAAGCAAACAGGCCACTAAACAAAGCACTTACTGTCCCATTTATAAACTTGAAGATAGTTCAAGAGATGTAATTGTGTCATTTTCATCTTTAACTGCAAAGGGTTGGATGTAACATGTTAATTATAAGTGGCATTTATGTTTAGTTTATGTTTTTATTTCTTGTCTGACTGGCTAAGACAATGTCAGCAATAAGGTCCCAATAAAAGTGGACAAGCAGAGAAAGACATGTCAAGGGTTAGTTGCTGCAAGTGAGTGTCATGTGGTGTTTTACTTGTTGTCCACCTTCATTGTGACCTTTTATTATAACAACTGACTATAAGTTGACTTTAAAATCCCTGACATGTAGAGTTCTGAACTGTTCAGGTTTTTTTTTGTTTTTTTTTTATTGCTTATTTTGTTGCATGCATGTGAGAAGCAGCCCATAATCCTCCAGCTGTAAGACTGGCACACACCGATGAGCTATTGTGCAATAATAATAGACTTAGAAGAGCCGAGATTCAATGCAGCCGTCACACACCAAAGAATGCAAACTGGAGGAATGAGTTAGAGACATGGTTTCTGAGACGCATGCAACAGCCAGTGGAACTAAGCAGTGGTTTGAATGGATCGCACTGTTCCAGCAGAGCCTGCTTGGTAGGCTGTCAACATGAAAGGGCCATCAGAGTTTCTCAACAGTTCATCGTCCTCTGTCATCATGAAGGTTTTAATTTTGACACGTGGTGGTTCACTCGGTTCTTTGTGCCGTTTATTTTGTTTCCACAATGCCAAGTGGCCAAAGTGCTTTCGTTAGATTTGTCCGTATATCTACAGGAGAAGCGGAATGATTATGTTCTTATTTTCTAGTCTTGGTTAAAAAAAAAAAAAATAATAAATAAAAAAAAAAAAAAAGCTTCTCGGTGCTCAGGTACTGACATGTTTAATGTTTTTAATTGATGCTCTGAGATCGTTAGTGTGTGTTTATTAAAGCTATCGTATTCGCCACAGCTGAAACAGCTAAACACCAATACAACTACATTTATTTTGGCTCTTCACTTTATAAAGCTAATATCCTGCGTAGTAAAAATATAATTTGGCTTAATGTCTTATGTGCAAGAGCTATTGACAGCAGGAACCGGGCTGTGGGATGCAGGCTCCTTGTGCTCTGCTTTCTCGTAGGGTGTGGTCTGCCATCGTCTGTTTCCATGTACCACTGTAGTCTGCACTAATACATACAGCACTGCTGTAGATACTGAAAGAATACAGCTAAATGACTAAAATAAATCTTTTGATGCTTGCATCATCAAACAGAGTGACGAGTTAGATAGCATTGTGTTTTTGCACAGTCACTGCCTTTGTCCACCTTCCTGGGTCCAGCCCTGCCTCTCTGCTCCATGTCGACAGCCCACTCATCACATTCAAACGACCTAGTGGCCCACACACACACACACACGCACGCACAAACACACACACACGGCAGGCTGTCTCTATGGGGACTGTCTGCTACCGGACAAAAGATACTTTGTTTTTTATGCAAGCAGCGTCCAAGTTTCAGAGACTTGTTCTGTGACAGTGTGACTGTAGTGACACATTTTATTTGATTTTTAAAAATATATTTTTGGCCTGTTTTTAATTGCGTTTTAAACACCATAAATCAAGCCTTAAAGGCTCTGCTTAGCGCTTCTTGCATGAGATCATCTAGCTCAGCCTGTAAAAGTTTTGTGTGAAACTGACAAAGTTCACTTACGTGGTTCACGATCAGTGTGAACATGTCTTTTATTCAAACCACTGAGCCTGATTTTAAAGATTGGTTAAGCCTGGTTAAAAGAATACCTGAAACTACTGCGCTTGACCGCTGACACAGGAATTTTATCTGAACCGGTGAAGTCATGTGAGGTCATAGATGATGTTGCATAGCAACCAGGGAGAGGTGGGCTCCATTGTAACTGTAACCCTTATTCAAATAACAGGAGAGGAACCCCACCCCAAAAAACAAAAGCACCACTCGAACTTAACACTGCCAAGGCAAGAGGGATTTATTTGTATTTTTATTTGAAAAAAAATGCAAAATTGTAAATAATCTTCTTGAACATTCGATTAAAATAAAAAATGTGTGATATGATAATCAAGATATCTAGAGCTTTAGATTCGTTTCTTCATAATCCCAGGATAACATCTGTCAGGAATTCAGCTCCTTTTGGTTTCATTTTACAGGATGGACGGCTTTTCTTTTTTATCAGCAATCGTTTGTGAATTTTTTCTTTCACTGTTGCTGATAATCAGTTTGTAAATACTTTAGATGGACATTAAAATTACAGTGTTGGAAAGGGTTTAGCTGCAGTGTTAAGCCATGGAAATATGTCACTTTTAGAAGTATTCAATCGTGCATTTTTACTGTACATGCATAGCTATGCATGTCTTTTTCTTCTAGGATCCCACACTTTAGAGTTGCTTGTTGTTTAGGAAGTTGTGCCCCTTTGCTGGAGTCCCATGCGGTTGCAATATATCTGTGCTCAAGTGCAGAGCATGCTCACTGTTGTATTTATATGCTGTCATGGTGACGGGAAGAGCAGCATGACTGAACCTCATACCACAGCTCTGCTTAGCTCTCCTTGCATGAGATCATCTTGAGTCTCTGTGTCCCTCCCTGACTCATGCTCTGCAGCCTTTCCTCTTTGCTCCAGCAGCACCACCCTTCTCTGCCAAATGCAGCAGTTGATGGGAAAGTAGTCCCACGTGAGCAACAGGAAATAGATTTCCTTTCTCCACTTTTTTAATAGGTGGCTAAGAAATGAGCAGTTCCATATATTTATGTCTTAGCCCTGCATTAAGAAGCCATTAAATATCTGTTCTCATTTCTTTTTTTTCTTTTTTTTGCATTTAGTGTTTATTTTGTGAACTATTTCTTTCCTTTTTTAAAACTTAAACATTTTTGGAATAAACACTAGTTATAAATGTATAGTGGCCCTGCCACACTTAATGCAACGTTCACATGGAGAAACTTATAGCACTGTTTCAATGGACCGAAACTGAAAATTGAGTGTTACTAAATTTCATGGGCGAATGACTCTGCTATAGGTTCTGGTTTCTTTCATTTAATTGGATTTTGTTCAGTAATATAGGACCATCAGTTGAGATCCAATCAAAATGGACTCAGTCCCGCTACTGACTGATAAATACATTTATAATGACTTAATAAGATTCAGAGAAGATGACTTAGCAAATAATTAAAAAAGATTAAAAAAGATCAAAGACTTTAAAGCAGTCCCTCCTAGAGATGTTTTACATTTTAGAGATGGGCGCTATTACAAAATAATGATCCTCTTCTCCTTTTTGCTCCATTTTGTTTAGAGCCTCTTTACTTTTATCCTGGGCCTGTGGACGCTTTACTACCTTCACTTTCATCCTCCATTTACATTTCATCAAGAGTCATGCAGCACTTCAGCCTCTTAAGTGTTACAGTACACCAAAGAATTAGACAGAGAATCCGCCATGAAGTCTGTCAGTGTATTCTGATCATCTGGACTCACCAGCTGACCTGTGCATTGCTTTTCATGCATTTTACTTACATTAATCACTTTACATTTCACATTACGTTTTAGCATAAGAATACTGCAGCGGTGGCTCATACTGCACATCTTCAGCCTTAAATATATTTTGCAAACGTTTCCTCAGCAACACTTTGAGGAAAGTCGTTATAAAATATACGTTTTTGTAGAGTGTTCTTGGTTTCTTCTGTACTTTAGAAAAAGCAAAGTCTGCCATGGCTGCTTTCAATGCTCGGAAGCGGGTTTCAGTTGCCGAGCAGTTCCAGTCACATATTTTGGATGCTACCCTCCCCTTCTGAGAGAACTGGCTGTCGCATTCTCATCTCCAAAGAATGACAGTGTGTCTTTAAGCACCCCTCCATCCTCGTTTTTGTGGTGTTTTCGTTTGCAGCCTGGCCAGATGTCATAATGGAAACACGGCCGTTAAAATGCTTTTGATAATAGCTATATTGAATATTGATAGCTATATTGAACACGGTCCTCATCAGCAGGGGTGATCTGTATGAGGCCGTTTGCATTAAAGATACTGTGTTGTATGGCAAATATAACCGTTCAGATGTGAGGTTGTGTACGTTTTAAAAGTTATTTAAGGGATGGCTGTGCATGGTTTGCATGGTGTCAAGTCCTTCACATTCAAAACAATGCCAAAGACATTAAAATTCTACTTTCTTCTTGGATTATGACTAAACCCCCTCAGAGCTGCACACTAGCTCAGCTGCACCTTGTGTTTACTCCTAATTAGTCAACGTTTGCTTGCTAACGAGCTGGAAGAACAAAGAGGGCGAGCATGGTAAACATGATCCTTGGTAATCACATGCATCTTAATGTTGTCTTTTCAGGCATGTTTGTATTTTCCTCAGAGGGCCACTCAGCTACCATGCTACCCTGCAAAGCAGCTGTAAACATCCTGTAGATTTAAAACACATTAGAGTAAAGCAAACACAGAAATACAGAATATTTATTTATTTACTTTTCCCCATGCAAATGCATTAGGCCTTTGTTTGCAGCCAGCTTTGGCACTGGGATGAGGTGTTATGCTTATAGTCTCAGGTCCCGTCAATACCAAGTGCTATCAACCAAAATAATAAACGAGGGAGCAATATTTAAGATCATAATACACAGAGATCCGAAGCGGCATGAAATCTCTGCTGCTTATGTCCTATGCAATGTTGTACATGTATACTCAAAACACAGCAGACACACAAGCCTCTGCTTCCAGGTCCGACTGTGACATAAGTTGTGAAATGAGAGCTGTGTAGCAAGGATGTTTAGCGAGTCCTTGTCATTGGCTGAAAGGTTGAGGGCTTATCAGTTTAGTCTGTATGTCTGTTTTTATTTCCCTTCCATACGAGGTCAAGAGGATTACACAGGCTGGATTTTGATTGCTCTGACTGTTTGACTCTGCTCTGCTCAGAAAGTGAGGAATTAAAAAAACAAAAAAAACCAAATGCTGAATGTTTAAAAAAGTGTCACATTTCTTGATTTGTGTTAGGAAATGTTGGATATCACCTGAGTGGCACGGATAATGCGGCCAGCAGTTGGAGGAGCAACATGGTTTAGGGTTGTACCTATTTATAGCCACACACATGTTCTCTGGTGAGGTCTACAAATAAGTGTGTGAGGCAGCCTGTCTGAATGGTGAACTCTCTGGGAGCGCCGGGCTCAGGGTGCGTTGCTTTTAAAAGAAGGTGCTCACTTGAGAATATTCATATTCAGCGTGTGCGGGTACAAAGACCTACTTGAAAACAGATTAACTTCACATTTTGATGTACAATTCTCAAGGTTCAGTGGGTTGCAATGTTGATTATTTCAAATGGAGAGAGAATGAGAGAATGACAGACACTCGGTTTTCTCTGCAAACTTTCAAACATCAACATGTTAAAGTTTGAGCTGATGAACTGTTGGTTAACACAGTCTTAATCTGTTCCAGGCCATTTTTTTAAAAACACAATCTTTTTTTAAAAATAATAATTCTATTAGAAGAGGTACAAAATGTTTTACATTTACAGGTACAATTTACAGGTACAATATGGGCAATGTATTTAATGAATGTTTAAATAATTGATTTAAATCGGTTTAAACTTGTAAAATTTCCCAGCTTAACCTCCCACGGAAAGTTTCAGCCCCACAATTTTATAGTAAAAAGAGTTTGAAACATCGACACATACTCTAAAATATTAAAATTAAGCCTGTACTCTATCCAGGTGTCGAGGAATTAGTTAATCAGTTATATTTTCTTTTCAGGGTTGTTGCTGAAAGAAAAGCTTTACAATTGAAATAACTTGATGTTTTTATTTTATGTGTTAAAAGACAGTATCCTGACTGCCCATACAAATTCACCATGGGAAGTTCTCTGTTGTGTAATGGCGCTGGTTCTCCTCCCATTTGTATCCATTTTCATCGGTACAAATGGCTGCACAATTGCTAATAAGATCTTGGATCAAAAGGTAAATTGTGCAAAACTAATGACAGTTATTTACCAGTGTTCCCACTCCACTGCACACTATTTGGATGTCTTTTGTAAACAGCAGTTGGAATGTGGCTCTGCCTGCATCACAGGCTTCGTTTCTGGGATTGGTTGTGGACTATTCAGTGGCATCCAGAGGCAGTTTCTTCTGCGCCTGTTGGTAATTTCATCTGGAAGTCAGAGTCAGATCAAGAGAAACCAGACTAATTCTTTGTATTGAAGAGAAAAGACTAAGGATCACCTACCAGGCAAAGATGTACAATAACTAGTAAATTAACATTTTTAGGGAATGTTTTGTGAGCATAATACCAGAACACCTTTCTCACAGTTTGCAGACATTTTTACTTTCAGATTTTATTTTGAGACATTCTTTCCAACATAAAAGGTGTGAAATAAGATTTTAAAATCCTAATTTGCCATATTAGTCATGGTAATGGTCAGGCTTTAAACTTTGTTTTTGGAGTTTTTTGTTATAAGCTGAATTTGTAACTTACAGTAAGAATGAGTTGAATGGTGGTTCGTTTTCTTGGTTCAGGTGAACTATAACTAAGGTTTTATTAGAAATGCTTCTCATTAGAATAAAATAACCTAAGTAATGCAACATTTCACCAATATTAATCAAATGTTACTGCATTGTTGGTGGAATTATTTATTTTATTTGCTCTCGTTAATAGAATCAGGCACAAGGAGAAATAGGTGGCCAGAGTTAAACAGAGTTAAAATCCAAATCATGTAATCAACAAACTCCTAATTCACACCAGAGCAGCTTAGAATGTGATCGATTACCTTCATAGAGTGTGTTATCACATTATTTGTGGCACTTGCTGGCATTTGAAGATCCAGAGAATAGCCAAACACAGTTCATACTTCGTTTTTGTTCTCAGAAGATCCTCAAGAGGGCACTACATGCTCAAAGTCAAAGGTACAGATATACTTTTTTTCATTGTACTCTATTATTCTGCGAGTGATTATCCTGCATTCAGGCACAGAGGAGGGTAATAATGTTAAACTGACTGTTTAAATCCTCACACGCTGGCCGATGAGGCAGTGAGTCTATGAAGCATGTCTGGTATCAGTAACCTGTCAATACGGTAGCCAATATCTGACCTCGTAAGATGGCTGGGTGATAATGCTGTCTGTTCTGCTCCTGACCGTCTGACCTTTACTCTGAGCACACGAATTTCCTGGAAAACCTACTCAGTTTGTTTAAATTAATCAGTTTTTCAGGAGAGATATGTAGTGTATTCTGCAGAGATGAGCTTAGATGTCCTACAGCAACCTGCGCTGCTTTATCCCCCTGTGATTCAGCAGCATCAGGGGTGACACAGCAAAACTGCTTGGAGAGGAATATGATGCAAAGACCTGCAGCTTTCCTTTGGTTCCTTTCATTTTCACCCAGTTTAACCATTTTATTTAACCATTCAGCACTTGGAAGTGTTTCATCTTTTTTACTTGATGTTGAAGCAGAGTAATTGTCAGACCAACCTACTTTCCAGTTCTCATCAACGTGCTTTATTTTTAGATGAGCTAAATTAAAAAATCTGCAGAGACTAGTCACATCATTCGTAAGGTACCCCTTCTATCTATCTATCTATCTATCTATCTATCTATCTATCTATCTATCTATCTATCTATCTATCTATCTATCTATCTATCTATCTATCTATCTATCTATCTATCTATCTATCTATCTATCTATCTATCTATCTATCTATCTATCTATCTATCTATCTATCTATCTATCTATCTATCTATCTATCTATCTATCTATCTATCTATCTATCTATCTATCTATCTATCTATCTATCTATCTATCTATCTATCTATCTATCTATCTATCTATCTATCTATCTATCTATCTATCAAACGGACAATGATAAACTGTGTTACACAGAATTCTGCAGCATGCAAATGTATCCTGACACAAGGACTGTGGTGCTTTTCATGAAAAGGAAACTACATTTCCAGTAAAACTAAACAGGCTCCTGGAAGATGCTGACAATGTCGAGTATGTTCTCACGTGTGTTGAACATTGTAGGGACTTCTGACAGCTGGGCCAGAGAAAGCTGAATATTTTCAAACACTAAAAATAGTGAAAAAGATAACTTGTTCTTGAGAAAATATATATTTGATATTTGCAATAATTAGAAAATACAGTTAGTTGCGCCAAAATTTCAGTATTAAGAAACAAGGAACTCTTTTGCCAAGAAGTAAAAGAAAAAGGGGGAAAAAAAAAGCTGCTTTATTTTCCTCTTTTTTTTTTTTCTGGGGTTTTGAGGGCTGCTGCTAGATAAACACCAAACCCCATGGAAACTCAAATGAGCAAGTAGCCATGGAAAACCTGACAGGACTCGCTCTGGAGTCTTGATGAGAGAGGGAGTTACGGCTGTCTCAGAGGCTGGTAGACAGACGAGTGAAAGCAGGGAGGCTGTTTCAGCTCCCTCAGACGGGTCTCCACATGGCATTCGTCTACCTGAAGCACGATCCTCCTGCCAGCCCTCAGGAGGGGCTACGCATGATGAAGTATCTGCTCAAGACCGGGAGCGATCAAAGAGCACATCTGGTAACTCTAATGTGCTGCATGGGTCAGTATTTATCGTAACAGCTTCTTCAAGATTAGTCATGATGCCTGTACTTACCTATTACCGATATTGAGTCAGATATGCTTGAGCAAAACATATTGTGTAATCTTCACTGCAGATTAGTATAGCAGGAGGTTATCTTGTCTTGTAAATCCTGTGGTCAGAGTTCAGGGAATACTAGTCCTGCAGTGCTGATGGCATTAAGAGCAGGACAAGCGTGAGCTGGAGGACAGATGTTTCTTTCGATGGCATGTATGGTACATGTGAGCGTTTTCTGTGTGCATTAAAAACTGCTTGGAGGAGTGGTGTCTGGCAGACTGGGATACACAATGGAAGCAGTAAAATGAGTAACAGTTGTGGTTACTGGCCAGAATCCTGCCCTGCTCCAGCTCCGGATAGATGACAGTTTTCAAGAAGCATACAGCAGCAGAAAGAAATGCATGTAAAAAAGGACACTCCTAATCTATTTATTCTCCAGTCTCTTTAAGATGCAAACAGAAAATACAATAATATATATATATATATATATATATATATATATATATATATATATATATATATATATATATATATATATATATATATATATGAGTGGATATGTAGTATATATTTAGTATGTCTTCTTTTTACATCTACTTGCAGCAGGCTTTAGTCTGGTTTCTATGGTGATCCAAACAAACACACATGCATGCAGACGCCTGTGCACGTTCATACTCACACGTACACAAATTCACAATCACACATTATTAGTCCTACTGATTCTTATAAGTAGCGTGAATGTTTATCAATTTTGACCAAAGTCAGGATCAATCATTTTTTTATTGATAATAGTCATTACTGATTATGCTGATTGTATTCAGTTATTTTAATAATCAGTTATTTTTCCTTGAAGTATCAGAGAAGACACATATGTCAGTTTATCCATCCATCCATTATCTATTTCTGCTTAATCCGTCTCTGGGTCACGGGGGTCCGTCGGAGCCTATCCCGATGCATAGTAGGCGAAAGGCAGGGGTCCACCCTGGACAGGTCACCAGTCCGTTGCAGGGCCACATAGAAAGACAGACAACCAATCACGCTCACATTCACACCTACGGGCAATTTAGTATGAGCAATTAACCTACCCTGCATGTTTTTGGACTGTGGGAGGAAGCCGGAGTACCCGGAGGGAACCCACAGGGGAGAACATGCAAGGCTATATATAGATATATATATATATATATATACTCTTTAGTGGTTCTTTATCCTGATGCAGCTTTGGTTTTTTTGACATTATCATTTTTTTTTCTTTTACATCTGAGGTTTGGCTCAGTGACTTCTGTGGATTTTTTGTGTCACCTAAATACGTGGAGCTTGTTTGTTTTATACATACGTCAAGATAATTCTAGACTAAAAAGTTGACAGAGATTAATCACATGCACCAGCAAACAGATGATTTCTTTTTAAAAATGTATTTTTCAAATATTTAAAGTTCTTCCAACAACTTAATTTACTCATTTATCATTACTCTTCATGGCATATTGTATTTTACTTAACATTTGATCCTGCTCTTCAAGAAGATTAACGCAAAGCAACTCAACAGGTTACAAAACAGTGGCGGCAGAATTAAATTTCACTAATGGCAGGCTTCACAAAAGGAGATCTGCCCAGACGCCTCTGTGATGTGAAGAAAATAATAATTCATAAGTCCTGTTTTCTGTTTCTCTAGATGAAAGAGACAGAGTGCAGAAGAAGACCTTTACAAAATGGATAAACCAGCATCTGCTAAAGGTAAGAAATACTGTGTAACAAATGTTTGCCAGTGTTTAATGTGTCTGACATAGAAACTCTTGTCAAAAACTGAACCAAAAACTTGATTTACAGGCATCCCAGTCACCCACATGAAACCGGATTGTTAACATTAAAAGAAAAGAGAGTCTCAAATAATTGTTAAGACTCAGACAATGCTTCCTGCCAAGATTATCAAAGCCATGTGTCTTTAAGATAAGGAAATCAGTCATTCATCGACACTCTCCGTGGAAGGTCCCAGTGTGTTAACATTCCTCTGCAGATATTATTAAAGTTTGTTAAAAGCCATTTAGCGTGAGCTGAGCAACTGCACTGCTGTGGCAACAAGTTCCCCTTTGTCGGGAATTTGAAATGCTTACTGTGACCTTTCATCAGTTTAATTTAAAGAAACACTTTAGCAGACAGGCAAGCAAGGACGTGTTTCATCAGATACACCTTTCAGAAAGTGAATCTGGGCGTCATGTTTTTATGAGAGCTTTTAGATGTCAGTGGTACCTGACTCACAATCATCCCCTCAATCACATTTATCTATCGTGTCCGTCATGGAGAAAACGATGGAGACCTTATTTAGATATTAATTTTAAAAAATTGACATTTTGACAGGCAGCACGGTGGCTTAGTGGTTAGCACTGTTGCCGCACAGCAAGAAGGTTCCCGGTTCAATTCCCGGCCCGGTGGGTCTTTCTGTGTGGAGTTTGCATGTTCTCCCCGTGCTTGCGTGGGTTCCCTCCGGGTACTCCGGCTTCCTCCCACAGTCCAAAAACATGCAGTGTAGGTTAATTGGTCTTTCTAAATTCTCCCTAGGTGTGAATGTGAGTGTGATTGGTTGTTTGTCTTCAATGTGGCCCTGGATAGACTGGCGACCTGTCCAGGGTGTACCCCTGCCTTTCGCCTGATATGCGTCGGGATAGGCTCCGACAGACCCCCGTGACCCGGAAACGGATAAAGCGGGTATAGATAATGGATGGATGGATGACATTTTGACTACACATTAAATTGTCAGCGGCTCCGTATTTCTGAAACAGTAGCAATGGTGGTTGAAGACATGACCGGTGTGGAAAACATGTGAAGTCCGGCAGGATTGAAATTTCCAGTTTAATTTGAGCTATAACTGATGATTTAATGCGGACAGATTAAATAGCATTCAAGGTGCGACAATTATCCAAAGCAAGACACTGGTTTAAAATAGCTGTGCAGAGAAGGCTTCAAAGGTCAGAATGTAAAATAAATAAAGCAGAAATACAAGTTAATATTAGGTGTAAGGAAAAAAATGTTTCGTCTTGTTGCATTCACAGCTCAAAGGGTAAACAGGGGCAGAGTTTTGCTTTTTTAACAGAAACAGCTGATCGATTTTTCTGCATTGCAGCGTGACAGTCACTGTTTGTTTTAGCCCAGTGTGCTCACTATACTGGAATGAGGGTGTCATGCATCTAATTAAATAAACAGGAACAGAGCCAGACACTGCTATTAAAAAAATATCAAGGTTAGAGTAGCTGATGAAGCACGGCATATTGTCTGTATGCAAATGTCTTCAGATTTCTGGTGATGCAGTAAAGCTGTCATGTGACGTTGGGTTTATAATCGACAGGAGAGATTTCAGTTGATTCACTTGGTAATACAATGGCATCCAAATGGAGCGGCCCTTAAAACACATTGGCTGTACTCTACAGTGAAGCAGGGTCCACTGAGCAAAATGCAAAATAAAACTGTGCTTTTCAGTAGCAAAGGCAATACACATTGTCAGTCCATTTCAATAAAAAAGATAGCACAAAGCTTACTTTCTCTTTTTTTTGTACTGAAACATGGATAGCAGCTGTGCCAGACAGCTGCTGAGTCCAGCCCCAGATACTGTTGGTCTGCATGGCACTTTGATCCAAAAAGAAATAGCTCAAGTTAGGGCTGGACAACTTATGTGATCATTAATCAAAACCGATAGAACAACCAACAAAATATGGCCATGGCAGATATTTCAGTGATTTTATCTAATTGGTTTAATGCCATTTATTACTTTTAAACTACATCTGTTCATGTTCACTTTACTTATTTTAAAATCACAAAGATCTACATGTTTAATTTAACCTAATTACCTGGCCCTGGTTCAAGCATTATGGGAAGGCTTTTTACCTAATATTTGTAGTTTCCAAATGATAGCAGACACTGGTCCTGGTCTTCCCCTGATTTTTTTGTCTTGGCTCATGCAGCATTTGGCTCAGTCTCTCTGGGACGAACCCTCCTGATATCAGAGATCCAGTCCCATCTTAAGACTGTGATTGACTCATTTTTGGCTTCATGCAACTATCATGTCAACAACACTCTTGGTTGTCATTAGGTAATAACATTTTCAAGTCCAGAGGACATTTTTTTTGCTAAGAAAAGTGGAATAAGTAAATATAAACACTGAACCTTCAAGACTGAAGTCTCTGATCTCATTCTTTGATTGATTACATTGCTTTGTAAACAAGTGAATGTCAGTTATTCACTTACTTCTGAAAGGTCAGTTTAAAAGCCCTTGACTCGTGGATCGGTCCTTGCTTAAAGAGCGTGCAACCTCCTTTTGATGGCTGCTTATGAACGGTTAAGTGTGATACTGAACAGGTATACAAAGTTTCCAATAAGAAAAATTACTGGAGGGTTGCAGTAGGTCTGTGCAGGGCATGCTTGTTTCAGCTTGTGCAGAGTTGCTTTGTAAACTTTCACAATCTTGGCAGGAGTGAGAACGAAATAGTATTTGATGCCTAAAGTACTTCAGTAAAACATGATTCATGGGAAAAAGCTGCAGATAGTCATTTCTATGAACACATCAAAACCAGAGACATCTCTGTATTTTCGTTAGAACTGTAGTTTGTGGTATCAGCTGAGAATTTACACCTATTTTTATTTATTTATTTATTTTTTTTGGAAAGATTTCAGCCCACCTACGGTCATAGTTCTGTGTGTTTCAGCAGGCTTTACATGTGGCCCGTAAGAAATCAGAGATGCTGACTAATAGTTGGGGGACTGCTTCACTGACCCAATAACATACAGGTGCAGGTCTATTTTGGCTGCACAGTTGTGGCTGCTATCTGGGATTGCAGTGCTGCGTGAAAGCAGGTCAGCGTGATTTCGAGGCGCGGTATTTAGGGCAGGAAGGAGAGGCGGACATGCTGGAAGGGCTGAAGCTGTTAAGTGCCTTTCGCAAGTGTTTAGATGAGGTGTCACATTGATGCCCAGCAAGTGTTTGCTTCATTTCAGAGCACTGTAAAAAAAACACATTTGTTGTAGGTATGACATAAAAACAGTTTATTTTCTAAAGTTGTTGCTAAACTGAATATAGAACATGACAGATAAGTTACAGTTATTCCAAATGTTTGAAAATAAGAGACTTGCATTGTTCATGAGCCAAAGCTCAAAGATCTATTCAATCAATTCATACAGTTTTATTTGTTTACAGTGGATGAAGCAAAAAAAAAAAAAAAAAATTACAGTTAGCTGATATTTCCTATCTCCATTGGTCTGCAGGTACGGAAGCATATAAATGACCTGTACGAAGACTTGCGAGATGGACATAACCTGATCTCACTCTTGGAGGTTTTGTCTGGAGACACTCTGGTGAGTTCCTGTTTTTCTGTTGTTTTATGTTTTGTGGACAGGATTTAATGAAGTGATGAGAAGTCAGACATGCATACATAAAACACTGATGATGTTTTGGTTCATGTGGAACATCCTGTTGAGGGATAACTGGAGCAGTTTCCACTGAAATCGAGTCAAATGAAAGTCAGTTATAATGACAGCGAGGGAGCTGTCTAACTTACATGTTCAGGGCTGATGCACCGTCCTTTTACTCCTCAGACAAGAGGGGATCCTGGGATCTTACTATCGCTGATTAAATCCTCTGAGACAGTACATTTAATCTCAGAAGGTCCCATTTTCTGACAATTGCTGGCAAACCGCAAATAAATAAAAATGGTCTCTTATTTATGTCTTTATTTGAACTTATTCAATGATAAGTATGTAGATTATTATTATTACGACTGCAGCTGCCATTTATCATATCCCTGAGATTATAAAGTATACCTAAAGTTTACTTTTATAAACTTCCAATTTAGTCCAAACAAATATTAAGTTAGTGTACTTTCCAGTACACTACAAGTGCATGGTCCATTGTATACTTGCTACACTTATACTCAAGCATGCTTACTAAAATAAACTTCAAGTACACTACTTTTTGCTAAAGGATATTCCCTGCAAGATTTTGGAACCATTTGTTCCTACTGGAGTTTGGCATAGATACGTTATTGCAGGATATCAAAAAGACGGAAAAGCATCGTGATAGCAGAGCTGGTGCTAAATAAAATTGTCATTGTGTTTCAAAGACTGTGTGGGAAAAACAACATGACTTTTAACATACACTTGTTAACACACACTCCTCAAAATGTAAGAAGAGATACGACAGTGCTGCATGCTTGAAAGATGGTACATCTAACACTCAGATATGCTCACAGTCCTACATGCATCTCCAACACACTGCACATACAACCCGCACACGTCACATACCAAAATAAAAACAATGGTAAATAGAAAGCTCCTCCCCCTTTTCTCTGTACTCTTTTTGATTGTAAATACCTGATTGTCCCATGTCCACTTTTATTCTAAAAACAACACGTTATACACTCATTTACACACACTACAACACATCACACAGACACCAAACTGCACCTATCACTGTCTTGTTGTTTTGGCTCTTTCATGTCCCACTTTTTTCTAGTGTTTCACATTCCACACCCAGTGATCTTAGCCCTCTTTGGCAGAATTTTTATTTCCCCCTTCTTTTTTCTTTTTTTTCTTTCTTTCTCCAGGGATCAATAAAATATAGTTAGACTGTCATGAGGGCTGGTGAAGGGAACACACTCACACACACCTATGTGCACATAAAAAAAAGGGGAAAGAAAAGAAAGATGGTACATGTTGTGTAATGAATGACTTGATTATTTTTAAACAAATGTATGAGGTTAAAAAGACTGAAACTGTTAATGCTGTCTGGGCTGACATGATTAAAACGAAACTGGTTCTTGTTCAAACAGATGATGCTGTGAACATAACGCCATTGCCAAACCCTTATGAAAGGGACTAGAACTTGATCACTAAACTCAAGTCAAATGTTTCTCTGTTTTTCTGTATGTTTTTAAGATTCATAAAGAAAATGCATCACATACTATTAACTGTAAACTTTAAAACTAAAGTTTAAGTGTAAGTTGTAGTATTAATGTACTTAGTCTTAGACTTTTGTTTACTCTTTTCAGTATAAGCCAAGTATACTTCAATATACTATTTTTAAGTATATAAAATATAGTATAAAAAAAGTAAACTTTAAGTATACTGCCTCAATTTTAGTATAAAATTAGTATACTCGGAGTACACTTGAATAAACTACTTTTTGCTAAGGTATGTCGTTTTAATATCCAGAGGTATAAACAGTTTGAAGAACCTCTGTTCAATAAACTCTCATGGGTCCCTGCATCCAGCAGTGTCATGAACACTAAAAGCTATTGACCCATAGAAGACAAACATCACATTGGGATTTTTTTTTGCCTTACCAATGTGAGTCTACATGTTTCTACATAGATTCCCCACTTATGAAAGTACACTCTGTATAAACACTGTATAAATGGATGGGTAGTGGTACCACCACTAAAGAAACACAATGCAGTAATAATAAAATGATAAACAAATAAGAGGGAATAGAAAACCATCTGGGTCTTGTATACTGCAGATTGTACTATTGTTCACACACTGCATACTATATACTACTCTTTGGCAAAATTTGTACACACGAGCAGTGTAGTAGGCAGTTTTGAAAAGGACGACTGATAGACACTGAATGGATGAGACACAGGTGTTGACAAATACAACAGGGCAGAACAAGGGAGACCAGGCACCAGGAAAACTGTCTTCCAAATAAAACAACACTTAGCATAAACCCATTTTAAAACACAGATGTTGACAAGTAGAGAGTGGTAGATTACATTGTATGTATTAGCAGACTGAGATGATCAAATTCTCAGCAGTCAGACTCCCACACCCCCGCCCCCACCCCCACCCCCGCCCCAACTCCATCCCACCTCTCCAATGTGACTAACTTACATCCTTGTAGTATGTGTTTTCAGTTTACATCCCATTTTCCTATTCTTCTGCTTTCCTCTCCTTGACTGCTTTATCTCCATTGTCCAACCTCCTTATGATTTGGCTGCTTTGTCTGTGTGTGCTTGTATGTGTGTGTATGTGTGTGTGTGTGTGTGTGTGTGTGTGTGTGTCTGTGTGTGTGTGTTTGTGTCCATGTCTTCCTTTTTTCCCTCCCCCATGTGTTGCCTTTTCGGTGATAAAGCCAAGGGAACGTGATTTTCTGAAGACTTTGCGGTTGGTGAGTGGGACAGAAGCATGTGCAGTTGAGCAGCATGGAGACACAGTGGATGATGATAAGGGGGTACGTGTGCTTGCCCCCCCCATCCTCTTTGTAACAGACTAATCAGAATGTCCTGTGGTGACACAATAGAAGCGTAGAAATAAGTGCGCCTCATAATTTGTTTTTACTGTCTAGAATAACTAAGGAAGCAGATATTTGATTACTGTATATTGCTCAAGTTTTTCACCACTGCAAAGCTACATTTCATTGTATGTTGTTTGGTATGGACATAAGAATGTTGTTTGATTGTTGCAGGAAAACACAAGACACACACACACACACACACACACACATATATATATAATATATATATGTGTGTGTGTGTATGTGTGATTATGTGTGTGTGTGCGTGTGTGCAGTAGTAGGGTATGTATAGTAGTCAGATTTTCCTTTGCACCATATATTTTACATGACAATAGAAAATAAACAAAAGATCAACCATAGTAAAGTCTAAAAAATGAAAAGTTATGAACAAAATAGAATAACAATTGTCCTTGTAGTTGGGCTCTTTGTGACCATCTCACTGGCTTTGCACGTCATAAAGTCAATCAGTTGAATATCTCTGAATATACACGGTGATTCAGACATTTTTTATTTGCTTTTTTTCATAATTGTTTTGAATATTTTGCTGTTGAAGCCCCTCTGAGGTCTTCATGAGTGAATGACATTCACTAAATGAAAGAGCTGGGTTTATTAGTTGTACTTGCTTTGCTGAAAAAGATGAAAAGGATAACTGGCTGTTGTTCAAGTCGTCGTCTGCTGCTGCATCCTGGCTTGAATGCATCTTCCACCCCATGACCTCATGCCGTGGCCCCTTACCGTTCACTAGCACTTGATATCATGTCATACACTGTAATTATTGCAGGCACATTGAACTAATTGATGTTTATGTATCTTACTCGTCTTTTGGGCTAACAGAGTAGATTTTCCCACAGATTTGATCACTTGGTTTGTTTGACTTGCACAGAGCTAATCTGAATGAAATGCTAGAAATCGCTCTTCTGTAGGATGTTCAATACACTCATATTCACAGTTTGAGCAGACTTGAAATGACTACTGATGTGGGTAGACTTGTGTGTTAGTGTGTGTGTGATCTTTTTTGTCTTTACCTCACCAGATTGAAGGGTAAGAATAGCATGTTCCATATCCTCCATATCCTTCATGCCAGGGATTTCTTAATTTGTCCTCTGACATTCATCAGTACCGATTAACATACGTCTTCCTTGTTTATGTCCACAGCCTCGGGAGAGAGGGCGGATGCGCTTCCACAGACTCCAGAATGTACAAATAGCACTGGATTATTTAAAAAGGCGGCAGGTAAGGCACCGTTCAAATGGATTTTCCGACTTGTGTCACACTTGGGATTTAGGACTGGAATAAATTTGAGCCACTACTATGTAACACTTTTTAAACCACATTAAGCGTGTGGAAATCACTTTCCAGTCAAAGCTGGAATCAAACCTATGTAGATGTGGTTAAAGCAAAATATATTCACTACATACAGCTAAAATGAATGAAAGTGTGCAGCTGTACTATTTTGGGGGAATTTAATTTAGATTTATTTGTTTAATTAGTGATTTATTTATAAATGCACATCACTTAGTAGCAGTCGGCATCACACAATTGAGTAGTGTAGAGTCTGCCTGGATTTATTGTATTTTTATATATTTTTTTGTCTTTCTTTATAAAGAATGACAGTGTATTTGAGCTACCACAAATAATAATTGCTGCATTCAAGCAGCGCTGACTACAAATCCCATCAGTGAGATTTCATAATGTTCTAGATGCCGTCGCCGCCTCGCTATGCTCAGGATGTTCTGTGTGTGTGTGTGTGTGTGTGTGTGTGTGTGTGTGTGTGTGTGTGTGTGTGTGTGTGTGTGTGTGTGTGTGTGTGTGTGTGCTGAGCTATAGCCAGATGTGACGTAAATCTGAGACAAAGGATTCATAGATGCTCACAACTGAGTTGTGGTATTGTTTTCACTACAGTACATACCATACACATCCCTACACTCTCACTTACAGTGATTCAACTGTTTAAAATTCAATAAATCTCCCACTACGGCTGATGGATTTCAGTTTTTCCAGATGATCAGGCTGGTCGAATCTAAGTTAATTGTCCCATGAAACCAAAACTTGGATTCTGTTTTTTGTGTTTTGCAGTTAGAGAAGGAGATTTACTAATTGTAATAAATGTGGACACCGATGCTAATGTCCTGACAGATTTAAAGCATTTTATTATAAAAAAAACATTAATGCTTAAGGGTTCCCTTTAAGCCCACATTGAGTGTTGTGCACCATAATATAAGGGCTATTGTGCCACCTTGTGGTGTTTGTTAATGACGAAATCAACAAAATACACTCAGATTCATTTTATACTTCAATATCATTAATACAGCAAATTAACATTTAGTAAATATTGTAATTAAGAAATATAGGAGCAGGGTTTTAAGACATTATAAATATGCATTTATTAACTTTGCTTTTTCTGTCATCAGGTCAAACTTGTAAATATCAGGAATGACGACATCACAGACGGCAACCCAAAACTGACCCTGGGACTGATCTGGACCATCATTTTGCACTTTCAGGTCAGCCTTGCTATCTTATGGTTTAGTTATCCAGATGGCTTGCTGTATGCGTGACCAGTGAGGATATTCATTTTAAACTTATGTATGTAGGTGTGCGTACAACTAACTGTACGCTGTGGCTGTTGTTTAAAGGCTGCATGTTTGAATGTTTAGTATTGCACCGGAATTTAATGCTTTCAGAAAGGATGGTTCTGCTTTTGGCCACAAGGTGTCAAAGCTGTGCAGCACATGTGCAGCTGTGGGTGGTCTTTCTTGTTGAAGGAAGACCACACATTATTAATGTATTAAAAAGTAGATGTAAAGTCTCTGAATATAGTACAGAAAATATTTACTTGAACAGGTCTTTGTTTTGTGATTTTTTTTTTTTTAATTTTACATTTCTGAATAAGAACAAAAATCATTACACCCTTATATCTTATATTTTTGATCTTACAAAGTCCTTGTCGAATTTGGTTAAAGGAGAAAAGGCATTTTGCATTACTTTCTGTATATCTGTGCCCATATTATTAGAATCATACACTGGGAATGTTTTATGTAGTTTTCAAAAATTTGTGTGCGCCAAGCTGAGTTCATACTGTAAATCCTCTCAAATGTTCATAAAAAATGTTCCCTAGGGAAATGCTTATTTTATTGCTGTTAAACAAATCATGTCAAGTCATTCCGCCTGTACATGCATACCAGGAACATCCAGGTGTCTACTGAGGTATTCAGGCACTGTCCAAATCATAATTTTAAACATTGCTTGCTCATGCTTCTTCTCTCCTTCTTTCTCTTTATTGACACTTAAAAATTTATACATTTATACAATATTTATGCATTTGTAAGGAACATGCATGTGTGGGATGAGGAGCAAAACTTAGTATGTGGGTAGCGCCCATGCAAAGACATTGAAAAATCTTCTCTGCCAATGCCAAACAGCTTATTTTGCTGTTGCTATTGACTCTTTTGAGCTTCTGGTACCCCCAGTTGCTGCCAGTCAGGTTCCACTCAGGCACTTGCATATCGTAGTCTTCTTCAACTGATTAACAGTCAAGGTTTGCAGAACAGGCTGCACACAGCCAATCTGTGGTGTCATAGGGCTCCCAGAAGGCCTACCCTTCAACGTCAGGCCCATTTCTTCTGGTGTCACATGCACTGGAGCCTGAACATGTGGAGGAAAGTTATGTTCAGCGATCAGTCCGGATTCTGCCTACAGTAGTTGGATTGTGGGATCAGCCTGGGTGTGCTCTTCATGACAGAGTGACCAACACAATTTAAAAGGGAAATAAACAGGCTTCCCAACGGTATAATTTTTTTTTTTTTTTTTTTGCTACAACAAAGAAATAATCTACCAAACACAAATTTCCCTACTTTTTGTGCAAAGTTTATCTTTGGCATACTGACCTCGTTAGTCAGAAGGACAAAAACTGCGATTATCAAACTGTCCTCCAGCTCTGCAGCTTGTGGTTGTGATAGTAGTGGGTTTGCCCACTGTTAAGCACATGCATGCATTTGTCTGGAAGTTTTGTTTGATGAATCCACTGAGAAAAATGCTGTTGATATAATTTTGCCTGGACTCAAGCATGCTGACAGGTAGCGTCTGTGATGATGCCAACACCTGCTGCTGTCAGTCTCACGCAAGCCCCAGAGCGCTTGATCGAGCAGCACGGAGCCTGTTTCTTCTTGCTCTGGAAGGGCACCAGGGCACTTCAGGAGAAGATGTTGAGCCTCATTCATAGTATATACCCTTGCTGTTATTAAATGGGCTCATCTGATGGACGACCGACATGTATGAACAGAGTACTGTTTTTGTATTACAGTACATTTTTTAACTCTTAACTTTTTAACATCTTTACCAGAGGTATCTAGGATTAGCTCTGTCCTTAAAGAAAAAGGTTATACTTGGGACATTATGTTCACGCGTTTCTTACTGCTGCAGGTGTTTTTTTTAATTTTTTGTAAAACATTCATAAATGTTTGACCTTTGAGCTCATACCAGTTTGACGTTTCACTGTTAAAGTTAGATCTACGCAAGTACAGGTGACGGGTAGATGTTATTATACAACATCCACAACTGTGTTTTTAGTTACGCTATCTTGTCACCCAGGACAGGATGTTGATAAACTAAACTCTGTTGCACCATCATGATGCTTCCCTGGAGTCAGGAGTTTTGCTGCTTGCCTGGCTGGTCTGTTTGTTTTGCCCTGATTGAGTCATGGTTTCCTTGTGTGATTTCCATTGTTCAGTCACTCAGAACTCTGTCACTGAAAAAGAGCAAAAAGTGCAAAAAGATAAAATAACATTGCAATAAAATAACCATTTGTTTGTTTAGAACGTTCATTTCCAGAAATGGCAGCAGTAATCAGGGCAGTGTAGTTTGATCTGTGCTTCATGTCAAGTGACCGTGACCTCCAGGCTCACAGAAGCACACAGTTATTTTTAGTTCAGCTGTGCTCTACTCCACCATATTTTATTTTCTCTTTTGCATTGTAATAAAGATATTGACATATTCCCTGGCAGTGGCTCATCCCGGACACTGTCACATAACTGCTGTAATGGTTTAATACAAAGAATCCCTTCCTAATCAGAACATTCGTCCCCTTGTGAACTGCTGCCGTGGTGATCTGTCCAGATAATAGTGTTTGCTTTAACCATTGGACTTGAGCCCCACCGCTGGCTCGGCCATTGTATGTAATTTGATTGATAGACAAAGTGAAAGAACTCTGTTGTCCAGCTGGGGATTTGCCTCGGACTTTTGCTGCTCACATTTCCCTTCACCACTCTGCTTTGGAAACCTCTGTGTCCTGCTGGGTCTCTCCCTGCTTCATACAGGCAGACTTGCTGAGCCAAGGTTTCTCACAGCATAATAGGTAGTTCACAACTGGCAGCCTCCTGCGGTTTAAAGTCTTGTCACAGAAATAGTAGGACAGGAAAGAGGCGGCTGTGACGTGTGGGTTTACTCGTCTGGACGAGGCAGACTGGCCAGCCTGAAACAGGTCCGGCCACAAGCTCTTTTCATTCTCGCTCAGCTGAGAGCTACAAGCACGTGGGCCACGTCCGTGTGTGCATTTATGGTGTTTGCGCTGGATTAGTAAAGCCCGGGAAATGTATCAAAGGTCAGGAAAGATTCCAGTGTCAGAGGAGAGACCCACAAGAGAGCAAGCAGGAAATAGTGTGGGAGAGAGACCGACCAGTTCTCAGTAGGGAGTCCAAAGGACAAGCTGACTCTGGTCTGAGCGCAGTGAGCTTTCTGTCGAGCTGCCACTAGTGATTATGTGCTTCGTGTATACTGTTATAATGGCTTCCTGTCAGTGGGATGGTGGTTCTTCAGATCAAGTGGAGCTCACTGGATTCTTTTCCTGAAGACAATTTGTTATTTTGGAGTGCAAAGCTCTGTCAATGAGTAAGACTTCATAGATCTGCCAGCCATGGGAAACATCTGTGGCTGCGTTCGGGGCCCTAAAGAGGAATGCTATGTTGACCCCAAGAAAGCCCCACTCAGTCCGGATTCTAAAGAGATTAAAGGTCGCCGGTATTTTCAGAGGAAAAAGAGGAAATCAGAGGATGTAATACCTTGTGGATCTCGTAGGGCTCCTGGACGTGAATCTTTAACAAGTATGGTCATCTGCACTGCTGCTGAGCTTCAAGATGGCCCAAAAGAGAACCAAGTGGAGCTGGATACAACCCTGCAGGTGGAGAGTCATCTTTCTAGGCAAGACAGCATAAGCAGAGGTGTATATGTTGGAGAGGTACCAGTTGTAGTCTTCAAAGATGCAGGTAATCAATCGCTTGGTACAAAATTAATACGCAGGCTGGGAAGTTCGTCTGCAGAGGTGAAAGACGGTGATAGCCGTAGGTCACTTGTTGAAGAAAAGCTTCATGGTATTAGTGTAACTTCCAAGAATATCTTAGGTAGAGATGGTCTGCTTGTGAAGAAGCTGCTACAGCGTCAGTTAAGAAGGGCAGTCAGCTTTGGAGCAGTGGAGCACATGTTACGAACGCTGAGAGGCAATGACAGACCTGGGGCAGAGGAGACGTTTGCCAGGATTATATGTGGATCTCAAGCACACAGAAGGAGGAGACGGAGGACCTACACCTGCTCAGGTTACACGGAGCATATTCCAGCTCCTGCCAAGTGTGTTTATGCACAACACGAGGTAAAGCAAGAACATATTCTTTCTCTCTATCTCTTCCGCATTACAATTGAGGTCTTTCAATACATGATAGTGAAATGTTAGGGTAAATATTGACATTATAGAGTTTTATGGCCTAGGTGCTTATACACTTTTTGGAAAGGGGTTTGTCATCTTTGAGGTGTTTATTTGTCTTCAGTTACACAGTAAAGGTACTTGAAACAAACAAAATAAGATTTTCAAATTCAGTTAGTTGTCAAGTAAATATACAACGCGCACATGAATAAAGGCTTCATCAGAGCATGTAGTATCTGCAGGATCCCGGAGCGTTAACCATCGTTATAAAGTTTCGGCTGGACAAACAAAGATGATTAAATGCGACTTGTTTCTGTGTCTCTTGGTCTGGTAAACATCTGTGTACTATGGAGGGTTTTAGTTTGACTGGTGTATGGAACCATTTTCTTCAGCATTTAACTAGTTGTGCTGGTGTGGATTTTGTTTGAGATTTATGTGTTACTTGACTTTACATTGAATTTATACTTTCATCACTGAGGTAACATTTTTGCAAACCAAATCCCTCAAAAGAGACCCGTGTCATCTTGCTTCTTAGTTCTTGTTTGGACTATGTTGTGAATTGACATTTTCAGAGATACAAAATAAAATAAAATTAGACAAGAAGTAAAGTAAGATGCTTTCACATGCCTCTTGAATTTATACAAATTATTACTGATATACAGTGTTTCCATAACAATAGGGGAAAAGTCTCTGAACGCTTCAGACAATATTGCAGATGTTCAGAGGTTATAAATGTGGTTTAAAAACTGCTTCATAGCAACTCTATGGAGGTTTGCCTGCAATGCTGCACTGTTTGTTTCATCATACTCATACTGTAAAGTGTGCAGTAAAACTGTTGAGTAACTTGTTATGTAACTCGGGGCTGACATTTTCCATGTTTGAACAATGCAGTTAATGATCCAGCTAAGAAAATGTTGATTCTTTCAAATGAGGTCGTAAATAGCTAATGCATTCTAACATCAACAACTTTCATAAACCACATGTGATACCCTGGTGATGATTAAAATGAAAAATCTGAGCTAGTTTACTGCAGAGCATCAGCTAAGCAAAGGCTTAAGATGAGTTATAATCCAAACGTTTTTTTTTTTGTTTTTTTTTGCAAAGCAGGTTTAATCAGAGAAGACCCAACAATGCAACAAACCAGTCAAGGGCAGGCATTAGGTCTAAAAGAAAGTCTGAGCAAATTCAAGAGAAGCAGTGGGGAGAATAAGTACGAGGACTAGGTAAAATGCAATACGCAAAACGTTATTCAAGAAAACACCAAGCAGTGGTGCATTTATACGATTTGAGTAATGAACAGACTGTAAAGGAAAGAAAAGAATCATAGTGACATAGGTGTACAAGAACAGAATATTAAGAAAATAAAAAAGCATGTGGGAAACCGTGTGACGGGCTGGCGGTCTGTGTAAGGTGCACCCCGTCTTTCACATGATGATGATGGCTGGGCTCCAGCAGACCCCCATGATCTTGAAAAGAATTAAAGCTGGCATAGATCAGGGATGTCAGACTCCATTTCATATTTCTATGATTAGCGTGATAGTTTCTGTCTAAAGGCTGGTTATACAATGACTTCTAGACTATTGAAATGTATCTACCTTTCAGTATTGTCAGTGCGTTTGTCCACAGCCATTGAAAAGTAAACACAACTGAGAGCTTTCTCAACCACTAGTTTCTCAACCAGAGATCCCACTGCTTCTGCAGCTGTGTTTCTGCACAAGCTGATAAAGAAGTACGTGGTTTTGGTCAGGGCAAACATCTGCATTCATACATAGAGCATACACTGATTTAGAAAATGTACCTTCAATAAAACTCTTGGAAAACTGTGATATCATCATTTTAATTCCTGCTGCTTTTCCTGATGGCTTTTTTGAGCTTACTTTGCTCCTTGCTTGAAGCACTAACTGCTGCTGTCCCACATTGAAGAAAACATACCAGCTTGTCCCAGTTCCCAGCAGAATCATATTTTTTTTGCTTTCATCTCTCTTCAAAATGCCTTTCTCCTTTATAAGCTTTTGTTTTTCTTGGATATTTTTGCTCCAAATACATCACTTGTTTTTTTTATAAATTGTATTATAAGCACATAATTCTCTTTTCATGCTCATTAGAGTTTATAGCTCTTATAAACTTGAGAGATGTGCGTGAAGGTTGGTGCACCGTTTAAACCACCACATGAGCTCTTGGAGCTTAACGCTGACCTGAAGCATGAAGTGGTAGGATCTTTTTTGTAAGAGTATAAGACAAAACCCACTAACAGACAGGCGCACATGTGTTGAGATGGACAGAAGAATGAATGTTTAGAGATAGTCATTGATGCAAAAGATTCAACAACCAAATGAATAGTGAAAACTGCCAATGACTGACTTCTGTTACAGTTTGTGTGTTTTATTTCACTGGTCTGCAAGATCTTTTGTTTTGTTTTTGTTTTTTTGTCATTTCATTTACATTTCTTTGCATTGCTGTCAAAACATCTTTTGAAATATGCCCAGCAAATTCAGAGGTGTCTTTTATTCTCACCACTACTGTAGCGGTCTTGGCACAAAACAGTCAATTTCATTACGCTTACACTTATTATTACAACTGTGGTGTATCTTGGTCAACGTATTCTAAAACTGCAGTCAAGTAAGGTTGCACTGGATAGGATTTTGAATGTTCCTGATCCAGTGTCACTTAACTGAGGATAGCAGAACATTTTCTTTGCTGTCTCTGTGGCAGATCTCGGAGATCCATGTGACAGGGGAGTCCGAGGACATGACAGCCAAGGAGAGACTGCTGCTCTGGTCCAAGCAGATGACAGATGGCTACGTGGGCGTACGGTGTGAAAACTTCACAACTTCCTGGAGGGATGGAAGGCTATTTAATGCCATAATTCATAAATACAGGTACAGCGACACATTTTTTTCAGAATCACGGTATTTCTTTTTTTTTTTCTCATTTTCATTACAATTTAATACAGATATTCTTATTTTTAGCTTTATGTCTGGATTTCCTTGTCATTTTGTCTCGTAATGCATCTTATTTTGTTATATATATGCCTAACCCATCTCTTTCTCGATATCTTCCCGCTGCAGACCAGATATGGTAGACATGAGTTGTGTGTCGGCACAGACCAACCGCTCAAATCTGGAACATGCATTTTGCGTAGCTGAACAGTTGGGGGTGGCCAGGCTGCTGGACCCTGAGGGTGAGAGTCATGTACAGCCTCCTGGCTTGAGCCTTGAGCACCTCTGTGCTACAAATCATCCACAGAGAAGCTTGGAATTTGGCTTCAGGTGTAATTCCTCAGAGTAAAACTCACTGACACGTGTTGCTTGTGTGACCTGTTGGTTTTTATTTTCGCCACCAGATGTTGATGTTCAGTCTCCTGATGAAAAATCCGTCATCACATACGTCTCAACCCTTTACGACGCCTTCCCCAAAGTACCCGATGGTGTTGAAGGAATAAATCCTAATGTAAGTTAATGGCATTAGTAAACGCGTTCTTCAATTCGATCCAAGTGAAATTCGATAGGGGCTGTATGACAAATGGTTGTTTCTCTCTGAACAGGATGTGGATATCAAATGGGTGGAGTACCAGAACATGATCAAATACCTCAGCCAGTGGATCAAACACAATGTGGCCATAATGTCAGATAGATTGTTCCCCAACAACCCTGTGGAAATCAAGGTTTGGTACCAAGTCAAATATATGTCATCTTGTAGATTTTAGTCCTTATTTGTAGCTTTTATTGTCCGTAGGGTAAGTCGAGCTCATGCTGCACCATTACAGTGTAGTGCTGCGCCTCACTCATCGCTTTCTTTTCTGAACATACTATTCATAAGAGTCTTATTGATAGATGATGCAGAGCAGCAGTATCAAATGACTTTTCAAATGGTGATATCTTGTGACATCAAGGTATTTTCAATCACTTATTTTAAAGACATAGGGCAGGTACAGGCAAATGCCTAAATATATGCAGTATTTCATGGGCAGCAGAAATGTGTAGAGTACAGATGTTAATTTATTTTCTGTTGTTCAACTTTTACAGGCACTTTATTCACAGTATCTACACTTTAAGGAACATGAAATCCCACTAAAAGAAGATGAGAAAACAAAAATCAAAAATCTCTATAAAATGCTTGAGGTATGTGAAACAGAAAGCTTTATTATTTTGACCATACACTTTGGCGCTCAGTCAATCTTAAGATAATACGTCTGTTTGGGCTGTATGTGACAGATGTGGATCGAGTTTGGACGTATACAGTTACCCCCGGGTCATCATCCAAATGACGTGGAGAAGGAATGGGGCAAATTAATTGTGGCCATGCTGGAAAGAGAGAAGTGCCTGCGGCCAGAGGTAGAAAGGTATGTAAAGCACTTGAGCACTTTTTCTGACCCGGCCTGTCATAAATAATTAGAAAAGTTGCTCTTATAGTGGGTTACTGAGAAGCTAAAACTCAAGTTTTTTCTGTAGCTGGTCTTAGCATGACAAGATCGGAGGGAGGAACATGAAATGTTTTGTTCATGTGCTGCTTTTCTCATTGAAAGGAGTGAGGGTAAAAGGTGCAAACACACCTTTCAAATCACCTAGTCAAATCAGCGTAATGCTCTCTGAGGCTGTTCCTGTTGTCGGAGTGCTCTAGTATCATGTTGCAAGCCTGCTAATGTCTTCACTGAAACCAGACACTGCAGGGTCAGTGGTGCATGTCAGGGTGTGATTTACAGAAATTCACTGACTGAATCTTTTCTGCTCTGAGAAATTATATGATTCATATAAACATTCTGTATTTACGGTCTTGTGCAAAAGTAACAACACCCTCTTTTTATCAAAACATAAAATTATATATTAATACTAATACTAATAATAATACTTTAGTTAATTAAAAAAAATATATATATATATCATGGTGGTGTGTATTATTAGCCACATTCAAGCTACAGCACCACCATATAACTCTTTTAATGCCATGCCATTATTTATTTATCAAAAGTAAAGTAAAAAAGATTGAGATTGCATAGACTGAATTTGGGGCAAATTTGGTTTAAGGTTCATTGCTGGGAAGACCGGCAGCTGTCATATGTGGTTTCCTTTGTGAACTTTGTGGAACATTGAAGTCCAAATCATTTGGAAAAGGTTTTTATAACCTTAAAAGATTGGTATGCAGCAACAATTGCTTCTCATGCACTGCTGCTCATGTCTGTCCCTCTTGGGATTGGGTTAATGCACACCTATATTTTCCAGAGCTCCAAAAACAAAAACAGAATATCTGCTTTTACGTTTAAGTTTGTATACCCACCGATGAACTGTGCATCAAAGGCTGATGACAGGAAGCACCTGTCTGCATTTTAGCCTCATAGGTAAATCCTATGGAAGTAGAGAGGGTGTACACAGTATTTCCCACACCAGCTTTTTTTCTAGGCCTTCTTTTGTTAAATAAATAACATAGTTAAAAAAAAAACAGTTTGCAATGATGTGTGCCTAATACTAACACATACTAAAATCACATGATTTTTTTATGATCTTTTTACACACAAAAAATAAAACAAAGGCCAGGGAAAGCAAGTTTATTTGAATATCACATTTCATCAACAAACATAATTGAAGATGCTTTACATAAAGAAAACATAAAAGCAAAGAAAAATAAGAAAACCTACATATGATTAAAGGATGGAAAATGTCATGTCATGTATTGTATTTTTGGATCAGTTTTACTGCAGCCTGTGTGCACAGTTTGCATATGATGATGCTGAGGTTTGTTCTAATTCAAAAGGTGATGGTGTGATTGTTAAAGCAGGCAACTAACAAAAATATTCTACATGTAAAAAATGTAAAAGTGAGTAGGGATGGACTGCTTGTCATGAACCTTCTGAGCAAAATCATGTCTGATCTAAGGTTTTAGTGCCTGCACTTACTGTAATTGTCCAGTATGTCCAAATGTGCACCAGCATGCGTTTAGATGTGTTACAGATGCGCTGCTTTCTAGTAGCGAGCTCAGTCAAGTATTCGAATTCCATCAATGTCCTCTGCGATTCAGCACTTGTTTCTATGGAGACTCTTTATTTTGGAATTATTTTGTTGTTATAATTATGTTGATAATAATTAAGTCGGCTCTGCATATTCTTTCTTGCCTAACATAGTTACAGCATTTGTGCTTGGTGTGGGGACAAGCAGCAGAAACCACCATTATCATTGTTTTGCTGTGCTTTACACTCTCACTTTTTGTGAAGTTGCCCTGTCTCAACTTGTTGTTTAATTTTTATCCCCGAAGGAAGGAATTGTATTTCAGGGTGGATTTTTTTACACACCCCTCACCTGGAAGTGACACTATAAATATGAGCAAGCTGGAAGCTGCTCCCTTAGTCGGGTCTATGAGTGCTTCCAGTCAGGCTGGGATCGTTAGGATGAGCGTTAACTAGTGGTTTTGTGGTAGGAGGCATAGTTGCCGACTGTGTAAAGTAAGATGGCCTATTTAAGCAGGACCTCGACTGTTAGTAACAGTAGTTATAACACTAGTTTTGGGTCTAGTGACAGCATCCTCACAGAGCCTTTACAAATTAACAGCTCAGTCTTTCTTAATAATAACATCGTGTATGGATCAAGGTGAGGTCATGACTGGCTTTTGTGATTCTAAACCTTTGTTTTATTTAATTCTTAACCAAAAATAAATAAATAATGACTTAATGTTTGTTTTCAGACTTGAGATGTTGCAGCAGATCGCCAACAGGGTCCAGCGGGACTGCGTCAACGGTGAGGACAAGCTGGCACTGGCAAGAACAGCCCTGCAGTCTGTAAGTTACTCGCGAGCTCACTTCGACACTTTGATGAAAAACGCACAGAGTGCGCATTTGAGTTTTCAACTGATTTGGTTTTTCTCTCTTCTAAGGATGCAAAACGTCTTGAGTCTGGTATTCAGTTCCTAAACGAGGCTGAGATTGCTGGCTACCTGTTGGAGTGTGAAAATATCCTCAGACAACAAGTAGTGGACATCCAAATCCTTCTGGACGGGAAATTCCCATTTGCAGATCAACTTGTTCAAAGGTACAAATAGTACCAGAAATAGTATCCAGTTTCTTTTAAATGAAGACTTCTCATTTTGTCGAAACCTTTGTTACAGGGTCTCAAAACTCCGGGATGATCTTCTCGCACTGAGAGCCGAGTGTGGCTCTGTGTACAGCAAAGGTCGCACCCTGACAACAGAGCAAACCAAAATGATGATCTCAGGCATCACGCAGAGCCTGAACTCTGGCTTCTCCCAGAACATTAACACGAGCCTGACACCAGCTATTACTCCTGCACTCACCCCAGGCGGCTTAGGTACACCTGGGTCCACCTTCACCTCTAGCCTCACACCGTGCCTGACCCCATCCTTGACCACAACCCTGACACCCAGTCTGCAGCCTTCTTCAGTCCCGAGCTATATGGGGAGTGGTGGTGGCGGCATGGAGCCGGGCAGCCTCATGCATCTGAAACACATGCAGATCCGCAAGCCCTTACTGAAGTCCTCACTGGCAGACCCCAACATGACAGAGGAGGAAGCCAACATGAAATATGTACAAGACCTCCTGAACTGGGTTGAAGAGATGCAGGTGAGTCATTTTTTTTGTCTGTTTAATTGTTATAGACTGTAGATGAAATTGTAGATTATAAGATTCTGAGTATTTGCTCTCCCCCCATCCGCTGTTTAAAGTTGCAGCTGGAGCGATCAGAGTGGGGGTCTGACTTGCCGAGCGTGGAGATGCATTTGGAGAATCACAAAAGCGTCAATAGAGCCATTGAAGAATTTCAGATCAGTCTCAAAGATGCCAAACTGGGTGAAGTAAGCCTAGTTGGAAGTTTATTTTCTGCCTATCTGCTATAACCTTAAACTCCACCTGTTGAATTAAATCCTATTTTACGCAGGAAACATTGAAGGAAACAATATCATATATATTTTTTTTCTCTCTCTTAGATTCAGATGACCATACCTGTGAAGCTGACTTATTCAGATAAACTTAACAAACTGGAAAAGCAGTATGAAAGACTGTTGGTAAGAATTTTGTTGATTCGGCCGTCTTAATTTAAAAAACTGTGCTGCTTGTAGTCTGAACACCTGCTTCTTTCAGAACTGTTCAAGAGAGCGACAGAGCCAACTTGAAAGCCTGCACGACTTCGTGTCACAGGCAACGCAGGAGCTCATCTGGCTGAATGAGAAGGAAGAAGAAGAGGTTGCCTTCGACTGGAGTGATCGCAACAGCAACATCTCCACCAAAAGAGATTACCATGCGGTAGGCCATGTCTGTGTTGCTTTGTTTGTCTTCTAATCAACTGCAGTTAATCCGCATGGATTAATATACATAAAAAAACAAACTTGAGTGCTGCCTTGCATATTTTTATTTTGTAAACGTTTGGCTTTGTTGCAACTGCATTTATTTAAAAAAAAACAAACAACCTCTGTGAAAGGATTTGTGGGTAAATTCTCCCTTGAATTGTTTGTTTCTTGCCTTGTGCTTTGAGACGGGATTTGAGATGATGGGGTTACTGGTATGGTGCCACGCCTTAATGAAACAAGTATTCAACTAAATGTCTTTACACAGGACCTGATGAGGGAGTTGGATGAAAAGGAGGAAACCATCAAGTCTGTGCAGGACAAGGCAGAGCGACTCATGCTCAAGAACCACCCAGCCAGGCTAACTATTGAAGTAAGCCCTGTGTACTTGATCTTTAAATGCTGCTCTGCGGTCAGAGTAACAATTAGTCTCTGTACTTTTGAACGAGCGTCTCCACCCTGCATACAACTCCTACAGCAACTAAAACTTTATGAAGCCTTGTTTCAGCTTGTAATTTTCCAGCGATCACACCTATGTGGTTTATCTTGCAGGCATACAAAGCTGCACTGCAGACACAGTGGAGCTGGATCTTACAGCTCTGCTCCTGTGTGGAGCAGCATCTGAAGGAGAATGCTGTTTATTTTGAGGTGCCCTGCCGCCTGTCACTGTTATAGTAAATGCATTAAAAAAAAGCATTTGCATTTTCTCATATCTGATCTCACTTTCTTTCCTCACAACAGTTTTTCGGCGATGCCAAAGAGTCCATGGACTACCTTAAAAGCCTGCAAGATTCCATTCAAAGAAAATACAGCTGCGATCGATCGAGCAGTCTACATAGACTGGAGGATCTCATTCAGGAGTCCATGGTAAACTGACAGTTTTGTGGTGTGTGTGTGTATGTTAAATTAGCAAATGAAAATAACGAATGCTCTTTTTGTTTTTTTGGGGTGTGTGTCCTCAGGATGAGAAAGAGCAGCTGCTTCAGTACCGCAGCACGGTGGCTGGGTTAGTGGGCAGGGCCAAAAATATTGTGCAGCTCAAGCCTAGAAACCCTGAAAGCCACCTCAGGTCCTCCATTCCCGTGAAAGCGATCTGTGATTATCGACAGATAGAGGTATTGTTATCTGTGTTACACTGCATTCATTCCCATCTTGCTTTGGAGATTTAAAACTAAACCTGTGCTGTGCCTATATCCCAACTCTTCCAGATCACTATTTATAAAGATGATGAGTGTGTGCTGGCCAATAACTCTCATCGGGCCAAGTGGAAGGTCATCAACCCAGCAGGGAACGAGGCCATGGTGCCCTCTGTTTGCTTCACTGTGCCTCCCCCCAACAAAGAGGCTGTTGAAATGGCAACACGGTGAGATGCTCAGGCGTGTTTTGACTTTCTTGTATGAGAACTAATTTAAATGTCACCTAGTACTACTTGACTAATACTTCTTGGTTTTCCTGCAGAACTGAGCAGTTGTACCAGAATGTCCTGGCACTGTGGCACCGGTCCCACATCAACATGAAGAGTGTTGTGTCCTGGCATTGTCTAATGGCTGACATACGTGCCATCCGCAACTGGAATGTGGCCTCGGTATGTTTATTTAGTTTGCTTCCTCTTTAGACAAGTAATCAGTCCCCTGCTGATGATAATTTAATGTAAATCGGGCTCAGCTTTGAATATGAGTTGCAGAGAATGCTAAAAATGTTCATCATATAGTCACTTTTTTTTTCTCTCTCTAACAATTCCAGATAAAGACAATGCTCCCAGGCGAGCATCAGCAGGTCCTGAGCAACCTGCAGTCCCACTTCGATGAGTTCCTGCAGGACAGCGAGGAGTCAGAGGTGTTCACAGTGGCAGACTGTGCACAGCTTGAGAGAGACGTGGCAGCCTGCAAGGAGTACTACCAGGAGCTGCTCAGATCTGCCGAGAGAGGCAAGGATCAAATTCCCTTCCCTTCCCAACATGGAGCTGCAGCAGTACAGCACTGCAGGGGGAATGACGTGGCTCTTTTAAGCATTAAGTTTTTACCCTTTAAAATCAACAGCTTTTGTTTTTTTTTCTCGTTTTTTTTAAAACCTTGTTCACTTTGATTTCATTTTAAAGCAACTGCTTTGTTTTTCATGTGCCGATATGGGTTTTAAAAGTAAAATGTGGGGGATGAGAAACAATGTTTGGAAGTTCTCTCCGGATTATAATTAAACTATTTTTTTGTATGACTTGTTTTCTGAGCAATATACAAAGAGCCATGCTTATTTCTACATCAGGTCTTATTTGACCTCACTTTGTGTCATGACGCCACCTAGAGGTGCTCGTGGCACATAAATTACAAACACCAAATATGGTTTTAAGAGTCCATTGTGTCATCATCCTGTCTTTACATCCAAAAAACATTTAAGTTAGCTGAATTTTACAAATTGCAGTAAAACTGTTTGAACCATCTTTCCTGCTCTTTTTATTCATTCAATTACATTTTTTTTATTCATGTAAACAGAAGAACATGAGGAGTCGGTGTACAACCATTACATCTCAGAAATACGTAACTTCCGTATGCATCTGGAGGCCCACGAAGAGCACCTGATCAGGCAGATACGTACACCTCTGGATAGAGATGACATGGAGCAGAGTCTGCAGCGCATCGCTGAGCACGAGGTACACATACCGAGTTTGTTTTACTTAGTTCACGTCAATGTGTTACTGTTTTGATGAACATTTCCCACGCTCCACTTTGCAGAGAAGGACAGCTGAGCTGGAGAGGTTGAAGGAGGATCTGGATGTGATGAAGGAGAAGTGTGAGCTGTTCCTCAGGCAGGCTGCAGGCTCTCCGTCCATGCCAACGCTCTCCTCTGAGCTCTCTGTCCTCATTCAGAGCATGAGCCAAGTGTGCTCCATGTCATCCATTTATATGGACAAGTAAGAATATTCCCTCGCTGCCTTTAAGAAATTCAAGGCTTTATTTTCAACATGGAAAGTACTGAAATCAGAGAGGTGTTTTCTGTTTTCTGCAGACTAAAAACAGTGAGTTTAGTGGTGAAGCACAGCCAAAGCGCAGAGGCTCTTGTCAAGGCCTACGAGTCCAAACTCTACGAAGAAGATACTGTGAACTCTGATGTCAAATCCATTGAAAGTGTTATTTTCACACTTAAGGTAATACGCTGTTTCAGTGATTAACAGTGTCATTGTTTCACGTCAGTGAGTTATCATCCCTCCGTCTGTTAACAGCAATGGAGGAATGAGATTGATGAAAGGCAGGAGGTGTTTCATGACATGGAGGATGAGCTGCAGAAAGCACGAGTCATCAGCGATCGCATGTTTAAGGCCCACAATGAGCGTGACTTTGATCTTGACTGGCACAAGGAGAAGGCAGATCAGCTGAGTGAACGATGGCAGAACATTCACTCACAGATTGACAGCAGGTTTGTGTGATTTTACACTTTTCACTTCAATTTGTTGCAGCAGTGTCGAAAAAAAAAAAATCCAATAGTAAGTTTATATGTTGCTCATGGAGCTGTCTTTAACAATTTCAGGCTTCGGGACCTGGATGGCATCAGCAAATCACTGAAACACTACAGAGACTCGTACAGCAGTCTTGACGAATGGGTTCGAGAACTGGAAACAGCACAGCTAAAGGCCCAAGAAAATAAACCTGATGACAGCAAAGCACTTGCTGAGCTGTTAAACAAACAGAAGGTGTGACAAGACTGAGCTTCTGCACACTAAAGCAAACACTTAAATATGTGCTGAAAAACAACAACAACAACAACAACTGTGTTTTTCAGGTTCTCGTTGCTGAAATTGAGCAGAAACAGTGCAGGATTGACGAGTGTCAGAAGTACTCAGAGCAGTATTCAGCTGCCATCAAGGTAAATCATTTGAACCCAATATTCAAAGCTCATTTAAGGTTTTTCTTAGACTATACTTAACAGTTCAAGTATTATTATTAATTTAAGGCCTGTTATCTGAAGAAATTTACAGGACATCTTTGTTGATATTACAACTACCTTTTAAATGTTCTGTTTTTACTGTGCGATACCCTGAATGTTTGAAAACATTTGGGCAGTAATCTGCTCTATGGTTACAAAAAAGGGGGAAAAAATGGATCAGTTTTTGTTTAAAACTAAACTCGAAACAGGCTCCATAAAATAATTGTTATTTTTCTTTCAGGATTATGAGCTTCAGCTGATGACATTCAGAGCGATGGTCGACTCCCAACACAAATCTCCTCTGAAGAAACGGAAGATGCAGAGTTCTTCTGATGCCATTCAGCAGGAGGTAATATTTGAACTTCGCTGACAGAAGGTGTTGGGCTTTTTAAACTGCCTCTGCTCAGTTATATTTAATTATCTTGGGTTATTTCCCTACAGTTTATGGACCTCCGAACCCGCTACACTGCCCTTGTCACTCTTATGACACAGTACGTGAAGTTTGCCAGTGAAACACTCAGGAGGACTGAAGAAGAAGAGGTTAGAACTCTTTTTACTATCAGGATATAAATGTTTTTATATCCTCATGACTTTCTACATTTAAAGTCTCTTTTTGCAGCTTTTGGGGCTTTTTAGTCACCTAAAGTTATGGTGAAAACCCTTCAAAGCATGATTTTTCATGCTTTATTGTTATTTGCTGCTATTTAACTCTTTATTCACCTTGACTTCTTGACTCATCGACTCATCTTGAAGAGGATTTGCATCATTTTGCAAAACAAGCAAGGGAATAGCGGAAAAGTGGTGCATGTTTGCATGACAGGATGACGGGGATGTGCTGGGTGCAGAAAACTCATTCAGCCTTCTGGTTTTCTCTGCAAAGAAAAAAAAAGGAAAAACCTTTCCCAGAGTTTATTTAGCTTTAATTTGTTTAAAAATCCATCCATCCATTATCTATACCCGCTTTTATCCGTTTCCGGGTCACGGGGGTCTGTCGGAGCCTATCCCGACGCATATCAGGCGAAAGGCAGGGGTCCACCCTGGACAGGTCGCCAGTCTATCCACGTTTGTTTAAAAATTTTAAGTTCAAAATAATAGGCGTGGTGTTATATAATTTATTTAAAATAAGTAGAACATACATTGTGGACAAATTTGTTAGTTACCTTCCATTAAAAAAAGAAAAACCCACAGTGGTCACTGAAATAACATTTAACTGACAAATGTAATTATGATTGATAATTTATTGAAAACTGAATAATGAAAAGCAGAGATTGCTTTTGAATTGTGGCTCTCTGGTCCGTCTTCAGTAGGGTGCACACTGTCGCACCAAACACCGCAATGATTTTCATGACATTATTTTACATTTAGCAGACACTTTTGTCCAAAGCCACTTACAGCAGAGGAGTACAATTACTTTTCACCCTTTAAATAGTCAGACAAGATAAAAGATCACTGTGTTGCTAGTAAAAGGAAAGACTTTAACAGTTTAATAGTGCCAAATTATTTTCAATCATGTCTAGAGGGACCAACAAATTTGTCCAGTTTCATGCGTTTTAATTTTTAAATCATTCTTTTTAGCCACAATTCAAAAGCAGTGTCTGATCTTCATCAGCCAATGTTCAGTATCATTATTTATTATTATTTTTTTCAGTTTGACTTTATTTCACTTGTTGGGTTGTTGGGTTTTTCTTGCGTGAAATTACAAACTCTTGGAAAGATTTTTTTTTTTTGTTTAGCTAACTGCAATTGAGTTTACCATCCTAAATTAAATGGATGACAAATTTTTTTTGCTTTATAGAACAGAAGGGCTTTTGAAAGAGCAGAGAATGCAAAAAGGACAGAGAGCATGGAGCTGCAAAAAGCCACAGGAGAAGTAGAGATTAGACAACTTAAGGAGCAGATCCAGGAGCAGGAAGCTTTGCTCTCTGAAAGGCAAGCACAGGTGGAAAAGCTAGAAGGACAAGTAGAAACGCAAAACAAGACTATTGAAGATCTAAACTTTCAAAAGTCACAACTTGAGCATGATGTTAATCAGTATTGCACAAAATTAGAAATAGTGATCAAAGACAAGGCTGCCACAGAGCAGGAATTGAAGCGCACAAAGGTTATGATTGAGCAGTCGGAGGCAACATGGTCACGGACTCAGAAGAAGCTGGAAGATCTTCTAAAGAAAGAAAATGATGGCCAGGATCTGAACTTGCACAGGCCTAAACTCCAGAGGAAAACTGATGTGGAGGAAGTTGAATTAGCAGCTGAGGAGGAGTTGCATGCTCCAGTCCAGGCTAAAAGAGGTCATCTGGCTCAGCAGCCTGTGGGATCTGACAGCCTGTCGACTGTGGATTCCCAACTTGATCCATCTGTAATTAGAATGCAGGAAGTCCTGCAGCAGAAAATGGAGGAGCTGGTGGTGGTCCAGAATAAAGCAGAAATGGCAGAGGAGAAGGCTCTGAGTTACAAAAAGCTTTTGGATGACAGCAATAACAGGTTGAAGAAACTCCAAATGGACATGGAGACCGAACGGATCCACGTGAGACAGAAATCTGATGAGCTCCAGCAGGAGATACTAAACATGAAAAAATCCATTAGTGACCTCCAAGAAGAAATCAGATCTCTCCAAAGAGCAAAGTCCTCACTGGAGCAAAGTGCTTTTTTCCAGAGCACTGAAGTTGAAGGCCTCAAGGAGCAGCTGAAGATCAACCAAGGGGAGCTGCAGAAGAAAAGTTCCATCGAGCAGGAAAACAGCTACAAAATTAACAACTTAGAAGAAGAGGTGGCTTCCAAGCAGGCAGTAATAGATCAGCTTAAGTTTAAATGCAGTGAGCTGACAAGGATAAATGTCTCATCTGACAATGGTATCAGAGGTCTTCAGATACAAATTGAGTCCCTGGAAAAAGAGAAATCGCTTTCTGAGCAGAAGATCAGGTCTTTAAAGAAAGAGATAGAGAGTTGGAGACAACAGCTTCAAACATCTAATGAAGAAAACATTGCAATGAAAAGATCTGAGCAGGTGCTGAGGCTAAAAGCGCAAACTTTTGAGGCAGATCTTCGAAAAAGTGAAGCAGATGTTTCCCAACTGGAGAGAAAAATAGATGAACTGAGACAGATCAATTTAGAGGTGGAACAGAATGTGAAGAATGCGAGAGCTAAACTCGATCAGGTGACGATGGAAATTGAGAGTAAGGACCAGCAAATCAAAATTTTCAAGTCTCAGGTTGAGGGCACCAAATCACAGGTCAGAATTATAGAGGAGGAGTTAAACAAGAAATCCCAGGCGGCCCATGAACTTCAGATGAAACTGCAAGATTACAGTGAAGATGCAAAGAAAATGACTGACCTGCAGCAGAAAATTAAAACCCTCACTTCCAATATTTTGAATTGTGAGGATGAAATAAAATCTCTCAAATCAGAACAGAAGTCACTGTTCACTGAGAAGAATTTATCAAATCAAAAGATCCACATGCAAAAAGCAGAAATTGATGATTTGAATTTGATGCTAAAGAAAAAAAATGCAGAACTACAAAAAGAATCTGATGAGAGTCAGAAACTTCGGAGTAAGGTCAAAGTGTTAGAAGACGACCTTTTTAAACATCAGCACAGTTTTAAAGGTTTAACTGTCAACTCAGAGAAAATTACGGAAAACTTAAAGAAAGAAATATACACCCTTCAGAATGACAAGACAGCAGCAGAAAGGAAAGTTGAGTGCTTGAATGTTAAACTTTCAGAGCTAAGCTCTTCTCTCCAAAGATTAAAAGATGAACTGGCTCAAGAGACCAAAGAAAGAAAATCCAAAGAATGCAAAATCATGCAGCTGGAGAACGAGCTTCAGAAAACAAATCTAACCATCAAAGAAATGACGTCCAGTTCTGACAAATCTCGATCAAATCTACAATATGAGAACACAATCCTGAAGAGGGAGAAGTCTGAGGCACTGGAGAAGAACATCTCGCTGGGATCTGAGGTCCGACTGCTGAAAGATAAGCTGCAGCGTGCCCAAACGGATGCTGAGCAAAAGCAAAAAGAAAACTCTGCTCTTCAGATGAAGTCCCAGGAGATGGAAGGACAACTGGAGAAGTGCAAGACGATGTTGGAGGAATTAAAGAGTAAATTTGAACTTCAGAAAGAGGGCTATGAAAGGCAGATGTTGCTTGTTCAGTCTGAAATAGAGAGAAAACTTGTTTTACTCCAGTCTGAGATCACAAAGGAAGGCGAGCAGACCCATAGCACAGAGTTAGCTGAGATGCTCAACAAGTATTTTAAACAAGATGTGAAACTGACAAAAACAGTGCAGCACACCGCAGTGGAATCAAAGCATCAAACGGACAGAGAGCTGCAAATCAAAATAGAGAAGCTGCAGCAAGAGCGAACCAAACTCGGTCAGGAGTTGTCGAACGCAAAGTCAGAAATTGCCCAACTTGAGGAGGATAAATTCAAACTCACTTCAAAAGTCAGTGCTCTGCAAAACATCTGCAATGAACAAACAATCGCAATAACAAAGTTTGAAAAGCTGCTGGCAGACAGCGAGCGCAAGCTGATACTGAAAGAAAATGAGGCGAGAGCCCATCGGGAGCAAATAGAGATGTATGTCAAAGAGGTGAGAAGTCTTCAGGAAACCCTTTCCACACTCAAAGTGGAGGTGACGGACACCAATCATCAGACGGCTGACTTGTTGAAGGCAGGCGTTCCCATGGTGAAGAAAGTGGGATTCAGCAATAAAGCTGCAAAGGACATCATTGAAGATGAAAGTCTCAGAATGAAAGAGGTATGGAGGAAATTATATTTAGCAGTACTGCCAAATATACATTTAAACATAGATACAGGATATTTAAATACTACACAGTCCCGTATGAACGTTAATGGGAGCTATTGTAGCTCAACAGTGCATTGAAGTCTTCAATAATTTAAACGTTCTACCAATGTCACATTCACAGATGACAACCGTGGAAAGAGGAACGATCCTTGAAGAAATTAAAAAAGTCAAAGAAGATGGTTCCACTTATCCAACTCCCACTCTCCAATCCAAAGACGTGCAAAGATCTTATTTGCCCATCTCCGCCACGTCACATGGATACATGGCTCTGTCTGAACTAACAAGCCAGCAGCCAAACAAAAATAACTCGGCTAAGACGAGAACGTATCAAATCAGGCAAATTCATGAAACTGTTAACAAATCGGATAAAAATGCAGCAGACCGTGATGGAAAACTAAGCGGTACTGCTTCCCTAAAACTCCCAGAACATAAAGGGAGTACAAACATCCAGTACCTGATCAAATTTAAGCTTGTCGATGAGGAGGTTCTGCGAAAGTTGGAGATGGGCCTCATCACGGTGGAGCAGGTGCAAGCGTCACTGGCTCAACGCACTGACAAACCGACTGCGATTGCTGGAATATACGTGGAGTCAAGCAAGAAAAAGATATCTTTCCTAGAGGCTGCTGAGAAGGGTTTCCTCGCAAAGACATACGCGCTTGAATTCCTCGAGGCTCAGGCTGCAACAGGGAGTCTTGCAGATCTGACCACAGGACGAACCCAGCCAGTTGCAGAGGCTCTGCAGAGAGGAATCATAGATGCAAGCCTGAGAGATAAACTGATGGAAGCCGAGAAGGCTGTCAGTGGCTACATCAGTAAGGGGAAGAAGCTGTCTGTGTTTCAGGCAATGGAGGAGAGGATTCTTGACAGGTACAAAGGGAAGAAGATCCTCGAGGTCCAGGTTGCTACTGGAGGTGTAATTAACCCAGAGACTGGTGTCAGAGTGCCGGCTTGTATCGCAGTAGACCAGGGTCTTTTGAACAAAGAAATGCTGCAGAGTCTGACTGATCCTGTGAGCAACCCCAAAGGTTTTCACAACCCCGACACCGGACAGAAAGCATATTACTCGGAAATACTTAAGGCATGCTTGTATGATGTCGACGGTGGCGTGTTTCTCTTCCCATTTGGTGAGAGACACTTGACAAGCACGTCTCCCACGAGTCCTCATAAAGTGTCAGTCATCAACAGCAGTTGTGGGTCTGAAATGTCAACTTACGAAGCCTTTAAGGGAAAACATATCAACAAGAGGTTATATCTGTTTTTATCTAAGCAGGAAAGTGAATGGCAGGAAAAATCCGTAGTTGACAACAATGGAAGTGCACATCACATCATCACGGATGCCAGAAGTGGCCGGCAGCTCTGCCTCGAGTCCGCTCTCAGTCAGAGGTTTCTTGAAGCGTCTGAGCTTGAAAGCTACCGCAGCGGTCTTCTGAGCCTCTATGAGATTGTGGACATCATATTTTCAAGAATGGTTGTTGTGGAAGACACTAACAGCACTGTTGCTGGTCTCTGGGACATGACCCAGAAGAAGAGGCTCTCAGTTCTCCAGGGCTTTCAACAGGGCTTCACGGACAGAGCCACTGCCTTGCGACTGTTAGAGTCCCAGGCCTGCACGGGAGGTATCTGTGACCCCTCGTCTGGGGAGAAAGTTACCCTCTCTGAGGCTCTAAAACGAGGGCTTGTCGATGAGGCGCTGACTCAGCAACTCCAGGTGTTTGAGCAGGCATTCAATGGCATTATTAACCCAAAGACAGGAAAGACTTTGTCACTTTCACAGGCTGCTCAGGAAAATCTCTTCCCAAAGGATGCTGCATTTCGCTGTATTGAATTCCAGGTCCTTACTGGAGGCTTGATCAATCCCTGCACTCATGATAGAGTCTCACTCGAAGAAGCCATTCAGAGCGGCCTTATTGACAAAGCTACTGCTGCTTCGCTCAAAGATGAGAAGCTCCACACCAGAAGCCTCACCTGCCCCAAAACCAAGAGAAGAATCACGTTCAAAGAGGCGCTCGAAAGAAGCGTGTTCGACTGCCACACTGGATTACGGTTACTGGAGGCCACAAAAGTTCATGGCTTTGGAGCCAAAACAACATTTCATTATGTCTGGGCATATAAATAAAAAATATGAATGTTTGTTTCTTGATGTTTTTTTTCATATATTTGCTAGATTTCACTGCTCAGTGTTTTTTTTTTTTGTTTCACTTCCACGTGTTAATGCTGTAGTTGATGTAAACAGGTATTCCTTCTGCTCGTTTTTTTTTTTTTGTCCTGCTTATGAATAGTGAACATTAATAATGTCCCTCCCTTAGTGTTTTTGCAACAAATTTAACAGTTTTGTTGAAATACGTGCCTGTTTTAATTCTAGAGATCTATTGATGAGGAGAAGAGAGAGCATGGTGATAAAGTTAACAAACTATTGCACTGGATGTCCGATGTGAAACGGAGCGCGGGCAATGATGGGAATGATCTGAAAGATAGTAATGCCAACACAGATGCTTCAAATAAGTCCCAGGTAACTAATGTGTGTGTATTTGCTGTGCCCGTTATTTTTAAGATGCTTCAACAGCTTGTTTGTACTCAAAATAATTCTGATACTTCAAGCCCTTTCTGTCTTAGAGTATGATGTATAATAAAAAACACATTCTATGCTTTCTGATTCATTTTATACACATATGTTTTACTCCAGGTAGTGGCTATTATATTTTACGTTATACTTCAATAAAAACAAGTCTTTAAGTTGCACAAGCACTCAACTGTATCAGTCCCACAACTTGTTGAAACATTAAAACGTGTTTCAGATTTTTCAGTATCTAAGGAAATGTGATGATAAAAAAAAACCCAATAAATAACGTAATTCGGATATCTTAAAAGTTTTGACTATTTCACAACAAGTAACTATAGTTTAATGAAGCTTAGAAGTATTTTGGTGATCACAGAGACTCAGTTCAATGTAACCAACTTTTGAAAATTATAAATGTCATAAATGTTTCAAAGCACTGAAAAAAAAACTTGAATGGTGCTGCTTATGTGGAGATGTGTGTAAAAGTCTGAGTATGTAATCATCCAAGAGAGTATTCAGGAAATGTCACACTTAAACCTTTGTACGAAAGATTTTGTTATAAAGTGTGCCTGTGTACACAGTAAGATTATTATTCAGTATTTACACTGTAATAATAGCAGCTTTCTAGTGCTAGTTCTAGTTCTCTTTTGTAAAATTATAACATTAACTCTGTCTTTCTGACCATATGGACGGTGACTCTGATAAACTGTCCATCCATGGAAAGAGAACGTCAGAGTTATGCTCTCAAATATAACAGTAGCCAAAGTAAAAAGGCTCACCAGAGACCCAAATAATGAATCTAATCATCTTTGACAGTTTATAAGTTTTTATGTGTTGCACAGGATTTTTAATAAATTGTATTGCATTAGTTTGTGCAAAGTTACACATTTGATCACATCCTTGATGTTTGCTGTGTATTTTTATGCATCAACTGACACATTTCATTTTAAAAAGTAAATTTTATTAAAAGGAGAATATTGATAATTCTTCTGTGAGCATAAGCATTTGTGAGGTTCATGTCCCTTTTAACTATATTTGAATGCAAAAGCAGAGACATTTCACCTAACACAAAATATTAAGATGTTTTTATCTCCTGTTGTAGATGTCTGTTGAGGAGCTGGTCACTAAAAAGGAGCAAATTGCAGAAGCACTCAAGGGCACACAAATGATCCTCAATAAACACAGCGACAAGTAGGTTTCTTTACTTCGACTAACGTCCAAAACATTCTGTTGGCTGTTCATATTCAGAGATGCATTGTTTGTTTTTATGTATCCCAGGATGACAGAAGAGGAAAAAGAGGAGATCCAGGAGCAGCTGAAGGCTCTAAATCAGGCTTACAATGAAGTGTCCCAGCTGTGCTCAGAACAGACAACCTCTGCAGACGAGGTTGGACTCCAGGCTCTTTGTTTGACTCAGTGTATTGCATTTGTGTCTTTTTCTGCAGGGTTAGAAAGTGTAACCTGATGTTCAATTGCATGACTAACCATTGTCCTCTTTTCCCAAGTACAATGTGAGCAGTTTTTTCTTCACTCTCTTTGATCAGATCGTTATTGATTTGTTCAGTTGAATGTCAGAGACCATACGTATGCTGTAAACATGCTTAACTGTGCCACTTCACCAGTGTCCATGTGGTTGAGCTCTCACTTAGTTCAGCAAGACAACAGACCTAATGTGCGACTTTACAGTGTGCAGTGTGACTAACTACACTCTTTCTGTAAGACCTTGGACGCTGCATTTCACAGATGCATGATAGCTTTACGTGTGTTGTTTGTCAGTCTCCTGTTGCAACCCTGTTGCAGACTTGCTCTTCAGCACACAATGTTCTAACATGCCCATATTTGTTTGGTGGTGAGTATAGATTTTGTCTTGCATTTGACTTTTTTATTTGCAAATTTAACACATAATATACATTCTTTGAAGCAAACACTGTTTAAGTAACAACGATATGCTTTCATTTTTCTGCAGGGTTTCAAAACCAATGACTGTACTGGAACTGGAACCATGAGCGGCCTAATAGATCATGAGGCTTGGGTCACTCTCCCAGACTCCCTCGTAACCTCTGACTTCTCTCAGTCTGAGCCCCAGATCCAGCTCAATTGGACTGATGATGCTGAAAGTCACAAGCAAAGTCTGATGTACAAATCCACACTGAAGCACAAGTTCATACACAACTCCCATGTCTCCTCTGTGTCCCTGTCCGACTTAGCAGCAGCTAGAGAAGGGTCCAAGTGTGATGATCTGGTCATCAAGATGATAGACATCGATCAAGTCAGTGATGGGATGAATGTGTGCTACACAGGGGATGTTCTGACCCTGGAGAATGCATTTGAAACTGGGTTAATTCCTGCTTCTGTCTATGTAAAGATTCTTTGGGGGCAAAAGTCCTGCCAGGATGTAACAAAACAGAGCGCTGTGGAAAATGTGTTCCTCTTAGAGCATAAGGAGAAGGTTGAACCTTGTGAGGTTCGCAGACTGATATTAAAGGGCCTGAGTAGAAATATTTCACAGACATCAGGGAGGAATACAAACACCTTGAAGACTGTGTGTGGCGGTTTAAGTGAGCAGGGAACCACGTCAGGGTTTTTAGATGGTCAAATGAGTGTAGGTGATACCAAAGATCAAAATGTAGCTGTGGTATCAGAAGGTGGCGGAGATGCTGATGGGGTGAGGGTGGATGCAGCCGTTCAGTGTGACTTGATGAGATCCAGCAGCACTCTCGTTGTGCTTGGACATCAGAAGCAGCTTATAGGCGTTGTGCTGCCTCAGACTGGGGAAACCGTGTCTACCTCACTCCTGTATCATGAAGAAATCACCACAAATGAGTTTACCAGCAGATTGTTGTGCAATCGGGCAAAAATAGCAGCTTTTTATGTTCCAGAAAACTCAGAGGTAATAGATGTCAATTCTGCTGTTCAAAATGGTTTAATTGAGACTTACACAGCAGAGATTCTGAAATCTGTAGAGATACCAGATGTGTTTCCTGACGTTGACCACCTCAGTCAAAAGTTTTCATGTTGGCTTATACATAAAAAACTAGAAATTGATGGATGGCACAGTGCAGGTGGTTCAGAAATGAATGTCCCCACACCCACAGAGGCAGAGCAGTTATTCATGTCTTACTTAATGATTAACAGTTACATTGACCCAGAATCAGCTCAGAGGGTTTTAATACTTGACAGTCAGTTGGCCAAAATTACAAATGTTTTTCTTCAACACCCAATGTTTGCTCAAAATTTCCATAACTTCACTTTCAATGTCAATAATCCTCCAGAACAGGCAGATGTTGAGCCATCGTTGCATATCAATGAAGAAACAGAGGAGTCAGTGGTTTACTCACAGAACTCTTTTGATCCTCATAATTATGTTTCCAAAATAAATGGGAGAATTAGCTTCGTAGTAAACAGTCAACATTCATTTGAGCCTTGTGATTTTACCTCCACAGATGATCTAATAGAGACATTTGCTGAAAGGCCTGTCCTGAAGGACGAGGCTTTAATACAAAACTGGGAGGTCGGGGAGTGTTTAGTTAATAAAGGTGCTGATCTGGGTACAGCAGACCCTGTTTTAAAAGATGAAACCATATTTGAAAGCAGAGCAAACTGGACAAAGTCAGGGGATCCTGAAGAGAGAACATATAGATGTACTTTACAACTCAAGGGTGGAGATGCTGTAAATGAAGGCCTTGATATTCCATCTTCTCTGGAAATATTAGCTCGTCCTACATTGGACTCTGTTAAAAGCAGAAACATTGACTCACCATCCAAAATGATTGATTCTGAATCCTCAGTGAATCCTTGCCATCAGATAATACAGCACATCTCAGAGTCGCAGTACAGGGAATCAGAACGCCTTGATATGAACCAAGTTGAGTTCTTGAGCGGTATTGACATGAAGGAGCAGGACAGTGAGTCTGAGCAACCTTCTCAAGTTCTTGACACCCAAATGGAGGAGGGGAACATCTTAGATGTTGCCTCTGGGAGACTTTACGACCTGAAGGGAGCTCTTAATGAGGGAGAATTTGATAAGCAGACAGCACTGAAGCTGCTCTACCCACATTCAGATGAGAAAACAGGCGCTTTGGAGGACGATGAAGGTACATTGTGGGGTTTAAAACAGACCAACAGATGCCAAACCGAACCGCAGATCTTACTGACATCTGACTGGAGTGTCAGTGTTAATGAGCCATTGCAATTTCAACTAGTTCAACTTGATGACTTAGATCCCAAAACCCCTCCCTGTTCAGAAGAAAACAGCATTTACCACTCTTCCAGAGATCACAGTGTGACCTTAAACAATAAGTATGGAGATAACAACACAATGCAGCCGACTGAAAGGAGGGTCGCTGTCATGCTGCTTGATTTAGCCAATGAGAAGGCTAATAACAAAGAGGAAGAACGTGCAGAAAAACAAGATGGTACTGAAATGATGAGTAACTGTGAACACAACTCAGATTGTGGTGTGGATTGCGTGATGACCTCACCCTCCGCAGGAACTCATGTTAGAGCAGAGTGTGTTTCTCACTCTGGAAAATTGCTTTTATCTTCTAAAGACAGTGACTCACATGTCTTTGGTAATGCACAGCTGGCCGGTGGCGCTGATGTAAACAGTACTGTGACAGAAAACAGTACTCCAACAACACAGTCAGGTTCATCTGATCTAAGTGACAGAAGCTCCAACATTATCAAAAACTCAGAAAACCAGGGTCAATGGGCCACTACTACTTTTCAGTCATATGAATCAAACAGCCATCCTGCTGATGTTATTTTCAGCTCTGGATGTGAAATCCAAGAGGGAGCTGATGCAGTTAATAAGAGTGAACTAAGTGCATCCTTATCCGTGCACAGCGACTTATGTGTGGAGGCTAAAACGGAAAGTGACACAATTGCTGCTCCCTCACCTTTGGACAGTGAGCCAGCACAGAGTGGACATTACTCATCACCCAGGGACTTGGCTGAAAGTGCAGTCATCTCTGTTTTCAGGGGAAATGGCAACTATGACACAAATTGTGTGGAGGAAGGCAGCAAAAATGCATCATCCCAACAAGCAGTGCTTTTTTTAGCAGGTGATATCAGCGCTGAGTCTGAACCTGACTGCTCCCAAAATGCTCAAATCGCGAGCACGGCTGTTTGTGAAAGACCTCCACAACAGCTGGACTCCTCCTCTCAGGTACCTGCTATTTCCAGTGAAATGGATACAACAAATGCTGTCAATCACAGGAGCTGTGATGATGAAGATCGGCCTGCAAGAAATGACTTTGTGCTGTCGAACACGAGTGATACAGGTGATGCGGAGTTGTATGAAGTTTCCCCAGAGAGGCAACACAATGATACTTTCCAAATGATGAATGGTGCTGAGCAGATTTGTGCATCATGCCAGAAGAAAGACAGCATTAATGACATTGTGTCCTGCTCAAATATACCCTTGGTATCATCTGACAATAACTTGGAAGAACCTAAATCTAAAGTGAGAGAAAAACTGGGATTGTACAGTCAGTCAGAGGAAAAGGCATTAGATCAATGTGTTTGTGAGGATCCCCATGTGGTTACCGATTTCCTGTCAGGCATCTGCAGCACATCTGCTGTTTGCTCTTCAACACCATCTGTGTCCTCAGATGTGGTGGAAACTGTTGTAGATGATCCAGAGGAAACAATCGTAATGAATGTTAATGGCAGTGATTTGTCACAGGCAAAAACTTTAGGCAAAGACAGCAATAATTTAGGGCCTCAAGATGAAGGCGGTGTTCGTGAAAGTAACACAACTCAAGAAACTGGGGAGAGCGGTCTCTCAGGTCCCCTCACAGATACGCTCAATCAAAACACTGTCACTTCAAACACCCAACACACAGTATGTGCTCAACTGATACACCAGGAGGAAAAAGATCATGAAAACACAGAACAGTCCGAGACTCCAAATATCCAGCTGCAGCTCCTGCAGCTTTTTAGGACCGTTTCCTCAGGCCAAGACTTTTCAGTGCTTCAGGAAATTGTGGACACTCTGAGCGGTGCTCTGGGTGGTGACACCCATGAGGACCGGCGGCACACGCTGGAGAGCATCCAGGAGGAGAGCTCAGAGGGAGAGGATGAGGAGTTGGCAAAAGATGACCTGGTTCTCCGTCACACCTCTGCAGCAGCTCGCCAGCCGTCTGCTCGGGTGTCTGACAGCTTGGACACCTGTCACAAATCTGACAAGGTCAAAATTGATTTTATTTTAGTTTATTTTGTACTGGTTTTGTACTAGTTTTGAGCCATTCCCTTTAAAAATGAAACATATGTTCCTTATTTGGCTTGCGTTTTCTTTTCCTGCAGTCATTTTCCATCCAGGATTACTTGGAGTGTGTTGGGAGGCTGCAGGATCATGCCGATGCTTTGGAAGATGTAAGAAAAGACGTTTCAGTGCATGTAACCACGAGCAACAACATGGAAGAACTGCAGATCCAAATAGAGGAATGTCAGGTTGGACACCACAAACTGAAGTCTGTTTGAAATTTATGGCTGAATCAAATTTTGATTTATGCTGTCCCTTTTCATCGTACTTCACATTTTCTTTAATTATGTATTCACACATCCATTTGTTTTTAACAAACGTCTCTTTTATACAGTCTTTAGAGTCTGAACTTTCCAGATTGGGTGGTGTTCTGACAGCAGATACTGAGAAAGCCAAACAGCTCTTAAACTCTGTCGATGAGAACATTCCTGTACAAATCCACCAAGATCTGGCCTCAACATATCTGCAGTTGCAGCCAAATTTTACTGCTGTTTCCCAGATGTGTGAGGAAAAGAGAAACTCTCTGATTGAAGCCATGGAAGCAGGAAAGGTCTGTGTTCAGATAGTGGACAGCATGCTAAAATACAGTGATGTTGCAGCTCCATCGAGCTTTAACTACGACCGATGTGATTTCAGGCACACTTGGAAATGACATACCAGAAACATCTCAATGATCTTGATGAACTAGCAGGCCTCGTTCAACTTACCTCTGAGGCGTGGGATGTGGATTTGAACACGTGTGATGCGGACACATTGAAACATTTGAGTCAGCAGAACAAGGTACCTAAAAAAAAGTCACACAGATGCAGCAACTACTGTAAGTAGAGAAACTTACAACAAACAGCATATTTATATATTTTCTCCCTTATCCCAGGATACCGAGGGCAATCTGGTAAAGGAAGCCAGGCTCAAGTTAGAGGACGTCACCTTTGAAATCCAGTGCTTCATTTCTGAGCACGCTCAGTTCCTGAGTCCAGCTCAGAGTAGCTACCTCCTCAAGTTCCTCACCACCACACAGCGAGCATTCAGGGACCAGACAGACAAGCTTATCACACAGAGGAGCACCTTAGACGTCCTGCTGGACACCAGAGAGCGAGAAGACCAGGAGAAGGTCTGCCCTGTGGATATGCAACAAATACAAACTCGTTTACAAAACCGAGAAAAAAAAGTCAACAGAAACAGAATGCAGTGATTAGCAGTCGACAGTGCAGACAACAGAACAAACTCGACATCTTTTGTGTTTGTGAGGCTTTGACTCTGACAAGGAAATGTGGGAATGAGAATTTCATTAAAAGAACTCAATAAAAGTACAGAAAACTATGCAGGGAATGTAGTGGGAAACCAGTAAAATATGGTGGGATCAAAACATCTAATATGTCGTGTTTGTAGTATTTTTACTTCAATATATCTTTTAAATGACACACAAATCATTATGCTCTGTTTTATTCCATTTTTTTATGTATTCCCTCCACAGAGGAATAAATTCATTTTGTTTAAAATGTAAAATTAGATGGTCCATAACCTTAATATTTATATATAACTGCTAAATTACAGTGAACTGTTATGGATATAAAGGTAATGTTTAGTTTACCCCAGTTGTTGTTCTCTGCATTGATAGCTGCTTCTCTGTACAAACCTAATTGTTTGTAGTAATAACATCGCTGCATGTTGGAGTGCTTGATCACTGCTTCAAACTAACCTCTGTGCTGGTTGTATTCTGCAGGCCTCAAGACTCCGGTGAACTCTTACTAGCGGACAAAATGCACCTTTTCACACTCGACAAACCCATTAACACACTCGATACAATGACACCATGTGCTAATTACCATCGTGAGAGCAAAGTGGTGAATGCAGAACAGCATGTTTACAGCATACGGGACTTTTAAATGAAGGAAAATGTAACTGCATCAGATTTTGCATGTTAACTTGAAGTACTTGAAGTTTTCCTTCCCTTGCTTTGATAGAACTTTAGTGTTATAGAGTTATCAGTTTCATTTTGATATTAACTTTAATACGTGTATTTTTCCCTTGGCCAGTCTTTATTAGCAAAACACAAGGAGTTTACAGAGAAGCTGGAGGAAGTGTGTGACAATCTCACCCTGACAGAAAACAGACTGATTGGTCATCAGCAGCAGGCTGGAAGTACTCAGAGTGTCACAGACCTGCAACAGTACCAGAAGGAGCATCAGGTTTGACACTGTTTCATTTTGCTTTTTGCCTCACACTTGCTCATGAGATGTAAATATTTATTCAGCTATTAAAAGCCTTTTTTTTTCCTGTGTCAAGGCACTTCAGAAAGATGTACTGACAAACGCCAGCGCCTTGAATGAGGTGATTACCAGCACGAAAAAGTTTCTGGAGGAGAACCGCGGCAAGCTGACACCAGATCAGATCGCCATGATTGAGGGCAAGTTGGAAGAGGCCAAAAGTAAGGCCAACCTCATCGACCAGCGGGCAGAGGAGTCCAAAAAAGATCTGGAGAAAGTTGTTACGACGGCCATAAAACAGGAGAGTGAAAAGGTTTGTATTACTTCCATGTGTGCTGTCTGTCAAAATATGTAACACATGAGGGTTGAAATGATGTGACGCAGGTAATCAGCATTTCTAATGTGTGGTCTGCCTGCACAGGCAGCAGCTGTGGAACGACTTGAGGAGAGTAAGAACAAAATTGAAGGTCTTCTGGAGTGGATATCCAACATGGAGAATAAAAACAAAACCAATTTGAGTGAGTCTGTTCATAAAAGCAAAGAGAATGGAAACTTGCCAAAGGAAACCTCAGCTACGGGACTGATGGAAGAGATCGACAATGCCAACGGAAATGCCTTACAGACCACTGAAAGCGACTTTGGAAGAGAGACCTGTAGTGAAAATGTCCCATCCTTAGACCTTGATAAGCAGTACGACAGAATCAAGGTATAATTGCTTTCCCACTGAAAGTATTGCCCTTTTTCCACGCCTTTTTATTCTAGTTAACGCTCTAGATTAGGGTGGGCAATCCTGGTCCTCGCGGGCTGGTGTCCTGAATGTTTTAGATGTTTCCCTGCTTCACCAAACCTGATTCAAATAAATGGTCGTCATCAGCTTGTCATCAAGTTCTGCACATGTCTGTTTATGACACTTTCATTTGTATCAGGGTGTGTTGAAGCAGGGAAACATCTAAAACATGCAGGACACTGGCCCTCGAGGACCAGGATTGCTCACCCCTGCTCTAGATGGTATTGATCTTTTTACACTTTGATAATCCTAAAGGTGTACCTCATTGTGAGGAACATGTGGCAACAAATAGAGTGTTGGAGGTTTGAATAAATGCAATGAGAGTGAATACTTCTACTACTACTGTTTTCCACAGACACGTCATCAGGAAATTTTGTCCCAGCAGCAGGATCTCATCGTGGCAACTCGTTCAGCTCAGGCTTTGCTTGAAAAACAAGCGAATGTGCTGTCTCCAGAGGAGAAGGAGACACTTCAGAAGAACATCCAAAACCTAAAGGAGCGCTATGAGGCCTCGCTGACTCAAGCTGAGCAGCAGATGAAGCAGGTGCAGGTTGTCCAGGAGGAGCTGAAGAAGTTCAAAGGTGACTGTGAGGAGTTTGAGGGCTGGCTGACACAGGTCGAAGGAGACATCGAGGGATTGAGCGCTCCAGCCGGCTCTCTCAATATCCTGAGTGATAACCTTCAGCGGCAGAAAAGTTTCTCAGAGGATGTCATTTCCCACAAAGGGGATCTGCGCTTTATCACGATTTCAGGGCAAAAAGTGCTAGATGTGGCTAAAGCCTGCGGACTGGCTGACCCCACGGCTCAGAGTGCTCTGCTACATGTGGATACTTCAGGGACCTGTCTTGCTGTCAAGGACAAACTGGATTCAGCAGCCAGCCGATACAAAGCACTTCATACCCAGGTAACTAGACTGTAGTTGATCAGGCTAATGTTGGATGCAGTTGCTTGATTTGGCCACTGGGTGGCAGCATTTGTCTATGTAATCCCTCAGTTTTTAGATTTGAAAGTATTTGTTCATTTCATGCTTTGAGCTTCCATGTAGAGATTTCTGCTTGTCTGAACCAATTGTGTTTCCTTTGTTTTAGTGCAATTTGCTTGGCAAAAACCTCAGAGATGTGGTTGACAAATATAAAAAGTATGACGACGCCAGCAGTGGTCTATTGAAGTGGCTAAACAACTCAGAGGAAGAAGCAAGAAAGCACCAATCAGAGGCCATCGCAGCTGATCCACAAGCCCTCCAAAAGCAGCTGGAGGAAACTAAGGCAAGAAATATAATTGGGCCCAGTTTTTAGGATCAAGTCTCAGAAAATGAAAAGCTCAGGTCTCAGATGTAGGTGTAGATGCAGTTGACCTTAATTTGCATAACCATAACCTGGATTGTGAGCTCATGGTACAGCTCTTCTGCTAAATGAAGTATGGTAAAGTTTGCTTTCGCTCAGCTTTCACATTTGTGGCTCTATTTAAAAAGTTTGCATGAGGTATAATTGTAGCTTTCGTGCTCCTACAAAGGCATCCAAATCAAGCCTTGAAGTCTTTAGTCTTCCTTTTCCAGGTGTTTCACCTTCCATCCAGAGGGCATCATTAGTTTGAATTGACTGTTGCAGAGTTTTGCGCTTAAGTTCTTTTGAATTTGCATGTAAATCACTGTCCTTCCCATAAATGGTTACATTAATACTCTCCAAAGAGTGTCTCTTATCTTTGAGCTTCAAGTGGATCATTGAAACTTGACCTGATGAGCTGGTTCTCCTGTGTTGAGCCACATGTTTGTGGAGTTTTTTGTTTTTTTTTTTTACTTTGCAAGGTGAAGGATCTTTAAGAACCAAGAAAAGGACGTCCAGTTGCCTTGTTTCAAGCTTTTTAGGATTACCATGACCTGGATAAATGAGTCTACACCAGAGCATCCAAAACAAGCCTGACAGAGTCATCTATTTGAAAGTTTTTGGCTGCAGTTTGCTCAAACATTTCTCCGTATGGAGGTAGTGACTAACAGCGCAGATATGCCCAGATAAGTGGTGCCTGTGAACCAGCAGAGACCACACAGATCAGTGCAGTAGTGCTAAAACATTTCATAAATGTAGCAAACAGTGCATAAGTTAATCAATCAAATGGCCTCATGTTAGGTCAAGACATTTTATTTGTTTTACAAGTGTGTGTGTGTGTATATATATATATATATATATATATATATATATATATATATATATATATATGTGTGTGTGTGTGTGTGTGTGTATGTGTGTGTACTTTTCTGACTCCTTTTTACTGTTTTTCAGGCTTTGCAAGGTCAAATGATGGGACATCAAACTTCTATTGACACATTACGTAAAACAGCTGAATCGCTTGTGACATCTGAAGGAAACCTGCTGAGCAACCAAGATGAGATCCAGGAGACAGTAGGTGAGGAAAGATCAAGGTTGGATGCTCAACATGCTTTGTATGCATATCATCTCAGTCCTCGTGACACTCAAAAACTGGTCTTAGGATGCTGACTGAGTGGTGGATATGTCTGAAATAGTTTCAAGTGTTTTAAAGTGCAACGTTATATCAAGAAACTTCATGCTGGTAGCTCATCGATCATCCCTCTCTAAACTTTTGAGTTACAGTGTAAAATGATCATGATCACGATCAATCGTTGATTTAAAGTTAATTTCATCTCTATAAACTCATAAATAGCACATCAGTTTTGGCTGTCGTTTGAAAAGTTCTCCTGCTTCGTCTCTGTCCGCTGCAGATGACATTGTGGAGCGCTATGATAACCTTTCCAAATCTGTGAGCGATCGAAATGAGAAACTGCAGATCACTCTGACTCGCTCCATGAGTGTCCAGGATGGCTTGGATGAGATGATGGGATGGATGGAGGGAGTGGAGGGCAGCGTGGAGGAGAAGGAGCCGATACTCTTGGACTCCGCATCCCTTGGAGACATCCTCAGCAGAGAAGCAGTACGTTTTATTGTCGCTTCAGCATTAATTGCACTGTGATCACGCTTAACTCTTTGTGAAAACTTGTTCCAGGCATTAGAGCAGGACATAGCAAGTCGGCAGAGCAGCATCTCAGCCATGAAAGCCAAGGTGGAGAAGTTTGTGGAGACAGCAGATCCCTCCGCCGCTGTGATTCTGCAGTCAAAGATGGACACTCTTTCCCAGCGCTTCTCTGATGCCTGCGAGAAGCATAAACAAAAAGTTTCCCAACTGGAGCAAATAAAAGAGAAGGTTGAACAGTTTGAGGACATTGCAGACAAAGTCCAGCAGTTTGTTGTGAAGCGGTCACAAGATCTGCATGAAACAGATGGACCAGGGAAAACATTCGATGAAATGTCTCAGCTCATGCAGGTGAGTATAATACAAGCACTTTATGTCAAGTGATCGTTCAAGTATTTTTTTTAATCACTATTGCAATGCTTTTTGTTCTATTTTCATTTGTAGAACACTAAAGCAGATATGTCTGAATGTATAAGTGACATAGAGAAGCTGCAGGCTGTCTCCAAGGAGCTGTCTGAATTAAGCCCAGACGGAAACAAAACCCAACTGCAGAGCAAGATGGACAATGTCTCAAATATTTTCAGCACCCTCAAGAACACAGTCAAAGAAAAGTGAGCTTGGGAAAAGAACTTTTTTTTTTTTTTTTTTTTTTTTGCCTAGTCAAAGCTTGCATCGTGTCATTGATGTACAGGTGAATGTATATTCTGGCTGATTTTGTTGTCTGCTGTAGGGAAGAAGAGCTATCGTCCTGTCAGGACCAGCTGGAAGAGTTCAGATGTGCAGCCAGTGTGCTATCCAAGTGGCTGGAGGAGACCAACGACAAAGTACCTGCAGCTCAGCCAAGCAGCAGTGAGAAAAACCTGGAGAAGGACCTGCAGATAGTCACTGTGAGTCACTGGATGAGAACCAGCGTCTTTCCTACATGTGTTATTTATCTGCACTTAAAATGCTGGAACAGAAGCCACAGAACTGATGGTTCTTTACATTTGAAGCAGACAATTGTGTGTGTTGCAATAGATAAAAATAAATGTGTTTAATAGATGGTAGTCCTGTCCTCCCTAGATTCTCCACTATTCCAACCTCCTTTCTCTGCCAAGTAATAACAAATGAATAGCAAGTGTTTATACAGGTCAGATGTAGGAGTGAAAGTGAATGAATATATAATCCTTTTAAAGCAACAATGGAAATCCCCAAGAGCTCCCTTTTTTTTTTTTATTCCATTTGTTATAAATGCCACTTTCCAGAAGCCTCCAACTATGTACAATGTATTTGATTGATAAATCTGTCATCAGGGTTTATTAGATGAATGGACATCCAAAGATCTGGCTGTCCAGGATCTGAACAGTAAAGGATCAGCACTGTGCAGCCTGATCACCTTTCTCACATCCCCTGCAAAGACAAAGATACTTAACAAGTCAGGTAAACGTCATTCTTGTGTGCATTCGAACCATCCAGTGGATTGGGAAGCATGCTGTTTGGGCTCGCTCGTGTTACTAATCATCAGTGATTGTGGAGCAATCTTGTGCCAACAATTCTTGTCAGTGTCCCTGCCCGTGACAAATCTGTCTCATGTCTTTGCATCAGCTCTTACTAATGGTGGTGGTCCAGCAAGCCATGCCTACCTAACCAATAAAGGTAACCAAGTGTGGATGTGGATGCTGACTGTGAACTGTAATGATATTGTGTTCTGGTTGTCGCGGCTCTTTAACGCGTAAATGACAACTTTTGAAAAATAACTGCAGCTGGATGTTCGGACTAGTAGATTTTGGATTATTAGGGTTAAATGAACAAAGACAAAGAAAATAAAGATAAATAAAGATATAGTGTCATAGTTAGTTGGGTTTTTAAAATAAAATGTATTGAATGGTTTGACCCAAAGTTGGATAAAAAACAAAACATGTAATGTAAAACTTCCAAGGCAGTTTTTATGAACTGAAGCACAGGAAAATGAAGAACCCACTTTTGGTGCGGCTCTTAGATTATTTCATTTAATTCTGCTAATCTGGAACTGGCCCTGGTAAAGAATGCACTTTTGAAGGAGGCCTTCTAATTGATTCTTGCAGCATAAAAAAGGTAGAAAGTTCAGATCCCTTGAAGTTAAGACAATTTTTTTCAAACAAACATGGTCTGCGTTTGAGTTATTCTTCTGGGTGCATGAGTTTCTTTCAAACACTCATATGAGCCACTTAATCTGTTCCTATAAATGATTCTTTCATCGGCGCCATTAATTGTTATCGTAAATATTGTAGTTACAAACACATCCACTGTTACGGCTTATTCATTTTTTTAGATAACACATTGTACCAGACACTAATATAGTCACAGTGTGTCATGATGATAATAATCTCATTATAAGATTCTGCTTGCAAGTCCCGGTGTGTAAAATTGATAGATTTTTTTTGGATGCCCTCAGAGCTGATGGGAATCCAGCAGAACATGTTGTTCATTAGTGAGGGATACGCCAACCTTGGGGAAAAACTGAAGAGTCGAGCAGAACAGCTGAGTAATTCGCTGCAGGAGGTAAAAGATGCTCAAAAGGAGACAGAGGACATGATGACTTGGCTGAAGGACATGAAAAAGACCGCGGCGTCCTGGAACAATGAAGCCACCAAGAGAGGTTCTGTGAAAACACAGCTTGAACAGCAGAAGGTACTAATTTACTGTTGCTCATTAAATGTACTGTTGCTTTATATTGTCTGCAAAAACAAAAAGCACAAACTCCTTTTTTGTTATGTGTCACTCTTTTTCCAAAAGACTGTATTAAACATTCCTAGTTTATTTCATTGTCTCAGGCATTTGAAGATCACATGAGGCAGAAGCAGGACCAGCTCCAGAAGCTCAGAGAGAAACTTTTGGGTTTGATTACAGCCCATCCAAACTCCCCAGAGGCAGACAAGTGGAAGCAGATGCTGGCCGAAATAGGTATGCACAAAGGTGTCGCTCCAGATGGACCTGGATCATTCCTGGAACTGGCACAAACCAAAATTATGTCTCATATCAATGCATACATCAAAACATATGTAGTTGAGTAACACAGTGACACACACACACACGTGGTAAGAGATTGTGAGCTGTCTCTGTGCCTACTCTCTGCTACACAAATGAACCAAATTAACACATATGTGGTGCCAAGCAGAGAACAGTGTGACAGCAGGCAGAAAGGTGAGTTTATGCTGACGAATGCAGACTGGTGTGATTGTTGTACCTTTCTCCTCAGATGCTGCTTGGGCAGACATCAGCAGCTCTGTGGAGGAGAGGAAGCTGCACTTGGAAGAGTCCAACAAAAATCTGGACGTCTTCCAAACAACTCAACTCCAGCTTGGCCAGTGGCTCTCAGAGAAGGAGCTGATGATGAGCGTCCTTGGACCGCTCTCTATAGACCCGAACATGCTTAAAATGCAGAAGCAACAAGTTCAGGTTGGCATAGTTCAAGCTGTTAGAACAAATCTGACCCTTCTGCATCCAGAATTTCTCATGAATGTTCATCTTGACTCATTTCATTTCCCTTTGCTACAGATCCTCCAGAATGAGTTCAAGAGCCGCAAACCTCAGTATGAGCTACTTGAGGAATCAGCCTCGGCCATTCTAAGCTCATCAGCCAACCAGGAGCCTTCGAGTGGGAAACTTGTTCAGGAGCAGTTATCTACCGTCACTCAGAAGTGGCAAGACCTCACCGGACAGTTGGACCAGCGTGACAGCCTCATCGACCAGGCCGTAGTGAAGACTGGGCAGTTTCAGGAGTTACTGAGGAGCCTCAGCCACACTAGTAGTCAGTTGGAGAATCAGCTCACCAACCATCACGCCAACAGCCTGCAGCCAGATGCCGTTAAGAAGCAGCTGGAGGACGTCCAAAACATCTCAGCTCAGCTGAGAGAGGAGAGGCAGAAACTGAAGCAGGCTGAGGTTATCAACACAGAGCTGTCAGCGATGGTGACTGAGGACTATCTTAAAGCAGACCTAACCAGGCAGCTGGAGAGTGTCAGCAAGCCTTTTAAACAGCTGGAAGACAAAGCAGGTTGGCCTTTTAACTTGCGTTTATATTTAAACATTGCAGCTCCAGATTCAAAAATTTGTAAGTTATTGTATTTTTGCAAAGCATTTACCATGCCGCTGTTTTGCGTTTGAAAAGTCCTTTGCAGCAGTATTCCAGGTTGCCTTTTGGTTTCACTTTGTGCACAAGAGTTGTTTGAGGATTACTCTTGCTGATTCCCATGCTCCTCTGTTCCAGCAAAACGAATCGAGCAGTTGAATTCCACCTTTGCCAGCTCTCAGCAGTTCCACCAGACCTCGAAAGACTTCCAGTCGTGGCTGGGTGAGAAGCTCCAGGACCAGTCTAAGCCCCTTTCCATCTCTGCCAAAGTGGACGTCCTGCAGCAAACCCTGGAGGAGCAAAGTCAACTTCAGAGGGCTCTAAGGGAACATGAGGAATCTTACAATACGATCATTGGAGAAGGAGAGAGGCTTCTGCACAGCACTGATGGTGCAGAGAAGTTGGCACTACAGGGGCAGCTCACTTCCCTCTCTTCCAACTGGGATGAAGTGAAGAAGAACTCTGCAGAGCAGGCTGAAAAACTCAAAGTTGCTCTGCTGAGATCTCAGAAGTATCGGGAGCATGCTGATAAGCTGAGCTCTTGGATTCAGGACTGTGAGGCAAGTGAGGACCAGGTCAAACTCACCATTGACCCTGCTGGTATGGAGAACTCCATTTCACAAGCGAAGGCCCTCCAGAAGGATGTTGACAAGCACAGAGGGTTGGTGGAGCAGCTCAACTCAGCTGCAGAAAGCCTCCTTGAAGTTGCCAACACAGATACTGAAACCATAAAAGAAGACAAGGATACCATTGGCAAACAAATGGATAGGTTAGTGGAAGGCCTGCAAAGTAAAAGGGAATCCCTGGAGAAGATCTCACATACTATAAAAGAATTCAATGATTCTCACAAAGAGTTGAAGGGTCAGCTTGAGGGAGCCAGGAAGCAGGTGGACTCCTATGAATCTCAAGGGGTGCAGGCACACAGTAATAAAAACTTAACCAACATGAAAGCTCAACACAAGAGTTTAGAGGGAGCGCAGAACCAAGTGGAGCACATCAAGTCCTTAGCCAAGGACCTTGTGGTAGATGTCCCAGATGCAGAAGGAGTGACAGACCTCTTACTGCAGGCTGACAGCATAGAAGAAGACTATCATACCCTTAACAAGAAAATTGAGGACGCATGCCAGGTTCTGGAGAGTAAACTGCAGGGTATTGGACAGTTCCAAAACAGCATCCGTGAGATGTTTACCCACTTCACAGAGCTGGACGATGAACTAGACAGCATGCCTCCAGTGGATCTGGACTTGGCCATCCTGAAAGAACAGCAGGACAGCATTCAAAACTTTATCTCTAAGCTGCAGGAGCTGATGGCTAACACGGACAATGCTGGGGACAGCTGTAAGAAGATGCTGCAGTCTGAATCATCACCTGACCTGTTGGGCCTGAAGAGAGATCTGGATGCTCTGAGTAAGCAGTGCGGCAAACTCTTAGACCGGGCCAAAGGAAGAGAGGTCCAGGTGCAGAGTACCCTCACCAAGCTGGAGGAGCTGTATGGTAAACTCCATCAAGTGGAAGATAAACTCTGCAGGGCTGTAGATAAGGAAGCATCCCAGGAGGCTGTTGGCATGGAGACAGAAGTGATAAACCAACAGCTGGAGGCCTTTAAGGTATGTTGATCTAAATATGTTGCTGTAATTTTGTTTCCTTGTTTAAAAAGAAAATAGATGTGTGACTGGAAAAATGGGAAATCCCTGGAGCATGACAAATGCACCTGTTCTTGTTTTATGTTGCTTCTTCAAAAAGATTTTAATTATAAAACATTTACCATTTTAATGCATATGGTATTAACCAGTCTACATAATATTTTAAGCTTAAAAAAAAAATGACTGTGTCCTTGTGGAACTGTCATGAGTATTTTACACGTATCTTTTTATCCCATTTTTGGTTTAATAGGAATTTAGTTTTGTTAAGAAAGATGTGGTGGATAAAAAATAGAAAACAAATAAAAAACAATGCAATGAACAATAAAGCCAACAATATGGCGGTTAACAAAAGCAACCTATAGGTATCAATAGGCTGATGTGGGTATAACAATAATAAACAAAACCCAAATAGAAAACAGAAAGGAAACAAAACTAAGCAGAATACATGGCTACAAAATAAAACAAGAAATATTGATAAAACATTAAACCTTTACATCCGAGGGAGAACTAAGCAGCAAAGCAAAGAGTAACAGGACACGAGCAAAGAACATAACAAAACCCTTAGAATAAAATATTTAAAAAAATATTTCCTCCAGCCTAAAATCTGTTATCTCTTAACATGCTCCTATAATTTTGTCAAAATTATAAATAAGCGTTTAAATGCTGCTCGGGGGGAAGGTGGCCAACAGGCGCTTCACAGAGCGTGCTCGCTACGTACAACGCAATCCTCCGGGGACTGCGGGTTCTTTTAGGGCATCTGTTGTTAACAAAAGAGCGGGGCTCCATATGCAGTGATGGGGCAAGTGGGACAGACCGTCACAGCCAGGTGGTCGCCAGCAGGGTGTCGCTTGAGTCAGTAATGAGGCTCAGCCTGCTCCCTGATCGCTAAGGATTTGTTGGTTTGTATTTGATGCTTTCATAAGTTAGTTATGTGGCGCATGATTTTGAAAATGCCTTGATTACTATATATTTAAAGCATTTAATACTTGTTCAAATAATAACTTTAAATTGGTATATATAATGCATACAGTGCTATAGTATAGAACAATAGTCAGTCTGTTATATAAGTAGTTTTATGGTTAGTACTTGTGGTTCTAACTGTACTTTTATAAGATGACTAAAAATTACTGGAATGGTGTACAATTCTTGATATATGTTAAAATAAATGGCTACCGATAATTTCTTTATGCTTTTACGTTAAAGCATTAGGAATGTTTATATTAAATGTAAAAATTATCCACACGCTGTATAATACACACATCTTTATATATAATACAGTAGTATATATAGTATAATAGTTTATTGCAAACCAATATTAGTCCATAAAACCACGGGCACCTTTGTTAATACCAGTTAGGGATAAAACAACACTTTACCATTAGTAAGATTTAGAGAAAGATGCAAATATTGCAAAAGCTTCCAAATTCCTGTTGAGTTCGCGGCAAGAGGATTAACCTACAAATGAAATGCTTCTTTATATATAGTATTAGATTGTATGACAGTAAACAATGTAAACAGCTGTGTCCAGGCAAATGACTATCCTTAAATGTGGGTCAGGAGATTTTTTTTTTTTTTTTTTAAGGGGCTTCTGCTCTGCGTTGATCCAACCTTCAGGTCACATGCCTGGATGTAAATATCATTGGTGTGGCTTGAGGGGGTGGAGGTGTGATCTTGTTGCACGGAGTCCGATTTTTTTTTTTTTTTTTTTGGGTAACTTTTAATAAAGAAGTGACAGATTCAAATTTTTGTTAAGAGGCAGCGTTGTCATGGTGCAGATCCAGTCTTTGTCCTGCAGAAGTCTGGGTTGAGGGGGCACGTACGGCCTCGCATGCTTGTGGAAAGTCCTCTTTGTTGCAAGGACGACTATTGTCAGCAAGTCAGTTTTGCAGCTTAAATTGTCTTTCATTTAGTTGCAGCATTAAAATGTTACGTATTTCTGCTCACGAATCAAACTAGTTCTGCTGTAGAGAAGTAGGATTTAATGGCAGCTCGTAAGAAATAAATAAACAGAGAACGACAAGGCTCGTCTGTGCTCTGTTACCATTTTAGGTCATGTTCTGAGACAGACTTCATGTGTTTATCTTGTTTCTCATATGAGTTTTAAAGGTGTATGTAAATCCCCATCTGCACCTTAGAGCTCTGCTTTAGTGTCTTAACATGACTGGGGGCTTGTGTAGGCGTCTTTTCCCATTGTTCAGACATTACATCAGCGTCTCCAGCAATTCTAAAAGAATTTCTGCCCTCTGAATCAGACTATAGTTACTCCAGTTCACTGATGGTGGTGATGAAAGTGCCACTGGGACCTCGTAGTGTTGTTTACTTCCTGCCTCATGACACATTCTTCTTGAAGGGAAACACAAAACTTCCATGGGCCATTTACCGTACAAGTAGATACATCGTCTTACTGTAAGGTGAATGTGCTGAGTTTTCCACCAGTTTTCCACTCATCAACAGTCTCTAGTCTTGTTTGCAATACAGACATAAATCTCCAAGTGATGGAAAACTACTTTGAAACAGTAGAATTATTTATACTTTCAGTTAGTTGGTTAAGCAAAACTACCCAATGTTCAGTGGCTTTACATTTAATTTTGTTCTCGTATGGAAGTAACATTTTTTCTGATTGTGGATCAGCGATTAACCTGAGCTTTAAGATCATGTGATGCATTTTGCGCTTATCTCTATTGTAGCTATCATGTAAACAAGATGATTAATCAAAATGTTTACTGAGAAATCATGAAGAGTTAAAGAAAAGACTAGTTATCAGCGGTGAGACGTCTGACGTCTTCCTCCAGTGGTGTTGCTTAAAGAGTTAAGTGACATGCTAGATAAACAATTTAAGACAAATTCCCAGTGAAAAGTTATGTTTAACAGTGCCTTGTCATTGTAAAATTGCTGGCATCCTCTTTGCATCTCCTCCCATATATGTAAAACTGGATGAATGGAACAGCTCAGGTACGGCATTCTAGCAATTACAAAAACAATGACGTCATCTCATTATCTGTTTTGTCCTCCTTTCTGGTACCACCCCGTTTGCTGGGTGTAAAAACGCCATCATGCACTTGGCAAAGCCATCAGTGTTAAATTACCTGGGACCTGTGCCTCCCTCAGCATTCCTCGGTAATTAGGAATATCGGCAGGGTCCACAGGAATGAAGCAGAGGGCAATGAGAGAAAAAAGGAAAAACGTGTATCCGCCTCAGCATCATGTGATGTCATCAGTGAGAGCTGCTGCCGCCTGCTGATCTAGTTTTCTTTGTGTGTGTGTGTGTGTGTGTGTATGTGTGTGACATCTGAGAGGAGATTGTGCACACTGCCTCCCCTCCCCATTCCCTCAGTTGCTGAAAGAAAAATAAAGGAAAGTGAGCGTTGTGTCGGGATGCAGAGGATGGCTTAGAAGTGAAGTCATATGGGCCGAGGAGAAATAAGGGGGAATTAGAAACGGGAAAAGGGTCATATGTCCACCAATCAACATGTACCGGAGCGGCTCTGAACACAAATGGAGTTGTGGCAGATGTTGTCTGAATAATGAGCGGGGGCGGGGCATGAAACCTTCTGCCAGGAGGGTGTCTGTCAGTGCGAGGGGAGCGATGGGAGAGGAAGGGCAGGCTTTTTTGTTTATCTAAGAGTACCAGCTCTCCTCAGAGCTGCCTGCAGTTTTCAGCAGATCCTGCTGGATTCGTCTGTGGATATTTTCATTTTGCACTGAAGACCTACTTTTAGCTCACATGGATGCAGGGAGGGGAAAAGAAGCACTTTGGAGCAGAGGAGCAGGCATTAAGTTTTGGCAAAAGCTTTGAGGAATATTTTGGAATAGGTGACTCTACTGAAAGGCAGGACTTTTAATCCAAATTTGGAATCTAAGAACCGTAATAGCATTTCTTCAGGAATTTATTTTAATATTGTCTTGTATATTTGTGATTGTAAAGTTGTTCTTTTTTTTATGTTTTCTTTTCTTTCTTTTTTAATCTGAAGCAACCTAATTGTGGTCGCACTTTTTAAAAGTAAATTTTTATTGGAACTTTTTAATTCTATTTCGACAAACAAGGAAATGCTTAGTAATTTTGTATTTCTCATTTACAAAACAAGAAACACTATTTTGCACACAGTTGCTGCTCATGTAAGTCAGCTGCATTGTTCTTCTTTTTAACTTGCTCAACATGCCCTAAAGCAACTTAATACTGCAACCCAAAGGATTTCACGACATCCTTAATCTTTTCATTTGTTGTGAGGATTGACAGTTGTTTTAACATGGGAAAACCGCTGAGCAGACCGGACTGTCTCAGACAAAACCCATCCTGTGTGAAGGGGGAGGAGGAGGACCTGAACATTGATGATTGCTACGTCCCCCAGAGATCTATTTATGACACCGTCCGGCTCAATGAGCAGATAGACTCAGGCTCTAAAGGCAGTCTTTCTTCCCGGCATTTCACAGGCACTTTACCTTATACACACCGCACATTAGACCTCAACAGCCTGTGTGGGAATGGAGGTCTCTCTGCGTCCAGCTCATTTGAGCTCCGAACTAGAAAACCTGCTGTCCTGGACGAACGTGCCGTCTTTGACGGCCTTAAACTCAATGGGAACATGATGAGGGTGAGCGATACTGTGCTGCCTAAGTCACGTCTGCAGGGAGGAGACCAGAAGAAGGACCATCCTCATCATCGGCGGTCGTGGCGGACGTTTGCGCCCACTAATTTAGGGGAGTATGCAAGCCGGAGTGGGACGCTGTGCTCAGGGAGTGTGGAGAGGCCTGGCTTGATCAATGGCAGAAGGGAACAGAGAATGACCAGCTCGCTGACGTCTGAAGAGGATTCGGGCCTGTACAGCCCCTCCGTGGAGAGGGAGGGACATGGACACCGATCTCACAGAAGAACAGGCCCCAGTACAAGGAGCCTCTCTTCTTCAGAGGCAATGCATGTATCTGGAGAACTAAAAACAGGACGATCGCTCAGCTCAGGACAAGAGGATTTTCCTTTTACTCCTGTAAAGGACAACCGGTCTCTTTACCACAGTAGGAGCTTGGTTCGGGAGCGAGAGAAAGAATCCGGTGCGCTTAAGCTAAATGAGAAGGAGACACTCAGCAATGGAGAATATAAATACTCCACGGGGCAGTCGTCTTCAGGGTCAGCGTCCAGATCTCGAAACAGCTCTGGTTGGCGTTCCAGGACTTTAACAGACTATGATGAGCTGTCCACTGCTGAGCTGCTGGAGGATGTGTCATCTCAGGATGATTGTGAGTTGGTTAGTGTGGTGGTGACACAGCCTGAGACATTTGGAAACTCTGTAACTCTACCCCCTGAGAGCAGCCAGCAAGCAAATCCATGTACTATGCAACTAGGAGAGTCCAAATACAACATGGAGGAGCTTGAGGAGTTTCTGCAATCACTGGAGGCCTGTCTGCCTAAAAGCTTACAGACATTCCAGTCTGCAGGGGAGCATGAGATCGAGGCCTTGCTGAATACCTTTGCTGCGTGCCCTGAAATGGACCCCATGAGTTATTTCTGTCCACAGGTGCTCAAAAGTTGCCTTTCCATCCTTTTCTGATTTTTTTTTTCCCTTAAGATGGTGCAGCAAACCTCTTTGATGATGATAATGATGATGATGTATCCGTTTTGATAAGTTTATATGCCAGCTGCTGGTCTGATTCTATCTGATTACATGATGGGTGAATCAAGGTTTACTTAGGAGTCCAGCTTGGAGGTCTGTCACAGCTGTGCTTTAACTGTGAAATCTGTTTGTTAGGAGATGATGATTGCTTGCAGGCTGGATTTTTAACACTAAAGCTGGTGTGATGAGGTCAAGTTAGACATCAAAGACATGAAATACATAATTCAATCAGTTTTGCTATGTGAATATATGTAATCTACTGAAACCACATCATTAGTCTTATGCCTCTTAAAGTTTACAGCGATAAGGACTCATGCAGAAGCTCATACTTTTTCACCACAGTAACCTTTTGCAATAACCCTTTTTGTTAGGAAAGGAGATTACCTTAAGATGAAAAGTATTGTGTACCTGTCTCTGTTCTATGATTTGCTTTGCTTTTCTTCAGGCTTTCCAGAAACAGGACATTGATCCATTACAGACAGAGCTTAAGGACGTCAACTCGCTTGGCCAGAGCCTGATCCAGAACGCGGCTAAAGGCACCAGCACCAAGAAGCTCGAAGATGACCTGGAGGGCGTCAGCTCAAAGTGGAATACCCTCAATAAAAAGGTAAATACCAGCCAGACTGGTTTATGTTTGTCTTGTGGTCATTCGTGAAAATACTAAGAGTCTAATGAGTCTCTCATTCTTTCTGTTTGTTGGAGTATCATGGGCGCGGGTTAAATTGGTGACATTGATGTTTGCCGTGTGGTTTCCAGATCGCGGAGCGTTCGGCTCAGCTGCACGAGGCCCTGTTGCATTGTGGGAGATTCCAGGATGCGTTGGAGTCCCTGCTCAGCTGGTTGACTGATACAGAAGACCTTGTGGCCAATCAAAAGCCTCCTTCTGCAGAGTTCAAAGTGGTGAAGGCACAGATACAAGAGCAGAAAGTAAGCCAGTGTGATGATGCACGTAAACACATGTGGACAGTTAACAGCTTTGCTGTTCATCTTGTGTGGTACACAAAGCCCTCTGTTAATGGACACCTGCATTGTGCCAGTTCATGTTTTTCTACATTACATTTATAACCTTTCTGCTTTGTTTGCCTTCGACAGCTCTTACAGAGACTGCTGGATGACCGAAAGCCGACTGTGGAGCTGATTAAAAAGGAGGGAGGAAAGGTTGCAGAGCTGGCAGAGTCTGTGGACAAGGAGAGGATTTCAAAAGAGATTGAATGCCTGGGCCAGAAGTGGGACACGCTGCTTAAGAAAGCTGAAAGCAGGTCGGTACACATATATGCTTTATAAAGACATGCGATGTAAAACACATTTTTAGGTTGAAATTACTCACATGTTGCTACTGAAACTTTTCCAAAGTTTTTAAACAGTGAGATTGTTTCCCTATGAATTTGTGCCTTAATTTTGGGAATTTTAAAACATTTTTTTTTTAACTATGTCAAACTCTTCAAGTTAAACTCAAAAATCCAGTGTTCCTTATTCACGATTTCTGCAGTTTTCCTCTCACTTGGTACATTTACAGGTCATGACTGTACTTTAGCCCTCATCCTTTCCCATCTGTATGTTTCTTTGTGTTGCAGGCACAAGCAGCTGGAGAGCATCTTAGTCGTGACTCAGCAGTTCCACGACACCCTCGAGCCCCTGAGTGAGTGGCTTGCAGCCACAGAAAAACACCTGGCCAACTCTGAGCCAATCGGAACTGAGACGTCAAAACTGGAGCAACAAATATCTCAGCACAAGGTAATATTTTCATTTTATCTGATTAGTATTGCTTTTTTTTGTTGTTTTTTTTTTTACCAACACTTTTAGTTGTTGTCTTCTTATTTCAGTTTAATTTATTTCACTAGTTACTTTGATTTTGCATCTCCCATTTCTCACTTAATTTAAGTTTCTTGCTTTTGTTTTATTTGTGTGCTTTCTGTTTGTTTCATATTTTCTTGGACCATTTTCCATCCGTTGCGGTCAGGCTTTAGAGGAGGAAATTATGAATCACAGCAAAGACCTGTTTCAGGCTGTCAGTCTGGGTCAAATGCTCAAAACTGTGAGCTCTGGGGACGATAAGGATTTTATTCAGTCCAAACTGGACACCACTCAGGCCAGTTACATAGAGCTGCAGGAGCGATGCAGGAGGAAAGCCGACATGCTGCACCAAGCTCTGGCAAACGCCCAGCTGTTTGGAGAGGATGAAGTGGCCCTCATGAACTGGCTCTGTGAGGTCCACTCAAGACTGAACGAAGTGTCCGTGGACGACTACAAAACGGACACTCTTGAAAAGCAGCTGGCAGAACAACGGGTATTCACTCCTGCTCAGGCCAGCCATTACCTTTATTTTAAGTTGCATCCATCATCTTTCAGTTTATTTGAATTGTTAGTGTGTCGTTCATTGCTTAATTTGGAGCATGTCTTGCGCCTCTCAGTGACTCTGTTTCTTTTCAGACACTACAAAGTGATATTGAGCTGAGGAAGAAGAATGTTGACCAAGCCATCTGTAATGGGATGGAGCTACTGAAGCAAACAACAGGCATGTCTCAATTTCAGAAATTGTTTAGCAAGTGCCTATTTACTGGTTTTCTGATCGATGGGCAGCGTTAGGTCTTTGTGAGTGATATTAATAGTGCTTCAGCAGCCGGTTAAGAAAGCTTATCTTAGTGGTAAAACTGAAAACAAAGTAAAGCTGTCAGTCTAATACACTATCAGGTTCCAACACCCTGAACCTGTAAATCTTAATAAAGATCACTGTAACGTTGAGGAGTTTTGTCATCAGTGTATGTTCGATTTGATCAGCTGGACAGAAACTACACTGTTGCTGGAAAGTGGCCTAAATAACTTAAAAAAAAAAAACATACTCATACTTGTTTTTCATAACCCTGACTTGGTTACAGCATGTCTCTATACTTACCTAGATGGAGTAAAATTAGTAAAAAATTATATAGAGTCTCAGCAGTCAAGGTGACACAGTTGTTGCTTTGTCGAAACACCACCCCAAACTTTAAATATTCAAAATTGCTTCTTTTTAAGTGCTTGAAGAATTTTTGTAACAGTTGGCTTCTAATTCCAAATACAGATTTATCTTCAACAAAGCATTGCACCATAACACTTAAAACCCCTTCGTATTTTTTATATGTCAAAATATGAACACTTTCCAAGGTCATCAGATGTCTTAAATCCGTCCGTATGATCTACTCTAGAGTCAGCTCTTGTTTCAGATGTATACGGATGCAGGGTTTTTACTAACTACATTTTTTTTGTTTTAAAACATCTGTCTATAGGTGACGAGGTGGTTGTTATTCAAGGCAAACTAGACGGAATAAAGACAAGGTATGCTGAGATAAACTCCATGAGCGACAGTGTTTTAAAGAACCTGGAGCGGGTTTTGAGTCTCTCCTCCAAGCTGCAGCTTACCCACGAGGATCTGAGCGCCTGGCTGGAGAACGCTGAGGCTGAGATCAGCATTTTTGCTGATCAGGAGCCTGTGGGTGAACAGCAAGTTCATTCACAAAACAGGCAGAAGGTAAGGCTGTTTTTTATTTTTTTTAATGATTCCTTTAGAAATAAATGCAAAAGAATGACACCCACTCAGGTTGTTTTACATTTGATTGTTATGTAATCTATTTCAGGCCTTGTTGAAGGAGACCAAAGACCAAAAGCCAGTTTTTGACAAGCTGAATGAGCTCAGCAGTTCACTCCTGGACCTGATCCCCTGGCACACTCGAGAGGGTTTGGACAAGCTGGTGACCGAGGATAATGAGCGGTTCAGAGCCGTCTGTGACACCATCACCCGGCAGGTCGACCAGATCAACGCCAGCATCCTCAAGTCGCAGCAGGTAAACCGGGGAATCCAAACGAATTCAAATGTTTTGTCATGTTTGCTGTCATTTGTTTTCTCATTCCTTCTATTTACTATTTTTCCCCCCAGTTTGAGCAGGCAGCAGACAGTGAATTATCCTGGCTAGCTGAGGCTGAGGGGAAGTTGCTGTCAATGGGCGAGATTAGGCTGGAGCAAGACCAAACCACAGTCCAGCTCCAAGCACAGAAGGTCAGCCCATGATACTGTGTGTGTGTGTGTGTGTGTGTGTGTGTGTGTGTGTGTGTGTGTGTGTGTGTGTGTGTGTGTGTGTGTGTGTGTGTGTGTGTGTGTGTGTGTGTGTGTGTGTGCATCTATAGTAGTCAAGGGTCTTTATATAAACAAAGTAAAACCAGTCAATTGTTTTGTGACATTCAGCCAAACTCGCTTCACTGCTTTTACAGATTTTGTCCATGGACATCATGAGGCACAAAGATGCTGTAGATGAGATTGTGAAAACAGGGAAGGCCATTATGAGCAGCAAAAACCCAGAGGAGAAAGAATCCTTGAAGGTAAAAGGAGATTATACATATATATTCATGAACAAAGTGCACATTAGCTAACTGAACTTTGTGGGTTTTTTTATCAGGCCAAGACCCAGACTATCTTAGAGCAGTATGCTGTCGTCAGTCAGCTGAATTCGGAGCGCTGCCTGCAGCTGGAGCGAGCTCAGTCTCTGGCCACGCAGTTTTGGGAGACGTATGAGGAGATGTGGCCTTGGCTTCTGGAAACCATAAACACCTTCAGCCAGCTACCCCCACCTGCCATCGAGTATGACACACTCAGGCAACAGCAGGAGGAGCTTAGGGTAAGATGCTGACATGGGCAGACGCTCTGCAAGAGTTTTATTAAAAAAGAAAAAAGGAGAATAATTAAAATGAACGTGCAATATGTTCTTCAGCAAATGCGAGAGCTGATTGCCGAGCACAAGCCCCATATCGACAAGATGAATAAGACGGGGCCTCAGTTACTTGAAATCAGCCCAGGGGAAGGAGTTCCCATCAGAGAGAAATACACAGCTAGTGACCAGCTGTACACCAAACTCAAGGCTGATGTTAAAGAGAGAGCTGCCACTCTGGATGAAGCCATCTCCAAATCCACACAGGTGAGAAGCAGACCGGGCAAAGGAAAGCCTTTTAATGTGCATTTGAGCCATGAAGCTGAAGTCTTTGGTTGTAGTTTTGATAATGAATTATTTATATCTAGATTAAGTGGAGATCAGAATATCACGCTCCCTTTCCTATTGTATATTACAAGCAAAAGGCCAAACAAGAATAAATCTTGGACAGTGTTGTGAAAGTACTTTAAGCACTTAATAACTTAAAGTACGAATAAAAGTAAGGCTCTAACAGGTCTGTTCCATACAATGGAGCTCAAAGACACCGGCTGCCTTTTGTAACTGAGGTCTTTCCCTTTTTCATTGTCTCAGTTTCATGATAAAATTGACCCCATGATGGAGTCCCTGGGACGGATCGCTGAGCGTCTGCGTCAGCCTCCGTCCATCTCTGTGGAAGTGGACAAGATCAAGGAGCAGATAACGGAAAACAAGGCTGTCTCTGTGGATTTGGAGAAAGTGCAGCCGTCTTACGAGACACTGAAGCAGCGAGGCGAAGAGATGATTGCACGATCTGAAGGAGCAGACAAAGATATATCTGCCAAAGGTATTTGATCACCTTTTTTTTTTCTGTATAATACAGCATTTTGTTGTTGTTGTTTTAAGTCCAATGAAGCACGATAAAGTTAAATTTCATAGCAAAAGGAAAATATCAGAAGCAACTGATGAAATGGAAGACATTTTCTAAATGTAAGAGGCTTGTGTTTTATCTTGTTGTCAACATATTTATGACTTTCATTTCTCTGTCTTTAGCTGTTCAAGATAAACTAGACCAAATGGTGTTCTTGTGGAACGACATCCAGGCCTTGTTGGAGGAACGAGAGGTGAAGCTGCTGGACGTGATGGACTTGGCGGAAAAGTTCTGGTGCGACCATTGTGCTCTCATCGCCACCATCAAAGACAGCCAGGACCTGCTGAAGGAGCTGGAGGAGCCCGGGGTCGACCCTTCTGTTGTCAAGCAGCAGCAGGAGTTTGTGGAGGTGGAAAAAATGTCCTATCAAAACAACTAAATCAATCGATGGATTATTAAAAGCTATCCTAGAATTTAAAAAACGCCTTGATTTTGTTTGGGTTTTTTTTTCACAGGGATTTAAGGAGGAGATTGATGGGCTGCAGGAGGAGCTGGATGCAGTTCAAAATCAGGGTGCAGAGCTCATGACAGCCTGTGGTGAACCTGATAAGCCCGTGATAAAGAAAAGTCTTGACGAGGTAAGAGATAACACAAAAAAGCGTCTTTATTTGAACATTTTTGTTATATCCGTGTAATAAACTGCAAAAGTTTCACTTACAGATCCTTTGGAGGCTTCGTGCGATTAGATTTTGTGTCTCACATGCATGATGTCATGTTTTTAGGTGAATTCAGCGTGGGAGAATCTCAATAAGACGTGGAAGGAGAGAGTAGAAAGACTGGATGACGCCATGCAGGCTGCTGTGCGGTTTCAAGATGGCCTGCAGGTACGTAGATCACTGATTTAGGAGTTTACCCGCACCTTACTTACACTTTTGAAAATATGAAAACATCAATGACATCTCTATTCAAAGGTGTCTTGTTTGGTGAATTTAGCAATTAAAAAATAAAATCAATGTGCCTGTTCATTTAGATACACACGTCTTTGAAAGTTAAACACATCCAATGAGCCAAATTGTTCCGAGGCCTTCGGATGAAAGGACAGATTACAGTGCAGTCGTCTCTGGTGATTCAGCTTATGAGAGCTCCGTTAATTTAGTAACAATAAACACCGACCACAGACGTGTGCTATATTTGGCTCAAGCTTTAACTTTTTATTTTTTTCTAAGATCTTTTTATGGTGGGAAAATAATCTTTTACAAGCTGGTTTAATTTAGCTTTGGTTAAAGACGTAGTATTTATGATCGAGGCTTTTTTCTTTTACCTCTTATTGTGTATATTCAGCTAATTTTAAACGTCCCAGACAAGCTGTTGGATTCAGTGCACGACACGAGATGAAATGTGAAACATGGCTCTGTGTACTGTGTAAGATTTGTTGTTGGTTGGTAACAATGGTTTCTAAATTTGCAATTAGGGAATGTTTGACTGGGTGGATATTCTGGAGAACAAACTCGACTCAATGTCCCCTGTCGGCACAGACCTGGAGACCGTGAAGCAGCAGATCGTGGAGCTCAAGGTAACGACTGCTGCACTTGTCTTAAAGTATAATATAGCATGATAGCAGTAATTCTTCCCTCTGCTCTGGTTTTTTTAGTTAATGGGTTTTCTTTCACTGCAACTTCTGCTGCAGACGTATCAAACACCAGCTGTGTTTAAACTGCTGCTTGATTTGTAGTGAGCACTAATGGGGATTTTTTTTTTTTTTGTCTAGATACAAAAGATGTGAAAGAATAGGTTCACAAAGTAGACACAGACTTTGATGTGTCTTAGATAAATATTTTGGATGAAAAGACAAAGCTGATGTCTGCGTAGGTTTTTTTTTTGTTTGTTTTTTTGCCCAACTGAGCACACCACTTCATGTTCTGGTTTGTCAGGAGTTCAAAGGAGAAGCGTACCAGCTCCAGATCGAGATGGAGCGTCTGAACCACCAGGCAGGGCTCCTGCTGAAGAAGGTGACAGAAGAGGCTGATCGCTGTGCCATCCAGGAGCCGATGTCTGAGCTGAAGATGCTCTGGGAAAACCTGGATGAGAAGATCATCAGCCGGCAGGTGATGATCAAGTGTATTTCATTTCAGTTAAATAAATGACAAGTACATTCTTGTGAAATTATCAGGTAATTTTCAAACTGTATTTGAACTACATTTCTATTTCTTCCTTTAAATGATCTCCCTCACAGTTATGGGTTTTCTATGTTGTTTGACTATCTTTGTATTTTTTTTTGTAAATAAGAAAGACCCTGTAAAATGTACAGCCAATGGCAGCATAGATCAACTCTGTATATTTAACAGTAGCTGGTAATTTACAGTAGATTCAGCATGCTTGTAATGGTGCAGTGTGTATGTCAAGTGCTTTTATTGACTGCTGGGTATAATGGGTCAATCTGTCAATAATCCAGCATAAACTGGAGGGAGGACTTCTGGCTCTGGGCCAGTTCCAGCATGCGCTGGATGAGCTCCTGGCCTGGATGAGCCACACCGAGGAGCTGCTCAACGAACAGAGGAAATCTGCAGGAGACCCCAAAGCCATCGAGATAGAGCTTGCCAAGCATCATGTATGACACATTTCCTCTTATTTTATGTTTCTTTTCTTTAAAGCTTTTTCTTCAATCAAGCGCCTTCAATCACAAACACACCTAACTGGGCTTTTCGTTTAATTCATACATATACGGTGAGATGGGCCGTAGATTAATTCTCTGCTGGCGCGTTGTTCACTCCCATAGTCTTCAACCAGGATTGTGTCACAACTCGATGCAATGTCTCGAGGTATTGATTATACAAATATGGTACATTTTAGGGAAAACACCACAGAGAGACAGTACTACAGCTCCGTTTCTCAACCATGTATGCACACTTGTGTTGAAAGCAGCAGGTTTTACTGGGTGGAGTCAGCCACTTGGCTCACAGATTTGCTGTTTCATGCAAATTTAAATCTAAACACAAACAGTCTGGATAACTCTTGAAGGTTCTCACACCGTGTGAAACGGGGATCAGCACCTGACCGGACAGCTCACACCAGCACTCAAACCGATTTTCTCCTTTGCTGTGGTTTAGCCACAGACAGTTTATACTGATCCCTTTTTTGTGGTGCAGTTGTTTTTTTCCGAGTCAAGTTTTGAAATGGCCCACATTGTTAAAACAACACACAGCATATAGAAACGTCACATAACAGCACGTCAGCCATTAATGCAGCAGTCAGCAATCATGACATAATTCCTCTGACACTTATCAGCTCGATAAACGCTCCATTTCTCCGACCGGCCAGATCTCTGTTTTTTTTTTTTTGTTTTGTTTTTAGGGACCGATGTTAAGAACTGTTTAGATTACAGAACCTTTCAGCTTGTTGATAGCCGGCGATAATTATCATTATGAGCTCTTTTCTTTCCTATGTTGGTGATTTATTTATAGTTAATGCACCATGATATTTTGTTGGGTGGAGATGAAGATGGGACAGTTGCAAGTCCCACTATAATCTGCGTGTGAGATGTCAAAGCACCCTAAAATTTGAATCGTTCACTGAATTACACGATTTCAGACTTAAATCCTCCCAAACAAAGTGACAGGGTTGTTTCATGTTGGACTTTTTGAGTTGGTTGTCGCTTCAGACTATGTGCACCCATAAGTGTGTTTTTTTCCATAATACGTATATCCCTTTAAATAACACTGAAGTAGTAACCTTTACACATCAGCGGAAACCCTTTTTCAACCCATCCGTAGAGATTTGGAGACATCCTTTGAGCTTAGCGTTCAGTCACCCAACATGGTACTTAATTGGCTTCCGTATCCATACAGGTCCTCCAGATAGACGTGTTGGCTCACAAAGCGACAGTGCAGACAGTGAACAAAGCCGGTAATGAACTGGTGGAGTCAAGTGCCGGAGAGGAAGCTTCAAGTCTGAAGAGCAGACTGGAAAACCTGAACCACAGGTGGAAAGCCATTCTGGAGAAAACCGAGCAGAGGAAACAACAGCTGGAAGCGTCTCTGCTCCAGGTAAAGACTGACTTTCATAGCAAGCTGGTGAGCCTCTGTTGTTAGAGCTTGTTGATAAAGTGTGACTCTTTCCTCCCAGGGAACAAGTGTGTAATGTTGAGATCATAATCTCCCCATTAAGTTTGCATCCTGTGGAGTTTCTGTTGTAATCTTTGTGGTCATAGAGATGCTTTGATGTGAGTAACTGAATTAAAATATTCTGTTTCAGATTTAAAAGACATTTGTAGATCTCTCACAAGCATCTAATAAAGTAAATCAGCTATATGTTTCAAACATTTGATCCAGTTAATTAAAAAAGTAAAAAAAAACCCAAAAAAAACAACCAACAATTGTGAATTACTCTATTGTTTTCAGTTTAAAGGCTCAGTGGTTTTACACAGATCTACCTCAGACATCCAGGTTTGGTCGCTAAATAAATCCAAGGAATTAATAACTCAGACATCCTTCTCTCTGAGCGTCAGGTTCCCAACAACCCAACAATGAGTGTGTGTGTGAGATACCTTTTGTCCTGACTCAGGTTGTATTGTGTTGTAGGCCCAAGGTTTCCATGGTGAGATAGAAGATATGCAGCAATGGCTGAAAGACACAGAACGTCAGCTGTTGGCATCAAAGGCGGTGGGAGGCTTACCAGACACGGCCCGGGAGCAGCTTAACGCCCATCTGGTATGTGTTTAACAATATGAAAGGCTGCATACAGATGGCAAGCTGGCAAGGAGGTGACTGTGTCTGTCTGCGTTTTATCTGAAGTGTGAAAATTAAATGACACTGCAAAATACACTACTTGTATCGGCCTGTAGACGATTTAAACAAAAAGCCTTTTAAGTATTTCAAATTGATTCGGCCATGCCCAACTATAATGGATTTAGGAATACTAATGGAGACACAGATGCAACGAGGTATCTCTTCAGAAGCACCATTGGTGACATTTAATGGAACTAAAAACAGAGGGATTATTTGAAAGCAGCAACTTTTATCAAACTAGTAACCCTATACTGTTTAAATGTTTGTGGGAAGCATGCTTCTTTGGATCCCAGCATGCCTCTCTATGCACATTCTTTCACCATTTTTGGACAAAACGTGGACTTACTGCTGACAAACGAACTGTCTTGAACTGTAATCTAGTCTCCTTGATGAAAGCATCACTCTCCTCGTGCCAATGTGTGTGTGTGTTTTCCTTTTTTTTTTTTTTTTTTTCTTACTTGTAGGAGTTGTGTTCTGCCTTTGACGCCAAGGAGGAGTTGTATAAAGAGCTGCTGAACAAGGGTCACCAGCTTCTTGCGATGACGCCTGAGGGCCCAGACAGCAATACGGAGCAGGACCTCGCAAACCTAATGGAGAAATGGGAAACTGTGCAAGCGAAAATCACTGAAAGAAAGGTAAGGGAGTCACGGAGTGGCTTTCACTGCTTTCAGCTTAATGATTTACCACTTCAGGTCCCAGTGAGGGATCGCTGACATGCATTTGAGCCTAAACTCTGCAGCTGAAAGCCTTTAATCCCAGCCCCCATAATGAAGGGTGTACTGTAGGTGCTGGCAGTGACACGCAGGATGTGGTTACAGTGTAGATCACAGCGGTGGAGCTGCTGTCTGAACAACTGAGTTCTCATATGTTCCCTTAGTGAAGAACTGACAAGTGTGTAAAATAAATAAAAGACCTCAATCGATTTTGGAGCCAAAATGCCGTCTTCTTTACAATTTTAGTGCTTCAGAACAACACTTTCTCACTTTTCTTGCCACAATAAATAAGCACCATCATTTTACGCGACAGGGACATAAATCTTCTCTGCCTTTTCTGTCCCTCCCCTCAGATATAGAGCTCTTAATTGTAGCTGTTTCAGTCTTTGCTGTACCATTTTCTTTTTTTTCCTCTATTTGCTTTGGTCTTGTTCCTCAGTATTTAAAGTCTGGTAAGTCTTAGAGCCGGTGGCCAAACTCTCTGCAGCAACGTGATACTCTTGTTGTACAGCATGCAGAGCGCTGCTTTCGGGCACAAGACTTTTTCTTGTATGCACTGATTTATTTAACACTAGTTCCGTATTTTCAAGACATTTGTAGCTCAAAGTATTTGTCAAAATAAAAAAACAAAACTCTCATCGGGTTTTTAATGTCAATAACTCCATCTTTGATGTCATGTGATGGGGCGCTGGCATCCGCTGTGATGGACAGATGGTATTCAACAATGCATTTGATGCTTCTTCAGTTGCAAAGACATAACTGCCTTTCAGGCTCACCATCAGCCCTTTCAAAGATGTTCATTTCCACTGTTTAAGACAGGCGCAACTGAAGTTACCAGACAGTCTCAGTGCTGCACATACTCGATGAGGACAAATAAATCATCTCTTTCTCGTGCTTTGTGTCCACAGACAAAACTAGAGGAAGCTTTTACGCTGGCCACAGATTTCCACAACTCTCTGCAGGACTTCATCGTCTGGCTGACCCAAGCAGAGCAGACGCTGAACACCGTTTCCCCTGCCTCCCTCATACTGGAGACCATCATGTTTCAGATCGACGAGCATAAGGTAATATGTGCACTGAGACTGTAGCTGCGCGGTGCCAGGAGGGGAAATGATATCATAACTAATCTAATTTCTTTAGTGTGTTAAAAATAAATATTAGCAGCAGTTCATGGCCAGCATGTAACATTCTGCTTCAGCCACAAGCCAACATTGACTTCATGTCATCTGTTTGGTAATTCTTAGCACTGCTTATTAGCACATTAATCACATGAATTACATTCCCTCTACTGTGGAGTCTAAACTCTTTTTTTTCCCTTTTGACATCGTAAAACCTCACTAAGCGTCTGTCCTCTGCCATGTTCTATATTTGTGCAGATGTTTGTGACAGAGGTGAACAGCCACAGAGAGCATATTATTGAACTGGACAAGACAGGAACACATCTGAAGTACTTCAGCCAGAAGCAGGATGTGGTGCTGATCAAGAACCTGCTGCTCAGCGTACAGGGCCGCTGGGAGAAACTGGTGCAGAGGTCTGTGGAGCGAGGTCGTCTGCTGGATGACGCCAGGAAGAGAGCAAAGCAGGTACAACTCTGGGCATATTTACACAGAGCGTCAGCATGGTTTCAGTGCTATCAGGACATTTTATTATCATTGGAAAGCTCTGGAAAGAGTATATTTAGCCTGTTAAATATTCTGTCTCCAGACGCTTACGTTATTTTCATTACAACAGGCTTTCTGTTTTTAAGGCCAGAAAGCTTATTCATGGAACATTTAGCAGAACCCTGTGATAAATCAACTTAAGTTGAACGTTTTTCTAAATAATTTACACAGTTTCCTTCTTTTTCACTAGTTCCACGAAAATTTCAATAAACTGATGGAGTGGTTGGAGGAATCTGAGAAAACTCTGGACTCTGAAGTGGAAATTGCCAATGATCCAGACAAGATCAAGATGCAGCTGGCGCAGCACAAGGTGATGTATCTGGTTTCTGGAAGTGAAAATAGCCCAGACTTTCATTCATCAAACAGAGATATCTGCGTCTGAGCCAGATGTTTACGAGTCAAAGAAAAGAACACAGTTGTTTCACCCTCCGCGCTTCATGTGTAATAAGTGAAAGTCATTTACAGAACTGACACTATCTGGAGAAGGCATTAATCATGCATTTGCTTGTGTTGCTGTTCCCTGTTGTTGTGTTTGCAGGGCTTTGTGGGGAGATTGGGCTAATCCTATCATAATCCTGAGATGGACTGAATGTATTAGGGATCGGATACTTTTAATCTCTGTGAAACAGTGGCTGTTAAGTTTTGACAGAACGCCGCCTTCTTAATCACAGACAAGACACACGCATACACACTTACAGATGCAGATTAGAATACTTGTCGACGTGCGAGCAGTAGTCAAAAGGAAAATCTCTTCTTCCCGGGTCATCTAACGATATAGACTTGCTAGAGTCCACCGAACATGACGGTTGTGAGCTTGTTTATGACCGATGACGTTTGATCTTGTGTGCAGGAGTTTCAGAAAGCCCTGGGCAGCAAACATTCGGTGTACGACACCACTGCTCGAACGGGCCGGGCCCTGAAAGACAAAACCTCCCTGCAGGATGATAATCAGAAGCTGGACGACATGTTGAGTGAACTGAGGGACAAATGGGACACCGTTTGCGGCAAGTCTGTAGAAAGGTGAGGGTCCATCTTCCTGAATGCGATCTGGCGTTTGTACCACCCGCCTGCAGTCAGATGACTTGCAGCTTCACTGTAAAAGACTCACTTGAATCGTTTGTCCTCTCCCGCAGACAGAACAAGCTGGAGGAGGCCCTGCTGTTCTCCGGTCAGTTTACAGACGCCCTCCAGGCCCTCATTGACTGGCTGTACAAAGTAGAACCTCAGCTGGCTGAGGATCAGCCCGTCCATGGAGACATAGACCTGGTTCTCAACCTGATAGACAGCCACAAGGTAGGAAACAACATCAGGAGCATGTCACGAGCAAAGACAAAGCATGTCCCTCTTTTGTTGATCTGTCAGCTGATAGCAGCTCATAGCAGCAGCATTTCAACTGAGTTGAGAAAGCAAGTCAATATTTGTACCGCCACTCATTTGTATGATCATTTTATTGGTTATTTCAAGTCATAAAGGCAGTTAACCACACCAGGGTTTACTTGTAAACAAAAACAACAAATAAGAATGGCATTGTTGACTCCTGTGAAAGTGTTTATATCCAGCAGAGATTCTTTCCCGAAGGCTCTCAGCTATAACCATCTGTAATGACTATTTGAAGAAACCTAGATGATGAAAGTTTTTACAACATCTAATTTCCCTTTGGGATTAATAAAGTATTATTGAGTTGAACGGCTGTTCACCACGTACTTGTTACTGCAGGTTTTCCAGAAGGAGCTGGGAAAACGGACAGTAAGTGTTCAGGCTCTCAAACGTTCAGCGAGGGAGCTGATCGAGAGCAGCCACGATGACTCCTCCTGGGTCAAAGTCCAGATGCAGGAGCTGAGCACTCGCTGGGAGACGGTGTGCAACCTCTCGGTCTCCAAGCAGGCCCGGCTGGAGCAGGCCCTGTGCCAGGTATGGCAAAGCTGCTGCTGCCAATCAGAAGGAAGGTAAACTGACCCTGTGAAGCCTGACTGATGCATGTTTTCTGGTTTCAGGCTGAGGAATTCCACTCTACAGTTCATATCCTGTTGGACTGGCTGGCTGAAGCCGAGCAGAGTCTCCGTTTCCATGGCAGCCTGCCGGACGATGAGGAGGCATTGCGTGCACTTATAGACCAACACCAGGCAAGAAATGATAGATTATGCATTTTTTTAATCTAAAGCTTGACATAAATTAAATATGTTGGCAGGTTTTGGCTGTCTTAACAGAGAACTTAAACATGCCCACATTCTTCTTTGATTAAACCTTTAGCTGCAGTAAACACTGAAGTCTTTGTAATTCCAACCCGTATGCCTTGCCATCTTTTATGCCAAAAATGCAGTCCCGCAGATATTTTTTCTTGACTATGATTTCATCTAATGACTTTTCTCCAGTATTACAACAACATCGCATGCACTTTTTATATTTGCCGAAGATAATCCGATCCCAGATCTGACCTCCTTTTCATTTGCCTTTTCGAAGGAGTTCATGAGAAAGCTGGAGGAAAAGCGAGTGGCTCTCAATAAAGCAACTGGCATGGGGGAGGCCATTCTCAGCATCTGCCATCCAGACTCCATCACAACCATCAAGCACTGGAATACCATCATTAAAGCCCGGTTTGAGGAGGTCAGTGCTCAGACACATGCTGGAATAAATGCCTCTTATACCTAAAGGTATGACAGGCACGCTATTTGGATGTTTCAAGCTACTTTTTTAACTTTATATGGCAATGCTGCTGTCACAGGTGCAGGCTTGGGCGAGGCAGCACCAACAGCGGCTGGCCGCTGCCCTCAGTGAGTTGTTAGCTACTCAGGAGTTGCTGGAGAATCTTCTGACCTGGCTGCAGTGGGCAGAGACCAACCTTGATGATAAGGACAAGGAGTCACTGCCTCAAGAGATCGAGGAGATCAAAAACCTCATAGCAGGACATCAGGTGACGTCAGCCTGAGGATGGAATATTTTCTGCATACAGCACAGTTTTGTGGTTGTTTTGATGACAGTAGTTGTTGCTTTTCCCTGAAGGCATTCATGGAGGAAATGACCAGGAAGCAACCAGACGTTGACAAAATCACCAAAACGCACAAAAGGAAGGCTGTAGAGCCTCAAATCCAGTCCCAGATCCCTGTGCTGGACAAAGGAAGAGCTGGAAGTACGTATCCCGTAATTGTCCATCACAGAGCGTGACCTGAGCCATCTGGCCAAGTGTTGAGTCACTGCAGGGTTACACGACATCCTCATCTTGCTCATTTTGGCACCTGGAATGATGTCATTGTGAGCGTATCCCTTTTGATTACACAGTCACTGTGAGAGGTTTTACATTTCACTTCCAGGAAAACGCTCTCCCACGCAAACGATGTACGCGTCATCGACCCAAGCTCCCATTGAAACCAAGAACCCGCAGGTCAACCTGCTGGTCACCAAGTGGCAGCACGTGTGGCTGCTGGCTTTGGACCGAAGGAGGAAGCTCAATGATGCCCTGGACAGACTGGAGGAGGTAAATCCAGCTCTCGTTGTCATAGCAGCCCCACGTGTTCAGCAAATGCGTGATCAATGCTTCTTTCACTTTCTGTTTAGTTGAAGGAATTTGCCAACTTTGACTTTGACGTGTGGCGGAAGCGCTACATGCGCTGGATGAATCACAAAAAGTCTCGCGTCATGGACTTCTTCCGCCGCATTGACAAAGATCAAGATGGCAAGGTGACCCGGCAGGAGTTCATAGAGGGAATTCTCTCCTCCAGTAAGTTTCCAGCACAGACACTCATCAGTGAACAGCATGTAACCACGTAGCAAAATGTCTAATTTTGCGCTCTGTGACGCTCCTCAACAGAATTCCCAACCAGTCGCCTGGAGATGAGCGCGGTGGCAGACATTTTCGACAGAGATGGCGACGGCTACATCGACTACTACGAGTTTGTGGCAGCTCTCCATCCCAACAAAGACGCATATAAACCATTAACAGATGCTGACAAGATTGAAGATGAGGTAATGTGAATGCTCGTACCCTGTGTTTTAAAGTGACTGTGGAAGAATAAAAAAATAAAAAGTTGTCTGTTTCTAGGTCACACGTCAAGTGGCGAAATGTAAATGTCCCAAACGATTTCAAGTGGAGCAAATTGGAGCAAACAAATACAGGGTAAGCAGCTTTTTACCTCTTGAGTTTATGTATATATTATTAGAAGACGAGATATACAATAATTATTGTGAAGTATTTTACATGGTCGTATGATTTGTTTGCTGGAAGACTTTGCTGAAGGTAAGGGAGGAATGTTTTCCGATAACGTCTCATCGTGCTAACCTGATCTTCTATATTTTTATCGTTCTTCACATCGTTCTTCACATCACCAGTTCTACCTTGGAAACCAGGTACACGTGAACGTCCTCCTCTGCTTTTATCCCTTTGTTCTGTGCCTTTTCAGCCCTCACATCCTTCTGCATTGATCCCATTTGCTGTCCAGTTAACACTTTCTGCCCAGATTCCTGGCTGATTTTTTCAGGCTGGAACTCAGAAGCAGAAATTTGAAAATAAAATAAAAAGGATGGCCATCTGATTAAATGTGCAAGGAAAAAGATATCTTCAAGTCAATGATTAATGCTTGTTTGATATGATCAGAAATGTGATTTTTAAATGACTAAGTGAAAGCCCAACGTGTTTACCTAATATGTATTTCTGATCTAAAATCATTCTGGTAGAACAACTTAAAAAAAACAAATGTTTATTTTTGGAAATCAGCACCTTCTGATCTGCTTTTGAGTTTCAGAAAATATAAAACTGGCTTGCCAGCACCATTTCAGCCCATGTTTTTATTGGTTCACGGGCATAAATTCATCAGCTGGACACATAATAATGCTTTCTGTGTGCTTGCCTTTGGCGCTTCACTATCAGGGGAATGATTCAGCTCGATAACGGCTCGCACAATTTTATGTGTCCGCCAAGTCACATGATTTCGTTTCAAAGTAAATTGTCTGTTTTTCAAAGTTGGGCAACCTTGATGATTTTAATAAACATTTTGCTTGTCATTTTACTGCGTTAACATTCTCCGACACATTGCATGTGGCAAAAAGTTGATTATTTATTTATTTATTTTTTTTACTGCAGTCAGTGAGAGGGGATAGGGGTGCTGGTGTTGGTTTATGTCGTAGTTTTGTATTGCTGTTTTACACAACAATGAATTGAAATCACTCTTTTGACAGTTTGGTCTGGTTCACTGCTTACATGACTCCTTAATCGGCGATGAGACAATAGCAAACAGGGAAAATCAAAATCTTACCCCCCACCTACACGTTGCAGTTTTGGAAAGCTGTATTCTGGTAAATGGTTATTCTTAAGCTGTTTCTTGTGCTCTTTTTTCCTCCAGATCATCATCACCTTTAATGTATCTGATCACTAGAATCACTAGTTGCATTAAACCATTTCTTTAATCATACAAGTGCAAGTTTCAGAACAGTTGAAGACATACCATGCAGTTATAAGAACCTAGCGGAGGGTCATCAGTGTTTGGTCATGTTTGCGTGTTGCACCGTGGTGGATTAGACAGAGATGGCTTGAACCATTCCTCATGTTGTTCTCAGTGTGTCATTGGAGCCAGCTGCACATGATCTGCATCAGTGTCAATGCATCCTGAGTACTTTAGTCATAGCTGTAGAAAGTGCAGCAAAGATTGCAGGAGATGGATGTTCTTGTGCGCTTGATCATGATTCAACCCTGTTTTGGCGGAACGCATGCAGCCGTGATTGTCGTGGTGCAAATGATGTTCTCGTGCAATTGCTCATGGTCACATCCAACTGGCTGACATATCCATAAAGCTTGAACCATTTGAATCCATAACGTGCTCAGTGCTTCTCTGCTTAGCATGTGGTGAGGTAAAGGCAAATTATTATACACTAGTGCCCTCTGGTGGTATAATTGTGTGCCCTCAGTCTTTTCTTTTTTCTTTTTCTCAAGTTTCTGCAATAATTTAACTTGCAGTAATCACTGGGGACGCAAGCTGCTAAATTATTATTACAACCAGGAACAATAGAGAAACGGAAATCTTAAAAAATATCAAAAGTCAGACAATTTGTAAGGCTTCGTATGTATATTGTAATTACTTCTCAGCTTTAAAATACAATAAAGGAGCTTATTGTCAATTGATTCTAACTGTGGCAGCCATAAAGCTAGATCCTGAATAAGCCCATAACACTAGGGTTAAATCTGATATTTATTAGTAAGTGTTATCATAAGATATAATAGTGAAAAATGTGTCTATAAACTTCATAAAAATGACAATAACTTGATGAAGCCGCTGCTCGATCGTGGCAACAAATCAGTGACTCTGGTGTTAATGAAACCAGTTGGATTGACCTGTGTGTAATTTGTGTCTTTGAGAGTGAAAAGTGGAAAAAAATCGGATGTTCTGTGTCTAAATCTTTTGTGTGTTTATGTGTAAACCTGTGCAGCATAGAAAAGAAACCAGACATGGGAACAAAGCTGAAATTTGTCATCTTATTCTCTAGCAAATAATATATATTTAAAGAATTGAGCTGGAGTAAATGTGAAACTCTGAACTAGTCTGGTTTCCAGTGTTGCGCAGCTTCGAGTCTGCAGTGAGAGTTCGTTCATGGGAAGGTCAGAGTTCTTCACACGTCCCCTCTCTGTTTGCCTCCCCCTCACCTCGTTGCAGTTCGGAGACTCTCAGCAGCTGCGGCTTGTGCGAATTTTGCGCAGCACGGTGATGGTGCGGGTGGGAGGAGGCTGGATGGCTCTGGATGAGTTCTTGGTGAAGAACGACCCCTGTCGAGGTGAGTTCAAAGACAAGGTCACAAAGCACGGCCCGTGGATTATGCACTGAGGAATGTGCAGTTTGTTAAAGCTCTGCTTTTTGGCAAACTTCTGTTCAGAAATGTGAACATTGCTGATGATTCTGATTGTGATCATCTAATGTTTTTTTTTTCTTGTCTTGAGAACATTTTCTATTCTATATAAATAGTTTCCTTAAGTAAATATAATCACACTGTTCTGTACGTATTTAGTTAATGTTAATAAAAACACAAAACACTGCAATAATTTATTAAAACACACATTGAGAGGATTTGAGCCAGTAAGGGGATTTTCACTTTCAAAAACGATAGATTAGTGTCATCACTGTGTTTCTTTACTTACCGCTAATATAATAATGCACATAATCTGCTAAGAAGCAGGTTTTTTATTCTTACAGTTTTCTTTACTGTGTTGTCCTGCCTTTGAGTTTAAGCTTCCTGTCAGCTTTGCTCTCACTTTCTAAAGGCAACACTCAAGAACTGAGTGAAGTAAACAGCGAGACATAAATAGTCTGTTAAAATGTAATTAATTTATTGGCTGCTTGAGTTTGTGTGAAAATATCCTCTCTGTGCCCACATCTGCTGCAGAAGCGTCGGTGCTGTGCCTGTTTCTGCTGCCATCTGTATTAATAATCAATCTCTTTGTTTCCTGCTAAACCCTCCTCCTGCTCACCATGACACTGTTTCTTCTAGTTCATCACCACGGGAGCAAAATGTTGCGCTCGGAGTCAAACTCTTCAATTACTCAGTCTCCTATAGGTTGGCAACTCTCACACTTTCTCTCCTTGCTCCATGAACCCACCAGTGGTATGTGTGTCCACACGTCCGAGTGTGTGTTGCTTGTGTTGGTCCTGGCGTGTGCCGCTCATGTAGTGTAGCTACCTGTGAGCACTCATTGTGAGAGACTGGCATCCTCGGAAACCGGCTGCGCCCCCAGCCGGCCATCACTCAGCGGCTGGTTTTCACGCATGCAGTTGTTTTGTGTGACTCGCATCACCTGCTGTGACTCTTTATGTGCCATCAAAGTCTTTAGGGAGTCGACGAAGTCAAATCTGCTCCGTTTACTTTCAGCATGTGATGAGGGTCGAAGCATGTTTTGCACATAAGAGCTAAAAGTATTAATACAGCATGTTAATACTTTTAAAGATGAAAAGAGAAAATTCATAATTTGAGAAACAAAACTTTTATCTTTCTGTTTTTATACACAGTTAAGAACTCCATCGAAAATTAGTTGGGTTTTTTTTTTGGACATTTTACTTTGTTTTACAGTTTGGCTTTGTGCTTTAAGTTGCATGCAACTCTGTTTTCTTTATACACGAGTGCATTTAAAATGTTTCTTTCTCTAATTTCTTTACTTTGACCAGTGTTGGTTGTGGAAGTTTTTTTTTTTTAGCTTGTAAGATTTATAGTATTTGCTTGTCAGCGCAAAATCTTTTTTTTTTTTCATGTCAAAATATCAACTTCAATTTAATTTCAAGGAATATTGATATTGCAATAGTGATCTTTCCCTTCTATCTGCAAAAAACCAGCCAGAGTAGCTGTAGTTTCTCGTCTTGGTTGTCTTTATCAACAACTGCTCATCACTTTACGACACTTTATGTCAGTTATGACACTAAATCCCCCACCGACAGTTGACATCATAGCAGAGATGACGAGCAGACTCAAGAAACTAATGACCGAAGAGAGGGAATGCTGAACAGCAGGAACTGTAAAACAGTGTCGGAGAAACGACTTAATCTCCTTCCTACAAGGAAGCGCGCTTAACTGAAAACGACAGAAGTGCGTTTGTGCTGCTTTAAAAAAACAAGAAGTTGATCCCACTTCTGTTGCAGCAGTGTTTGACATCTGTTGGAGGGCGCGTATGAGACGTGAAACTGCATCACCCTGGCTTTTTAAACACTTTATTTTATTTGAAACAAGGCCACCCTATCATCCTGACACTTTATTTTATGAGTTTGTCGTTTCCTAATAATTTCTAAGGTATTTTTTGAGAAGTTTCCTGGAAATCTGCCTGACATGTGTAATTTAATCAGAAAACAAAGGATTTTGTTGAAGTGGCACATGTACAGTTACGGAAAATAACATTTCTCATAAAAACTGAATGCTGATTGGGTTGAAATTAAGCACAGAACATGTCCTAGTTTGTTATTTATACCCTTCATGCACCTGTACCCGGGAAACCTTCTGTAAAAAAATGGTGAAATTATGAGGAAATTTAGGACTTTCAAAGGGAAAATAAAGTGTTGCCTCTTCACCAGCATCATCATCTTCATCATTTGCAGAGATAAAGTATTAGAATAATTATAATCACAGGCCCATTTATGCACTTAAACTAATTTGGAGTGTAATTTCTTAGCGAAAGGCAGGACCAATGTGGAGCTTCGAGAGAAGTTCATCCTGCCAGAGGGCACCACGCAGGTGATGGCAAGTTTCCGCTACAGAGGTCGTAGGTCTCGGCCGTCGTCCAGAGGAGCCTCCCCCAACAGATCCACATCCAGTCAGAGCTGCATGCTCCCATCACACCAGACAGCGACCAGCACGCCCAAGGTGAGAGGCTCCCGCCGCTGCTAGAGTCAGTGATCATTCAGCAGAAGAACATGCCCCACCCTCATTTACCTGCTTCTGTTTATTTGATCATGTTCTCATTAGTTTCTGTGTCTTCTTCCATCTAGTGTTCTATATAGTCTTTGATTTTCTGAATCCATGTTATTTTTGTTTTGTTTTTTTGTTGTTGGTTTGCCGTTGTTCCCCAGACTCCCCAACACATAACCCGAAATTATGATAAGCCATGGCTTACAAACAGCAAACCCTCCACTCCTCTTAAATCATCAGACTCCTTTGGGAGCCAGGGTTCATCCTCAGAGGTATAGTCAAATTCTGCACAAGATGTGGAGCTTTTCAGTCCTGTGACCCAACTGAAATCTACTGCATATTTACGATAAAGAAATTTGCAAAATTCATATTAGCAGGTAATAGTCGCATGCGTTTGATTTTGCTGTATTCTCATTTGACTTTTGCAGCTGAAATGGCAACAATGGGGCTCATTTATGAAACGCCAGCAGAACAAACTTATATGTAAACTGTTTCTCAGAGTGCACGTCCACAGGTAGACGTGCAGGTTGACGATGCACCTTTACACTTCCTTTTATGGTGATCCTGGGTGGGGATTTATACTAATAAATGCCTTAAAATTTAACGTGGGAATCTGGAGTAGGATTTTTGCAAAGAAGTCATTTACGTGCAAAGTTACTCCCAGATTAACAAAGATTTCATGAACGAGGCCCAGTGACTGGCAGACTTCAGCAGAGACAGATTTCAGTTGGATCGATAAACTTGAACGTCTTTTAACAATGAGCTCAATATTTTAACGCTTGCCTGGTAAAAGCTATCTGCATCATTTTGGCATGTTATGTGTGACTTTACACCTGTTTGATATATGACGCATTAACTCATACTAACTGTTGCTCAACGGCGACGCTGCATTTATGCAAAGTATTTCTTTCCAAAGGGTTTTTCATCACATTTTTAAACTAACTCACTAACCGTAAGAGCCTTTTTTTCCTGGTACAGCTTGTTTTTGGCCTTCATCTGGTAAGGACTTCTTTTAAAAATAATATCCAAAAGCACGTAATTAAAGGTTCTTTATTTTTTACAGAGCACAACGGTACAAGGCAGCAAACTGCGCCTTCCTGGTTATTTATCTGGCAAAGGGTTTCAGTCAGGTGAAGAGGGAACCTTGATCAACGCTGCTGTTCTGAAAGCTCGAGCACAGGCGATGGGTGGTGAGTCCAACCTCTCACCTCTGGAGTTTTGCGCTGATTTTTAACATGTTTGTTGTATTAACTTTAGAGCGGCGTAAGATCACTTTGGGTTTGAAGATGCTTTTCAGTATTTGTTTGAACTGCAGCTGTGGTGGCAGCGGCAGTGTTGACCCCAAACCAGCCAACTAATCATCCCTTTGGAATTCTGCGCTTCTAGAAACAAGGAGAAACTCCAGCCGGCCGGGCAGTAAAGCCGGAAGCAGAGGGAGCAGTCGCAGGGGAAGCGACGCCTCTGATTTTGACATCTCAGACATCCAGTCTGTGGGCTCAGATGTGTCTGAGACAGTTGGTGAGACCACTCGAGCGACGCCGCGCTCTGCGTCCCGCCAACAAGGAGCAAAGCCCTCCAAGATTCCCACCCCTCAAAGAAGAACCACTCCCACAAGCAAACTGGCCAAGGGATCCAAGCGATAGTCAGCGGCCTTGAAAATAAACAACTCACAATCTAGTTGCACCCAAAACACAAAAAGGACACTGGAGACGTCTAATTTAAGAAACTGCAAATGTGTTGAGTGTTATTTAAATTGTTGCTAAGATGTAAATTATTCTGGTAAGAGGCAATATGGTTTAATATTATGTGCGAATGGAACGTCAATGGCCTTGTGTATTTGTTTTTAATGTATTTTGTTTTTTGTGAAAATGTCAAATTGTTTTTTTATTGTTCTTTATTTTATTTATGCAAATCCTGTAGAGGTTTGAACACTACAAAAAATCTGGGAATAACCGTACCGAAAGGTTGACTAACGTTTCCACACACTAATGAAGGGCAAAGTGCAGCATCACGCTCTGAGAGTTACTGAATGTACTGTGATTTATGTATGATGATGTTTGGAGTAGATGGCCCATTAAAGTACCGTTTGAGACACTGCAATTATATATTTAAGTGCTATGTTATACTGCCAACCTGCAACTAAAGTGCAATGCAATATGCTACAGTAAACCCCAATAAGCACTGCAGAAACCTTCAAAGATCCTTCTTAAACAGCCGTAGCAGAAATCTCATATCTATGAAGCTCTCAAGTCCTGTTTGTTTTGTCAGCCGCTGCAGCTCCTCTTTTGCTCCACCCTTCCACAGCAGTTCGCGCATTGAAGAGAGGTGCCACTCCATGTAGCCATTCTGTGTGTATCCATGTTAGTGTATGGTTAATTTCGGTAAAGCTGAAATTGTTACTGTAATATTACTTTGTAATAAACCTGCTTGCAGAAAGCCACCAGAGCCTGGTGGGAACCACAGAGTTGTGTCTGCTTTATTATTTGTATCTGTGTGCGGCAGCTGTACTTTACATACATCGTTCAGTATTATTCCTCCTTGGAGGCAGTTTTTTTTAAGGTTCAGGACGGCGATCTCGGTCTGGGTGGAATGTTTGCAGAGCGTCTTGAGTTTGGATGTGAAATACTGCATCCTCTTCTTCTTCTTCAGTGAGAGTGCAAATGGTGAAATACTATCTTGAAACAACTGCACACTGAGACCATGGGGCTGTTGTTTAAGTATTTCATTTTTAAAGTTTCAATGAATATTTTATGTACAAAGATATGCATTGAAACTGCACAATGGAATACGCAATATGCAGTTAGAGCTGCACTGAGCAACTCTTTACTAAATTAGACCCAGTCTCAATTTCTCCCTATAGGTCTACCTTCACTTTTGCAGGCATACCACTAAACAAAACAAAAAAGAAGAAAAATAGGTCACTCTAATACATTAGGTTACCGATAAATACCACTCCTGATTTTCAAAAGAAACTAGAAACCATATCACTGCAAAACAAAGGTGCAGATCCATCCATCAATTCATCCAAACATCAACTCCAGCTTATCCAGATTGAGATCCAGACAGGAGGGAGATCACTGGGATTGGGTTTTTGACTCTTATTCTTCAACAGTAGCTCGAAGCAGCATTCTGTTCACCTGTCTGTCCTCACTGTGTTGACTCAGTTTGGTGAACTGAACGACACTATCCTGGACGTTGTTCTGACTGGCCTATGAGAAGACAGGGATCCCCTTTGGGACCACAGGTGGAGTGGAGCTCAGGGGTCAGGCTCCTGTGAGACCCAGACCCTCTAGTGTGAATGGTCCTCCTGTTCAGCTCAAACACTGACCCTGGGATGGTACTTTGACGTGGGATACAGCCTGAGAGCAGAAGCTGGAGAAGATCCATGAGCAGGAGCCCCGGGGCTTTTCAGGAATATGTGAGTAGTTTTCTTCCTTTACAGGAACAAACAATAATTAAGGAGTAAAATAACTGTGATATCATAAGATATAGCTGGTACATGTTGATCTGTTGAGTTGTGTATAAAATTTCCTTCGTCAGAGCAGTGAATTCAGTTAGGAACTTGAGTTAAAATGTATTCAAATATTTGATTTTTTTTAATAATTCCAAATACATTCTCAGGTGTTTTTCTTTAATCTTCATAAGAGATGTGTTAAGAAATGTGTTCTTACATACCTATCTTGTGTACCTTTCATTTTTCTCCCTCCATTTTTCATCTACACACACACACCGACATATAAATAGATATATGTGTGTTTGTGTGTGTGTGGCAGTTTAACCATATATTATTGTAGGCCTTGTTTCTGTTTGCATAGCTGATGTGTTTAACTGTTGTACCACAGGCACGTGTAGTCCCTGACATCAAAATCAACAAAAATGTCAGCCTTCAAAGATGTGCTGGTGTTTGCAGCACTCCTTTTCACTTTGGGACTTGGTCAGTGTCAGAGGTTGCCAAGTAAGTTTAAATTTCATAGTATTTAGTCTTGAATGTATCTTCATTTTTAGTGCACAAAATCACCATCACAGCACAACAAAATGCTGCTATAGGTGACAGCGGTTTGGTCTGACATGCTGCTATCAAGCCGCAAAACCCCTTTGAAAGAGATTTCTAAGCTCAGAGAAGCATTCTGTTGCTGAATTAAACCCATCATGTTTGAAGAATATTTGCGATGATCTCATATACCATATTACCGGCTATCAGTAAAGGTTTTTCTATTTTCATGATTGCAATGCCCCATATTGACCAGCAGATGTCGGTGTTTCGCAGTTCAGCTTTTAATTAGTAGGTCTTCTGATGTCCTTCTGGGTTTAACCTGAACATGAACCTTTTAAGTCCTGCACCTGAGGGTCCCTGTCACCATGAATTGAAAAAGACAAGAATAAACAAAACAAAAAACAACAACCGTTTATTACATCATTGCAGTGCATTGAAAAGTCTGTTGTGTTAGAAATAAAAAGAAAGAAAGGAATAACAGAAAGGAAGATATCTTAGATACTTGTTATATATGATACTTGTATTCAGAATCTTTAACCATCTTTCATGCACACATTTTAGCCACAGCAATCATGCTTTCCTTTTTTTAAAAAACTGCAGTATAAAACACTCAGTGTTCAGAATTCAGAGGCTAAATCCACCTGTTAAAGAAAAATACCCCCTCCCCCCTATCATGCTAATGGGTTTAACAGATTACCTCATTGTACCTTTGAAGAGATTAAAATTATTTAAATCACTGAATAATGGAGTCGTTTAACAAAAGAAGAAGACAAAAGTGATATTAGTGCTGAGATATGATGTAGAAGTAGTCCAACTCTGGTTCATGGTGGACCTGTGAAATGCCAAACTAAGCTCCAGTTCTGTGCTTTAAGGTTTTGATCTTCTGGAGGAGTTTCGTGTTCCTGAGTCAAATGGGGTGAGGAGAGTGGAAGGATCTCAACCTGAGGCCCTGGCATACCGCGTCAACCCCTCCATCCATCTACGGAAGGCCATAAGGTACAGTCCCAGACTGGTACTGAACCAGTCTCAGTGAAGTGGATCAATTAACACCCTCTTAGCTCAGCACAAATTACAAAAAATAAAATAAAATAAAATAAAATAAAATAAAATAAAATAAAATAAAATAAAATAAAATAAAATAAAATAAAATAAAATAGTCAGTGGTTTGACTTCACCTGGCTGCCCCAATGCAAAGATGGAATACATCACTGTCATGTTTGGGTACAATGTCATCAAATATACACTCCCACCTTTATAGATGCAGTCAAAGGTGAAACAGACCAGTTAACTATTTAAGACTGGTATTACGTTACTCTTTAAAGGGCTGTTTAATACAAGGGTGAAAAGCACCTGTGTTGTACGTTAATCTCCACTCCTAAGTGAGCACACAGAACTTATAGTACACCTGTACATCACTGCAGTTACCTTAGAAACCAAAGAGCCCATGTGGTTAGCAAGTACAGGTTTCTAAATGTCTTCCAAAATGTGTATGCATGCTTCCACATAGACACAATATTTTTCACTGCAGCACCTTTTGCCCCCCTTTGTCAAAACTGCTCCAGTCTAGCTCCTGTCTCTTTAAGACAATTTATAATTACCACCTTTTTTCAGTTCAGTATCAAAATATTACAAAGATTTTACAAAAGTGATTTGGGAAATTGAAACTGAAATGCCAAGTTGCATGCTTTTATGTAATGTTTTAAGTTATGTAAAACATTAAAGAAGCTCACATATTATTTGGAAGAGTAAAACCTTAATGTTCCCACGACGGCCCTCAATAAATCTGTTTAGAATGATCTAAGTCTTTAAATGTATTTCTTTTACCACAGAGATGTCTATCCAGATGGACTTCCCTCCGAATACTCCGTCATTGCGACATTTAAAGTGACCAAGGACACAGCCCGGACGTCCTGGAACCTGTGGCAGGTCAGCGACCCCAATGGACAGGAGCAGGTTGGCCTACGTTTCCAAGGTGACGCGCGCTCTTTAGACTTTTTCTACACCAGCCCCCATGGGAGCCACATGCTGAGGACCTTCCATGGAGTGGAAAAATTGTTTGACGGAGAGTGGCACAAGCTAGCACTGAGTGTGAAGGGCAACCAGGTGAGGCTTCTGATAGACTGTGAAGAGGTCAGAGTGGAGTCCATCGATGAGCCGAGGGAGATCATTCGCCAAGGATACACCTCCATCGTAAAGCGGGCTGTAGGAGACCGATCAGTGTCTGTATGTAGAAAGCTTGAATTTAGGTAACATTTGTTCCTCTGAGTTTTTAAACCACTTCAACTTCTCGGATTATCTCCTGTTTCTGTCAAGGTTGCCCTTCAGCAGATGGAAGTGTCATGTGACCCAGAGCGGGCTTATTCAGAGGGCTGCTGTGAGCTCTCCAGTGTTGTGAGTCATCTACGTTCCGATATCGTGTAGGTCCACGTTTCAGGGATGGATGTGGAGTTTCAAAATCCTTCTGTCACCTGTCTGTTCGTTGCAGTGTGGGGGCTATGCAGAGATAGGCTTAACAGGAGGAAGAGCATCCTGCAAATGTATGCACGGACAACCCGGAGTTCAGGGTTCTCCAGGGCCAAAGGTGACTGCACCTATGCACAAAGCTTGATGAACACGAATAAAAGTTGAGTCTGTGTTGACAACGGTTTCTTCCTCTACAGGGCCACCAGGGTCTTCCTGGAAAAGCTGGAGACCTGGGAAGACAAGGCAACTGGGTAAATGAATTTTAAAGTGTTTACTTGATGCATACTCCACACCAGCAGCATCCGCTGCCTCTTTCGGGACCCTAAATAGCTAAGCCCACTTGTAAGCGAGTGACATTATAAGATTGTAAGACTTTATAACAGATCTGAAGGCAAAAACAATTAAAAACAATAAAGATTGGGGTCTTTTTATAGTTTGAAAACTCAACTGCCGTATGGAAAAGAATTGGAAATAATCCAAGTTGGACACACGCTAACGCGGACGTAATAATAAATGGCTTTTTTGTAGTACTGAATTAGTCATATATATGCCAACACAGGCCCTGTTGATTTAAAACATAGGATTTAACTCAAACTGGCCAAGGTTCATAAAAATTCTGATGTTTTTTTTTTCCATAGGGGAGAAAATGAGCCAGATTTAATGAATCCCACACACAGGAAAACCAGGCAGTTGAGCAACATGCATTCTCGCCAAGTATCTAATAATAAGTGGCAACAAACTGCTTAACCTTCTGTGAAATTAACCATTTGTATCAGAACGTTTAAATTTCTATGTTTAATACACTGTTTTACCCAGGAAGACCTGATGGACAAAAACAAGAAAACATTGTGAATTTTTCGAAGAACTTTTTACTAAAGGAGCCAGCTGTGTAGACATAAGTGGATGAACAAATTCTCTCACATTTATATCCTACAGAGAGCCACAGACGAGATTATTTCCACTTTAAATTTATGACCTGTTAATCTCTCTGACGCTAAGAAATCACTGTTGTTGGCAAAGAAAGAAGTGTCTTAAAAACAGCCAGGAGAACATGTGTTTAAAGAAGGATATATATATATATATATATATATATATATATATATATATATATATATATATATATATATATATATATATATATATATCTATATATATATATATATATATATATATATATATATTTATTTATTTATTTTTTTTATACACTCACATATGTGATGGTTTGTCATTTAGTTTGCCTTATGCTCTCACAGAAATCCCCAATGCTGCCTGAGGAAACATGTGTAGGTCTGCAGACCAACCTGAACACATTTCCAGAGCTCTGAACGCTACATGTTCATGTCTTCAGTTGCAGCTGTAGCTCATCTGGGAGCAAACATCTGTCTTGTGTAACTGGTTAGAGTTTTGACCTCCCGCCAGCTTGTGAATCAAAGAGCCCCAACGTGTTTATCTCCTTCCTTGCTGGCTTCCAAGGAGGGCATTTCCTGGCACAGTTAAATGGACTGCCCACCTCAGGTGGTGGGTGGTCCTTCAGTTGTCTGAGCGGTCCTGCCGCGGAGATGTTGTAAAGTTCACGGTTGTGCCTCTCGCCACACTGTCGGCCATCTCTGAGGTTAACCTCTGTCCAACTGACTCTGCTTAAAACACACTGTTAGGTGAGATGATTAAATAAACGGACAAAATAAAGGCATCTTGGCCGTGTTTAATGTGCTTGTTGACTCAGGGCAGTGTAGTCAAATGGAAAACACTTTTCCATCAACTACTAAGGAAGTCAACATCTGTACAAATAATACCGATCCACGTTGTTGTATTTATGACTAATAATTCCTTCATTCTGCTTGTGTATATTTCCACTGATGTGACTGGTATAACCATGTTTCTCAAAAAAGTTTGGTTCCTAAATGAAACATTGAAAAGATACATTGAAATATTTTATAAATAAATAGATTTCACCGAAAACAAAGCTGTTCATGAAACTGAAAAGTATGTTATTCTTTGGAAAGCGTATGCTGAGTTTGAGTTGGATGCCAGCAACCAGTTTGAAACATGTCCAAGTGAGAGCAACAAGATAGCTGCTAGAGCAGAGTTAGAAACCTTGAATCTGATTTTAGTGAAGGGAAGCTTTGTGTATCTCAGCAAAACTATTCCAAATGACATTTTTTAAAGGGAAGAGCATGCCTCCATCGTTAACAACCCCAGGTTTCTCCGGTACTGGACTACGAGACTTAAAATACAACAAAGTACTGCACCACTGAGTAGCAGAAAACTCTTAGGGAAAGTTGTTCAAAGAAGAGCTTGTTGCTGTAATCAGGATTTTTAGTTTACAGCCGTTATGCTGAGGTTCTGGTTAAAGAAAATGGTAATTAACATTTTAGTTTTATTTGTTTTTTTGGCCAATAGTCAGTCAGATTAAACAAAAAAAGGTCAGTGAGATGTATGAAAAAAAGTCCAGCTTTTAGTTATCTTAGCCTTTACGCAAAGATTAAAAGGAAAAAGGCTTCTTTCCAAAGTCTGTCTAGAGGTATGATAACCTAAATACAGTTCTTCTTTGTCTGTGAAGGGATATCGGGTGTATTTTTTTATAAGTACCATATCTTCTTTACACTCTAAGCCACTGGTTCTCAACTAGTCTGGCTTGACTTAGTCAAGGTTTAAATATAAAGCTGAAAAAAATACATTTCATTAACAGACATTTTTAGCAGATTAAGTTGGTGTTTTTCTGCAAGACCCTTGACCCTTGCCTGAAAATGGGTCCATGGCCCACTTTTGTGTCTTAACCCACCAGTTGAGGCCATCACGAAACGTTATGAACAATATCCATGAAAAAGAGCAATCTAAGTATCAATATAGATAGATAGATAGATAGATAGATAGATAGATAGATAGATAGATAGATAGATAGATAGATAGATAGATAGATAGATAGATAGATAGATAGATAGATAGATAGATAGATAGATAGATAGATAGATAGATAGATAGATAGATAGATAGATAGATAGATAGATAGATAGATAGATAGATAGATAGATAGATAGATAGATAGATAGATAGATAGATAGATAGATAGATAGATAGATAGATAGATAGATGTATTGGATATTAGATGTATTGCTTATTCATTCTGATTATTCCTGAGAGACTCCTTTCATTGTCTTTTCATAGTCCCTCACTTCATAAACTGTATGTCTTTTCTCTTTTCTTTCTGTTCTTCTTTTTTTTTTTTTTTTTTTTACATGCTATCAAGCCTAAACATTTCATCTGTATGTATCTAAACCTCAATCTCCTGAAGCTTTTAACCTTTCATAGCAGAAGCGGTCAGTAACATTCAGATTACATCCAGTCTGTTGGTTTGGTTGAAACTAAAGCAAATGATGTCACCTCAGAAAATGACGTTGTTCACTTCTTGCAGGGAATCCGTGGGAATACTGGAGACTATGGCAACATTGGAGAGGCAGGACCAAAGGTGATCTTTATCTTTATTATGCTCCTAGGTGTGTTACACTTCGGTTTGGCTCATTTCAAACTAAATTAATGGAAACGCATACATTTCCGCAGGGTGAAGAGGGAATCAAAGGCGAGAAAGGGATGAGAGGACTCTGGGGCCAAGGGGTAATTTATTACTCAGATCTAAGATTTGCTTTAAGCTGAGACGTTACAAATGTGTAAGAATGAGATGTGTTCACAGGGAGACAGAGGTCCTAAAGGTCTGAAAGGGTTAAAAGGGGCAGCAGGCTTCAAGGTAAACCCCACTTATGGCTTTGATTCAGACTTTAATTGGATCTGTTAACATGGCAACTGCTTAAAAGAGTTTATGGCAGTGGTTGTATAACTTAATAGACAATTTTAATCTTGACCTTTTGTCTGCATTTAAAGGGAGTTCGAGGACCTCCTGGAGTCATCGGAGAGACTGGGAGGCCAGGCGAAATTGTAGGTTAACCTTTCAGACACAGTGGTGAGCCCTTTTGCAAGCAATTTTGTAATTGCTGTATTACTAACCGTCTGGTTTCCTTTAAGGGCGCGAAAGGCCTAAAAGGATATGGAGGGATTCCTGGGTTTCAAGGGGTTAAGGTATTTCTGTTTCCTTCCAAGTTCTTTCTTCTTCTTTTTTCTTTCCCTTTTTGCAAAATCTAAACCAATTATGCTTTATTTTTAGGGCCAAATAGGGGCTTCTGGTGCAGCAGGGCGGCTGGGACCCGGAGGAAAGCAGGTGGGTTTTCGTTGGATTCTCTTTTCCAAAATCTGTAAAAGGATACTCTTAGTACTTTGTCCAGTTTCTTTTAAATCCCATCATGTGACTGCAAAGAGCCAGTAAATCATTTCTGATGTGGTCAAACACTGGAATTGAAGTATATTTTTGGCCTTTGTGCCGTCTCCATAAACAACATTAGTTCATGTGGCTGCATTTTGACTGAGATCTGAACGCCTGAACTGTATCAACATAAGCTGGTGAGTCAGCAAGAAAAGAGCCTGAACCACTGAGATAATCCACTCTGCCATATATGAAAAAAGCCTGTCGGGTTCACCCTGTTGCATGTTGAGTGTTAGATGGAGCAGAATCTTTATCTGGTCCGTTTCACGTGATTGCTCAACAGGGTATTGTAGGGGATCCTGGAGAGCGTGGATCTCCTGGAGAGAAGGGGAAGCCTGTAAGTGTGACACATCAATCTCAACATGAGCACTTGTTTCATTTGGTTTGAAAAAGCATATGGATTATTTCAAATAAGAATTTTAATCATTGTCCTGAACTTGTGGAAAACCTAGGGCTTCCAAGGACCCGTGGGCAGAGCTGGCACCTTTGGACCAAAAGTAATTCACTGCAGACACACCTCAAAACTGAGAGAGCATTTTCAAAAAAAAATGTAGTCATTTTATTAAAAAAACATCACCCCTACAGGGTATTATTGGAGATCCTGGTATACCTGGCAGAGACGGTGATCCAGGAATAGAGGTATTATATTCAGAGCATAATGTCAGTATGACTAATTCGGGAAAAACTGCTCTTCTGTCATAACTATATGTATGTCTTCTGTTCTCACAGGCATATCAAGGACCCCAAGGCCTAAGTGGAAAACCTGGACTTAGTGGAGAAAAAGTATGATATCCTTAGATTTTGTTATTAAATGTAAAATGAATTTGTTTTAGCAGATTTATTTGTTGCGACTTATGTCTTTAACAGGGGGAAAGAGGCACCCAGGGGCCAGCAGGAGAAATGGGGCCCCAAGGCAGAACAGTTAGTCACATTTTCAGTCATTTCAATCACCAAATACATGATGGATTCTGTTCATAAAGTAGTTTACCATATCAAAGGTAAACAACAAGGAACAAAGGAATCACTTAAGGTTGCTTAATACGTGTTTTATTCTTAAGGGATTGAGAGGTTACAAGGGCTCTGCAGGGAAGCCAGGAAGACCTGGATTTATTGGCCCACCTGGACCTGCGGTAAGAACTTCAGATAAATTTACTTAACTCTTCTGAACACTAGTTCATTTTCCTTACGCTATTAAAGCACATTATGTCTTTACAGGGTCACATGGGCGGGCCTGGAAAACCAGGACCCAAGGTAATACATCCTTCATCCTTTTCCCTTTAGAGATATAAAATGAAGCCAAAATGGCCGTTTAATGGCACAATTACCATGGCTGTTCAGGCATTATTTGCCGGGTCATTAAGCCAGATAGAATTTGCAAGACTTGCAGATGCACTCTCGTTCCAAACCATGACTTTTTCCTGGTTTGGAACGAAACCTTCCATTTTTAGGATTTCAGCAAAAGTTCCACTGGAGTACGAGACCATTCCTAAAACCCTTTCTTAGAACGCTGCAAACAAATGGACCGTACAGGTTTGTGTGGTTTTATCACCATATTGTCACCCAACAGGATCATAATGAAGAAGTAAAACAAATAGGAATGCTGGCCTATTTATTATCCCCATCTTTCCAAGAGAGCCAAACGTCCCCCCAGGACTTGTTTCTTGATGTTTACAGAAGCCAATGGAAAAAAAAAGAAAAAAAGAAAAAAAAATGGGGATTCCTGCAGAAACCATTTTTCAGCTGTTTGTGTTTCCGTGACGTTCCAAGGATTGAACAAATCTGTTAAGAAAGAGCCCACATTTGGAGGAGAGACCTGGCACTGAGTGACATGTCAGTGTGTTAAAATATATAAGATTTCTGAGTAGTTAAATGTATTATTATCAGAACCTACAGGGTTATCATCTGTGAGGAACGTATAAAAGTCATATTATAGAGTCTAATATGACAGATATGGGGTTTTATCATTGTAGTCATCAATTCCAACAATAAGCCAAAATATTGGCTAAAAAGCATCAAAATCCCAACAGCTGAAGAATCCACAGCTCTGCAGAACAGATGGGCAGTATTTATTCTGTAAGGGATGGCTCAGATTTCTGAGCTTTTCTGGATGCGTTAAGTCAATTTTTGTTGACAAACTGTGAATGTTTGACTGCTTCGTAATTAACATCCTTCCTTGAAATTAAGTTGGAAAACATTTTTAGCACTTTTTCACTTTGTTTTGTAGTTACTTTGCTAGAAGACTGTCCTGATATGGTCATTGACATAGCACAGCAGTGCTTTTGGCTGCCTTTGAATCAATACTCATGATAAAACATGGTTTAAAATCATAACTTTCTAAGTCAACATTTCTCCTTCCTGAAGCATTAATCCCAAGCTTGGTTCTGCCATCAAAGCTGCAGACCATGTCGACCTATCAGCAGAGAAATAAAATTGGATACAGACATCAGTAACGAATGCCGTTTATAAATTTCACGTTTACTTCTGCAACAGAGGAGCTTCAATTTAAGACTAGTACACACCCCTCGGTGTTAACAGAAAAATGACACTCACAAGTACTCTGTGTGTTTTAAGTTGATACCAGGGGTCCAGATTTTTATGATCTGGGAGTAAGAAAAGGTTTGATTAATATTAGAATAAGAAAAATTGTTTGCAAACACTTGTTTAATTTCCACAGCCAGCAGCCGTGTCTCCTGCTGAAACTGCTGGCTCTGTAGGTACTAAATCTGTCACTGGGTTCATCCACTAGCCATTAACTGTGTGTGTCTGCTGTTTGATGCTGAACAGGTAGCATACCGTGATTTTATTTCTCGAATTTCAAAGATTATTAGTGTAATAAAAATGAATTGCAGAATCCTTTCCATTTGATGAATGATTTGAATCACCGGGGAACATGCAGCACATCTGTGAAAGTCTCATCTACTATTTACTGGCAAGCATCTCAACACTATTTACTTGTGATTTTGCTTGTACAGGGTGACACGGGAATCCAAGGGATCAAAGGACTAAAAGGTGCACAGGTACTGCCTCATATATCAAATATCTCACCACGTCTGCTCATCTTCTTCACTTGTTGTTCCTCAGAGTTGATTTGCTTCTCTTTTGCAGGCAGAAAAAGGTGTTAAGGGCCCAAAAGGAAGGGTGAGCTCTGATCCAATTGATTAGTTTAGTGATAAAAAAAAAAACAAACAAAAGAAATTTTAAATTTACCATAAAAGTGATAATTATAAAACATAACACCAATCGAAAGACACATCCTGTGAACTTCACTGACACAATAGGTGTGACCTGAGTCACACAGAGAGAGAAGACAAACAGTGCCGTACTGACTTTCAACCCAAACCTCTGATTTAATATAAAGATACCGGGACAAGACATACTGTTATGAGCTGTGTCACTAATATGAGCAGTCGGACAGGTGGCGCATTTCCAAATATTTTATTTCTGCCTGTATATTGGTTGGAAAAATCCTCCGTCCATCCCATTGTGTTTTCAGAGTTAATAGTTGGAAAAATCCAATCTGAATCCATCAAATAACATTCCTCGCATATTCAGAGCATCTGCAGATGCGATAAGAGCAGAAACGCCCACAACTGCACCAAAATGAATCTTGCACATTTCTCAAATGTCCCGATGCCAGATTTGGTCTTTTGTTTTAAAACTTACACAAACACTCCCAGTTTGTTATACATTTATGTGTCATTTATTCAGAGCAAGTCTTCTTTTTTCAATCATTTGCATGTTATGTCTGCACTAATATAATGTTGCATGCTTTCTATATGATTCTGTCAGCTGGTTTTTATAAATTTGCCATAATAGACACTTAATTAAGCCGTATTATAATGTTTCTGAGTCGATGCTTGCGTATTCTGATTGTTGTGACACACTGTCCTGTTGACACTGATGTAGGGTGGAGATAGAGGTGAGCAGGGTCCTCAGGGAGGGCGGGGAAAGCGTGGACCTGCGGGCCCACCTGGTCATTCAGGTCCACTTGGAGTCAAGGGGGTACGAGGTGAAGGAGGACCAGATGGCTTTCAGGGGCTCCAAGGCCCACCAGTAAGTAAAACACAAACATAATGCTTACTGGTCTTAGAGCAAACCTCATCTATCTGAATAATTCCAAAAGCGGGAGCGTAGCCATTGTCTCTCATTATAACTCGAGTCGCACATTTGCATTACAGCTGTCAAGAACACGTTTATGCTTGCAGTTAGTAATGAGTCAGCAAGACTTTCAATTAACGTGTCTATAAACTCACAGGGAGTTTCAGGAAATACTGCTGCCTTTGTTCTTTGCACATTTCCTCAGAGATGCAGCTATGTCCCACAGGGCATGCTGTCCCACAGCTATGCCACCTCCAGTGATGGTTGCGATAATGATATCTTACACAGGGCCCACCGCTACCTGCCCAACATGTGATTGAGGTCTGCAAAAAAGTGGTACTGGAGCAGATGTCCGCCTTTGCCAACTCGGTGAAGAGGACGTGTGCTTCTGTTTGTCCTCTCTACGGGGACGTTCCCATGGGTGCTCCCGGTCCCCCTGGGCGGAAAGGACCACCAGGACCTCCTGTGAGTTTTACATTTCAGATCTCTCTTTCTTCTTTTTTTCTTTTTTATTTCTTTGAAGCTGAACTGGCTGAACTCTAGAGAAATTTTCTTTACACGTCACCTCCGTCAGAACTTTCTCATCAAAGCATTGTCCGAGTCCATACGCTGTTCATGGTGCTTTTACTGGCAGAACAAAATGCAAACACAATGCAATGGTCTGGACTGGACTAAGAGAGCTGAAGTATTTGGCAGAAAAGCTTGGAATGAAAACATTATGATTTTCCACGTCTCCATGAGGACAAATAAAGAGTATCTGACTAGACACTTGGTCTGTGTTGAACGGTTCTTGGCTGTCCTTGGACTGGAAAGCCTTTTCCACATTATTATACAATGTAGAATCGATTCATGTTCCACAACTTCTAATCACATGGACTCTCAGGCTAATAAATGTTCTTGAAGCCATGACTATATAAAATATTCCACTACATTAGATTATGGTCAACAAGCTCGATGTTGTGGCATTTATTGCCAAAAGGACCAAACAGTTCTTTACTTTATAACTTGTAAAGAGGGGTAGATAGACTCTTTTGATGGAAATATATATATATAGATAGATAGATAGATAGATAGATAGATAGATAGATAGATAGATAGATAGATAGATAGATAGATAGATAGATAGATAGATAGATAGATAGATAGATAGATAGATATGAGAAAAATAAAGTCTTTCAAGATTTATAATTAAAATGCACAAAAGAGTGATTTTATATTTTCCGGTTGATGGTGTTGTCAGGGGGAACCTGGTAATGATGGTGCTGATGGAGAAATGGGCCTACCGGGATTCTATGGAGAAGCCGGAGAGCCAGGCGGACGAGGAGAATCAGGTGTGAAAAATGTGAATTGTGGACCTTGACTTCATTTTTCTTGGCCTATTGGGTTCTGGAAAACAACTTGCAAACACATTACTAATAATCAGTTTTATCAAGTTAGAAAGATGATACTGTGACGGCGTTTGATATGAACCAAAAGTAACTTAGTTGAGCCGACTTTTATCTCTGTTTCTGAGATACACAGATTCCACTACATTCACCAATTACTAAGCTCATCTGTCAGCTGTTAAAACCAAGGCCCCCTAACTCTGGTAATATCATAGCAATGTGCTTGAGCAGGAACTTTTTTAACAGGCGCAATTTATAAACTTGAGGTTTGGAGTTTAAAATAAAAAGAGAAGGGAAAAATGGACCAACAGTTAAGTGTTCCTGCATCAGTGCTAATCGTTGATTTTGAAGCTTCCTCTTGCTGCTCCCCTGTTTTATGGAACCGCTTGTGTTCAAGCCGTCAACCCAAATCCATGGCAAAACTGTGGCAGCTGATGCAGATGGACAAATCAAATCTGATCAATCGGACAAAACAGTGTAGAGATCAGGTCTGAAAAGCAAACTGATTTGTCTGCAGTCTGAGATAACTGGATTATAACGTTCATTAGAACACACTGAAAGATAAAATGATTGAAATAAATGCATCTTGTGCAGAATTGCATTGCTCAGAGTGACATTATTTTATATTTAGTGTAGTTTTGTGTTGACCAGTACTAAGTCTCACCTTCATCACGTTCATATTTGATCTGCTTTATGAGTACAATCATCAGTAGCAAAGAAAGGAATCCCTTTCATGAGTTTAAAGAATCAATCATGTGTTCCAGAGTCAAAATTAAATAAAACATATGTTTTTAAACATGTGCTTAAAATACTTTCACACCACTTTAAACAACAAAAAAACAAAACATGTGACTGATTTTAATCCAGAGCCATACTGTACGAACCTGCTGAATGAGAGCCAGCGGGGCTGTAAACTTTAAAGGTTAACATGTACTGTACATTTGCTGTTTTTATGTGTAGTTTAAGGCCTAACCATAATATGGTCCTATGCCAAGCAACGAAGATGACTCAAACTTTATTAATAAAGAAAATAAAATGGTTGCAGTGACTTGTATGGCCTTTAATCGACTAGTGTAGCTCTGACTCCTGCAGGAATGACATTTCAGTTTGTTTGCTCTCATAACTACTAAAATACAGTGTGTGTGTGTGTGTGTGTGTGTGTGTGTGTGTGTGTGTGTGTGTGTGTGTGTGTGTGTGTGTGTGTGTGTGTGTGGATTGCAGGTGACACTGGAGAGCGAGGTGACAAAGGAGCCAACGGGTATGGTCTTCCTGGCTTCACTGGAGATCAGGGCTCACAGGGTAATTACATCTTTCTGATCGTAATGTTGTTTGATAATTTGTTCAAACGAGGCCATAATCAATTGTAAAATCTGTGCCTTTACATCACTGTACTCTCCAAACTGTATTTAGATGAGTAAGAGCTTTAAAACCCAGGCAATAACTGCAGGGGTGGAGTAGGGGGGACTGTTACAGTAAGACGACTGTGTCATTTGCCAAATAGGAATGATTTTTCTCTCGAAATTCGGTTCCTGGAGCGATTAAAAACGGCCTTACTCGGCTAACTGAGCAGACTGCCAAACCAGGAGATTTAACAATGTTTCTGCCTCAATCACAGGTCAGCGTGGACGTCCTGGCAGAGCCTTTAACGGTCAGCCCGGACAGCAGGGTGAGAGGGGACATGTAGGCCGGCCTGGACTCAGGGGACACCCAGGTCTCAGAGGACCTCCAGGTGTCTGCGTCACCTCTGGGTGCGCTCAGACAAACTCCACCATCGGGACATCTCAGCCGGCACCGCGGAGGCTGAGGAATCGCCCTTAGACAAAAAAGAAAAAACAAGTGACCATGCGGACAATTTATGAACACAGGGGATAAAACAATAAAATATTTTTTTGTCAGTATGCATTTGTTCAAATAAATTTTCATGTAAATACGCAAATGATTTGGAGGACAGCGGTAACTAAAGACGTTTGTACAAAAAGACCATCATTTGATTGTTTTATTTAATTTGATTTACCCAAGTTTAATTTGTGTTTAACGATCTGCTCTTTATAATAAAAATACAAAACATGATATTACTGTGATTATTACACAGAGCATCGAGGAAGTGGGAGAGTTTGGAGAAGAATTTAGAAAAAACCTTGACAGAAGTTGATGGAAGCATAAAAAAGGAAAGAAAACAAATTTACACAATAAATGCCTTTATAGCATTATTTGCTCTTTTTCAATGAGGAAACTTTACCTTGTCACCTAAATATTATCTGAGTCCACATTTCTGGACCAACCTGATGTCCCTTTGCCATAAACACTGAGCTAGAAGCCTGTAGAGGAATTCTCAACTGTGAGCTTCCAGCTGCCTCAAAAGTAAAATAAGCCAAAGTTCTTCGATGGAAAAAAAGACCTCGTTTAAATTGTTTACAACTTTCCTTCATCATAACCTGGCTGTTACACAGTACAAATATTGCATTTGGAAAGTAATTGCGCTTTTTCAGCCACGGAAGTGTTGGGCGCTTCCAGTGTGGGCGAACAACGTTGTTTGAGGACAACAAGACAAGTCGCTTCTTCCTGAACCTTCCAAGTTCCATCGTTTTCAGTTTGTCAACAGAGCAGCTGCTGTAAAACAACACACTCTGTTGTCATGTGCCAAAGACTCTCAAAAAAATATGACTTTGAATCCTCAGTTATCCTTTGTTATTTGTCTCCCGTATATAATGCTAAAAATGATGTTGCTGAACTCCATCAAAGTTATTGGAAGAAGCTGTTAAAGTTTACTGCAGATGCTGAATTGTTTTAATTTGCAAAACAGGCTGTTAGGTTTGATAAGAGATTGCTTTTCTTTTCTAGGTTTTCTGGCATTGTCAGAATTAAATCCATTCAGTGTATAAAAAAAGACAGAAAAAAACTAGAAAACCTTTGGGTTTAATGTTTTATTTTATGCTTTTCTTATGTGCAATGAGCTGGTTCGGTCAGGGAATGTTGCTAATGCAGAGTGCTGTAAACTTTATTGATGCATACACCCGGCGAGTCGCTTTCAAGCATATCATTTCATTACTGGCTGTATGATATCAAAATCTTGAACAAGGGTGAACCAGTGCTGTGAAATAAGAAATGCAGGTGTCATTGCATTTTTAAGTATTATTATTTCACAAACTTTCAATTGCCTCCATGGGAAAAGTAGAAAATTTCTGCAATGCAGGGTTGCTTCCCAGCCTGTCTGGACTTTTCAGTTGACAAACCTGCTGGTCAAGTGGAAATGAGAGTTTAAATGACTCAAGGGTACGTGTCCTCCACCTGTTTGTCTGTATTAGCTGTGTGATGAGCTGTCTGGGGCACTTTCCTGATTTTCCTGCAATGCCGGGAAAGGCCCCAGCATCTCCACAACTCTGGGGACATTTGCGCTAATGCGTCAAGAAGGAAAGGGATTTTTTTTTTTTTTCCATGGTTAAAATCTGATTGAGAAACACATCTAACACATTTGTTTCTTGAGAAACAAATCATCATCCTCCACCCTCTCTGTGCCTCCTCATATGTACCATGCTGCTCTGTTTTGTTCCACTAAAGTGGCTTCCTCTGTCATGGAAAATGTTACTAATCTACGATTTTCCTAAATTTGCTTCGTGGACTCAATAACTTGCTTCAGACTCATTATTTATCTCTGTGGCAAACCAAGGAAGTGATCATGATAAGTGCGGCTTGATGCATATGAGCAGATTAAAGCGTCCCAGAACAGCTGAACTTCAAAGGGGTGGCACTAGATCCAAACTCGTTAGAGGTTTGAAGTTCTCATCTATCCAGGCAGTTATTCAAAAGTTTCAGAATCAATGCCAGACACGTGAAATGTTTAATCCCAGTTTTTTTATTGAACAAAATGTAAGAAGACTGCTGACTCTGTAAAGTCAACTGTATGTTTCATTATGACGGCCAAACTACTAAAAACACACATACTGTATATATAGATAACACATTGACAGGATGACTCACTGCTGGCAGAATGGATAACATTTACTTTGAATGGTTTCACTTTGCAAATTTACTCTTGTGCAAATGAAACACAGAATTGCCCGAGACAGTTGATTCATTTAACTTGTTAACAGACCTCAAACTGATGAATTTTCCAGTAAGTGCACATGCTGGATTTTTTTTCTTTTTTTTTTTAAATCAAAATGAAAAGTCTGAATTTTGTGCAAAAATAGTACCTCTGATGGTCATGAGGGGAAAAGAAGGCAATACAGGAATATTCGAAAAAGCTTTTGTTTGTTTTGTCTGAAGCTGTGGGGCAACATCATGGGATGAATTTGCACTTAGGCCACATGACAGCTGAAAGATTAACTTGTTCAAATGTAATTACAAAGAGTCATTTTTGTAAGGATTTCAGAAAAGTCTTTTTTTCTTTTTTGTAGTTGAACATCATAACATATCTCAGATCAGGGTTCAGATTGCTTTTATGTCCTACCGCAACTAAAAACACATCCGACATCCGAGGAGAATGACTTTGATCTTCTCGTTATAATCCAATATTTTGCTGGGAAACCTGATGTTGTTAAGGTCATTTTGATTTATACTTTGTCATATTTCACTTTATCACAGCTCAACAACAAAAATGACAGCTGTGTTGTTTTAGCCTTACTGTAATTGCTTCAAAAATCTTAATCTAAAGAAAAACATTGTGAGTTTCCACAATTTCTTTTTTCAGTGGATCCGTTTTGACTGCTTCGTTTCGATTTCAGTGGCTTAGCTTCATTATAAGAGCTGCAGTTCATTTGATTGTAATATTGGTCACATTTCCAGATTTTCCCATGTAATCACATCGATCAGAGTTTCAGCTTCTTGAAGAAATAAACATACAGATTTTCTGCCCTGTGGTTTCCTTTGTGTTCACCTCCTGTTGGCTACAAACCCCATACTAGAGTCTGCAGAAACAGAAAATTACTCAGCATTGGAAAGTCGTGTCTCACTAGTCAGCCAGCCTCTCCCAGGATCCAAACACCGGTGTTTGCCTGTGTGATCCACCAGAGTGTGCTGAGGCTCAGGGTCATCAAGGCCGCCATCCACTGCTGCTCTCAGACTGGGTGGACATTCTTAGCTCAGTAGACACAGGACTTTTCCATGGGTTGTTTGATTCATTTACTCTCCTTATTTGAGGTTGCCATGTAAATATAGAGTCAATTCTATCCGTCTGTAGTGACTGGTAATACTTTAACATGGATGTTAAGTGTGTTAAGGGCCTCTCTGGTCATGTTAATTACATGCTTTTCTTTTGAAATGCTGTCAACTGTTCTGTCATAAGAACCAAAATCAATCATTTATATAAATGACTTTAGAATATTACTCTCACGCAGTCCTTGTCCACTGGATTGACTTACAATTAAAGATCCGAATATTCGACTATTCATCTCCTTTATTCAAGTTGAGAGGATGTGAAGCAGCCTACACGGCTCAGAATACCATCAGGGTTTTTTTTTTTTTTTTTTTTAAGGTTTTAAGAGAGCCTGCAAACACTGAGGCTGTTGTTAGGTGATGCAGAGCAGACTGGCCCTGAGTACAAACATGACAAAACTTGTTAGAGAGGATTAAACTGAAATCTGCCTGTTCCACAGATAGCAGCTGCAGCTCTGCATTTCTAATGACTTCCAGCTGTCCGTTCAGAAACAGCAGCACAGGAGCGCTTCACACCTTGTCCATTGCTGACTTGTAGAATATAATATGCTGCTGCTTCGAGTGATGAAGTTGAATTCAAACAGGAGCAGTGCAACGCATTGTTGCGTGTGTCAGATCCTGCAGATGACACCGTGAAACGGCACAACTATAGCAGTGCAGAAAGAAAGTTGTCTGCTGCTCCATTGTTTGTCCTGCAGACAAACTCCATGTTCTTTGGTCATGCCCCGATCACCCCGATCACCCCAACCACAATCCAAACCTTAAACGCTTGGAAGAAGGTTGCTTTCTTTACTACTATTTTCCTTTTGGACTGTCAGAGATGGACAGTTTGCTCAACTACTTTTGTGCTCTCCTTATCTGCTTCTCTTTCCACCCATGGTAACTGAGGGTGGCCGTGAGCCAGTAAAAGTCTGGAGTGGAGGGATGGCGGGGTGGGGGTGGGGGGTGGAGAAGAAGAAGGACAGAAGCAGAGGAGACAGAGAGTGTGGCTAAAAAGGGCAGGCTTTCATTCAGCTGAGAAACATGTGCACCTCTCCCCAAGTCCAGTTTCTGTAAACGTAGGGCACCATAGATCACTGCTTTCATTGACAGGATTAATGGGAATTTGCACAAAGCCTTGGACACTTACAGGTAATGTTTGACACATTTTCTCTAACTTGTTGTCTTTCTGAAAGTTAGAGGTTCTAGTTACCAGTTTCATAATGTTTTTCATTCATAAAGAAGCAATTACTAGACTATACAAAATATTTACATATGTTATATTCAAGCGTGAGCAGACTTCAGCATGAAGCTTTATGGGAAGGCAGTTTTAGATCACTGAAGTCGACACATTGGATTGATTTCTGCAGGTTTAGTTATTTTTTCAGTGTGATGTGTGATGTGATTTTAAAGCACGCCTAAAAACGTGAACACTACATGTCAGTGTGTACTTTATTGTTTGTGAAGCAGCTGAAATATGCAGAAGGTACATTTTTAAGATATTAACTACGTTAATTAAGATATCAGCTCCTTGGATGCATCAGTTCCTTGGAAGCATCATCAAAATTTTTCCTGGCTTATTGCTTTTTTTTTTTTTTTTGGACATTTTTCAGTTAAATGCATGTAAACATACTGGAGAGTGCAGAACAACGTTGTATGAGATGTAATTCATGTAATTTTATTCCAGACACGAGAACTACATGTATAGAAAAACCAATTTATGACTGTAACATAATATCAGAACTAATTTTGCAGTATGTTATCTGAAAAAATATACAAACTAAGAGTCCATTGAGACAATGCTTTACAAGATATTATCTAACTATTTTGTATAAGCTGATTTCTATGGAGAACAGTTGATGGGACTTGGCTGTTCCTTGTTGCTTGAAGACTTTGGCAGCTTTTATTCTCTGTGGTCTTGGCAACTGCTGGATGTGCTGAACAGCAGTTGTTGTTTCTGGAATGGAAAGACGTCTTCTTGCCAAATTTACAGCAGATATCTATAACTTTAACAGTTCAAGTGGAGATAAAATCTGCAGCTGCATACCAAGAACTGCAGGAGAGAAAAAAAAAAGGATTTATATATTTTATTCTTTATTTTATTAGCACAATAATTAAAAAGCTGCAGTATATCTTGTTAAACATTAGAAAAAAAAAAGATTTTCACTTAAAGCACGTATTCATATTTGATACGGCCATTAAAATATGCATGATGACTCATTGTCGCCTACACCGAACAAGTGAAATGTTATCTGGGGAAATGTGAGAAATCTTTTGTTTCCTGAACAGCATCTCCAGCTGGAACCACACTGCTCCTCACATAAATCTGATGAAGTTCTAAAAATACGACAACAAACATCAGCCTCAACACAGATGGAGAAATCTTGTGGAAGTTCGTCGCAGATAATCATCCAAAATTCAAATAATATTAATAATAATGACAAAAAAACACACAGACATAAGCTTTACATTCTGCTGCTCCAGCTAAATGCTGGAGAAACACATTCTTATGTGCGACTCTACAACATCAGAGGTGACCAAAGACGAGGTCTGTGGTGAGATACAAGTGCACCTGTTAATTCTGCTATATTATACGCATTCTTCCTCGCTGTAAGCCTGCATGAACTGCACCTGCAATGTTTCATTTATATTCCTGGATGAAAGTTGATTCCATTCATCACGACTACATGTGTTTGGTCACTGTCCACAGTCGGAATTTCACTGTCTGACGGTGTAAATGAATTCCATGTGGCTCAGGCAGAGGTGCAGGGATACTCAGTTTGAGGAAAGTCAGTCGAGGGGAAAGTCATCCTAGCAGCTGCACGCTGCCAGTGAGGGGGTTTTCCAACAGCCTCCTCCAGCTCTCTAGTGGGGAAAATTCTGAAGAAAAGGACTTACACAACTACGGCAGCTCAACGCCCCCTCTGACTATGTTACTTTCACGCTGAGTTTACATGCTGGAAAATTGCAGTCATGTTGAATTGTCTGACCCCTCTGTGGCTGCTCTGAAGTACCAAGAAAAAAGAAATGCATTAGGGAGTCCAAGGGTAACATTTTGGCCATCACTTCGGTGACCTACACGTGTCACAATCTAAAGCAGCTAGAAGGTTCATATCCAGTTTTGGCATGTGAAATTCCTTCCAAAGATCCAGTGTTTCATACTCTGCTGGATATCTGGTCCTTATTTGCATCTGTTTTCTTTTAGGGAAGTCAGCAGTTTCACGTGTTGGAAACTGTTGTTAAAGAAGCAGCCCGAGAAACAACATATGATGAGATAATTACCTCCTGATCACGTACGACTCTCCTCGACTATGCGCTCCATAAAAATACTACACGTTGTTTGCAGCTGAAGCAGCAACATATCTGCTCGCTTGCTTCTGCAAGCTAATAACTACTACATATAAAACATGAAGTACCCAACTTGCCTTTGCCATTTGTTGCTCTTATTCAAATCTTGTTTCTTACATTTTCTTACATTTTAAAGGCCAGCAACCCAACCACACAGCAAGGACGGTGTGTGCAAGGGTTGTGTCGGAGTGCAGGGGGTCAGAGCTCAGCAATGAAGCCATGAAGGATACGTTTTCACAGCCAGATGTAAATAGGTAGTTGTGATTTGACAAGTAGGGTTATTAAGCAGGAGAGCTGGAGGCAGTTAAAAAGCATGGAAGCAAATCAAAAGTGATTAATCATATGTTGCCATCTCCTCAAAATGTTACCTTCCTTTAGGATGAGACGCGCCAGCATTTTGACACATTTTGCCAAGGAGTAAAATAATGTTATCGTAGAAAATGCCACACCTGATGACATAACTGCTTAAATGCTTTAGCAGCACATGGCAGGCACTGTTTCAAATTACTTCATGTTCTGCAGGGAGGGAAGGTATTACTATAAGCTTTATCCATGAGGGAGGAAAAGTGTAGGAGTGAAGATTTTCTGGGCAGGCGTATTGTCTTTGGGCCAAAAGCAGGCAGCGATTTGAGGAAACAGCTGATAATCCCACAGGAAACAGGGAGGTCTGGTTTTAGGGCAGTTGTGGTCAGAGGTTCTGTGAGTTGTTTCTCCTGTAAAGCTGACAGTGCCATGTGAGGATGTGGTAGATGAGCCCTAAGAGGAAAATGCTAAGGTGTGCTGGGGCAGCAGAGGCTGTGAAGCAGCTCTTGAGCAGTGAGAGTAATATTGGTACAAGTAATTGAATTATAGATTTCTGGAGAGTCATACAAGCATCTCCAGCGTGAGTGGGTTGAAGGTAATATAAGCAAACAATGACAGATGTGCACTTGATAGCCCCAGTGAGATTTAATCAAGCCATGTTATGGGGAGGAAAAAGCTGATAGCCCACAAAAGGAAAGATAAACCAAAATCTTTGATTCATATAGATTTCATGCTTTTGTAGTACTGTATAGGCCTTTTGTTGAAATAGTCTAGGTCCACCTGACCATTTTGGGAACATAATCCTTGAAAATCCATACAAAAATTGTTCTAAATGATCAGCTGTGTTAATAAACGCTGTATAATATACCACTTTAAAATCACTAGATCTCGCCCCAATACAATATCCATGGGAAATTAGCTTTACACTAATCAATTCAAGGGAAAACACCAACAGCAGGAATGTTTTTCAGATCAGTGGTGCTTAAATGATATAGATTTCCAGAAGCGTGTAGGGTCGTTGCAAAGGGCATGCAGTGTTAAAGGAATTCTAAAAAAAACACCTTTTCCTTTTGGCTTTTTTATTCCCGGATTTTAAATCTTATGTATGATTTTCAGGTAAAATGTATTAGATGTCTACTATAACGCGCTTCATGTATTTTTAACTACGTATCCATGTGTTTTGTTGCTCATAGCCTTGAATCCGTCTAATCACTCCTCAGCTCCACTGAGTTTTCTTTGTCTTTAAGTTCATTGTTTTATCCATTTTGTTTTCAGTCACATGAGTAACAGGTATGTCTCTGATTCTCGCTGTCAATCTATTTTTCTCTTGCTTTCTCTTCCTCCCACTCTCCCTTAACTGACCTCCATTGTTCTGTGATTTATTCCGGCTAAAAAGTTTTTTTTTCCAAACTGTCCCCATGAAAACTGCCTCATTGATGGATTTGTTTGACTTAAACCACAACATTCAAGCAATATTGACTGTTATCTTAATAATTGTCTGAATTGCCTTCTTTTTTTTAATATAAGGTTTCAGTGATGGCAAAGTAAAACAATATTTGTCAACATTGCTTGTCTGCTTCGGGTTTTGATTGTCTTATGTGTCAAACAGTAATCCACACAAAAGTCACGGATACTGTCTGTGACTTCCCTAAGTACTAATGCAAGATTTTATATATTAACAAGAAAATAAACTGTCATCCTACACATTACAAATGCTGCTGAATTTCACAAGGACACAATGCTTGAAAAGTTTAATATTTAAATATTTAATATTACTTGAAAGCCTGAGAATATAGCAAACATTGTTGCTCTACAGTCAGTGTATTGTGCACTCACTGGTATTACAGCATGTTTGATTTTGTCCTAAAATGTATAGGTAAAAATTGTCAAGTATAAAAAAAAAATGTGTTCCCTTGACACAAATGTGTGCAAATCTGTGTTTTATCCCTGTAGGTGCACAACAGGAAATCGGCACTGCTGCATGATGGGTTACAAAGCCACATCCATGAGCTTTGTCTTACGATGCCTGTGCTTCATGCCTCTCCATTTCCTCAGTGCAGCTCAAGATGAAGATTTAAGGAGTAAGAGTGATTCTGTTTTAATTCCCTTACCCCCCTTTATCCTATACTTGTTGTCCATTCATCCATCAAAAACAGTTAAACGCATTCAGGTTGGTGAAGCTGAGTCTTTTAGATGCAGTTTGGTCATTGTCTTACATTGTTAATTGTGTTTTCCTGTCTCCAGGCTGCAGAACTGCACCGTGTGACCTGGTTTTTATTCTAGATGGCTCATGGAGTGTTGAAGATGTCAATTTTGAGCTAGTGAAGAGATGGCTTGTCAACATAACAACAAGCTTCAACATTGGGCAGAAGTTTACCCAGGTTGGAGTGGTCCAGTACAGTGATGACCCCGTTTTAGAAATACCCCTGGGGAAATACTACTCAAACAAAGACCTCATCAAAGCAATGGAGTCAATTGAGTATATGGGAGGAAACACAAGGACGGGGACGGCCATTAAGTTTGCCACAGACAAACTGTTTGGGCTCTCTGAAAGAGGCCCATCAGGCGTTTCTAGAATTGCTGTCGTGCTCACAGATGGCAAGTCTCAAGATGAGGTTCTGAAGGCAGCTGAGGCAGCAAGAAAAAAAGGAGTAATTCTGTTTGCCATTGGTGTTGGGTCTGAGACAGAGGAGGCAGAGCTGAGAGACATCGCAAACAGACCATTTTCAACTTATGTCTTCTCTGTTGAGGACTACAAAGCTATTTCCAGAATTATACAGGTCATACGACAGAAACTATGTGAAGGTAAGTAACTTTAAATCAGTTGCTGTTGGCCCATTTTTTTCTTCAAAATTTCCTGTGCTATTTTCTGTTTTTCTGTTACAGAGACTGTTTGTCCAGTCAGGATTCCTGTAGATTCCCGGGATGAGAAGGGCTTTGATATTCTGCTTCATTTAAATTTGGCCAAAAAGGCCAAGAAGACACAAGGGGCATTTTACGGCAGCAGGGCATATGAAGTGACGTCTCGTGATGACTTAAGTGAAGCTACACGGTAATCATACAGTAAATACTTTTATTAGTTCTTAATCAGAGATTAATTTACTGTTTGATGGCTGTTTTTAAAACCTGGTCTTTCAGGACCCTATTTCCTGACGGCCTGCCTCCATCGTACGTGTTTGTTGCCACGCTGAGGTATAAAGGATCAGTGACTGCAGAGGAGTGGGACCTGTGGAGGATACAGACTCGTGATGGGAATCCTCAGATGGCGGTGACTCTGAATGGCCTTGAGCGTACTGTCACGTTCACCACAACCAGCAACGCACCAAGCGAAACTCAAACCGTTACATTCTCACAACAAACTGCAAAGGTCAGTTTATGCTGAAGGGACACAGCACTGCGAGGGCTGTTGTATGTTCTGAGGTTGATCAGGAGCTTTTGAAAGTCTTAGAAAACTATCTACACGATCCAATCCCAGCCATCGCTGTTTCAAAATGGAAATCTAAAATCAGGATCCACACTGCAAGTTAACTGCAACTAGACATGTTGGCCTCAGATTTAGAATTTTCATTTGCATCTGTCTCTTGAAATTGTTTGTCTTTGAGTTTGCTCTAACTTTGATCATTCCTCTCAGAAGCATGTACAATTGGCCAGCAAGATGAACTATATGCAATAAGTGTACATTCTCATAGGGAAACAAAACACTCAGCTGTGGTGATATTGGTTTTTATTATTAGTTCTCACACAGCTTTAGAGCATAACTCAAGTATGTTATTGTGTGGCTATGAATTTGAGTGTGAGGTCGACCTGCATGACCAAATTGCTGTCTGTGGTCAGTCTGTTCAATCATGCTTTGATATTTCCAAGCACTTTGAAACAGACATGGTTACCATGGTTACCATGGCGACAGCATCAGACGATGCACGGGCATAAACTGAAAGTGAGATTAAATCAGTTGCATCGTTTTGTCAGTTTTCATAACCGTTGTTAGGTTGTCATTAGTTATACTGGAGTCTCACTGTCACCAGCGGGGCTCCTCGAAGTTGAAAAGTGGCATGTGTTTTGTTGCCAGATGGGTGTGGCTGGTCAAGCAGTTCTCCTTTGTTCACCTACTTTGTTTATGGAATAACTTCCACTTCTTGATAAAATGTGTTTTACAAATTGTGTGGCCTTGGTTTTCTATTGCCATATTTAATAGCTCAGAGATAAATGTTAAAAATAAGCTCCAAATCTGTACTGCGATTGCAGTTTGATCACTTTTGGCACGGACAAAAGCTGCATGTGTCATCGCTATCAGAGCTCCTCTTGTTTCCTGCTCTGTGAGAAAGTACACTTTTTATTGCCTTTATCAGCTCACTGGTATGTAGCACTGTGCTTAATAGGACTATTCTTTCTTTTTCTGTGACAAAAGCAGTTGTTTGACGAGAAATGGCATCAGATGAGACTCCTGGTAACTGAAGAGGATGTTACTCTTTATGTCGATGACCTGGAAATAGAAACATTGTCACTGGAGCCCTCTGTTGGCATTTTCATCAATGGAAAAACCCAAGTCGGAAAATATGTGAGCAAGGAAACAACAGTGCCAGTAAGTCTATCAGCATCACCGACCCATTTTTTTAAATGCATGTTTATTCGTTCCCAGATACATGTTTTAAACTACTTCAAACAGTACCACACATTTTACTGCTGCCTCGTAAGAGACATGTTTCACTCTGTGGATATTAAATGCCTGGCAAAAATGAGTCCCTCATCCAGAGGCCATATTAATGATTGTTTTAGTTGTCTCACATGGGCACATTTATGCCAAGCTGCTGTATTTGAACTAACTCATTATTGTTCTGTGTTGAAATTTATGACGATATAAGGTGAGTAGTTTCTGGAAGACTGAAGTGACTACGTCTCTGCAAATATACTTTAACATTTTAATGAACAGATAATTACACTACCTCTACTACCTTCTGCCCAATATGTGTTTTATATATATATATATATATATATATATATATATATATATATATATATTTATATGTATATATATATATCAACATGATGTCACAAATACTCTTTTTTTTTGTCATTATAAAATGGTGCCACAAATTAACTATTTATAATACTGCAGCACATATGGAATCCATTATGCAGGTTTAGCAGGTAACAATTGTTTCATGAATGTTGCTCAGGAAAGTCAATCAAATTGAAATATCCTTAGTGTTCGGGTTGGCTGCCTTCCAGCCAGAACGTCACAGGATCAATCCCCGCTCTGTCACACGCAAAAATGTCTCTGGACAGGGCACTGAACCCCATTACCCCATCCTCTCATAATCCCTATCCCAAGCACGGATAAATGGGAAGGGTTGTGACAGGAAAGGCATCTGCAATAAAGGCTTCCAACATAAAAATCTATCCCAAATCAGTATGCAGGACACAATGGTTCTGCTGTGGAGACACCTACAATGGTAAGAACTGTAGGAAGTTGCTATTTGCAGTCTGCAATCTTTTGGGTCTCCACTGCCAGCTATTGTGTTGACACATCATTACAGATATAAATATATCCAAATGGAGCTCAGTCTGGGAATGAAAGCATCATGCATGTCAATAACTCAGATTGTAGTTTCAAACCATTTCCCACGGTGAACGTATTTATCTAACCATATTGTTTCTCTGTAGTTCGGTAAACCATGGAGTCTAACTCATGTTTTCATGGGGCTGGAAATGATCGTAATCACATGTTTGGATCATGCTTCTGCTCTTATGGCGACTGAAGTGGAACAGCCCACAGGAGGTTCTGGAGCCGTTTCACCACCAGAATCAAGAGAATACAAAATAGTGGAAGAACAGATTAATGTTGCTGTTTGTGGACACTGAGGGAGGTCTGGCAACATATTGCTGCTCAATGCCCAGTGTGGGCACTTATCTGTTCTTCATCAGACATAAAATGGCAATTTAAATTAATTAGAGGCTAAACATGCATTCATAGTGAACCTAAAAACTGCACAACCACTACCAGAATAAAATGTACTTGTTCTGCATGTTTGTTTTGGTTTTGTAACTACTGTATTTTTGACATGAAATTCTTCTTTTCTAAATTTTGTTTAGTTTGAAATTCAGAAACTTCGCATTTACTGTGACCCTGAGCAGAACAATCGAGAGACTGCGTGTGAAATACCTGGAGTTGTAAGTGACAGTCTACCTGCAACTGCTTTTCAATCCACAAAAAAATTGCGTCTTTGAGATATTGTCTCATCTTGTCTAACTACATCTGTTTCTCTTCTAAAGTGCACTCTCAATGAGTTCAAGTAATCACATATTCAGTTACCTCCAGACTTTCCAGTGTGCATGGCACCAAATGATGCTGTCTTACTTTGTAAATGCATGCTGCTTGGGTATTAATGAGTGAAGGTGTAAACTCAGCATAATTTGAAATCACATCAGGACATGCATGAAAATCCTTTGCTGGTGAGGAACCATGGCTCAGCATCAAACATAGTTGGTATATGTAACTGTTTTATTGGCTGCTTGCTCAAACTGGCCTGTAGATGTGTTGGCATGGAAAGTGCTGTAACCACAGAGCTGTTGCCAAATCAGTCATTATAATCTGAAGCTGCTGAATGGAAATATCAAAAGAGACAAGATGAGAAGCCTCAAATTAATACTGCATGTTGTCACTTATAGATTCATGATGATTTATTTGTAACTGTTATTATCTTTTTCTTTCAAGAGACTTTTTTTCAGGGATTTAAAAACAAAAAAAAGTAGATAAAATATATCCATTGTGCATACAAAGTGTATATTAACTTCCACATTTAAAACACAACATAATTTTAATAGCTGAATTATGACGCACACCAGATTAAAACCACACTTTTTGAAGATATGCTTGTTCATTGCAGTGCTCCAACAGTCCTGATTATGCTGAACCAACTACAGAACCTTGTGTTTGTCCGCCTGGTCCTCCTGGACTTCCAGGAATGAAGGTCAGCTGCCCTTTTTTGTCTTTCACCTCATTTCTTTTCCTTGGTGTCATGATGCTGTCTTGCACCTATGATAGGAAACATCAAGCACCACTCAACAAAAATGTTACGAACGCACTTACACATAAAACAGACATGTTTGTTCCAGCTTCAGCACATAGAGGACCCCTTTGTGCAGCCCGTCAGTATCCTGACACTTGGTTAAATTACTAGTAGGACAAAATAAGAGATAAACCATTTAAACTTTAACAGTGTAAGTTTATGTGTAAACTAAGGAATGGGGAAGTTAAATCAGCTCATGCGTCCTCTTTCTTACACCACAGCCTTGATGAAATTCGCTCCGAAGTCCCAAAACTTGTGCAAAAGCTGCAGATGATCATATGATGAACAAGAGGTTGCATTTTTCAAAGAGGTCAAATCCAATTAGGGTCATTATTGCCTGTAAACACTGATTTCCTTCATCTCAGATTTCTCATAAAGGGGGTTTTAAAGTCTTAACGGAACCGCATCATGCCTTTCCTGATTTAAATGATTTGTGGTACAATAGATCCATCTTTTATGTTTTCCAGTTGCATTTAAAGTGGTGCACAACTGACAAATCAATCAAAAAGCATGTTTTAGAGTGCCCAAATTGTGAGGTTTTTGACCACCCCCCCCCCCCCTCACGGTCATGACGTCAAAAGAAACCTGAGCTCACTTATTGGACACAGAACAGCAGCATCTGGAGCCCAAGCGGGCTCTCTGCTTTACTTGGTGTGATGCTGTGCTTTCAAATGCTCTTTACTGTGGAACTGCATGAGGGAGTCTGGAAATCTAGAAAAGTGATACAAGACATGTACGAGGGCAGGATAAAAGCAGTGGGATGTGTGGCAGGAGAAATGGAGGGAATTCAGGTGAAAATGGGACTGCATCAAGGATGAGTCTGTTCTTGTTGGCCATTGGGATGAATAGTTAGATGAGGTCACAAGTCTCCGTGGATTGTGATGTTTGCAGATGAGGTTGTGACCTGTAGAGAAAGTAAAGAGAGGTGGAGATATGTGCTAGAGGGAATAAGAATGAAGGTCAGACGCAGCAAGACAGCATACCTGCGTGTAAATGAAAGGGAAGCACATTCAACGGTGAGGATGCAACAAGTAGAGGCAGATAAGCTGGAAGAGTTTAAATACTTGAGCTCAACTGTGTACAGCCATGGGAAGTGTGGAAAGGAAGAGAAGACAAGACTGTAGTCAGATTAGAGTAGAGGGCCTCAGGTTATCTGAGATAGATGTTTTAACATCTTAAAATGTTATTTATTTACATAGTTATATAGTTACTGTGGTCTAATAATTGAACAATAGGGGAAATACTGTATTGGAAAGTATGCAAAAGTGGTCTGCAAGTCAAAGATTAAATCATCCAGTTGCTTTTTCTATTAACCGGTTGTTACCTTTCAGTCATGTCCTGCAGGCTGACCACTGTCACTTTTTAGGTCAAATAGTTTTTTTTTTTATTTGCAGTTTACAATTAAAGTTCTTAACTGCTTAACTGCAAGACCTTTTCAGGATAAATAAACCTCAAAATAGCAAGGCATAGGACCTTTTATGCTTTAAAATGCAGTACCCTCGTGGCACACTATGGGAAAATGAACATTGCTATGGATGCACACAACTTCTTTTCACCAGTTATTAAAACTAAGTTTTTTCATCATGAATTAGTGTTTTAGTGTTTCCCTAAAACAAACCAGACTACTGCCTATGGTAAACACTGATTGGAATGGAAAACAAAACTGGGAAATAAAGCCTCGATGTTTTGTTTCTTTATTAATCACACAGCGTTTCTACCAAGTAACAGCAGACCAGGTCATAAAAGTCTTTACACAAGAAACTCAGAGCAATATTGGCTCAGAAGGAAAAAAAAAATCCCCTGTTAGTGAAACCTACAAAGTTTCAAACATGTTTGTGTTTATAAGGTCACCAGTATCCTTTTACAAGATCTACCAATACATCCAAAATGCTGGGAGCATTTCTGGCTTGCAGATGCTCCATAGTTCATCTCGTGTTGGATGAATTCGCTTACTCAGCACAGATAAATTAAATCCACACTCAGGGCAAGCATGTTGTGGCCATTGATGGTTTAAATTGATTCATTGTGCTGCTTTGACTGTGCACGACGCAAAAGATTTGTTTTGGCGTCGCTTGCTTGAATCGCCTCTTTGCACTTTCTGCAGGGAGATCAAGGACGCATCGGTTTGCCTGGTCAGCCTGGACCTGCTGGTGCTGATGGTAAGCCTGTGAGTACTAAATAGTTCAATATCCAAACATACAGTACATAACTGGCAGCAGCGGCATCCGCAACAACATTGGAGAAAACCGTTTTAGTCCGTGTATCCACGGTTTCTGTTTGTTCTCTTTATGTGGTCAGCACTGCTTCAGAAAAATTGTGGAAAATCTGCTCATGATTTTTTTTTTCCATGGGGGAAATATATTTTTTTGAAATACACACATTATTTTAGTAATATTGGCAGCAGTGTAATGATTTAAAGTGATGAATACCATCCCAAAGTAGACCACATGTTCTCCTGCATGATCAAAAACTCAGGAAGACTATCCATAGCCTTTAATTACTGTCAAAGCGTACTCTCACTTCAGAGGATTTAAATATTTTAACCAACTGTGTGTCTTTTGTTGAATCTAAAGGGTATCCCTGGCAGTAGAGGGAGTCCGGGCCTGCCAGGTCCACCGGGGATGCAGGTAAAGCAGTGACCCACTCATTTGCCTCAATATTTCATTCAGCGTTTCCATAGTGACGTTTTTTTTCTTCTTTTTTCCGTTAAGGGATCACGTGGAGCAGATGGGTACAAAGGCGAACAAGGGAGACCTGGTGTTTCGGTAGGAAGGTCAAAAAACCACATTTGTGGCACAACTAATCTTGTAGCCCAGAGCCCTACTTTGTAACCACCACCAGAACTTTTTAAAACAGGTTTCTTCTTTCAGGGGGAGAGAGGTATGCCCGGATTACCAGGATTGCCTGCACCACCAGGAGAGAAGGTGTTTATGTTGATCACTTAACCACAGTGGCATAATTTCAGCTTGTTTAACTGGCAGTTAGTTGTTGATCAGTATTATTTGTCTAGATTCGTTTTCACATATAAGAAATCAGTACAATATCTGCTCATACTTCCCAACCAAATCTGAAAGACCCCGACCTGTAAAAAGTACAAAAACATATTGAACTGTCAAGGCTTTTATGAGATCAAAAGTATGATTGTCAGGAAGTTCCTGCTATACACATCAGCTTCAGCTTTGACCATGGTTACATCAATCACACTAGGAGCCATATGTTAGGAGTATAAAGTCAGACCTCTTGGGTGAGTAAAAAAATCCACTCGTACATTGAGTGACAAGAGGTCTTTGCTGAGAGACCATGAGGGTCATCAGAGACCATTTAAATGTATTCATATTTCCTGACCTCTCTACTGCCTCTTCCTCAGAGAGATTGAAGAGCTGGACTTTCTTTGCTATATTTAGGCAACCAAAGAAACGCCCCGTTTCTCTTGGTGGGATGTTTTTCCTCTCAGTTGCACCTGCAAGTCATATTTACCCCTAAAGCAGTGAGGAAAGTTGTAGATTAGAAACCATATAGATTAATGTTTTGTGTCATATCAGTCAATAATACAACTCCAGTCCACCCATGTAATTTAAGCTTAGTCATGGCTGCACTTATACAAAAAGGATCTTGTTTGGATATAAGATATAAGAAATAAATCCAGTAATTGAAAGTGTGTCCTTTCTAGGCGGCATCATCTCAGTCATGCCTTCCCACACTGCAATTAATATATTTGTCTCAGCTGAGCAGACACATGTGTGACCCTGGAGCAAAACTTTCCCAGAACATCTGTCCCCTCGACAAGAGAAACACTACAACCACAGTCTGAAGCCAATTAGGGTTTCACAAGAAGCTGCCCTGTCTGGGACACCTTTCTTGACTGAATCGAATAGTTTGGCTTTAGAAAAAACACTATTGAGCATAAAAGGGGATTTACGTTTCTATTCTTTTTGCAGTTATACCTTAAACATCAAAGTGTTAAAGTTTTTTTCTCTTTAAATATTTAGCCTGTAAAACCACAGATCTTGGCATATGTTTGCATTATTGTACTTTAAAATACATTCATGTGGCAAATAGTTTTGTCCAAACGTAGCTTACAATAAATGCACTGAAATATTTCTGCAGCAAAAGGAAAATTATCAGCTACATGTGGGATGAATTCCTTTTTTACCCTTTTTGTGGACAACAAAAGAGATAAGCATTTGATCAGAAACGTCAGCCAGGCTGTAGGGTTCAACCATGGCTTGGAGCAGGAATATGCACTTCTCTTGGGGCAGATTCATATGTTTAGACTTCATGTGAGGGGCAACAAGCGTAGTGACAACAGAGGAGCGGTGTAAGCACTTTTGAATATTATCACTGGAACAGTACTGTTCTTGATTGCTGATGGCAGCAACGATGCACCTATTTGTTTCCATATGACATGCATGCCTGTGAGAGTGTAAGAGCATGTATGAGAGGGATGAAGGATGTCCGTATACCCTGACAAACAAACAAACAAAAAAGGGAAGTTTAACAATACTCCCCTGACATAAATACATTTTTTTTACCTCATGGTGTCCAAGACTCATAGCATGTCAATCACACCTGAAGCTCGCTCTTACACCTGTTTAACCCATTTAGAAATGTTGCAATGCACTAAAATCTGGTAAATTTTCTACACCCATGATATAAAAACAACAAAAAAAAAACACATACACTCAAACATAACCTGAAATAAAATGACCAATATTAAAATACAAATACCTTCCGTAGCCCTGCTGCAAGTTACACAGATGCATCTGACAACCCAAACCAAGAACCTGCACCTCAATCACCCCCATTTTTGGACCAGACAATCAGGAATTCCTTACTTACGTACTGATAAGCTGACTTTTTGCATGCTTAGTGGCTGACAGTAAGCCAATTTGGAACCATCAAGGGGAAGCGGTGGCCCCAGTAAGCTGAGAGGAGACAAACTGGATGCAGCTCAGGCCTGCCGGTCATATTCGTGCAACCGCGCAGACCTGCAGTGGCTCCTATTGACCCATCAAGTTAGTTTTGATAAATTTCTGTACGAAGATTGAGATTACTTAGACAATGATTAAAGCATGGAAGGGAGGAATTCTTTTTTTAACTCATCTGATCATTTATTTTTAAATCTTGTGACTTTTCTAAGGGCTCAACAGGATCACCAGGAAATGCAGGGCTGCCAGGAAAAGATGGCCATGTGGTAAGCAATTTTATTGAAGAAAAGCAGCTCGCTTGCTGAATATGACATGAAATATAACAATGACAACTGGATGGTGTGATTTTTCCAGGGAGAAAAAGGAAGCATGGGATCTCCTGGCCCAATTGGTTTTCCTGGAGAGCCTGTATGTCGAAAACAATTTAAATGAATCCCCAGGCTGTGTGCCTTCATTATTGTGGATGAAAGCACTTTGTTTGGTTTCAGGGCGTACCTGGGAGAGATGGAAAGGACGGAATTCCAGGGAGAGTTGGTCAAAAGGTTTGCTTGTTTTGCCATCATTACATGAAACAAAGCTCATGCAAGGCTAAAGGGAATAATAAAAGACATGAAGTTGGACGGAGATTCACATTCTTAAATGAATTAACTGTTCCCGCATGTTTTGCTGTTGATGCTTGGGAGCCATGGAAATTGAAAGAGACTGGTGTCCCTCTTGTTCTTTTTCCCCATTTGACAAGTTCTGTTAACATTAAAGTTGTTCTTTGCCTTTTGGTAATTTCATAAATCCGACATGTCATGTAGAACAGATGACACAGTGCTCACTACCGGGGTATAGATGTCAAACTAAGCGTGCGTGACTCAAATCACATTTAAACATGCTTTACCACTGTATTAGGGTGAAGCTGGAGCCGGTGGTATTCCTGGCGCTGACGGACGGGCCGGCCATCCTGTAAGTTGTTAACACACACTATGTGTTTGTTGATCTGTTGAATGCCTCAGTTGGTGTTGCTGTTTTGCAACTTCACTTGAATTCACAGACTTTGACAATTTGATGCAAAATGTGCATGGATGACATATGAATTACAAAGTAAATTGTTTAAGGTTTCACCATGCAGCAGCCAACAAATTGTAAAAATTGAATTTATATAAAGCATCTAAATGTTGGGCATACAAAATTATAGATTTATGTATTGTAAAGAGTTGCATGCATAGTTTTTTTTCCATTATTTTAAAGCTGTTGTGTGTTACGCCGGCGGTACTCAGACTCCCCCTAACAGACTGTAAATTAGGGGTATTTCCCTTGTAGTTCATCCCAGGATAGCCTTGTTATGTAACATGCTGGCTTTGGCTACATGTTTAATCTAAGGCAGTGAAAGTAACTCATCGAGGGAATGCTGCGGTGGTCTGGCAAATCTGTTTAGGGAAGAAAGTGCTTCAACTGGGCAGCCATCCCACAGATCATGATTATAGCTGTTGCCCAAAAGTTTGTGATGGGTCTACAAAAGATGAGTCAATTGCTCCAGAAGGCTTTTTCGCAACCCCCCCCCCCCCCACCCCTCTCACCAAAACCGGAGTCAGGTCAGCCATGTAACCAAGGAGACATGAGTAGTAAGTTAAAATAAGATGCAGCACTTCGGTGTTGGCTCCCAACATGGGGATGTCTCCTTCTGTATGTTTATCATATCACACACAATCTGTGTGTGTGTCTATTTAACTACTGTTCTCCTTTATCTGTGTCTTCCTAACATACTCTCTATGCACGTGTTACTCAGCTCAGTGCAAGACTAAAACCAAGCATCTGCTAATATATATCTCACAAAAAAGTAACTGCGACAGAAAATTAAAAAAGGTTTGCCAAGGTAGCTTCGCTGCATGTGGAATTGAATGGACTTTCAGTGAATTAAGTAATTCCTGCATCCCTTCAAAGGAAGCATATTCTTTTTACATAGGTTGGCACAACTTCCAAAGGACTTAATGAAATATCTGTGGCATGCTCTTTCAAATGACCACAGAGATACAAAACAACTCCCTCTTTAGCCATGTCTTTGGAGCTCTGTTCACTGCAGATGATTTTAGGAGGTGAAGTCAGATGCAATTTTATTGAATCAGCCATTTACATGCTTTGTGTGACATAAACTAAATGGCAAAGCTGTTTTCACTCAAACATGTGCTCTCAAGTACAGACAAATAGATTGTTTTTCGCGTTCTCGCTTAAGTTTAATTTGATTTACAGACACATTTTCACAGTTAAAAGAGAAATGTGTGCACACTTTAACTATAGCATATGATTTTTTTAAGAAACATAATTATTTTAAAAATAAAATGCTATTTTCAGGAATTCAAACCATATTTCTGTACCTGTGCGAGCTAACAAATTATTACTGCAGAGCGAGATATTTTGGTAGACAGTTTTGGTGAGCCATGAACACAGGTTAGTGAAGCTCAGTCTAGAAAAATGTCAGGATAGTGGTACTCTGGGACCTTATGTGAGGGTGACTGGGGACTCAGTCGGTGTATACGTGACCGTGCATGGTTGGCTTAGTAACGTCTCTGTGATGTATGCCACCTCTCAACCAGTGTCAGCTGAGATACACGTCTATCCCTTTTATAGGACACATTTTGAAATATTGTAGTAGATAAATCAAAGATGTTTCACTACCCAAAGAGAATCATACATGTGTGTTCACATGAATCAAAAAGAGCTCAGTGAGCCTCATTCATTGAAATTGACATCGGTTCGAAAAAAAAGAAAGTGCATCCTCACGACTGAACACTCAGAGGTCAAGTCTATTTATCGTATCAGACAATAGTGGAACACAAAGTGAAACTGTAAGAAGTCACAATGTGTGCTGGGTAAAAGGGCTGATCTATGTCAGGGTTAAGGATGCAGGTCAGGCTTGTACTGCTGAGTAGTAGAGCTGAAAATGATTTTTAGCCACTAGATTTTCATTTTGAAAAGCAGTGTGGTGGTTATCAGTGTTTCCTCACGGTAACCAGGTTCCTGGTTTTTGGTTCCTGGAGCTTTTCTTTGGAGAGTTTACATGTTCCCCATTCACATCAGTTTCCTGACTTAAAAAAAAAATATGCGTGTTCGGGTTTGGTTGATTAATAATTTTAAACTGTGCAATGGAGTAAGTGTGTAAGTGCAATTGTCAAGCGTATATCCCAACCCTAGTGGGAGCCTGTTGTTATTTAAACGTGTACACCTTTCACATCTACAAAAATGTGAACTGAAGGAAAAGGGAAAACCATGAAAGCCCAAGATGGTTTATATAAGGCACTAATCTAATCTTTAATGCATTTGGTACAGGTCAGAAACATGGCTTTAAAAAGAGGTTTTTTTATTGTTTTGGTGCACTCTACATCCACATCCAAAATGATGGATTTCTTTGAACAATTGAATTGAATTGAATTGAATTGAATTGAATTGAATTGAATTGAATTGAATTGGACTACAGTTAATTGGACTTTCATACTAAATTTGTTACCTTTCCAGCAAAGTAAAATAAACTGAAATTGTATTAAGCTGAAGGCAGCACGGTGGCTTAGTGGTTAGCACTGTTGCCTCACAGCAAGAAGGTTCCTGGTTCGATTTCCGGCCCGGTGGGTCTTTCTGTGTGGAGTTTGCATGTTCTCCCTGTGCTTGCGTGGGTTCCCTCCGGGTACTCCGGCTTCCTCCCACAGTCCAAAAACATGCAGGGTAGGTTCATTGATCATCCTAAATTGTCCCTAGGTGTGAATGTGAGTGTGCTTGGTTGTTTGTCTTCTATGTGGCCCTGGATAGACTGGCGACCTGTCCAGGGTGTACCCCTGCCTTTCGCCTACTATGCGTCGGGATAGGCTCCGACAGACCCCCGTGACCCGGAAACGGATAAAGCGGGTATAGATAATGGATGGATGGATGTATTAAGCTGAATTAAAACCACCAAACAAACACATTCTTGTACACTCTAATCCTTGTGTAGTAAGCCAAGCTACAATTTTTTTAACTTTTTTAAAAAATAATTTGTGATAAAGTACAATCTGTTTAATTACTCCCAGGGAATACCAGGATTGCCAGGAATTGCAGGCCTGAGTGGGCAAAAGGTAATAAGGTCTTAACATGCATGTGTCTGCAATAAATCAAACAATAATTTAGAATAATTCAGTGTTCTGTATTTGATTCACATGATTCTCATTCAAGGGTGAAAACGGTGAGCCCGGATCGAGGGGCTTCAAAGGCTCAACTGGACTGCCTGTAAGATTATGGCTGTTGGACTATTTGCACCAAGCTATAGTATGCAATAAAGTGTTTAAATTTAATGTGAAGACTTACCAAAATAATTTCTTCTCTGTCCTTTAGGGTGATATGGGTTTACCTGGAGCACCTGGTTCAAAAGGAACACCTGGACCAAAGGTAATTGTTTATGTATACACATTGTTACTGTATCTGAACTACATTGAGCTTAATAGATGAAACTATTTTTAAACAGATGAATTGTTACTCTATGAATGTGAATATCAATATATCCACCTGTACATCTGAGGGATGTAGGTACACTGATTGTACACATGCTGGATATTCCCTAAGATTAACTGCAAGCCGAGTTGTACTTTTAATGAAATAGATTTGAATCAAAACGTAGCGAGACAAAGCAGCAAAAAGTTATGTGACGGCACATTCTTTTACCCACGTTTGTCAAGTCTATACTCAATGCTTTGCAGAAAAAAACTGTTATAAGGCTGGTTATTATTCAAAGCTGTTTATGCAAGGAGCTCAAACACTTTTATTGGGTTCAGAGGCACTACATGTTTGATCACTTTTTTTTTCTTTTCTTTTTTTTTTTTTTTTTTTACAAAAATAGACTAAAGCAAATAATTAACTCTTGGCTACGGCTTTGGAGTGAAATTTAACCAGGATAAAGCTCCAATGCTTTCATCAGTGGAATTTTAATGACACTGAAAGCTATACAGACTTTTCTTGTCTGGACGCCTTGGCTCCCAGTCACATGCTTTTAATCAAGCTAATCTGCTTTTAATAAGCCAATATATATAATAATAAATGACAGACAAATGTAAACCTAGTTTGTGGAAAATAATCACTGGAAAAGAAAGCATTTGATTACAAATAATCAAAAATAACATATCAAAATTTCAAAACCTTGAAAGTATCAGATGCATCATTAGTAAAAAGGGGAAAATAACGGAAAACACCAACCATAGTTCTGTCAATAATATGATTTGACCTGGATATTTCTTTAAACATTTACTGTATGATAAGACATGTTTTATTTCATTATCAAGGGCAATAAAGGTGAAAATGGAAGGCCAGGGATAAAAGGTGCAGAAGGACTTCTGGTATGTTTTTTTTAAAATATTCTAACATGAACCAAGTGACTTTTTTTCCTTCTCCAACATAGAATTATCATCTGGAATGCTTCTTTTTCATTTTCAATATTTATTTTAACTCTTGGTGTTTAACTGATCATATTTAAAGGGAAGTACAGGGGAACCAGGAAGACCAGGTCAGCCAGGACATCCGGGCATTCCAGGCCTGATAGGAAACAAGGTATTTCTATTATTGTTACAGTTAAATATTTGTGTCCTTTTTGGTGCGAGTGTGCTCCAACCACAAATCATACTATGAAGTGATATGTCGTGCTTTTGTTTCTTTCAGGGACAAAGAGGAAATCCAGGTGAAAGAGGAGAAATGGTAAGATTCAAGAAGTGGCGAGACCACATCTCTTCACTCTGTCACTATGAAGATTGAACAGAGATAAGATTTGTTTCCAAAAACCAGCCATCATTGATCATTTAACCAACAAATCAACCCGCTTGATGGAAAACAAAGTGATGTGGTGTTTAACACCTTCACCCCGTGACCATAAATAGGATTAAAGTTGGCATGGAAGATGAATGGATGAATGATGCTCTTATTGGGGGAGTCAAGAACAGAATCGCTGCAAAGTGGTAAACCACAACACACCCCTGCTGCAAATTAGCATGTGGTTGCAAAACATAAATGGCATTGAAGAGGGTGTAAAGTGCTATTGTATGGACTCCAAAATTGGAGAAAACTGGCTTACAAACAAGGCCACGACCAACTCATTTCACAAATGATCAAAAGCAGTCTCCCCGCAACCCTGCAGAGCCAGTAATTGATCAGCAACGCAGATGCTGCTTGTTTATTGTGTGTTCTAGCAACACAGATTATGTAATAATGAACTTAATTATCTGTTCAATTAAACTATTTGACAAGTCTTCTGTAAATGTTATGCCATTTCTTTCTTTTTTTTTCAATTTACGCAGTACTGGACAACGCTGCTATGTGTTGTGTTAAGATGAAAATGATAAGAGAAACCCTTTGGACTAATCTACCAGACAGCTATCATCGTAGTCCCATGTCACCCCTGGGATATCATATATCTCACCGTTTGATAACTTCATAATTGGTGCGCAGGGACAACACATCTGAAGTTTGTATAACTTAGGGATGTCTTCTTTCACGGATTGTTTCCTCCCACTGGTGTTTCACACAGCAACAAGATCATCCACGTCAAGCGCAATATTTATGACATGGCCTGTTTTAAAACCACATGCAACACTGCTGGTATGTAGGGATGCTGCCAAAACGTTGTTCACAGTGCACAGTAAGCAATGTGCAATCGACTGCACAATCTTCATCATGCCAAATTTAGGCAGATGGGATGCTCCTTTTTGGAACATTTGCAGTGTGCAACTTACAATTCTGCTCCGAATATGACAGCTGTTCTATAACTGGCTACCATGAGTGTAAAAACACTCATGTTGTGTGTATAACTTATGAAAGCAATGTAGTAAATCAGGACAGAGTAAAAATGTTTTTCTTTAACTTTCAATATGTTAGAAGTTCAAAAAAATTAACAAATACAGTTATAAGTTTGTCTTTTTATATCCTTTTTTCTAATGCTTCCTAAGATTTCTGGAAATAGTGTTTGTATATTCACCTCCTTAAAAACCTCGTAACACAAATTTGCATGAACTATCATGCTTATAGAGGATGCACTCAAGTGAAGCAGCATCTAAAGTATCAAATACATTAACTGTGGTCTGAAACCATTAATTCCCCTGCTCATATGATCTTAATGTAATGATTACGTCACCAGGGTATTAAAGGTGAAAAAGGAGAGCATGGTCGTCCGGGGATTCAGGTGAGCTTCTTTTGATCACCTTTCTAACATGATGACTGTCGTGCACCCTCACAATACAGTCTTGAACCTTCAGAAGTACAGACTGAAGCTGTGACATTTAACTTTCCCCTTTTAATTTGCTTGTCCATTTATTTTGTAGATAATAGCATGTTTATTAATATAGTCAGTCTTTCTGAGCATGATCTGTTCTTTATGATTTATCCTGTCTTTAACTGATAGGGATCGTCTGGTCCAATGGGACTGAAGGGAGAGGTATGAAAAGCTCAAAAAAGTATTTATTGTCCCTCCACGTACCCTGTGTACAGTAAGTGTCTGTATTCCTAACATAAGTGATATTCTTGCCAGAAAGGGACAACAGGGGATCCAGGGCAAAGAGGGCTAGAGGGTCAAATGGGGCGGCCTGGACAACTGGGTCAGTCAGGCCCAGCTGGACCCCGAGGGCTGCAGGGAAACACTGGCCCTCCTGGCCCACCTGGCCCTGAGGGAAGATCTGTATGTATGACATGCTGTCATCTTTATCTCGAACTTGTGCTCTGGAGTGGTTAGTGAAAATTCATCATGATCCATCTCTTTGTATTACAGGCAAGTGAAATGTCAGACAGTCACATTCAACAAATCTGCAGAGAGGTTCTTCAGAGTGAGTAGCAACACAGAATGACTGATGAGCTGTTTCTGCACAGTTGAACCTTCTAAAATCTTTTCGCTGTCAATGGACCTAGATGAGTTGCCTATGTTGTTGCTGAGCAACCAGCAGAGTGGCTGCAGCAGATGTCAAAGCCAGCCCGGATCTCCTGGTCCACCAGGTCCGACTGGCCCCCAGGGCATAAGGGGTCTTCCTGGACTTACTGGTCCCAGGGGTATGCCAGGCCACACTGGTCAACCAGGTCATCCTGGGATTAATGGCCACAAAGGTAAAAGTCACGTTTGATCAGCAGTATGTCATTAAAACTTTGCAGGGGTGATCTAACATGTCGACATGTGTTTCCAGGAGAAACAGGTTTCAAAGGTGACAAGGGCAGCCCTGGTCGAGTCACAAGTGGAGACCATGGGCCTCCTGGACCTCCAGGTTAATAACCTATATAGTAGCAATGCTCATTTACTTTACGTAAAGGTCATATGCAACCTATTCTGTCATAACACTTCCCTTTTTTCTAATAGGTGATTTCTTTTTTCGCCTTAATAACATTGGTTTTGACTGACAATGCCTCACTATTTTCATGTCCACAGGCCCCATGGGTCCCCAAGGTTACAGCAAACCGGGCTCTCCAGGGAAGCCTGGAGCCCCCGGGATAAATGGGGCTGAGGGTAAAAGTGGGAATCCTGGCCATCCTGGCCAGCCGGGCATATGTGACCCATCCCTGTGCTATGGTGGCATGATGCGAAGGAACCCCTACAGCAAAGGCCCAAACTATTGATGTAACACGACATCACTGCAGGCACCAGTCTAAAGCTGATGTGGAACAAACAGCCATTCTCAGGAAGATCTCATCTTTGCAGTTTCTCTGTCACAGAAACTAAACGTACCTCTTCTGACACTTTTTATGTGATCTCAGTCAGCATCCTAGTTTCTCTGGTGGTATATTTTTATTATTATTATTATTCTAATGTCTCTGAACATGTTTGACGTTTCATCATATTAAGAGAAAGAATAATTGGCTGCTTTGAATACCTCTCATCTGAAGACCTTGAACTCTTATATGTCAGTGTGGCTGGTACACTTTCCTATACTGCCCCCTGGTGTTGCATTACTTCATCTCTTTCAAATTATTCTCTACAACACAGTCATGCAGAGTCGTACACAATGTGTCCTACGTAAAACAAAAGCAGACAAAGCTTCTACATGAACTACGTATTTACTAAATACCTTTACCATTATTTATCTGTGAAATTGGCATGTTTCAGCGCAAAACTGTGAATTTGATTTCCTCTTGCTGACTCTGAGCTCCAGTAAGCCTGCGTTCTGACAGCATCCAGTTTTGACTGTTGAACATGAAAACCTTTTACAGCAGCTACATTGTGTTTTAGAGTAATAGTTTCCCCTGTCATTACAAACTTAATTCATTTATATGTCATAGTTGTCTTTTTTTTTTTTAATAGTTAGGATTTAAAATGTTTGAACTTTCACTGCATATGGCGATGCTGACATTTTAGGTCATTTATGTTCCACAGGCTTGCCTTTCTTTACTGTAGCAGGTTTTTTTTTTGTTGTTATTTATAAGTGTCATAACTGTTTATTTCAGCAGTGACATGTCTTAAATAGCTTTTGTAATGTTATTTTGTGACTTTTGTATAAGTTTCCCTCCTTTTATAAAACTAGAATTAAAATACAGTGATGATTTGTGATCTTTGTTGGTTGGTTCGTTAGTTCTTTCTAGAACTTTTTTGATGTTCATACTAGCACATGTTTACTCGATTTGTGGCTTTACATTTCCTAAAACATCTAAAAGCATGGATTGCAACTTTTTGTGGGAAAAAAAAACAACAAAAATAAAACAAAAACCACGTCATCTGTTTCTTCCATCGAGGACGCTGCTTTAAGATGGTTTCATGTGTACAGGTGAAGCTGAAGAACTTTTCTTGGTCCTCAGTGCACACAGTCCTGCAAGTTTAGATGTTCTCCTCACTTCTGGCTCAAATTAGTGATAAATAGACTTCCGTCGACCTTGGTGACAAGAGATCCAATCATTTCCATTAAGTGTGTTGAAACAGAAACATCAGTGTATCCTAAGAGCCAGATTTGAAGAGGACTCACTATGTAATTGTCTGGAGGAGGTACTTAAAAAATATAAATTCAAGTGTTTACATAAAAGCCCTACACTAGATGGAGCTAAAGGGTCACATTTCAGCATATCAAGGAATCGTTAAGAAACATTGTCTGTTGTGGACAGTATTCTCGTCCATCGCAAACACATGAATGTCCTCAGTTACAATCTAATGTGTAGTAAGAAAGACGACTCGGATCAAGGACTCAGCCTGGCATATCCCAAAAGCGAGGGGTCATTAAGCAAGACTGGGATGATACACAAAAGAACCAATCAGGGGCTCAAACAAGTCCTTCAAGGAAGTTGTCTCTAGCTGAACCCCTTAAAAAAGTCCAAAACGTGACCAGCAACACCCCAAAAGCAAAATAAACCAAAAACTAAACCGACTAAAAATATTATATTGGCTGGAAAACTTCATGTGACATGTAAAGACGATCTTTCTTTGGAAGATAAATAACCCAAAGAGCCTGAATCCTCAGGTGAGCAATGACTGATAGAACATAGGTGTGTGGTAACCAACTAAACACAAGACAAAAAGCAGGAAAAGAAATGAGTAAAGGGAAAAGAATTTCAAAATAACAGAAAATAAAGCTGACTCATGTACTAAACACCATGGTAATTACAGTATCTATTATCATGAACTAAATCTTATCCGACTTGTGTTTATTGTTTATTTATCACTGTGGCATTAGTTAATGTTCATCTAAGACTGCAGAATTTAAAAATATGATTTCTATGATAAAAGTGAGTTATTGCTCCTTGTACTCATTGCAGCATGTAGACCTGAATATTTAAATATATACCTGATATTCAGTACCTGTGCTACAACTATGATTACAGGTCATGATTTGTTTTTTATTTGATTGCATTTATTATTATTATTATTATTATTATTATTATTATTATTATTATTATTATTATTATTATACGCCCAAACAGTGTGATAAAAGGGATCATTGTTGTTGGTGACTGCAGCTGGTGCACCCTCCTACTGTATAAGCATGCGGTCTTCAATAACTAGAGGTGATTAAAAGCCTCTGTCATTATTCTTTTACTCGTTAAGTCGGGCTCTCGGATTTCAAGTGTCTCATTTTACACTCCTGAGCCGCCACATTCATCATGGGACTGGGCTAAAGTTTTTAAAGTTTTATTGCGGCCGCTAGAGGAGGATGCAAAAACAAAAGTTGAGTGTGGGATGGACCCGAAGGGCATCTAGCCCCAATACAGTTTCTGAGGAGAAAAAAATTGCCGGGGCATGAGTCGAGTTTCTCCCTTTCCTCATTTTTTGACGCGGTTCACCACATTTCATTCAGTTGGAAACTCCGACTTGTCCCTCGCCGTCCTGGGCGTACCTATCAGGTTGTGTTTTTTTTTTTTTTTTTTTTTTTTTTTTTTTTTTTTTCATGACAGAGGAGTAAGGTGAGGGACGGGGTCACAGCCCCATAAATACTTGCTGTGCCGGAGACTCTGGATGGACCCTGGAGGAGTAAATACTGCCGAGGAGAGCGCACACGCAGGAGCGAAGCGCCTGTTTTTGGGCACGCTGATAATTCATTGATAGATAGTCAAAGTGTTAAAAAGTCTTGGCTTTCACCGTGAAAGTTGTTGAGTCATTATCATGGAAAATCTATGATTCTTTATTAGCAGACTTTTAAACGTTTTTGTCTCCTAGAGGGCAATGTAGTTCAGCTTAACATCTCAAAGTGAGATACTGGTCAAGATGACTGCGCTTCCACCTTTGAACCGTGCGCTTCTTGGACTTGCGTGGAGCTGTTTGAGTTTTCTCTCCTGCGCTCATTGCGGTTTAAGTGACAACCATGTGCACTCCAGTTTTATATACAGGAGGTTGCGCAATCACGAACGCAGGGAGATCCAGAGAGAGATCCTCTCCATCCTGGGCTTGCCTCACCGACCCAGGCCATTCTCTCCCGGGAAGCAGGCGTCCTCCGCGCCCCTCTTCATGCTCGACCTCTACAACGCCATGGCCGTGGAGGAGGAGGGGGAGGGCTTCCAGCAGGGCGCAGGGAAGAGCCTCAGTGCCAAGGCTCAAGGGCATGCCAGGAAAAGCTACTACAGCCCGCAACATGCCGGCTACTCCCGGGTGGCACCGCCTTACCGACCGACCCCTCTGTTAGGCCACAGTCCACTCACCACGGCGCACGACGCCAACTTTCTCAATGATGCCGACATGGTCATGAGTTTTGTCAATTTAGGTGAGTGTCATTTAATCGTGCTACTTTGCTATCGTGTTGTTTTAAATCAACATGGATACATTACTGAGCCGATAGAAATACGAATCGGAGGATTTTAAATTTAAATTAGGTTATGGGAGATTTTTTTGTTTGTTTGTTTTCTTCACATCTCAAATTGAGTTGGTTTGAAAAAATGTAGGCTGTATACATTAAAAAATTGGATTTCAGTTAGATTAACTTTGTGAAAAACATAAAATTGGATAAAGTAGATCCAGTTATGGTCTGTATAGTGAGATAGTCCAGTAATAAACAAAGAACAATCCATATTTTGTTAACTTTGTCATACTGTCAGAATTGTTTGCCACATTTAAATATACATCCTGAGCTAAAATGGATCCCTTAAAAACACTACTAAAACTGTGCTTTGCATTTTATTTTCTTCTTTTTATCAATAAATGACTTCATCTCACTTTCAACCTTTGTGGAATGCAAATATAAAGGCCTACATGTAAATGAACATCTGAACAGGTTTTCACACATTTTCCATTTTCTGGCCACTGAGAGGCCTTTTGTGTTTTTTTTTTGTTTTTTTTTTTTACCACAATGAAGATCAAAATTTCGATCTTATCAATTTGTGCTGCATTCTACAAAAACAGCAGCTGATCTGTAAGGTGATTGCGTTTGTTCAGTAGCTGTGACCCTTAACCCAGCAGTTCAGAGCAGCTTATCAGATGACTGTCTGACCTTGAGAAAATTGGTCTCAATTATTTCCTGTTGTTAAAAGGGGAGTGATATTGATGGATGTCTGTATTAGAGGCTTTTTACCTAACAGAAAGCAGTAGCTTTGCTGTTCAAACTCTGGCATTTAAAGCTTTTATTTTGACGTATATATTGTTCTCTGAGGGTAATTAAAGTATTGGCCATAAGTTAATCAGGAGTGGACAATGATGAAACTCTTCAGAACATGAAACAGATTAAAAGTCACCAGCATAATGTTGGAGTCGTGGTGATGAGGAATTCATCAGCTCAAATATGGATTGAAACAAGTAAGAGGTGAATTCGTGGAGCATTGCCTGAAACGGTAATCGCTCACCTTGGTCTGAGCCCATCTGTTTCCACTTACCACTATACCAGGGCATGTACACTGTCAGCCTTGAAAGCTCTGCTCTCATTCTGGCGACTGTCAGTGAAGTGCTCAATGGGGCTCTTTCTTTATTACAGTACGCTCGAATGCAGGGACTGACCTCAACTGTTTTAGAAAGCTCTATGTTGCCTTTCATACACTTTCACGGGTTTACTGTAACCGCCTGAACTTTTTAAAAACAAATCAATAAGAACTTTGCCAATGCAAACTCAAGTGACATTCGCAAAGATGCTGATGTGGCACTGAAGTGCCAATCATTTGATAATCTTATCACGGGTCTGGTAGAAAAGGCGGAATCTAATTGATACGGAACAGATCAAGAATGTATATCTTGGCAGGGAGTGGAGTCATTATTATTGAATCTTAAGCTGTTTGAAAGTTAAAAGCTCTTTGCTCTCAGTGGCACTCCTGCTTCAGATTACAGCCTGTGGCTAATATAATGGAGCATACTGAGTGGGTAAAAGTCAGGCCTGACCTCTGACCTGTTTGTGCTAAGTAACCACAGATGCCCCCCCCCCCATATATATCAGTGAAACACACAGCATGATATCACCACCGATCTCAGGACATCCGCTGACCTTAGCTGCATCCCTCTTTTCTGCCTCCAGGTAAATATATATATATATATATTTATTAGAAATATTTAGCCCTTAAGGTTTAAGATTGTAAAACACTCCAGGGATTTTACCAGAGGTCAGCAGGAGGTCAGAAATGAGGTTAAGAGTAGATGCTCACATGGCATTGAAGAATCCTGTCTGGTCTCCTCTTGAGGAGCGGACGAACGTGTCTTTAATTGAAATCAGCCTGTTTTTCTTTACTGACAGCCCATTTATCATGGCCAGAGAATGCAGTACGGCACACAGTAGAGGGCCTGTCTGGGAACTGCTACCTGTATTCAGTTGACTGATTTAATGAACTGGAAAGTGCTTTTGTTGGTAGTCAAAATGTTTGGATTGGAACTTGAATGTAAAAGAAGATGTGATAAATTATTCTTTTTATGTATATTAATACTAGCTTTCTCTTAAGAGCAACACAAGCGGCGGTTCAAGAGGTGAACTCGTATTTTCTGTTGAGATTTGCTGGCTGCAGGAGTGAAGTTCATCGTAAAATATTTTCTTTCCCAGTGGAGAGAGATAAAGATTTTTCTCACCAAAGAAGACACTACAAGGAGTTCCGTTTTGATCTGACTCAGATCCCAGATGGAGAGGCAGTGACGGCAGCAGAGTTTCGGATCTATAAAGACCGCAGTCATGCCCGCTACGACAACATGACCCTGAAAGTCACAATATATCAAGTCATCAAAGAATACAACAACAAGTAAGTACCAAATAGACAAAAAATATATTTCAGATAGTACTGGGTTGTAAGTAAGTGGACTTTTAAAAGTACTTCTGTGTGTATAGATTTACTCTGCACTAATGATGCAGAGCGATTGCACAGCAGTTCTGAACACCCATCCTACATGGCATCATGATGAATCCCTTGATGCTAATGCAGGGAGCACAAGCAAGTACATGAACACACGGTTACTGAGGACGTTTTCCAACCACAGCATAGCCACAACAAGGCCAAAGGTTAAAAACAACTCCTATTTCCCCACTCACAATCTAACTGTGAGGCTGAGACCGGTGGCTTTTCTGACAGGATGATGTGTGTGTATATATATATATATATATATATAAAACTCAAATACTTTATCAGCTATTGTCCTTTGGTAGTTGAAACTTTCCATTTCCAACAAGCATCCGTCTATCTGAAACTCTGCTCTCTTTCACTCGCACCATGTCTGCCCTACAAATATAGTCCTCGGATAAAGAGAACGCCATTAGCAAGTTGGCCACTTGTGTGGCTTGGAAGGTCTATCAGTTATCACTCGTCTTGTGTTGCCTGCCAAGCTGGCCGCGTCCCAGCTGAAAGGCCCATTCAAAGGGGGGAGGGGCTTCTCTGGGTGTTCCCATGGCCACTTGTTTGCCCACCGCCTGCCTGTCTTAGCAATATTACGGAAGTTTAAAGCATGACATAGCTGAATACACAAGGGTGTACTTAAAAGTAGGCCCATGTTTGCGTGCCAAAAATGTGTGTGGGTGATTGAGGGGAAGATATGGTCCTCCTGGGCTTTGAAAAGGTCCAAGTCAATGGACTCTGCCATCTTAATGGGGGAAGAGTGCTCAGCTCTTGTTTTCACACATGTTTTCACAAAGAATAATGCGTTTGAATTAGTGTTCACAAACAGAAACATGTCTTTCTTACTGCTTAGAGCTCATTCTCTTCTAGTTCTCAACATTAAGACTGTAAGGAATAAATAGGACTTTAGTACTGTTCATTTGTACACCATATGCATCCTTCTGTGCTGTACGTAAATACAACTAATATAAACTGATCACTGACAATAGTTTACCTGTCAAAATAAAGTTGGTTCGATTTACAAAATCCATGCATGAGCTGACGATATCATGAATAAGTAAAAAGAAAAAATGTTGAGGTGTTTCTTGTTGCAATAAGCGATTTCCTTTGGAATCTTTGGATCCTTTTAAACAGCACCCTGGGAATACTGCAATTCACTAAATAGTGCCAAGATTCATTGTGTGAGGTACAACTTTTGATATATTTATTTTCTTTCAAAAATGCTACAGATGATTTTCTGATAGGCTGATTTTAAATTGAACTGTTTAACGATTTAGTTGAAAAAGTCCAAAGGACATCTCTAAAGTTAAGGAATATCTTTAACTTTATATAGTACATGCAAACCTGATCTCAGTCCAATACAACAGAATCACTTTTCATCTTAAACCGGAGCTGACCTTTGCTAGAAGGTACAAATTTTATTTTACTAGAGAAAACTGACATACAAGTACAATTCTCTGGGGACAGATTTGGCAAAAAATATGTACGCGTCATCTTTATCAGGTGGTGTCCACTGACTTCAACTTCCTCTGTGGAGCAGTACTTTTAACCACAGATTAAGGTGCCGGATAAACATTTTTCCTCTTGAATACAGCTCTGGGATTAGTGAATTTTCACCGAAACAAATCGAATTACTGCATAAAGTAAGCTTAAAACTGTGGCTTTCAAAGAGGAAGTTCAGCAATGTGTCCCTCATAAGAATTAATCTTGAGTTTTATTACACCTATAATAAACACAAGTATAGTTCCTAAACTGTTGGGGCCATGTGGGAAGCCTTGGTTGTTTCCAACTAGTACCATATAACCACAAAAATCTAACAGCTGTTGCTCCGATCTGCCACTTGAAAGGAATCCAATGCAAATTGCAGATCAGGACTTTCTCAAAACCAAGAACTGATTGATGCTTCGTGTCAAAATTGTGCAGCTTAGAGACATGATTCATGACTCCTGAAATGTTTTATCCATAGAAATTCTGGCACACATTTTACCACAAAACTTGGCAGTTTGCTAGAAGACATAGCTTTTACAACAATAGTTGCAATGCTTTTTTCTTTCTTTCTTTCTTTTTTGCGTGTAAAGCACACAAACTGATCTAATTACTTTGACTGAAGGCGCTTTTAAAAAGATGTTTTGTTTTACAAGGATAAAGAGGTGAAAAACTTTCATAAAGGGAGTGAGAGTATCTTTATTTAACTGCTCGTCTAACACCCGTTAGTTACAATCTGAATACTCCAGCAAGTCCCTCAGCAAGTTTATGTTATCCTTGGTTTATTTCATCTGCTTGTCCGCTTAATTGTTTTCTCTTACCTCCAGAGATGCCGAGACGTTCTTGCTCGACTCCAAAAACGTCCAAGCATCTGATGGGGGCTGGCTAGTGTTTGACATAACAGCCACCAGCAACCACTGGGTGATGAATCCACAGCAGAACTTGGGCCTGCAGCTCTGCGTGGAGACTGTCGATGGCAAGTTAACTTTACTTTTTTTGTTGTTGTTCATTTAAAACTTTCCCCGTAACAATTTAGACACTTGGTTCATGTTTTAATACAACCTACAATATTAATAATAATAATTACAACCAAGGAATAGCCAAAAAACTACAAACTAAGATCACTGGCTTCACCAATATTTGTATTTGCGCGTCAGACTCAGCACGAAAGCAGCCAGCAATACATAAAAAAGCTTCAAATGCTGTTTTGAAAAGTTTTATTTACCTTCTATTTTCTTAAAGGACGAAGTATCAACATAAAATCTGCTGGAATCATCGGGAGGAACGGGCCCCAGTCCAAACAGCCATTCCTGGTTGCTTTCTTTAAGGCCAGTGGGGTGTTGCTTCGCTCTGTCAGAGCTGCTGGTGGGAAGAAAAAGAACCACAACCGCAATAAATCTAGTAATCAACAAGAATCTTCAAGGGCACTAAAAGCTGGAGGTGTGTGCACTTGTGAAGCAGTTCAGATCTTTTGTGGGCAAACTGACATCCGAACAAAGTATCCTTATAAGTTTAAATTATTTTTACATCTCTGTATGTTTGCCTCAAAACCGTTCTTGTATTATGTCCGATGCTGGTTAAAAAAAAATAAGCATATGCAGCAGAAAGAAAATTATATATATTCATTGCTACTATATTTTTCAAGGAACATATAAAAACCTACTTCAAGAATGAATGACGGCTGTTGATGTCTGGTTTCCCTGGTGTACAGATGAATGATTTTCTGCAGCTCTACAGTTACAACATCAATATTTTCTGTCATAATAAATGAGATTTCTTTTTTTTTTTTTCAGATTATAACACCAGTGAACAGAAGCAGGCCTGTAAGAAGCATGAGCTTTATGTCAGCTTTCGAGACTTGGGCTGGCAGGTAAGATGCAATTATTTCACCCGTCTTGTAAAATATGTTGATAAAACTAACATATGAAAGTCAAAACACAAGAAATTACCCTTTTTTGTTTTTTTTCTTAAGTCGGGGTCCCAAAAATCAGATTAGTTTTACAAATAAATGAGGTTAACCTTTCTATTTTTTTTTTTTGGGAAGGATTGGATCATTGCACCGGAGGGCTACGCAGCGTTTTACTGTGATGGGGAATGCTCGTTTCCTCTCAACGCTCACATGAACGCCACAAACCACGCAATTGTACAAACCCTGGTGAGTATTCCTGAGAGCGCATGTGTATTGCGATGAAATCACATCATAAGTTTATAATATTCTTAAAATGCATTTGAAACTCAGTGCACAACTTTAAACCTGCTTTATGTTTGCTCTCATTTGTAGGTCCATTTAATGTTTCCTGACAATGTGCCAAAGCCATGCTGTGCCCCAACCAAACTCAACGCGATATCAGTACTTTACTTTGATGACAGTTCAAATGTTATCCTGAAGAAATACAGAAATATGGTCGTCAGATCATGCGGGTGCCATTAGTAGTGAGGCAGTTTAATTTATGCAGCCTGATACGGGAATCGCTGGAAAACACATCTGCTGCAGGTGTGGTGTAATGTACAGTATTATGTATATATAGTTTTAATACATAATTTATTTTCCTTTTTTGAAAATAGCACTGAATATTGTGATATTTAAATGATTAGGACAAAATATTGAGTTTACTTTACATCATTTACCTTCTGTGTCCATTGGCATATATTCTTGTCTGTGTAACATTTATGGTTAAACTGTTCACTGGAGTCATATTGTTCTGCTTTTTTCTTTTTCACCTGTAAAATTGTAAATGCTTAAAGAATTATACTCATAACATGCTTTACGTCTTTTCTATTTCTTGTATTAGTTAACAGCCCAAATGTATTTTCCATATACAATTAATATAAACAGAACAATGTAATGAATTAAAGGACCATAAGTTGATTTTATATTAGACATCAGTGTGATACTTTTGGCACAAACATCTCAGAACATACTGTTTGAAATAATTTAGGTAATTTTAAATCACTGGGAAGAAAAAAAAGAGGAAGTGAGGGTTCCCTTTTACCAACTAACTGCCTGGAGCTGTTTTAAAGCTGTCACCATCATCATTGTTGACACTGTTTCAACTTTTTTTTCAAAGTAGCTTCTGTCATTTTAATATACATGTGTTCTCATAAAGGGATTTTGTATTTATATATATATATATATATATGTGTGTGTGTGTGTGTGTGTGTGTGTGTGTGTGTGTGTGTGTGTGTGTGTGTGTGTGTGTATACATATGTATGAAAGGATTAAACATTATGTAGTTTGTAAAAATGTTTGTTCAAGCCTCCTCCAGAAACAGTTTCTTATTTCTCCATGAATACTGTCATAATTACGAACATCTTTGCTCCATATAAACCAAAACTTCTGTTTGGGAAGAATATCCGAATTTAGCCTGTTGCGCTTTTTAATAAATGTACCGTTTCAAAAATGTTGATCTTTTAATCTTTTTTTTTTTTTACTTGACACGACAATGTTTCTCTCCTTCATGAACTTTAAATGCCTCATTTAAGCCCTCCACCTCCATCCAGATGTAAGTCCTCCAGCCTCTTCAAATTCATCTTGTTCTTTTGTATTTTTGTTTGGAGCTCTACGGATGTTTTGCATTCTGTTGCCGGACTACCATCTCAGAGTTATAAATGTTTAGCAAGCATGATATAAACTGTTGACATACTCTTGGGGAGTGGTGGCGCTGGTGGTGCAGTGAAAACAGTAAAAAAAAAAAATTTTTTTAAAGTTAGCTGAAACAAAACATTAATCATCATTTTATTCCTTTTTCTGGACTTCTGTCCCATGTATGACACATCTCTACTTACGAACATTCTGTAAAGTTCTATTTAGTATTTTCCTGTATTTTTTTTTTTTTTTTCATCTTTTAAAAGCCAGTTTTGCCTTCAGAGAGCACAGAGGAGACAATAAACAAAGCACAATGGCAGTTGTTACATTCCCATTTGATTCAGAATAAGCAAAACTTCCAGAGACATTGGGCAATTTTCAGAAAAAGACTCTGATTACCGGAGGATTTTTCAATGGTCTTGGAAATGTAAGGATTAGGTTAAGGATTAATATTTGTTTAAACAACTGTGCCGACCTTCGCTGAACACAGGATATGTACTGTTGCACTTTTTCCTCCCCCCTCAGTCACAATTTTTTAGCATTTTTTTTTTTTTTTCTCTGACATGGCAGAACATCGAGCGGCTGTATTTCACTTAATTAAAAGCAGTGGCTGGCCTACCCAGATGTTATGCGGCTTTCGGCTAAAAGGCGTGTTGACATTCAGTGAATAGAAGAGGCCACCTGTTAACTTAACGCTTGGCTTTAGGGGTGATTTGCATTCCTGCGGCCTGTTGCCTGGCATGATTGCTCCTAGCACTTAACAATCCCATCTACTGTTTAATATCATGGATCCTTTCCAATACATCTACATTTCTTCCTTGTCAGAACTGCGGGAGCTGCTATGAATGAGCTTCTATTTAAGTTCACCAACACGACACAATCTTTCTCGACAGCATCCGACCGACCACATGAAGAGAAAGGGTCACGATCGCCATACTCCTCTCCTCTGAGACCCTGTGGTCGAAAAACAGGCTGCATCGAGCCCGAGGTGCTTCGACATGTATCTGATCAGCTTATCTAGTGGCCACTTGTAAAAATGCTGCAAAAAGGTCAAAACCCCCGCATGTTTACTTTTTGTGAAGGGTTTCTTTTGCATTATTCATGGATGGTGTGCTTTATAGCGTATTTCACAACACACTGCAGGCTTTAGGTAAATACAGTTACATAATATCAGGATGTGTTTCCAGGTGCTGATATTAAGTTGTTGGTTTTTTTTTTTTTTCACCACAGAGGTGTTTATTCTTTTTACTTGATTGAGAAAACAGACATGTCCATGTTAGCAGCTGCTAAGAACATGTGCTCTTATTTCATTAAAGAGAGAACATCCTGCAGCTCATACCAGGCTAGAGCCTGGCTGTCTGTCAGAAGTCACAAATGCTCAACGGTTCAGGACATTTTAATGTAATCCAAGTCGCCGCCAGCAGGAAGTGCATTGATAAATACTACAAAACACTGATATAACAGGCCACTAATCTTGTCAGACCACTGACGGAGATGGTATCTGCGCCGGAGGCCACTCAGTGATGTCCTGAACAATATGAGAACCACAGTTTAGACCACAGAGGATGTGCTTTTTTAGATGTTGCTCTCTGTTTCAAAACTGAATAAATGCTGGTTAGTAGAGCAATTCCTCATTATCCATGATAAAATTCAAAGATTTTTGCATTTGAAATTAAAATATATGTGTCTGGAAGTGTGGAAGTTGCACAAAAAATACACCTATAGTGTAAAAACAAAACATTTGTTTGCAGTCTTAGAAGAGTTATTATTACTGGTTCTGTGACTCTGACTGTCTTTAATTTGACCAATCACAGCTACTATCAGCTCTGATACAGGAAGCTTGAGATGATTGACATGATTCTTACTCTGATCATGTTTTAGTCAAACTTATATAGTTTCACAAAATATCCGTTACTGTTCATTTTGTTTAGTAATTCTATGTTTCATCAATTTTCCCTGTGTTAACCAGGGATCCTTTTCTTTCCGTGGCGCAGAGTTTATTTTCAAAGTGTCACCTTGCAGTCCATCCACAAGGCAAGTGAAATTGTATCTAATAAAAATGTTGTGCAGTTTACCTAATTCATCTCCCCACATATGGTTCTCCTTATTCTGATGCTGTGGGTGGCCTACGACTTCCATACAGCTCAATCAGTCCCTCTTGAAAGGGAGACCATATGGGTCACATTTTTACATGTTGTTTGGTATGACAAGGCTGCAGCAGACCAGCGAGGAATGTGTCCTCGCAGAGGGCAACGCAAAAACACTCTTATGTTTGCTTGTTATTCACATGTGCGCATTAAGGCTCCCGAGCCGGAGAAGGGAAGTTTTCGGGTGCTCAGAGTAACAGCAGACTTCTTGTGAACCAAACTGTCACTTCTCATTGACATTAGAATCGACACCTGTGGATTTATTCTATCTCATCCTTTTAGTTTTGTAGTAAAATTTCATTAGGATGTAAGTGTATTCCTCAGCTAATCTAACAAACAGAATTGAATCATAAATTTCAAAATGGTATTTACTTTAACCACGTGAAACAGATGTACACACATCAGTTGTTTTTCCTTTGCCATTCTTTTTTTGTCTGAAGCTGCATCCTTGGAACATATTTTCCATGAAAATCCATAAAACATGCAATTTTTAATGATTCATCTGTGGTTTTGTCAAAGCTATAAAAATGCCTGACATGATAATCTTCCAACCTCTAATCTCTTTATTTTATCTAGGTTAGTTAAGCCCTTTTGTTTCCAATCTATGAAGCAATTTAGATAAAAGAATATCCATCCATCCATTATCTATACCCGCTTTATCCGTTTCCGGGTCACGGTGGTCTGTTGGAGCCTATCCCGACGCATATCAGGCGAAAGGCAGGGGTCCACCCTGGACAGGTCGCCAGTCTATCCAGGGCCACATACAATACAAACAACCAATCACACTCACATGCACACCTAGGGAGAATTTTAGAATGATCAATTAACTTACATGCATGTTTTTGGACTGTGGGAGGAAGCCGGAGTACCCGGAGGGAACCCACGCAAGCATGGGGAGAACATGCAAACTCCACACAGAAAGACCCACCGGGCCGGGAATCGAACCAGGAACCTTCTTGCTGTGAGGCAACAGTAGTAACCACCAAGCCACCGTGCTGCACAAAATAATATGTAAAATAAATGCAAAAAAAAAAGGCTTAACGTTAAACACAAAGCAAAGGAGACGCTCAGGATTATAAACTATTTCTTAAGCCAACGAATGGTCTGTCAGTGCCCATACTTTATTAGTCTTACTGGTTTATTGTGTCCCCAAGCTTTCAAGCTGATGTTTATTAGGCTGCTGAGGGAAGGTGCATCAGGGCATATCTGCGTACAATTATGAATGCTGGGGAACAAGAAAAAGAAAACCGGGCAGACAAGGCACAGTTCTCCATAAACGCATATTGATCTGTTCAAATTAAAAAGAAATTTAAGAGACATCCATTCATCCATCTCGTTTATGGGCCTCATCATGTTCAGGGTGATGGGGGTCCACTGGAGTCTATCCCAGCCCTGTTTGGGCAAAAGACAAGCGTACATCCTGGATAAGAATGATGTGACCTAAACAACAATATTACTTTTCTGCTGCACTTATCATTTCGTTTGCTTGTGTATGTATCTTGTATGTTATAATTATCATCATGTCACAGATCAAGTTTTCTGTATTTCACAGTACTATATCAGCAGTGTTGCCAGAGTATACGGATTCACTCCCATACACCAGCTGGGTGGTATGGACTTTAATTTTGTAGTTAAAGTAAAGTTGCGTAGGTAAATAAAGTTTGGGATGGACTTAAAATACTATCGGCTGAATCTGGCAACGTTGCCAGGTAACTTTAGATTTTAAACTAAATTGTGTGAATTTAGGAACAATATATGGAAAATGCTTATCACAAAAAATTGTATAAACTGAATAAATGCAGTAATTTCAAAAGAAAGCTATATTAGAAAATGCAACTTTGTCAAAGAACGTCTACTTTATTCATTTATTCAAAAGAAAAGTAAGTTTGACCCTAAGTGGTAGGTCTTTTTCTGCACTGATTATGCTACTGGTATCAATTGAGAAGGCATTCAAAGATGTCAACAGCAAGGGCTCGACCCAGATCATGTGTATTCTGGCAGCTGTACGTTTTTGCTGCGAAATTCAATTTCTCCCACCGAGGATAAGAATACAATGCAGGAAATCTCTGTACTTTACGATGCAAGTGGAGCCATAATCCAGCCATGAAGTCCTCCGCGGTACGATGTCAAAACCTGCACAGCAAATATCCAGCTGCTTCAAAACATCTGCATGAATACATCTGTGACAAAGTGGCGTTGAAGGGTTCCTTTGTCAAGATTGGATGACATGATTATTTTGCAGCCTGCTGATAATCAACCAGTGAATATAACTGTTTTTGATCACGGTTTCTGTCGAGTGCAGACTTTAGTTCGTTGTTACGACCAGGCGACGTCCACAGCGTCTTTTAAGATACACATGCAGAGCCAGATAAAGTGTATTTCATAAAATTATGCTGAGCAGCCCTTCATATGATCATGTGTGGACACAAACCTAATGCATCGATCAGTGGCTTGTGTGACTTAAAGCCAAGGGGCGCTCAACGGTATGATTACAGCAAGGATAATCTTTAACACACATGCTGTCTCTGAGGGGTGCTGTGGAAATTTTGCTCACCATTGCCGGTCTTCCTGAAGACACTGTATGACAGGCTTCAATCCTTATGGAGACTATGCATTGTGTGCAAAAAATACATGTGTCTGTATTTATTTTTTCTCCTGGCACATATCTAAATACATTAGAAATGAGAGCTAAAACCTTGAAGCTGTAAACCCTGCAAACCCTTTCATCTTCCCTGACAACGACTACTATTTTCAGGGTGCTAGTAATTTGCAATTCGCTCAGTACCTTGACTTTCTTGTTACAGTTCAGTTAAATCCACGATGCAGAAATTGAAGTAGGGTAGAGGATGAAAATGGATTAAATCTGGTTCCTGTTTTCTTTTTTACCCTTCATTTTCAGTACATATCTGAGCGCTTAAAACCCCTTTCATGCCATGCTGAAATCTGTACTCCATAAAGTACTGTTTTTCACATCTGTTTCTTTCTTAGTATAATAAAAAAAAATAGTCCTTCTTGTCTACATGATTTTTTTTTTCCAAGTTCAGAAGCATAGTGAGACATTTGCAATACTTAATTTTTAATATCCTGAAACATTCATCTTTTGCCTGGTCTTCAAATCTCATGTGTAAAATATATTTTTTCTCTAGAGGTGCTTCCACAGAAACATCTCTTTTCCTGTCAGACCATATCTGTTTCCCCAATCTACATAAACTTAGAAACTATATGTTTGGGTTGTTGTTGTTTTTTTCTTTAAGAGTTGTACCTTAAGATTGTGCAGTTGATTCTGTTTGTCAGTGTCTGGTGTTCAGACTGACTTATCTTTTTTTTTCTTTTTGTGTCATTTTTATTTGAATTGCTAAAAAAAAGTTAAAAAAAATCAGGCTAAAAAGCAGAGCATGTTACTCTGAGGGAATGTCTATGAGCCTGGATGTGAACTGTTGATGCGAGTTTCCGTCCATGCAGTTTACGGAGCGTTTACCTGAGTTACCTGCAGGCGCAGTGTGTGATCTCAACGGCCCAGACACTGATAGACCTCGAATGCAAAAATGAGACACATTTCACATCTCTCTTTGCTACACTTTTACCTTTATTATTTTATTATTATTCATTCATGCATTTTTGTTTTGTTTTCTTTTTAATCCTAAAATAAATTTTCCCTTTGCGGATGTTCAACAAATAGGGTGGATCTGGCTGTAAACTTTAGGATCTTAACTAGGACATAATTATTTATTAAAAAAAAAAACTGGCACAGGAGCTCGCAAAGATTCCTGTAGCTAAAGTATGAAGACTACTTATTACAGAAAAAATGTACTTGTCGTAATATTTAAAGTTTATGTAACGTGACATTCTCCTTTTACAGATGACAGATAAATTGTGTCTTATAATTAGTTTTCATAAAACATCAAATCTCATGTTATGGTTTAAAGTCTCTGCTCACCTGCAGAACATTGACTCCTTACAGAAAGAAAACCCCTGAAGGCCAAGTCTTTTAAGTGACTCTTTGCAGCTGGTTTTGGTAAAGATGAACAATATTTGCCAAGTTTCTTTGAAGGAAAAAAAAAAAAACCAACAAAAAACAAAATGACATTTAGACTTTAGTGATTAATGCAGTTTAAAAAAAAAGCTGTTAAGAATGCATGTTTTCCTTGAATGGACCCAATATTGTGCTAAACGCACATAGCCAATATACATTTTTCTCTAACTAAGTGTTTGCAAATATTGTGCCATTTCACAGCTCTGACACATGTGAGGGACAAACCTGAGAGCAAAAATCCCAATTGTGCCCAGTGAATTAACTTATGATTTCAACAAAAGTTTTCTAAAAGCTATATTTCGGAAGTCGTTTTGCCATGAAAAAGTGATTAAAGGCAATACAGTGAGAGGCATGAAACATTTTAGGGGGTTGCCACTGATAGACATCAACCTTGAGGTACCCAACTAAAAAGGCTTTTTAAAGGCCGATCTTATGAATTGCCCTCCTCCCCCGAGAGAGAAGTCTCTCGTCACAGTGCAGTTCAGTGTGGTCAGATGGTTGAATGCAGTACTTCATTAGGCCCCTCTATTGTTAACATCTGGGTGCAGAATGGCTCTTTCTTTGGTAAATGTTGCTCTGGTTTAACAAGGGATTTTATTACACTATGCAGTTGACATTGGCAGCAGTGGCACGTCTGGCAGTTGAAACCCCTGAACAGTTTAGGTCACAGGAGATCAATTTAAGTGGGCTGTTTCCTTGAAGCTTAAAGTCTTTGCAGCATTGGAGAATGTGTATCTAATCCTTTTGAATAAAGATAAACACAACTTTAAGTCACGTTCTGTATGCTTTCAGAATGAAGAGGCTCTCAGCTCCTGATGATATATTAGATTTGAATTATAGTTGTACAAAGTCTTCTTTACTTGTACTTTTTTTCCACTGTCCCTATTTTTTATTCTGCTTTTCTTCTTTTTGGCTATTTTGTTTTGTTTTCCTCTCTAAAAAACATTGGTAGTGATATCTTGATTGCTTCACTTGCAGCTGCCACTCTTTCCCTTTATTGCATGCCTGTAACTATCGTGCATATATAGTACAAGTATATAATTCCTCTGTTTGGACCACAACATCACCCCTCCCTCGCTGCCAGAGATGCGATTGCCATGGCAACTGCTGAATCATCGTCGGCAGCCGTCCTCGAGTCTTATATCGTCACGGAGCAAGGGCTTACGCGTTACAGGCCTTAAGTGAACACGTCCGAAACATCAATTTGCTCTGTTAGTGACAGCAATCTTGTTGGCCTCTTCAGACAGCTGCAGCGGACTGAGCAGCGGCCCGTCGGATGGGTAACGTGCCCAGTACAGTGAAGCACTGCCTGCGCTATGAGCAGCTCATGGAGGACTACCCCTGGCTGAGACACTGGCTGCAGGAAGACAAGGTGGGCGTCGTTTCCTTTGTTTCCAGTCTGCAGCACATGTCCTGCCACATGACCGCCTCATGACAGAGAGGTTGCTCAGTCATGTCCGTTTGGATTCAGATGGCGCAATGAGCATATGTTAGAACGAGCTACGGTTTCAGTGTTGCTTTCATTTAAAATGTATTGTGATTTCTTTGCAGTTTGATTTGACTTTGCAATGCCACGTGACTGCATCTGACAACTAACTTAGAGAAGCTTTGTCTTCTTTTTTTGTCATGTGTTTGATAATAATTTGATTATTAATCTAAATTATTAGAGTGTCAAAACAGGCTGCACCTAAGTTAACTGGTTTACAAAAGAATTGTGTTATGTCTAAGAGAATGAATATATCCAAATAAAGAAACCTATAAGTAACATGAAGTTCACTATTTTTGTAACACAGTTATTTATTACAGCATTAATTTACTAAGACGTCCTATGCAAAGTAAAAAGAAAAGTAAAAAGAGTAAGCTACTTTTACACTCTTTATTTGCAATCTCACATCCACAAATATCGCACAGCATATCATGAAGTCATTTGTCTAATTTTCTTTGATTATCTTTCAGTACTATATAAATTAAATGTCAACCTTGCATGTTCTGTTTACAACTGTGGCTTAACAATATATAAAATGTTGTTGTACAACAATTTTGGGAACCTTAAAAAAAGGGGGGGGGGGGGGTAGCAACTGCTAACAATGTTATGATCGCCATATGGCAGCTGACTGGTAAGTACAAAAAAATAAAAAATAAAACATTTTAAAGGTTAAGGAACAATTCAGTTCAATTCAGATTTTGTTAATATAGTATCTGTTACAATACAAATGTTTAATGCATGACTCCTGAGCAAACAATATAGACTACTATAGGCCTATGCTTCTTTTAGGCTTTAATGTGGCTTAAAAGAAACAAAAGGAAATAAAAGAAAATACACAAAAGAAGAAATAAAAGATAACAAAAGAACAATGGAAACTATGATAGCTGTATTTACTTTTTTTTTTTTTTAAATAAAACCAATGATAGCATTGGGGGCATAAATTTTCTAATCTTGTGTTGTTTTTTTCTTTCTGTATTTGATGAAACAAAAATCAGACACACAACACCTAAGCCAGGTGGTCCAAAATGTCGCTGTCTCCTAAAGGTTCGCTGTTTTAAATTCTGCATTCTCTAATGTCTGTTGACGTTTGGCATTTATATTCAATACTGCCTTTTTATTCAATATGATGAGGTTCCGACCATAAAAATACCCTAATACTCAGAATATCCTTTGTGGTTTGAGTGGAGTTACCCTCGTGCTCGTTCCCAGGCATTTCTGCAGGACACATCAACTGAGTTCGCATCTTAATAACATGACAGCCTTATGGCTTAGCTCTCAGGTTTCATGTGGCTTTGAGACATAAAGTTATTCATGTTCAAAATAACATGCCCCGGGGCATCCCACCCCCAAAGCGCTGACTTTACAGTTTTCATTTGAGTGACATTTCACTTTTTATTCTCGTTTCTATTCCCCTTTGATATTTCTCCAGATCATTACTGAACACAAGTGCCCCGAGTTTGTGAAAATTGTTGAAGTTGGCCCAAGAGATGGTCTTCAGAATGAAAAGGTATACACTAACTTTTCCTTCACATATTATGTTTATATTTATGAGTATGCTTGTTGTCCATCACTATACATGCTAAATGCTGCAGTTTCTTTCTTTTCATATTTAAAGCAATTGAAAACACATGACCTGCACGCCGTATTTGCTGGAACATATGTTTTATGTTTTCTTTGAAACTGGATACAGAAGATGGCAGGGCTCCTCGTTGAGTTTTACATGTCTAGCATGATGCATGTTGCCTTATTAGACACCTGCTGTACATAATTAGAAAGATTTAGATGAATTTTATTATTTTAATACTTGTTGTGACCAGAAATGTGATATATTTTTAACTATTTTAAAATACAATGCATGTATAAGTTAACATTGCGTATATTTTGTTTTATTAAAGAAGTCACTATCCTTTTTGTACCTGCTATCTTGGATGAAATCAGATCCAAAGAAAGCTGTTTCAGTTTCATTGTTCTGCAGGAAATTGTTCCGACAAGGGTGAAAATCCAGCTGATAGACATGCTTTCAGAAACAGGCCTTCCTGTGATCGAGGCCACCAGCTTTGTTTCCTCAAAATGGGTACCGCAGGTAATAACTCTTTGTGCGCAGCACCAGCGTGTTGAGTGATTTATGTGCTATTCCTTTTTCTTTCACATATCTTGAGGGAAATCGGCTCCTGAATCATCCCAGTTTGAGCCACATTGTATTTGGATGATATATTTTATTCTTTCTATCATTTCCCTCTATATTCCTACCATATGTCTTAATACATTTAAAACCCAAACACAGAGAAAATGGACATATATTTTGTTTTTTCCAAGAAATCTGACAGGAAAAATTTCCATCCTTCCCAAATTTTCTGCTACCTAGAGCATACAAAAACATATGTGCAGAATGATGTATTTCCTGGAACATATTCAAATGATGTTAACAGTTTATTTTACTACATCATATGTTTTGCTTCATTTAGATGGCAGACCATACTGATGTACTTCGTGGTATCCAGAGAACACCTCATGTTCAGTATCCTGTTCTGACACCTAACATGCAAGGCTTTCAGGATGCTGTAAGCATTTCACTGTAATGGCCTCAATAACATTTAGTCATGGTGATCAGTTTGAATTAAGTGTATTTTCAGTCAAATAATTCCTGCCTTTTACATAAGTGTGAGTCTAACACAGTCATACCGGTTCATTTTCTTTTCTGTTTAAAGGTTGCAGCTGGGGCTACTGAAGTGGCTGTGTTTGGGTCGGCGTCTGAAACCTTCAGCAGAAAAAATATTAACTGCTCTATTGATGAAAGTTTGATGAGGTTTGAGGAAGTCATTAACGCCGCCAAAGAGCAACAAATTCCAGTCCGTGGGTCAGTATTCTGCACATCACCTGCCTCTGAATTCCTATGGAAGCACAATGATTCAAGTTTTTCCATACACTGTTCTACACTTGGTCATGTATTGGCATTGTAATATTGGTAATGTATTTATAGACAAAATGTACAATTTTTTGGTTACAAGATCTGGTAAGTATCAAACTATTTTTATTATGTCCTTATATTTACTTTATTTATAATTTCTCTCTCTTTTTTTTCTTTTTTTTTATTTAGCAGATCTTTGCATATTGTTCTTTATCATAAGCAAACAGCCCCAACCCCTTGTTTTTCCGTAATGGCTCAACATTTTATTATAGCCTCAACCTTTTCAATAAAAAGTAGCAAGGCTGGAAGCTTAGAAGCAGGCTTCAAGCTGTTTTATAATGGCGGGGATGGAAAGAGAAAGGGAGGTGGGGTTAACTTGAAGAAGGAGCCTATTAGGAATGTTTTGGAGTGTCAGATAGAGTGATGTGTCTGAAACTAGAAACTGAAGGTATGATGTTTAATGTTGTTAGTGGTTATGCTCCAGGTGGCATGTGAGTTAGAACAGAAAGAGACATTCTGGAGTGAGGTAGATGTAATGATGGAGAGCAACCACATAGATGAAAGGGTGGCCATTGGTGTAGACTTCAATGGACATGTTGGAGAAGGAAAAGGAGGTCATGAGGCGGTGATGGGCAGGTTTTGTGTCCAGGATAGGAACGCAGAAGGCCAGATGACGTTAGATTTTGCAAAAATGGGTGAAAATAGCTGCCGTGAATAAAGCTGAGGCAGGAACGTAGGGTGACTTGGGTGGAGGTAGGAGCATTCAGGTGGACTACATCTACAGGTAGACAATGTAATCTGAAGGAAATAAGCGACTATAAAGTAGTGGTCGGTGAGGATGTAGCCAGACAGTATAGGATGGTCTGTAGGATGACTCTGGTGGTGATGATGATGAAGAGGACAAAGGCAGAGCAGAGGATGAAGTGGTGGAAACTGAAAAAGAAGAGTGATGTGTGGTTTTCATAGAGAAGTTGAGGCAGGTTTTGGGTGTTCAGGAGGTGCTTCCAGATGACTGGACAACTACAGCTCATGTGATCAGGGAGACATGTAAGAGGGTACTTGTGTCATCTAGTTGGAAAGTAGACAAGGAGACTTGGTGGTGGAAGTGCAGGACTTGGAAATGTATTGACATGTGCCAGGAGTGTGATGGGAAGATAGAGAGAGAACTTTGATGAGATGGTCAATGAGGAAAATGAAAGAGAACAAAGAGTAGAAGAGGTCGGTGTTGTGGAAAAGGGGGAAGCAAAGATTAGTAAGGCTGAAGTGAGGAGGGCATTGAAGAAGATGAAGAGTGGAAAGCAGTTGGACCTGTACTTGTGGAGGTATGGAAGTGTCTGGGAAAGATGGCAGTAGAGTTTTGGACTAGGACATTCAGCAAGATCTTAGAGAGTGAGAAGATACCCGAGGAATGGAGAAGTAGTGTGGTCATGCCAACTTTTTAAGAATAAGAGAGATGTGCAGAACTGTGGCAGCTATAGAGGTTTGGATATGTAGATAGAGATATACAGAGAGAGTCAGAGAGTGCTAGATTGTGTCTTTGATGTTCAAGTTCAAGGTGGAGGTGGGACTGGATCAAGGATCGGCTCTGAGCCCCTTCTTGTTTGCTATGGTGAGGAACTTTTGTAGATGACATTGTGATCTGTAGTGAAAGGAGGGAACAGGTGGAAGAAAATCGAGAGAGGTGGAGGTATGCCCTGGAAAGGTAAGGAATGGTTAGCAGCAGCAAGACGGACTACATGCCTGTGAATGAGAGAGTCCCATGGAGCGGAGAAAAAAAGGTTCTTGCGGTCAACAGTCCAAAGCAACAGAAAGAGTGGTAAAGAGGTGAAAAATTGTGTGCAAGCAGGTTGAAATGGGCAGAGAAAAGTGTGTGATAAAAGAGAGGACAGCAAGAATAAAAGGAAAGGTATGAGACCCACAATCCTATATGGTTTAGAGACAGTGGCACTGAGGAAAAGACATGATGCAGAGTTGGAAGTTGCAGTGGCAGAGGTGATTTGTTCATGACTGTAAATTGACAGTCTAAACTTTCTATGTGTGTTATTGTTCATTTGCATAAACTCGAACCACCTGCGGTCCGATCCCTTCTGGGGTGATTTCAGCAAGGTTTCAAAATAGCACAATATCCCACCAATAGACTCTCATGCATTATCAGTTTTGTTCAACGTCTCACGCGCTTTAATACAATGTCTATGGGTCCCTATGGGAGGGCTATCAGGTGGGAAATCACACAGACATGGATTTTCCCGCAGTTGGTATGTTCCCAATAACTGAATAAGGATTTTTTTGATAACTGTAATGCAACTGTTATTGCACAGGGTATTACCATAGGAACTGAAATTGTGGGTAAATATCATCTTCCATTAGTTAAAAAAAAAAAAAAGGTTTATTGGATTGTTATAGTTGTGTTGGTAATTTTGTAATATCAAAGTGATGTTTAACTAATTAGCTCAATTAATTAATAAGTAATGAATTCTCAATCTCCTGCTAAAAAAACCTATTTGTTAGAGCGGTGCGACCACAATGTATTCAAATAAAAACACAGTGGTCCTGCAGTTGCAGTAATGACTACTGGCCCTAACACACTAAAGTTTACACTAAATATATGTTTTATTAAACAGAAATGTTTTAAGTTTGGTTTTAAAGGTGGAGGTGGTGTCAGCCTCGTTAACACAAACTGGAAGTTGGTTCCATAGTGATGGTTCCTGATAACAGTTGACCCGTCCTCCAAATCTAGCTCGATTAGGAAAATATGGGACTATCAGGTCTTGCAAAGCTTGGCAATTGTGGAATTTATACACAAATAATAAAAATGTTTAATTGGTTATGGGGAGCCAATGGAGGAAAGCTAAAATATTATATATATGGAAGAGAAAGTCAGAGAGGCCAGACTAAGATGGTTTGGTCATGTACAGAGGAAGGATGGTCGACATGTCAGTAGAATGATGAAGAGTTTAGAACTGCCAGGAGGAAGGCCTAGAGGAACACCGAAGACGAAATTTATGGATCCAGAGAAAGAGGAAATGAAGTTAATTAGTTGTGAGAGAAGAGAATTGAGAAGATAGGGTGAGATGGAGGCTGATTGTTGTCTGTGATGTGGCCTGAAGGGAATAGCCGAAAGGAAAAAAAGAAGAACACTAAGAATTAAGTCAGTTTGTCCTGTTTATAATCCTTTAACTAGAAATGCTGGGTGCCCAGTACCAAACAAAGTCAGCAGCTTCTAATGTTTTCCGGGTTACATTAAATGTCTGCTCCCCTTGCAGAAGCTGTTTAGCTTTTGTTGACAGTCAGTTTGAAGCTTTTTCTTCCCCCTTAGGTATGTTTCTTGTGCCCTTGGGTGCCCCTACGAGGGACAGATAGAACCTTCAAAGGTTGCTGAGGTGAGAGTATTACATTTACATTCACAAAGTAAAAGAATAAAATGACTCTTCATTTTCTGTAAACATATTCACATGAAACTAGTTTACAAGATCATTCATACCATATTTGCCAGTATAAATTTCTTATTTAGTTCATCATTGGATACTATATGTTATTATGCATTTATTTTAATTTTATTTTATTTGTGTGTTTATTTGAGGGCTCATGTGCATTTAACCATACAGCCGTTAGAGGAATAAATCCAAAATCATCAGATCTATAATTCCTATTTTTTGCCATGTAAACAATGCCAAATGAACCTTTACTTGACAGTATACGTTTTGTCCCCAGTGAGAGCATATTATTATATTTTCACCATTCTTTAGATGGCAAAGAGGTTGTATGAAATGGGCTGTTATGAGATCTCTTTGGGAGACACCATCGGTGTCGGGACTCCAGGTTCCATGTCTAAAATGCTGCAGACGGTGAAGAGAGATGTGCCCATCAATGCGCTAGCAGTTCACTGCCATGACACCTACGGACAAGCACTTCCCAACATTCTTACTGCACTTCAGGTAAGATCTTCTAACATATGACATGATGAGGTACCGCTGAAGCTCTGCATGGATGAATGGATGGATAAATGATGTTATTGATATAATTATAGCCATAGAAGCCATAGAAATGCTTTGTCCTTGATCTACATACTTCAGGTAAGAAACGTGACACACTAGGTTAGGTGCATAAGAGGAGAAAAAATATAATTGACAAGAAAATGACAAGTTAAAATTAAATCCAGCGACGTAGAATACACGAGGCAGTCAGGGACAATGAAAGCCAACATTAAAATGGTTTCATACAGATGCACGTGTCAGCTAGTAAACAGTACGGTTTATGAGGAACACAACATGGAATGAAATTTAAAAAGTAGATATTCACAAATCGTGAAATTTCCTTTAGGGATTTGATTCTGCTAGTCCTGTCAGACAGTTAGGAAGACAGTCAGTGTCTAGTCTGAGAGTGGCTTGTGCCTAGGGATGGCACTGCCAGACGGCGTTCCTGTGAGGAGCGCGACGAGTGGCCTGGAGTGTAAGCCTTTCTGATCGAGTTGAGGTCAGTGGGAACCGGTCCCAGATATCACTCTGTAGGACAGCAGAAGTGATTTAGCGTCGGCTCCAGCTGCTTCTGGTTGCCACTGTGGGTTAATGAGCAGTGGAGAGACGTCAGCCCTTTTAGGTTCATTTTCAAAACAGATATGCTGCTTTATACAAACAATGACCATCAAAATCTCACATAATAACATTCAGAAATCTTGATAATACTGATTGCAAAACAACCCTTATAACTGCATAATCATTTTGTGTAACTGAGTCATTTCAGAAAAATTATTATCGGATAGAAACAGATATTTTAGTCAGCGGTGTGCAACAGATGAGACAGACTATTTTTGTTTGGAAAAGCCCAAAATAATAAAAACGTTAAATCGTAGTGTTATTGGTATTTGTTTTACCTTGGGTGCTGCATATTTTATCACGCATGATGTGATGCATTACAGAACATTGATATTTGTGTGATTAAATAAGGTAGCCACAACTCACAATGCACTGTGTTTTGCAGCAAAAGATCAACACTTGTATTAGTAAAGTATATGGACAGAAGGTAGCACTGTAACACAGACAGGAGAACCGGCTTTATGCCCAGTCCAACCCACTATCGTCCGTTTCAACTTTACTGTCAGGCTGTTAGGTGTAGAAAATACATGTTTATGGTCAGATAGAACTTAATATGTGGTTGAATATTAGGCAAGGGTTAGGGATAAACAACTGGCAAAGTTAAATATGACCTTGTTAAAGCTTTTGAGACAAATCCCTTTTATATAATATTTTCTTTTGAGATTATGCAAGAGAGGGGTTTCCTTTATGTCCAGTCACCTTAGAAAAATTGTGATGAAGAACAGCTCCAAGTCTTCCCAATAAGCTAGGTGAGGGAAACATTTCAATTATGGGAAAATCAAAAATATTTAACATTTTCTTGTTTTTAAAGAAAAGTTGAATGATTCTGAGCACCAAGCTGAAACCGTGATTGTTGCTGAAATAATGTGAGAGTTGTCAGAACGTTCTCCTGCAAACATCTGCAGACTGGATTGCACGTGCTGGTCTGGTTGGAGGAGGAAACTCATTTACCTCAGTTGGAGTTGTAAAGCAGAGTTTGCGTGGAGAACAAGATGAGGCTAGAATGGATTTTATGTTAAAATGTTTGACAGCTTTACTCCATGTTTTTGCAGCGGCTTGGCAGGATTTTGCCTTTGCCTTCACAAACACGTCCTTCTTTCAATGAGGAACATGAATATTCTAGTGGGGAACCGCAGGCCAATTATGGATAAATGCCCAGCCAGAGGGGCATTACATGATCTAAGGCTTCCCACAAAGCAAGATAATTCAAAAAGTGTCTGTTTGGAAGAAAAAAAAAACACAAAAAAAATCCCTGAATCTTAATTAACACAAGATATTTCCAATGGGCCTCCCCATCAGAGTACACAAGAAACTGAGCATATCACTGTAATTGTTCTCTACAGCATGTTGAAAACTAAACTTGTTTTCTAGACAACTCACCAAAGTATAACTAAGATGTAAACCTTTCTATAAGAGCTTTCGTTGGGTTTTTTTTTCCACCACTTTGCCTGCAGCGAGTGTAAACCTGACATACATCCAGACATAAAACAGAGGTAACGCAGATATGGCTGTATCAGATCTCTGGAGCACATTGTCACTGGAGAGGAAGAAGCTCACCGGGGGCTGGGTGGGTCAACAGATGCGAGGGGCAAAGGACAAAGACTCACCTATTGAGTGTCTGTTGGACAAAGCAACTGGGAGCGAGGTGGATGGAAGGGCCCTGAGGGGCTCCTAACTCGTCTGTCGCTTGGCTGCTGAACTCTCTGACAATGCTGCGCTTAAAAGGCGGTGGAAAATGATCCTTTGATGAATGTGATGAATGGCGCAGCAGCCTCGGAGACAGCCCCAGAAACTTTGGTAGCACCAATTTTTACTAGTTTCCAGCTAAATGATGATCTGAAAATTGTTTTATCATAGGGAGTAAAGTGCTTGAGTAAAGTGCAAAAAGCCTAAAACATTAATTTTATAGTCTTAAAGATAAAATACCTCCATTTAAATATATATATATGCATATATTGTCCTATCAGTATCAGCTAAATTGGTCCAGTTTATTGTTTATTCTTTTGTCATTCAGCTACAAAGAACTGAAACTGAAGAGAAGCTCAACAATATCCACATGTAAATGGCAAATATGTTTTCAAAGTCAGCTTTGATTTTTGACATCAACATAAAAAAAGCACAGAGGGCCAGTTAATTTCTTTTGTGGATCATATTCAGACTGATTCATCACAGATGTCCCATAACCAAGAAAATAATAGCAGCCGTGGATATTTAGCTTACCATTTGCTCGCCCATAAACAAGAAGGAAATGAAAGATTTTATCATAGCTCTTCATTACTGTGTGCCAGGACTCCACACCACCAACTGGGAGAGAAATGAATTCCCCCAGTGCTGTCAGCCCTGAGTCACCTCTTTTGTTCCTGATAAAGACATTCCTCAGTCTTTGTAACTTCTTTTTTTTTTTTTTTTTCCTCAGAGGTCTTGGGGGGGCTTTGTTAGGAACTAACTCTGGTGGGTTTCTCAATGACAATGTGTATATACTTAGATTTCACAGGCTTGGCAAGGTAAATTATTTCATCTTACCTGCAATTTCGGTGCATTGTGTACCGCTGCAGCTGGGGGATATATTATAACCTCTTTGGATTATTCCCTATTGATGGTGGAGGGGTTGTGAAGTACTCTTTGTCAGTGTAGAAATGCTTAAGTAACCTTTGAGATGCTTTACAACAGCTGCAATGTCTTTGTGAGGAACATATACTTACAAGCAGGTGCATATTACTTCTGCCATTACATTTATTTTTATGAGTATTCTCTGTAAGTGCATTTTTCTGTATTTTTGGTAGTTCCAAAATTATCTTAAGTACAGTTTCCACATCATAGAAAACGGTGTCATTTAATGATGCCTTTAAAGCAATACATAAACATATGTACTGAATCATGAGAAAACGAGCATAGTTCTCTGCTATGAGACAGAGGCTGCATCCACTGATAAGGATTAGTGGCAAATTGCAGATCAGCTTAACTTAACCCTAATAAAGAGTCAGGCAGTGCTGATTTTTTAAAATGATTTAATTATTATTATAACCAGACTTGTTAAAAGTAAAATGGCAAATATATATTGTATGTATATATTAAATATTTCGGTCACTCTTCCTGACATGGATAGGCCAGCAGCGATAACTGTCACAGCAATGCGTGAGGTACACTCATCTCTCTCCAGTTGAATTTGTAAAGGTATTAAATAAAAATAACAACAAAAAAAAAAAAAACCAATGTGGTTGCTGGTAGTGATGCGTACATCTTTATCTTTCACAAAATCAGTCCACCAATAGGCCATTGACCGAAGTTAGTGGTGCTCTGTTCTCTGTGCGGCTGCCTCCCCCTGTAACATCCATGGAGCAGCATTAGTGCTTCATAAAAGAGTCCGTAAATATATATCCTATCACAGCTGCACATTGAAATGTTTTAACTTCTAATTTTTAACCCTTCAGTATAAAATGTAGTAAATCTGGTTCTCTGTGGTGGTTACAGCTGCGCAGTTAAACATCCACAAATGATTCCATCAAATTTGTCAGAACACTTACTTTTGACTCCCTGAAATGTAGCTTCTTAAAATTACTGTTATTTAAATAATATCCAAGTGTGTATATATGTATATGTATATGTAAATATATATATATATATATATATATTACAAGTTTTTGTTTGACAATAAAAAAGAAAAAGCAAAGTGCAGTATTTTCTTTTTTCAAATATAACATCTGCATATTATTTTATGTTTGCTAGCAGACATTTATTTATTTTTCATGAAGCATGAATAAGATTTACAAGTAAAATGGATTTCTTTATTATATGATTCACTGCTTTTTATTTATCAAAATAAAATACAAATTGAAAATGTTGTTTATCCAATTGCCCTTTATGGTGCTTGGTTAACGTATCTCCTTGCTGGGCTTCGGGGTCTAGAGTTTGCTTTCTCATTGCAAGATTATTTATGAGTTCCTGGAAGGAGGTGATATATGTGTCAGCAGTGGATCTCTAACAGTTTCTCTTAGCCTCTCAGTTCATGTAGAAGTGGGTAAAGCATCACTGCTCCATATCCCAGTCTGAATACGCTCACTCTTCTCTGACGCAGTTGTAAAACCAAAATGGGAGCATGTCCATCTTCAGCCCCATTCACTCAGAGTGTAGAATGTCAACAAGCTTATCCCAAATCGTGCAAGTTTGAAAACGCACCGTGTCTTTATCCAGGAATGCATTGTTTTTATATGGCCACAGCTCTCTGAAAATGGTTTTTTAACCCTGAGCACACATCTGGTTTCTGGACAGTGTGAATCTAACTGAACATTGGCAAGCTCAAGATGCTGACCATCAATTCCTGCATGATTAGTGTCCAGAGGTGCAGGGCACTGTGATTTAGTATAAGATTTAGTGTATGCTGAAAACTTGTGACCTTACAGTGGCAGCAGCTAAAAGCGAGATCATTGGCATGGTAGATTACAACTATGTGTTTATAATACAAAAAATTCTGCCCAGCACAATATCCTGCTCAAGCTTCCACCAAGGTCTGGAAATCTCGTGCGCTGCACTCACCAGAGTAGCACACACCTCCTCCACTTCTCTTGCCAACACAAACAGCAATTACAGCTGGCTCAGACAGCCCCTGAAAGAAGTAGGTTCTTGTCTGGAGAAAAAGCAACCAATTAGCAGCATTGTTCAGAAAAAGCTACAGAGGTTCTTTTAATTTAGCTTTCCCGGCTCAGCTCCACAGGACGCAAGTCCCTCATGACCCGATGCCACTGAGAGGATCAGAGTGTTAATTTAGTTTCACTGTAGGATTCCCTGACATCTGGCTCTGCCACAGAAGCTGGAAAACAACTTTAATATTCTCATGACAATCCCAGGGACATGTGGAAAACATCCTGAGACATTTATAATGACTGATAACCGAAGGTCTAAACATCAGCACTTTGTGTGTGTGTGTGTGTGTGTGTGTGTGTGTGTGCGTGCATGTGTGTGCGTGTGTGTGTGTGTGTGTGTGAAAACAAACGTGCTTGTGGTTAACTTGTACACTGCCGCTCAGCCTCTTTAATTATGACATGTGAATTCAAGCATAAATTAAAATCTATTTCTACAACTTTTAGTGTCTAAAAACGTCAAAACAGCAGCGTTTTTCCCTGCCAGCACTTAACGTTTTTTTTGTAAACTGTCCAAAAATAACATTGATTTGAATAAAAAAAAAGGCGTAATCAGTCAGGTTCAGTTAAAGGGCATTTGGACATGTTGACTAGGCAAAGACACAGATTTATAATTGCAGACAAAAAAGGAAAATGTCCCCCAAAATCTGAGTTTGGATTGTAGGCAGTCAAAACATAAACAATGTTGAAAAATACAAAATATACCCCTTACATATTTGTAGGTGACGATGCACAAAAAGATAATTAGAGAACAGAAACATGTTTACATGAAAATAACAATATGACAATTATGACAATAATATTTGCCTTTGGTTGCTGTTTTGTGAATTTATATTAATCAAAATGTCATCTGGCATACTTTGAGAAAAAAGTGTGCTATGGCACGAAAATGAATCCTTATGGTTAGAATTAGGATAGTGCTGTAAAATCATGAATAAACAAGAGAATCAGAAACATATGAAATGTTCCCCTCCAAATATATAATATCCCTCTCATAGAACAGGGCCATAAATATGCAGTGTCGGTGGTTTAAGCTGACAGAGAGGATGACTAAGCCATGGTGTGGGACATTCTGTGCCCACTCATCTTCAGGACCAAAGCCTGCAGTTCTCCAAAACAGCTGTAAAACACGACCACAGACCTGGCAAGGTGCACTGCACCAGACAGAACAATCTAGCAGAACAAGGATCCTTGTTCCTGTGCGGCGTGGAGCTGAATGTCTCTGTTGTTTGTCCTTGCAGATGGAGGTCTCGGTGGTGGATTCCGCAGTAGCGGGCCTGGGAGGTTGCCCCTACGCACAGGGTTCATCTGGTAATGTTTCAACAGAGGATGTTCTTTACATGCTGCATGGCATGGGCATTGAAACAGTAAGTATGTTTTCACAGTTCACTTGGACAGACCTGATGTATTGTAATCCCATCAAAACCCAACTCATACAAACTTTCAGAGCTTTTACACAAACATATCACTCTACAAACATCCTGCGCTGAAAATGTTTATTTTATCATTCTAGTGGGCTTTTATAAGTTGTACAAGATCATGGCACAAAGCACACATGGTCTCATGAACCATTTAACAATTCCTACCTCTGCTGGTGGAATATTTTACTGCAGATTAGTAGTTTGTTGTTGCAGACTTGGAGTGTGGAAGTGTAAGAACTTCTCCTTGATGTATCTGTGAAACATCTTTAGCTCAAGGTAGGAAATGTTTGCATGGACTGCTTTAAGGAATTACCTTCTTTTCTCCATTGATTCCTATGTTAAAAGAATAAAATACAGGGAGCATCCAAGTACCTTTCCATAATATTTTAGAGAATTCAACCAGTTCTCATCAAACCTGCCACTTTGATTTCTCTGGGTCATTTCCATTATTTGTAATTATGTGGAAAAAAAAAAAAAAAGGTAATTTAACTGGACTCATGTATTTAAGTTCATGAACAACCTACCTTTATCTTCACAGTTAATATTTGTTGCTTGAATATGGTGTAATTAGCTGATACTGGGATATGTTTTCACAGGGTGTGAACCTTGCCAAAGTCATAGAGGCTGGTGAGTTCATCTGCAGCGCGTTGGGTCGCAAGACGAACTCCAAGGTCGCCCAAGCAGGAGGCAGGACACTGTGATGTGTTTCAGTAAAGGGAAACCTTCCCATATATGACTTTGTTCCTTGTTAAACTCTTCGCCTATCTTTGCTGCATTCAGATTCACTGCCTTTGCTTCATTATATTGTGTTTCACGTCTCAAAATAATCTAACAAGCCATCTAATTTTTATTTCCTGGCTTTCACTTCATATCCACAGTTTAGATCCTGCGGATTAGTTGCAGTTCCAGTTGATTCAGTTTGGCGTCTGTGTGTTTAATATTGTTAGAAAGGACAGTGCATGTTGGATTGGAAGTAACTTTAGTTTTTATTTGTGAAAAAGGCTCAGGTGATAAGTGAGTTACAAATACTCTACAAAGCTTACTGTGCTGGCTTTTGTAAATGCTGCACAATAAATTGTTCTTTTTAGGTCTTTTGACATTTATTTGGCTATAACAAAAATACACTAATATGGTCAAAGACTTTTACAACTTTTCATCGCTCTGTGGCCTTTTAAGATAATAGAATAAAAATGTACCCTATTCCAGCTGCTCGCTGAACTGAATTATGGGTACCTTTATATGCACTTTACATCTTAAGATACTTCTGCTCACATTTTAAGTGAATACAGTTCAAAACTACCACAAGTTAAACTCTAGGTAGTTTGTGCTGTTGACTTTGCCAAAGGTCACTAAAGAAAGGCCCTCTATATTTTTACAGACTGAATCTATCTGAGATGATGGTCTGATGGTTTAAAAGCAAATGTGGTGTTATTTTTTTCAAGTTTGCCCTGTCTGATTGTGAATTATTGTCTTATAAACATGTAAAACATTATGATTTTTCTCAATGTCCAAAAAGAAGAAAAAGAATGGGAAATATACAGTTTTAAAATAATGTAATAGTTTATCCTTGTGGGTTAATGTTCATTATTTGTGCATATATTTATTTGTTGAAAATAAAGCATTCACATGCAGTCAAATTCTGAGACATGTCATGAGGAAATATGATTCTTTTAAACAGCTCTGCTTGTGGCAGTAGTTAAATAATAAACAGGCCTGTGAACTGAATATTGGAAAATTACATAAAAAGTCAACAGACTGATAAGATGGGTCTGTTTTGAGCCTTATCCGGGACCTTTCCATGTACACCCGACCCTAACCCTAATCCCAGTGCCAAAAAGGTTGGCTTTCTGTTGTAGATTTAAATAAAAACAGAAAGCAATGATTTCCAAATTGCATAAACAAGTATTTTATATATCAAATATAAAAAGCGAATGATTTTGCTGTGTGGAGAAAAATATTTGCTCATTTTGAATTTGATGACAGCAAGACATTGCAGATTGTGAAACACTGGCTATAAAAGCTGCATGTAAGTTGTATTAAAAATAAACACCGGGGGGGAACAAGTAACAGCTTGCAGCTAATTAGGTTCACTGGCAACAGATCAGTGACCTGACTAGGTATAAAAACAACATTGTGGAGAGGCAGAGCCTCTTAGATGGAAACATGGGCTAAAGTTCACCAGTTTGCGAAAACCTATACGTGCAAAGTGCAAAACAATTTCTTTCTGGAGTTAATGCTCAAAAATTGATGCAGGCTTTAGAGTTAGTTATGCACCCTCCTAGGTATTGTCTTTTTCTGGGAAAGCCTTACATATATCAGCGAGATAATGCTAAACCACATCCTGCAGGAATTACAAAAGAATGGCTTCTTAGTAGAGGAGTCCAGGTGCAAAAAACAATAAAGAAGACCCAGCAGCTTGAGTCCTATACCAGACAAGAAAGGGAAATTCCCCTCCCCAAACTACAGCCAAAGTTTCTTTTAATTTCAACACATACATTGTTAAAAGTATAGGGAATGCAACAGAGTCCTTTCCTGACATTTTCAGTTGTGTTGCTGCCATCAAGTTCAATATTACTAATTTTTCTCTCCGGTTGATATAGTTCTTTAATTTAAAAATGTTTATATGTAATCAATTGTAAATAAAATACTGGTTTATGACATTTGGATATTATTGTGTTCTGTTTTTATTTCAGTTTTATGCAATGTTCAAATGCTGTTGAAATTCGAGTTTAAACATGTAAAAAATTATATATACATATATTATGTATGTATTTCTTTATATATATTATTTTATATCTATCATTTATGTATATTAAATGATTAATATACATTCCAAATTGCTAAGAGACATGAGAGTAGGCATCGTCTGTATATGTGTGTTATATCTATAATGGACAACATGTCTCAGGAGCAGCATTCCTCTAGCCGGATGGGAGCTTGAATAAGTTCCCTGGAACCCTGACCAAGAACAAGTATAGCAATGGGAGCCCGAGGTTATTGCAGTAAACATCAGGTTTTCAAGTCTAAATCATACAGTGCAAAGATTAATTTAAAAAAGAAATAACCTGATGCACATTAAAGGAAACAAAGTCTATAAGATGACGTCAATGATGAAGTTAATTCTAAACTAAAAATCAAAGAAGCTTTTTTTTTGCATTTTGAATAAGTCCACTTGGGGTGTAAGTGACAGCTTGTTTGCTGAAAGATTCCTCTGAAGAAATGCAAAAGTCTTTTATTTATTTATTTATTTATTTATTTATTTATTTATTTATTTATTTATTTATTTATTTATTTATTTATTTATTTATTTATTTATTTATTTATTTATTTATTTGTTGGTTGGTTGGTTTTTTTTGTGTGTGTTTATTTTCTAATTTATGCACAGGAGTGTAATAAACGTAACACTGACACCTGCCAAGCTGTGGGAAATGTCTGGCAGTAATTGACTGTTCTTGAAGTGGGCTGCAGGGGAAAAACAAAAACTGTCAGAATGTGTGCTGATTGGATAACTGGCTCAGAGATTCTTAAAGAATAGATATTATGAGGTATTCTTGGAGCCAAAAACTGACAACCAGTGAACCGCCTACGGTGCTTGCGTCTGGGGTGTGTGGTTGCGTATCGTTGTGACTTTATCCACAGCTAATCTCTACGTTAACTGGTAAGGCGTCATCGTCCCCTCACTTCCTGATGTGTTGCTGAGGTGAAACGTTTCTTTGACGTGGCCCGTTATTGTGTCCAGCTGCACTTTTCTGCTCATACATACTCAAAGTATTTTAATTGTCAGTTTATCAGTCACAATCAAAGCAATTTATAATATTGGACGATAGCCAGTTGTTTCTGTGAAGATTTCACTCGGGGGTCTCACTGATTCTCTTCATTATTCTTTCATCCATTTGGCCCATTGATGCATATTCTGTGGACACAACATAATATAAGCCTTAGTGCTCACAGGATGCAGAAATAATCTACACAATTATATCAATATCTTTGCTGAAATATGACAGAAGCATTTGGTTTGAATGAGCTCCAAACTTCTGTTTGACTTTGAGAAATTCATCCATGTAGCCTCTTAATCTGATTATTGCAACACTTAATAATCTGCCTCCACTCAGACATCCTCCCATTTTTAATGAATTAAACATTTTCTTTAGCAAGTGTTTTAACCAGGTCAGAAGAAAGAAGAGATTGAACAAGTTAACTAATTACTTCCATACTTTTTTCATAACCACTGACATGGCTCTGGATCATCACTTTGCTTTAATATCAGACAGAAATCTGAAAACATCCAAGGTTGGGATAGAGTAGACGAATTACATGGTACATTTCAAACCATTTTAAACATGTTGCATTTATAGCTGCTCACATTACAATATCTTCACAACAAAACTACTAGTCCAATCTACTAGTCTGCAAATAATCATAAACTCAAAGCAGTCTCATTAATTCTTCCAACAATTTGAGCCAAAATATATTGATAGTATTTTCCGGAGTTTCTGATAAACAAACATTAGAAAATAACACAATCCGTCTTTTGTGGATGGCAGAGTTTTGTTTTATTCCTCGTACTTAGAGGCCTGCAAGATGAAGGAAACAAAGACAGAAATATCATCATATACTGTGGTGACATTACAATACTATCTACAATACTAATATATCTTTTTGCATTGACTTACCAGATTTTACTGACGACAATCAAAAGCACCAACACAACAACCCCTGCGACTAAAACAGCTGCCGAAGAATACAACAGATAATCTGAAAAGATCAGAAACATCTCAATTGGTTTCATTAAACTGTCACCAACATTAAAGAAATGAAGTTGAATAGCTGCATTACAGAAGACATTTTTACCGTATGACCATGTGTGAGCATGCTCAGACCCACGGATTTCAGGAGGTTTAGTAGCACAACCACTGCTTTCTCTAAATGCTACTGAAATGGACACAAAAACGGGAAATGCTTCCTTGTAAGAATACATTTAATTGTTAAAATTCATGTTGCAGAATGTAAAATTGTACTCACTGAAATGTGATCTGTTATGAAATACATCACGGATCATCTGACATGCGAGTAGATGGTCAATGTGCACTCCTTTACATGTACAATGATGATGAAGAACTGTGCCTAAAGTAGCCAAGAAGGCTTTTCTGCAATCAGAACGAGTGGCGAGGATGAGAGCTGGGTCCTTCAGGGTGAAGCATTCATCTATACTGAGATTTCTCTCACTGCATCCTGCATCTTCAGGGCTCCAGCATTTGGCTTGGAAACTTTGTAACAGGTTTCTAAAACATAAAAGATGAAAAATAGTGTTGTAATTAGAGATTATAATGACAATTCTATTTTTGTTTGTTTGGTTTTTTTTTAAATAAAAAATGCTCTTGGAAAAGTAAATTGACACGTGGTCAGCGTTGCTGCTTTCCAAAGCTTCTACACATCTCTTAATAATATTTGTACAGTACTATCCAGTGTATGCAGTTGGCTGGGATGGACTTTAACTTCTTGCAGCCATCTACCAAATGAAGCAGGTAGCAAGTGGATAGAGGTATATTTTTTAAAATGATTAGGTTGTGGGCATTGTCATGATTTTTCAATCAACAAAACATCTGCAGTATGTGCACGTAAACACTGTGTCCGATTGCTGGGAACATTGTGATCCAAATTACACCTGATGATTGTGCCTGCGCCTCCTCTTGCATGGAAGCTCGCTGCCATCTAGATGTAAAAGCTGGGAATGCACAGCACATCGAGAAGGGTTTTGGAAAATAGTCTTACATAGACCTAAACCTTTTGATCACCAGCTCTTCTTTACTGTTCAGTTGTACTCCTGTTATATGATCAGTGCAAAAGACTGTCTAATTTTACTGTGATTACTGGAAACGTTGTTCTTGCTTGGCACTTTGGTTTTTACCAGATGCTGAACTTCAATTGAATTGAATTCTTTGTTGTCTGGTGGATTTTTTTGTGCATGAATTGTCATGCATACAAACAAAATGTACCTTTGTTAGTGCCAGAGAACAACATACCTGCAGTTTGCATCCTCAACACACTGGGCTAGTCTTTCCTGACAGATCCTGGTCTCTTCTCCACATGTGCCCGTCTGCACAGCAGTTTTCATAAGCTGACAGCTCCGATCCGAAGCCTCACACTCACACATCACCAGCATTTCAGCAGCATTTTGGGGCATGCTGGTATAAAACTGTTGAGTTTCCTGCTGACAATGGTCGCTGCTGCACTGTTCTGCCTCACATGCCTGAATAACCGGTGTAAGGTGTTTGTTGCAAACTGAATCACTGACACAAACACCAATTCGGTCCACACAGGATCCAGCACGATCATACACTGCAAGAAAGAGGTCACAAGAGAGTGTCAAATATGCCAAAACTTCACAGTTCTTCGCTATTTCCCCATTATTTCTGAGATGAGTATTGTGCTGAACAGATTACTACCATAGTCTATTAAATTGCTTGACGGCCAGTCCATCACTTTGCTTGTTTTCTTCTGAATTACTGTTCAAATAATGGGAAAAAGGATTAGTTCTTCCTCTTCCTCACCAGAAGTCTATTAAAGTGTATGCTTTTCCTGACACCCATGCCGTAAATGCTGCAGAGCACTTTAGATTATAGATAGGATCACCTTTGCTAAACAAAAATGCAATTTCACACAAATGCTTATCTAAGAAGGCTGCACCTGGCATACGGGGGCATTGTTTGGCCAGCACTTGTATGGAGTCACAGAGCTCCTCCTCCCAGGCACACACACACCCTCGCAGAGCAGGAAGCTGGTTCATTACAGTCTGGATGGTCAGGTTACAGACCTGTGAGCTCTTTATTTGGCATTCTTTATCTTGAATATCACAAACACACAGAAAAAAAAAAGGATTTTCCATAAGCTGGAGCACTCATGTGCATAACAGGTGATCCTAATGTAAGTGGCTCCTGCAGTGTGTATGCAGTTATCTGCAATTCAGTATCATGATACAGAATTCTAATATCAAAACATCAATATTCTGTGATTAAATGTGTTCACTTTGCCATGATATGTAAGCTATGAAATGAGCTTCTTGAGCAAATACGGATGCTCTTAAACTGTCACTTCACAATTCTAGTGATAGTGATAACATGTTTCAGTGCACACTAGCAATAAATGCAAACTCTAAATATGTTATTTTTACCGTCACAGTTGCCAGCATAAAGTGCTTTTTCAAGCTTGCATAAATCTGACATGCAGGTATCCACCGCAGCCAAACAGTCCGAGGTCGGAGAGGAAATTTTCATGCTGCATATCTGAGGAATAACAATCCCTGAAATACAGATTAAAAATGACTGATTTAAAAAAAAAAAAATTCATTTTAACGTTTATAAAATTGATCTTAAACTTATAAAGTGTGATTTCAAAGAAATTACTGGTGCAGATTTGGTTGCTTTGGTAAACAGCTGTAGGTTAATAAAGCATTAGTCCTAAAAACCAAAAGCAGATACAACTGCAGGTTTTTCTGTGAAAACACAGTTGGGAAAGTTTACTCACCAAGGAAGGCTGCAGCGTCCAGACGTACCAGCTGCATGGTGGCTGCTCTGAGTGGACAACTGAAGCACTGGGTGTCGGTGTCAGATCAGTCCCTCGGTGTGATGTGACAACTTCAGCTGTGACACACCACACACGGTCAACAGGATGTAACATGTTTACTGGAGGCTGTACCCTGAGCTCTGTAATCACATCACATCTGCCAATAACGCTAAGCCAAAAATACATAAAAAACAACTACAAAAAACGTGAAACTTTTGTCAAACGCTTATTTATAACTAGTTATCTGTTCATTTTTGGAATTGCAATAAATTGGATTGTGAATAGAATATAAATAACATGATTTAAATGAATTTTAGTTAAATTGAACTGTACAACTAGAAAGATTTAAACTTTAATCTCCGTGAGACTTGAGATCAATATTATTGTGAATTAGCACAACTTAAATGAAATGTGAAGACTTCATTGTGATATTGTTTATTGCTTTCTGTTTCTGTGTCCACTCCTTACTCACTTAATCAAGACAGAAATCTTTCTTCCCTGCATCTCTTTATGTTTCTGCAGAGATTCTCTTGACCCTACTTTTGCCATGTTTTGACATGATTTGATTACTTGGTGGTTTCAGTGCAGTTATCCACAGCGGTGTGACCTTTGGGGGTCTTTTTGCTGCTGTTCTGCTTTTATTTTGATTATTATTCTTAATTTGTTCCCAGAAATATTCAGCCTGGTCCACCTTGTACAATGAGCTTCTGATTGCCAGTAAAACTAGACATGCAAATGAGTTGAGGGGCCGGATTTCTTCACCTCCATCCTATTGTCTTCACAGCCTCTGTGGAAACTCCTGTCTGTGCTTCTTGTAGCAGTTTGTCTTCAGTCAGGGTTCCAGATCCTTTGAAGAGCCTCTGTGTGTTTCTAATACTCCTCAAATCCTTCGGCGCTGCCTTTGCCCTCTGATTTGGACACGTATTAACCAATCTTCTGTGTATTGACTAAGAATGAATAAATTATTGTTGATTGAACCTGTTTTTTTTCAAGTTGTGGATTCGAGTTCAGACAACCTATGTCTGCGTTTTAACACCGAATGTGGACACCTTGAAAATATAATTTGAAGCAATTGTTTTCATTATGACATCATCATGTCATGTTGCATATAATCGTCACTCATTCTTCTTTAAGTCATTACTTCAATTCAATAAGGTATTTTGCATTGGTTTTTTTAAGGTTCTGCTTCAGACCATTTCAGCTGGGTTAAAGTCTGTTTTTTGAAGATTTCATGGTTGAATCACTGACTGCCAGGTCCTGCAAAACAAGCCCTCTACCACTATGCTTGGTTTTATCACGTGTGACACAGTGCAGTGTGACCAAGCATATGTACTTTGGTCTCACCTGTCCGAAGGTTATTACTTTAGTTGTCTTGTTTTTAATTCAGATGCAATTTTGCAAAACTAAGCTGTGCTGCCATGTTGTCTTTAGAGAGAAGGAGCTTTCTGCTGCCAACCCTTGTATGTCAGCTGCACTTGTTGTTCTTAATCGTTGTGTTTATAGATTTTGAAATTTGATTCGCTCATGAGGTTAGAGTCACCAGGAGTGGAAACAGTGGTTTTGTTATATCCTCAAGGAAGGCAAGGCAATTCAATTCAAAAGTGTTTTACATAGAACATAAAAAATATGCAAAAGAAACATTAAAAGCACATTTGTAATCTCCCAGCAAAATGCTCAGAAGCAGAGCATTTTTGATTGCTGCCTGCTTGGATGGATTTGGATGGATTACAAGTTTGCCTGAAGGTTTTGAGACCGTGTGCGCGCTTTGTCCTTTCTGGAATTAAAATTTAAAAATGTGAAGAATTAAAAGGATATTCAACTTCTAAACCGAACCTCTCCTGGTACATGGTTCAAATCTCTTCTAACTGTTTACATGCAGTCTCCACAGGTTAATGTTATGTCAGTATATGTTTTGGGGTGGCAAGAACCCGTTTGTGGCATTTTTATATTGAACCGTCACCAGATTCTGTGTGAAATTCTCATGTTTAACTTTCTGCCAGCTTGATCTACTGTGTAAATGTGAGTTCCAAAACAGACAAGATGCTTGTCTTTGCTTTAACAGAACAGATAGTCACTTCTAGGATGCTTCTGAAACACTGTGGAGCTTCTGGTTAACCGATTCTCATCAACTAGAACTGACTCACAGCAGCTGGCCTGGTGCAGCCAGTTCACAGCCCAGTGGGACTTAAGGGCTTGATTGTAATTTCCATCTTTCTGTCTTTCTTTCTTTTAACCAATTACAAAGGCCAGAGTCCATCACCACCAACAGTAGCAACCAACTGGCAGAGAAGCTAAACAGCTTCTTTAAATAAAACCAAAGAACTTATTTTGGACTTCAGAAAAAACAGATGGGCCCACGCCCCCGTTTCCATAAAAGATTACTCTTACAAATTGTGTTTTCCTACAGGTTTCTGGGCACTTACATCACTGCAGGCCTCTCCTGGTTTAAACACATTACAGCATTAATGAAGAAGACCCAGCAGCATCCTGAGGAAAAACAACCTGGACAAGAAGCTGGTGCTGGCCTACTATCACTCCTCAGTGGAGTCATAACATACTCCCTAGGCGTGTGGTATCCAGGCACCACGGTTCATGACAGCGTGCGCAGAGTATCATAGATATGGCACAAAAAAAAATAATCGGCTGCCCCCTGCCCTCCCTTGATGCTATATTCAGATCTCTGCAGAATTAAATCCATTACGCGGACCCTTCACATCCCTCACACCACCTGTTTGACCTGCTGCCGTCTGGATGGCACTTCAGGTCAGTCAGATCTCACCCTTCCAGAATCACAAACCGTTTCTTCCCATACGGACTGTAATTAAACACCACGTAGCAGCTATTCTGCTCCATCTGCTGTGCTTTTAGACAATAAAACCGGACACCTCACTTACACTATGTAACATTACTCATACACTTTTTCATATACCTTAAACAGTTTTTTTTTTATACTTACTTACTATTTTTTTTATTTATTGCTTTTGTGCTTTTAATACCTTTTCTTGAAATTAATTACCTCTTCTGTAAGTGTTCATGCTTAAGAATGCACTATTTGTTGGTAGACTACTACAATTTTGTTTACTTTATACAACAATAAAGACTATTCAGTTCTATTCTATTTTCTTCTTTCTTTTCTTTCCTTTGTAATTCGCAATTTCCTTGAGCATTGCACAATGTGTCATTGTGTGAAACTGATTCAGTGTTCGCTTATAGGATGGCTGTCAGCTGCCTTAAATGTTTTCTAGATGTGAATGTTGTTTTCTGTAGAACAATAAAACCATAGTAATGGCCCTCCACATACTGAGAAGCAACGAATACCTTCTGTAGGGTCATTGCTGACATCATTCCCCTTTGGCACTTTGTTATACACTTGAATGAGCCATACCAGAGAGTTGTCATAATATCTGCTTTTATAGAAGTGCTCATTTGATAAGCTGCACTGGCTCAGGGTTTTTTGGGTGTTTGTTTGTTTTGACCTCATTTTAAGGCTTGGCAGTGTTACAGCTGATCAAAGATAACAGGGTTTTTGACTGCATTTTACAGAAAGAAGCTTGGAAACTCAGAGCGATTACCTCATTCCCATTGTTAGTGATTCAGAGCCACAAAATTTCTTTTGTTAACATATAAGACAAAGCCCAATAAAGCATTGACAGAGAGAGTAAATTATATTTAAATGAAATAGAATGGAAAATGAATAGCAGCTCTTATGTTGGGGCAATGCAAATTCTGATTATGCAGAGCTTTCCAGGAACCTTACTATACTTTTGCAAGTAATTATTAACGTAATTTTTTGTGGGCTGCCATGTTCCACAATGTCCTTAAGTGGGCATTTGTTAGTTAGATTTGTTCCTTATTTGATTTAATCTAGACAATTAGATTTTAATTTATAAATTGGTGGTGATTTCTACCCATGGTGTGCAGGTCAGGGTTGTTCTCTGCTTCAGGTGCTTACCAAATGTGTTCCATAATTGAAATACCACGTAGTTTAAGGAGAAGAAAGGAAAGAAAGGCTTCGGAAAAAATCATTCATACTGAGCAAGATCAAGAGCAGTAGCAGGGAGGCTAAACCCGACTTTTGACTTTGTTTCTTATAAATATCTGGGACATCAACTGAATCACAGGCTGGAGTGGTCCACTAATACAGATGCTGTGTACCAAAGGGTTCTGAGTCGTCTCTACTTCCTGTGGGGACTCAGGTCCTTTAATGTATGCCGCACATTGCTCCACATGTTTTCTCAGTCTGTTGTTGTGAGACCCATCTTCTTGCTGTGGTGTGCTGGGACTCAGGCATTAAAGCAAATGACGACAACAGACGAACAAACTCATCAACAAGGCAGAGCCTGTCATCGGGATGAAGCTCCGAGCTCTGGAGGAGGTGGTTAGAGACGGAAAAAAGGCAAAATTGCTGGCAATCATGGGCAAGAACTCCCAGCACCCTCATGACAGTTTGAAGAGCAGCTTCAGCAGCAGACTCCTCCATCCTCTCTGTCTGAAGGAACAATTCAATTCAATTCAATTTTTATTTATATAGCGTCTATTACAACACAAGTTGTCTCTAGGCGCTTTCCAGAGACCCGGAACATGACCCCCGAGCAATTATTACATAAACAGCGGCAGGTAAAAACTCCCCTAGTGGAAGAAAAACCGTAAGCCAAACAGTGGCAAGGAAAAACTCCCCTTTAAGAGGGAAGAAACCTTGAGCAGGACCTGGCTCATGAGGGGGGACCCTCCTGCCGAAGGCCAGCCGGGTAGAGCAAGAAATAAGAAAGAATAGAGACATAGAGACACCGTCAAAGGTACAAGATAGGATACATTAGTAACTGTCCTTGGTAGTCCAATTAGACTTCTGTGAATATGGGTGATATATGGATAGACGGTGATACAAGGGGATGAGGACTGCAGGTCGGGGTGTCAGCAAACATCCAACAGACATCCACACAGACAGGTGAAGGCAGACACTGGGATGGTCAGAGGCGGAACTGCAGGTCAGCAAGCAGCTCCTGAGGCTCTGGTCCGCAGGACATGCAAAGAAGAGGAAAAGAAGGGCCAGACAAGCACAAAAAACTACCAGAACAATGGACCACAATTAAGTTTATGGGATATTGTTAATAAATGAGGGTTGAGGTGAAGAAGAGACAGAGAAGGCAAAGAGAAACAGAGAAGGTGAAAGGCACCACTCAGTGGATCATGTTGGTGCCCCCCTGCAGCAGAGGCCTATAACAGCATATCTACACCGAAGCTATGTTTAAAATAAGCTGCTCTAATCTGGTCCTGTAGATGCAGCTTTGACTACTGGCCCTGACACATTAAGGTACTAAATGTACACTAACTATATGCTTTATTAAACAGAAATGTTTTAAGTTTAGTTTTAAAGGTGGAGGTGGTATCAGCCTCCTTAACCCAAACTGGAAGTTGGTTCCAGAGTGATGGTGCCTGATAACAGAAAGCCCGTCCTCCAAATCTACATTTGGATACTCTAGGAACTACGAGTAAACCTGCACCCTGAGAACGGAGAGCTCTATTAGGAACGTACGGTACTATCAGGTCTTGCAAATATCGCGGCGCTAGGCCATTTTGGACTTTATATGCCAGTAATAAAATTTTGAATTGGATTCTAAATTTTACAGGGAGCCAATGGAGGGAAGCTAAAACTGGAGAGACGTGGTCTCTCTTGTTGATTCCTGTCAGCACTCGCGCTGCTGCATTTTGGATCAGCTGGAGGCTGTTAAGAGAATTACTTGGACATCCAGCCAACAACACGTTACAGTAATCTAGTCTAGAAGATACGAACGCATGAATTAGTTTTTCGGCATCACTCTGCGAGAGGATGCTCCTAATCTTTGCGATATTACGGAGGTGGAAAAACGCAGTTTTACAAACCTGATTAATATGCTGTTTAAATGACAAATCCTGATCGAATATAACGCCAAGGTTTCGCACAGTTTTACTGGAGGCCATCGCAAGACCATCTAATCCCTTCCTGAGGTGTTTGGGACCACAAACAACAACTTCTGTTTTATCAGAATTTAGTAGCAAAAAATTTCTGGACATCCAGTCCTTGATGTCCTTAATACACATCTGAAGTTTGTCTAATGGTTCTGTTTCATCTGGATTCATAGACAGATACAGCTGCATATCATCAGCATAACAATGAAAATTAATGCCGTGGTTCCGGATAATACTTCCCAAGGGCTGCATGTATAAACTGAACAGGATTGGCCCTAGCACTGAACCCTGCGGGACACCATAGCAGACCCTCGTCTGTACGGAAGAAACCTCATGAACATGAACAAACTGGAATCTATCAGACAGATATGATTTAAACCAATCTAGAGCTGTCCCTTTAATCCCAACAACATACTCTAGCCTCTGCAGTAAAATGCTGTGATCTATAGTATCAAAAGCAGCGCTGAGGTCCAGCAGAACCAGTATGGACACTAACCCATTATCTGAGGCCATAAGAAGGTCATTCGAGACTCGAACCAGTGCTGTTTCTGTGCTATGATGCATTCTGAACCCTGACTGAAAAATTTCAAATAGATCATTTCTATACAAATGCTCACACAGCTGGCTTGCAACTACCCTTTCCAGAATTTTAGAGATAAATGGAAGGTTGGAAATTGGTCTATAGTTAGCTAAAATGTCTGGGTCAAGAGAGGGTTTTTTAAGTAATGGTTTGATTACTGCGACTTTAAAAGCCTGTGGTACATATCCTAAGACTAGGGACAAGTTGATCTGTTTCAGTATTGTCGGTCCAATCAGAGAGAAAACATTTTTGAGTAGTCGAGTAGGGATTGGGTCTAACAGACACGTGGATGATTTAGATCCATTGACGACTGAGGTCAGCTCAGAGAGGTCAACAGGAACAAAACAGTCTAGAGTCAGGTCAGAGCAAAAGGGAGTCGCCGAAGTTGAAGAAATGCCCACAGCCACTGCCGGGAGGGCCTGGCCGATTTCCTCTCTAATTCTGACAATTTTAATGCTAAAGAAGCTCATAAAGTCTTCACTACTGAGAGCTGCAGGGATGCACGGCTCAACAGAGTTGTGGCTCTTTGTCAGCCTGGCTACAGTGCTGAACAGAAAACGTGGGTTATTTTTATTATCCTCTATTAACACTGAATAATAGGCTGTTCTAGCTTTGCGAAGCGCTTTTTTATACACTATTAGACTATCTTTCCATGCATAATAAATATCTACAGACCTACTAGAGTACCACTTTCTTTCCATTTTACGCACTTTCTGTTTTAACATACGAATATGTGAGTTAAACCAGGGAGTTAAGCTCCTATGGTTAGAGACCCTCTTTCTCAAAGGAGAACAGTAGAGGAGGTCGTTCCTGCTGGCTGCTGTCAGGCTCTATAATACTTTCACCACCACCACCCAATCTAGAAAGACACAATCAGGACTGAACTGACCATTACATCAACACGATGTATAGGTTTGTACATATATTAACATGTATGTGTGCATGTATGTTTATAAAGTGCATCTAAGTCATATATGTATATACAAATATATATTTTATATATGGGTATATATGTCTTCTTTGCATGCATATATCAGTGTTTATTATTTTCACTATTCGTTTTTTATTTTAGATCTTGTTGTTCTGTTATTGCTGCTAGAATTCAAGTTCCCTCCAGGCATTAATAAAGTCTTCTGAATCTGAAATACCGTCATTAGAATAATAAACACAGACAATTTTAATTTATTTACAAAGCACATATGAAAACAGAACAACTATTGATCAGATTGCTGTGCAATCAAGTTGGTAAACCTCACATAAACACCATTTTAAAAGGCATCAAGTCACAATATACATAACACAAATTACAAAATATAAAAAGTGACAACAGGCCGGAACTGAACTGAGGAAAAGTAAACCAACAAAATATTTGTCATAAATACTAAAACTGAGGGACAAGGATATCAAAGTTCTCACATTTAGGTCAAATATTAAACTAATAAATAATAAATAAATAAAATCCATCAAACTTGCAACCATAGTTATTACAATAATAATGGCAATGAGTTCATCAAAGTGCAACTTGCAGGTTAACAATCCAGGTGACTTGTAGTGTAGTGTAGGAACCTGTTGCAAGAAGTAATCTTTTTGAAAAATATCTAAATCTTCCCACCACAATAATATTTAATTTTATAAACATTTGCAGGAGAGTGTCCATTCTTATTTGAGTTTAACAATGAGATTTATGGATCTACATGCATGTCAACATACAGAAGATCAAAAATACAAATTCAGAAAGACATCCAAAAAAGATAAGTATTAAGTGAAAAAGTTGTAAGAACTTCTTATTTCAAAGTACTGTAAAGTTTGCTTCGATAAAAAATAAAGATAGAACTAAAATGTTGCTCTTAGAGAATTAAGAAGGTGCCAAAAAAAAGGCCACTAAATAAATAAATAAATAAATAAATAAATAAATAAATAAATAAATAAATAAATAAATAAATAAATAAATAAATAAATATACAGGTAGTCAGATACCACACACTGCATTAAAAACTGAGGTTATTATCTTACTACGAATACTGTAGACAAGTAGAGGGAGGTTAAATCATGATGAAAATGATAAATTCAAATCAAATATTTGGGTAAAATGCTCCTGACATTAGTCATCAATGAAATCCTGTCTCTTCTGCTGCACTAATAGCACCTGGTTTGAGACTTAATTATGTTAGATCTGGAAAAAAAGTTTGTCCTGAAAGGGAAGATGTTAAATACTAACTACAAAAAAACAAACAAACAAGCAAAAGAATACAAAAAATTAATTACATATACATTACATTTAGAAGTCTAAATAAGAATTCTTTCCTCATCTGCTGTATTTGCACAATTTTGTCTCCTAAAGTAAATCAATTACTACATTTTTAAATCGACATTTTCACAAAATATGACCTTTCCTTTATTTCAATAACTCAACCCGCAAGCTGCACTATAAAAATCCTAAAAAACAACAACATTAAAATGTTAAGTGGAAAAAAGATTTTGCTTGTTGATTAAAAAAAAACAAAAAAAAAAAACAGCAAATATATACACTATAAGTCTTATTTTGTCTCCACAGCACCAAATAAATCAAATTCAGTTGAGTTGACCAGAGTGGTGACACTGTCCAGACAAACGTCTGACTCTAGAAACTTTGTTTTCTGTGATTGTGACAGTATCAGTTGACTCCCTTATTTTCCTTTTTTTACAATAGATTTTTTTTTCCACTTTATTTATTTATTTATTAATATTTTTAAAAAAGAGATTTTTTTTGTGCTCGTTTGTTTGTAATATGTATTTGTATGTAACTTTTTCAGGGGAGGTGCTGATAAATCTGATCACTTTCACTGTTTGGTTTTCTGCTTGTCATTTATATTAATTTGCTTTGTTCGGGCACAGCGGATGTGTTGTATACTGACACATTAGGCTTCTGAGAGTTTAAGTTTGTACTTAAACATGAATGATGAATGATGAATGATACTGTGCATTAAAGTAGCCTGCCACACTCCATTGTGTTTGTCCTGAAAGGGAACGAATGGAGGGCAGCACGGTGGCTTAGTGGTTAGCACTGTTGCCTCACAGCAAGAAGGTTCCCGGTTCAAATCCCGGCCCGGTGGGTCTTTCTGTGTGGAGTTTGCATGTTCTCCCCGTGCTTGCGTGGGTTCCCTCCGGGTACTCCGGCTTCCTCCCACAGTCCAAAAACATGCAGTGTAGGTTAATTGATCTTTATAAATTCTCCCTAGGTGTGCATGTGAGTGTGATTGGTTGTTTGTATGTGGCCCTGCCTTGTACTGGCGACCTGTCCAGGGTGTACCCCTGCCTTTCGCCTGATATGCGTCGGGATAGGCTCCGACAGACCCCCGTGACCCGGAAACGGATAAAGCGGGTATAGATAATGGATGGATGGATGGGAACGAATGGAAAATAGAAATGTGTTTCAGATATAAATTGTGAGTGGAACATTGCTCAGGAGCTACTTGCATTGTTTCTGTCAGCACAAAGGACATTTGCTCCTCGCTGTCCCATTAACAAGATAGTGGCTGCAAATGCAAATAAAATAAAATGGTGCATGTGTAATTACATTTTTTTAAACCTGTATTTGAGCTTTAAGCATTTTGGCAGCCTAAAAGAAAAAGCACTTGAAACCACTATGTGTAGGTTTATTACCTGTATTTACCATGTGCCTCGTTAATATGCTTTGGTTGTAAATGTTCACGACTTTCCCCACTTCTCCAAACATAATACTAGTAATTTGGCCAGTATACTGATGAAAGATGATTTCACAGATGTCATAAATCCATAGATTGAGTTCATCTTTGGACTATCATCCAAGCATGTCTAGCGTCTCCCTTGCTTCTGTGTCTGTATGGGTAGAGGAGGAGGCTGCCTGCAAGTCTATTCAGACTCGCCTACATATAAAAAGTAATTTCTCATCAACACCATGTGTATTTCATTGAATTACTTGTAATCACAAAACTTGTGATGACAGAGGTGAAGATGATGCAGCTGTGCAAGAAGCACAATGGTTCGGAAGGAAGGGTGTCACTTCTTTTGATTCGTGCATTGCTTTGACTCCTGCCTCCTTGCACTTCCCTCACCTCCTGTGCTCCTTTCGCAGGTGACAGGGATTAAGTTGTGGAGAGACGAGTGATCATGATTTGGAAAATTGAAAAATAAGCAAATGATGTGCATTCGTTCGGCTCCTCTGCCATCATTTCGAAGCTGCTTCCTGTCTTTGTCTTTTCATTTTGTTGATTGTTTTCCTGCCCACAGTGATTTTGCATGAAATTGTTTTAGCAAAATATTTTTTGTGAGTATAGTTAGTATGAACATGAAGAATAAAATGAAACATTTCCTTTTGTTTCCTTCCAGAACCTTCTAGTGTTGTTCATCCTCTGATCGCAGTCCTCTTTTATGCATTCTCAGTATTTCCTCCTGCCTATATAATTTGTGTAGTTTTGTGCAGTTTAAGTGTCTAAAAATACAATATATTCTAAAGGATGTGATTTCCTGGGCTGTCAGAAAATCAGAAAAGGTAATAACTGCTTCTACCTATGAACAAAAGTCCAACCATTCAGGAGAACAATACCTCTCGATTTGTCGATGTTTTGCTTGGAAATAGTGTAGCCACAAAATATACTCTTTGAAGGGGATGTTCAATACAAACTTGGAGCGAGTCATGTAAAAAAGATGCCATAGCGAAATAGTAATGGCCATTTCTTGTACAGCATGGCATTTTTGACATACATTTAATGCACCGTAATCACCAATGAATGGGCATTTACAGTGAAGACGTGGGATGGACATCTGAGCAGCATAAGTAAAGCACCTGTTTCTGTTGTAATAAAAGACAACAAGCACTGCTTTAAAGTGACGCACTGCTTAATAAGTAGTGTGCCACTTATGTCACTGTACAAGAAATAAGAAGTTCTCCTCAAAATAAAGGTGTGATTTAGAGGTGGCATTTTCTGTGTCCCTGCTAAACTAACCAATCAATCATTTTGATTCTTCTCCAGTGTTCGGCCTTTTCCAATTCAGGTTTACACATTTTTCTTGTTATCTTTAGCGGTCTTTGAGTCCTTTGAATGGGTCATGAGCAGTCTCTCCCTGGATCTATACCATCTGATCTGATATGTGTGATAGGTTGTCCACAATATTAACTTGAGTTGACAAGGACTTTCGGCTGTCCACACTCGCTCTGGTCCTCATCTGTAGAGACTGACTTTGCCGTTGGCCACAGCAGCTGCAAGAGAAGGCCGATTTGAACTCATCGCGGAATTTGCCTGGAAAAACAAAGAAATCCACTTTTGAACATTGCGTACGCCTTGGATCAGAAACATTACAACTTACCAGCTTCTAATAATTATTAATGCTAACAGGAATTTATTGGGATATTTGGCCTGCAAATACATGTGTGGCAGAGTGACCTGTATAGTGTGAGATCAAAAATAATGCTACCTGTAGTCTTTTTTGTTTTTTGGTTGTTGTTTTTTTTTTTAAAATAAATGCTCACCTTGTTTTTGATTATAACATATTATGAGTGAGGGGACACTAAAGCAGTGACTCAGACTGTCCATGTGAAACTGTTCACTAGAGGGCAGTCATAAACTTACTTTTTAACTTCAAGAGACCGGTGCATATAAAAAACTCACCACTGAGGAAATTATAGATGATGGGATTTGCTGCACTGTTGGCGTAAATGAGCCAGTGTGAGAAGGTGAACCATGCATACACCGTCTCTCTGTCGTTTGTGTTCTTGAAAGCGCCGAAGACTCTGGAGGTGCAGTTGGACAGGCCAAAGTCAGGTAAACGGTCTGATTTTGCATGCACCACATCATTCAAACAAGCAACAAGTGGTTAGTGGTTTAAACACCCTGCACCAGACACAAAGATGAGAAAAAGTAAAAAAAAAAAAAAAAAAGCTCTGATCTTTAACAACATCTGTTGTAAAGCTCACTCATTTGCTCGCCGGCTTTGATTGAGAGAGCAGCAGAGCGCAAGTGATTATTACCTTTTCATAACATTGAGCACGCTGATTGGTAAGTAGCACAGAGCAAACACAAAGAGCACCACCATCAGCATGCGAGCTGTTTTGCGTCTCGCTCTGACTTGTTTGATCTCAGCGCACACACTGCTGGTCCTAACCCTCACAGACTCCCCCAGTCCTGTCCTTGGTGCTGAGCACTGGATGGACCTCCAATTCTTCTGAATCACAGATGTACTACCGGGAATCTGTTGGTTAAATATGTGCATATGAGACACACTATATGGCAAAGGACCTTCAACAGTGAGATGACTGTTTAAATACAGGTTTGTTAAACCAGGAGCCTGCACTATAAAGCAAAATGTGGTGCTCAGTGAAGTAAATTCCGGTTTAACTCTTAAGTTTTTGTTGTCATGAATGAGTTTAACTTCTTGCCAGGTTTCATTATCATCATATTGATGATGATAATTGAAAGTGGTGAAAAAAGTGCACCCTTTTTACACCAATTCTTACAATCAGGTAGGTTCTGCCTCAGATGGAAAACAAGAAGACACATAGTATTATCCAGTGTTGTTTTGTTTGATAAAGTCTCCCATCTTCCAGGTCACCGTGAAGGACTTTAGGACAACTCTTTCTGATTCTTTACAATGTTGCTTTATTTTTTTCGAGGTTGGCAGGCATCTGAAGCTCTCTTCAGGTCCAGCTAGAGCATTTCAGTCTGGTTAACACTTATGACCAACATTTAGACCGTTTTTGTTTTCAGTCTTTCAGGTACTATGTCACCCTGGATGACTAACCTTTGACCTGTCAGTCATTTGGGCATACATTTAGATCTAGGCAGAGGAATTCGTGGTTGAATTAATAAATGCAAGGTCCTCAGGTCCATCTGTTAATCCTTTTCTATACCTGCTTTATCCTATTCAGAGACGCATCCCACCACACAGAGTCTATCGCAGAGGGACCAGGCTCTTTAGCAGCAAAACAAACTCAAATCATCACCCTTTCACCACCATGCTTGAATTTATTTTAATAATATGTGTGGTTTGACTTTTCTGCCTTTTGATGGCTTGGTTCAACATTGGTCAAGCGTCTCCCATATAATACTATTTTAGAAATCTTATAGTTTGTTCAGATGTAACTGCAAAGCTACAGTGTGTTGCCGTGTTCATTTTAGAGAAGAAATGTCCCCCCAAGCAACCCTTTACAAGCAAGCCATGCATGTTCAATCTTTTTCAGACTGTATGGTCACAAACTGTCCATGATGATGGGCAGCAAAAAACAATTCTCTAAGATCATCGCTGATGCCTTTCCTCCTGGCATGATGTCAACACGCCTGAATGTTCCAGAAAAGCTGAATGCATAACTTCTGCTTTTGCTCTTCTTTCTGCTCTCTTATTCCTTTGGAAGCAATAAAGGTGTATTTTGTTTTTCAGACACTATTTCTATAGTTTGGCTTAGTCTCTGTTTAATAATGATACAGTATACTATGTCATTTGATGTTGTTCATCTGAGGTCGTACTTACTCGGTTTTAAGACCTAACCGAGACTAGCTTTTTTTTTTTTTTTTTTTTTTTTAATGTCCTGATATATAAATCTCTGGATTTAAAAGAAGGTTTGCTTTCTTTTCAATGTGACTGTGAAATCAATTCACCTGAAAAAACCTCGTGAGCTGACGGTTAAGTGTCTCTTTTCTCTCTGAAGAGCAAGTCAACGCATAAACTATTTGGCTTTCCCCGACACACATCTATATCACAGATATCTCATCTGGGGGAGCTAAGGGAGACTAATGAAAGTACCAAAGCTTGAACTCACTAACCTTTAAACATAAAAGGTAGAGTTAAAGAAAAGAAAAGGTTTTTGTTAAAATCATTAGACTTTAAACTAAACACTACTGGATTATTAATCCATTTAATGACAGTGATTGGAGTCATATAATGAACAATGAAAATATATCCTGGGTATGTTAAACTTTTATTTAATGCAGGCTCCTGATGAGTCACTTTATGAAAAAAGGAACAAAAAACAAAGTTCTGGACTACACACCTGTTGACACCACAGTTTGTGGCATATCTGAATGTACGCCAGGACCATGAGACATAATGGCGCAACGTATGTGACAATGAAGAAACAGGTGTGATAAATCTTTGGGTAGATCTCATCTGTGGAAAAATATAAGACTTTAGTACACAAAAATGTGTATTTACTGAAGAATAAGTTAGAAAAGAATCAGAAAACTTGTTAATGACTAATTATCAATGACATGGTTAAACTGTATTGTTTTACAAATCTCTGTGTATTGTTGTAATAGAATACCATCTTTGAATAAGCTGCTGACAATCAATCTTTTGGAGTGGCATATTCATTACCAATCATTTCTTACTGAAATGTAATTATTATCAGGCTGCATCTAATTAGTTCCCTTCTTCTTCCAACTACTAATGTGTTTGTCTGCTGTAAAAGCAAAACAAAACCAAAAAAAATGAATTATTTAGGCTGGCCTTTAGATCATGCTGGGAAAAATAATAAGTCTGCCCCAATGGCATAATTTCAATAGTTCATTTTAAGTGACTGTGACAGTTGTGTTGAAACGGAGGTCAGGTTCCTTTGAGGATTTTAATAACAGCAGCAACTTCACTCGCAAACCACTGATTTTTTTTCATTGTTTTTTTTTTTTTTTTTTTATCCTCATGAGCTCTGTAAATGGGTATCAGTTATCAAACATTTGAATGAATCATGCCGTCTTGTGGATTGGGCCAACTAATGTAACTTGAGCTTTAAGGACTGTATTGACTGTTTGGTCTCAGTTTAGACCTGGGAAAATATTTTTACATGTTAAGAAAAGATTTTTTTTTTTAAAATACTCACCTCCCCAGTGTTCATCGCACACTGTGAACAGGCTCGTCTTGTTTGTGAGCTCAGGCAGCAGGCTGCTGCACTCCATCACAATGGCTTGGGGAATCATGATGATGCACGACACGACCCAGATGACAATAATGCTCTTACGAGCCCTCTTGGCTGTGCTCTTGAACATAAGCGGGTGGCAAATGGCATACCAACGGTCTTGAGCAATGCAACTCAGTGTTAAGACCGACACGGAAACAGAGATGGTCTGCACACAAAAAAAAAAAAAAAAAAGTTGAAGACATATAGAGCCATTTGCACTCTCACTAGCTTAGCTGACATTGAGAGTTCAACCCTATCTTAAACCCCTATGTGATGTAAGACAATCACTTTACCTCTAAAACCCATCGCACTGTCATCGTTTACATCTGTAGTTTCTGTACAGTTGCTGTAGTCAATTATTTCAATTAGTCCTCACAAACTTCATCATGACAACCACTAGACATGAGCGTTTGCTTACTTCTGATACAGTGCATTATTTATTCAGCATAATTATTACACTGTGGGTGGTGACTGATAAAAAAAACCCACTGTGGATATAAGAGGCTGAAATGAGTTTCCTCTCTAGGGAAGCTGGACTCTTCTGTAGAGATGGGGTGAGACATCCAACTGATCAGGAGACTCCGAGTAAAGCCGCTGCTCCCCCACATCGAGGGGAGACCCCAGTGAAACAGGCGACATGGCTTCTTACTGCATCTTTTTCTTGCTTGCAACAGTGATACATAAGACACACGGCTAAAATTAACATTTATTTTAGGAGCTTGAACGCTGATAGATTTTACTGAGAAACAGTTTGGTTTAAATTTGATTTCTTTCCTATACAGTTTAAGGAGACCATGGCAGTTTTGCTATATAGATCTGACCTGTGTACAGGGAATGTGGTGGTGGCAGGTGGCTGAAAGGGAGTATGAAGCATAAAATTGAAAATAAACCAAAGGTGACCAGGGTCATGCTACCATTTAACCGCTATGAAATAGGCTGTTTAGGCGAATCTTGTGAAAATAAACTGACAAATTGCAAACAACAGAAAGTAAAAAAGCACTTCCAGTAAAATAAAATCAAATTGCAAAACTTAGGTAGCTGCACTTTACTGTACTCACAATTAGTCCTATTGCTATATTTCAGAGGATCATACAGTTCTCTTTACCATAACATTTTAATAACAACAACTGACATATCTCCACCTGCTTCAGCTGCAACGGTAAGGCACATTATTACATTATTACATTATTACATGCATAATTTAATTATATACATTTGAAGGTAAGACAAGCTGGGTTGTGTGTTGGGAAAAGAGTGCCAACTCTACGATTTAGACTGGCTAAAGAGTTGGTTAAATTGGACAAATTTAATAAAAGATATGAGTCACTGCAAAGTAATGATATACCCAGCATATATCCATATGTTGAACTTGATTACTAATGCATTACCTTTACTCAGATCCCTGCGTATTAACGATTACTATTATTCAGTGGATTTTAGAAGGTGCTCTGTATAAAAGAAAGATCTGCTACAATGTTGGAAGTTACTAAAATAAACATGATGTTAGAGTCTAGCTGTTGCAAGGGGGCATAAGGTGTAAAGTATGTTGCTGAGGGTTACTGTGCAGGCTCTCTGCATTCAGCAGACAGCCTTGGTGCTGGTGAAATCCTTACAATATAATCCTTTACAATCCTTACAGACAGCACAAATCAACCCAATTACCTCAAATTCAGCATGGCATGACTGGTCCAAATACCTGTCAGTTTAAGTCAAAGCAAACAACTGAGTCCAGATGGGTGAGCAATGCTTCAAAATATCAGAAAAAAAGTCAGTTGATCAATCACAAACCGAGAATGTGAGCTGACAGCAGGACGCCCCAAACTGTTTTCATTTGGCCAGCGAGTGTCGCTGTTTACACGGGTTTCAGGTTAGCCGAGCAACATCCAGCGACTATAGAAGTAACAGGGACACGCTGTTTAAATGCGTGTTTGTCGTTCATTCATCAGCTGAAATGGACGAACCACCACTGGATCCCACAGAATTAAACGTTTTTCTCTGTTTGAAATAAGGAAACCAGACAGAATAGCCTTTCATCAATTCTGGAAGAAAAGTTTTATCTGGCCTTGAGTGGTGTCACCATTGCAGACACTGGATGGAGAATATATCACCAGTATAACATTTTTTATTCTCAGTTTAAAGGTGAATGTGAATAGTTCTCAAATCAAATCACCACACTGGGTTTTGAGGTCAACCACCAAGAAAGTTATTCCAGTTTGTCACAATAACACAGGTAAAAAGGTAATTAGATGTTATCCTGCAGAACTGTGAAGTCTTTCATGACGGGAAGTCAGAGTGTAGATGAAGGAGTTTGGATAGCCGGAAAAAGGAAATCAACAACAATCTTTTAAACCTCTTAGTACGTCTCCTTGCTAGAGGACAAACTTTTCTCATCATTAGCAAAATTACACACCTGTCCTCCTGTACATGGCAATCTGGGAAAGGTTGATCTGCAAAAGTGGACAGACATTTAGGCCTGCTGTTGCATGGTAAGCGTCCCCTGTTGGAGACGCCATTATCCAATTTTTAGGGGATTCTCCAAGGTTGGAATTACAATGAGTCTGCTGCATTCACAGTTGTGGAGCAAAATGATGTAGAACTTCAAACGTTCTGATCATTTCCTGCAGGGAATAAAGCTGCAGCTCAATTGATTCGAATTGTCTGGCATCAGGATTAGGCAGGCTTACGCGATCACCTTTCTTTGCCGATTAAAAAGTTCATCTAAAATGTCTAAATGAAGAGAAATGCCTTGAACCTATACAGAGACGCAAATAAAATTCTATGAAGTCCAAAACAAGCAAATCTTCAAACAGTTTCCCAACACACACTCAGACCCATTTAGCTTGGAATAATCCCTTGGAGCAGGATCTTTTAAAATTTCTACATAGAAAAAACTGACCGCTGAAATTTAGAGAGCTAGAGAAAATATATTTTTATTTTGTTAATGCTCATAATGGTTTAAATTATATCTATCTGTTAGATTCCAGTTTGTTCATGTTCATGAGGTTTCTTCAGTACAGATGAGGGTCTGCTATGGTGTCCCGCAGGGTTCAGTACTAGGGCCAATCTTGTTCAGTTTATACATGCAGTCCTTGGAAAGTATTATCCAGAACCACGGCATTAATTTTCATTGTTATGCTGATGATATGCAGCTGTATTTGTCTATGAAGCCAGATGAAACAGAACCATTAGACAAACTTCAGATGTGTCTTAAGGACATCAAGGACTGGATGTCCACTAATTTTTTGCTTCTAAATTCTCATAGGTTGTTGTTTGTGGTCCCAAACACCTTAGGAAGGGATTGGAAGGTGTTGTGATGGCCTCCAGTACTGTGCATAACCTTGGTGTTATTTTGTATTAGGATTTGTCATTTAAACAGCATATTAATCAGGTTTGTAATCAGTGTTTTTATATCTTTGTAATATCCCAAAGATTTGGAGCATCCTCTCACAGAGTGATGCTGAAAAACTAATTCACACATTTGTATCTTCTAGACTAGATTAGTGTAATGTATTATTAGCAGGATGTCCAAGTAATTCTCTGAATAGCCTCTAGCTGATCTAAAATGCAGCAAAATGTTGACAGGAATCAACAGGAGAGACCTCGCCTCTCCGCTGCGTTAGTTTCCCTCCATTGGTTTCTTGTAAAACTCATATCTGCATTTTCACATAAGGCAGCGCTGACTGTGGCTTCCATAATGCCCGAGCCTGACTGCAACTAAACACATCCTCCTGGAGCACACCTTCATTGGCTGTTTTGGTACAAACCTGTAATTTGCTTAAAATAAGAAAAATATTTTTAATAAAGACCACTGTGTGAAACAATGTGAAACCAATCTGTATGTCATTTTTGGCTGCAAATGCTCTTAATTTCATGCTCTTACAGTTAAAAGTCACCTTCCAGACGTCTTAAAATATCTTCAGATTTCAACCCTCCCTTTGACTGGGGTCTCATCTCCAACTATTAGTCTTTTTTTTTTTTCATAGATCCAGAGGATTCATATATTATCCTACAGCATTAACAGTAATTCCTGAGGTTTTATCAGTTACAGTTGCCCTGTAGACCTCCTGGCTTCCTTTTTACTTTGCTGGAAGTCACTATCTCCATGGTTAGAGTTTTTTTATTTTTCCATTTTAGCAAGTTAGAAAGAATCAAAAACACAATTCAAGTCTTTATATACAACATGTCTTTATAGATGATTTGCAATTCTAAACTATACCTCAGTGAAAATGGCTGTTTCTTGTTAAGCTAATATTTATTTTTAATCTTTTCTTTTTTGTTCACAAGTAAATCTACATAAAAATGACTAAAAATAAAAGAATCATAGTTTTGACGTAGGCCTCAGCCCAAATGTAAGGCTGCGATGGAAACTGAGTAACTGAATAAACAAAAACGCCTCAATGAACGGAAGTCATGTTGTAAAGACGGAGGATCTGAATAAAAGGGTGAAGTTTACACAGTTAAAATTTGTTCACACACACAAATAATAACACCAGGAATAATAAAGTATGAGATTAAAAGAGGGCATATTAATATTTGCATTTAGTGAAATCAATGACTTAATCAAATCAATGGTTGATTTTAGTGAAATCAATCATGCAATCAATGACTTACTCAATCAGAGGTTTTTAATTCGTCTCTAATTAATGAGAGGCTTGTGCTATGTTGTTATGTTGGGTTGAGTTTGTAGTCAAACAACTCAAAGCACAGGAAAAATATCATATTTTAGTAACATCAACGTATTTTAGCCAAGACAAATTACATGAAATTCCCTTATCAGTCTTCACTCATATGCACCATGTGTCAAAACACGATTGTGCTGAATCCTGTCATTTATTCTTTCTTTTTTTTTTTTAATTGCACCATGCTATGAAACCATTTTAGATTATTACAAAACCTACAATGTGTAGGAGAAGCACATCATGGAAAACATACCAAAATGTCTCATAAAATGATATGCCAAGTGTGATTCAGAGTCTCCTGGGGTTTTAAAAGCAGCAGGAGGCATATATGATAGCAGCAGCTATGACGGTAACAAAGCCCACAACAGCAAACAGGATGAATTAGACCTTTCAAAGAGGCTGCTATTCCAGCACCATGAGGCGCAATATGTGAGCTTTGAATACCCAGCACAGAGGAATTTTATATTTTTCCTAGTTTAGAACGAATGCCTTCTTTGGTTTACAGACTGGACGTGTGGTTTACGTCTCACCTGATCATGTTGTGGTGGAAACAAAATTAATTCCACAACATTGCAGATTTGTAGCATTTCTTTAGAGCTGTATAAAGGATTTGTGCGAGAAAGAGTCGGATTACAACGTGCTTTCTTGGTGAGGATCAGTGGAAGCATTAGTTTAAAACAAAATGGGAGATTCTCTTTCTCCAAATGTTATTCGGTAAAAATGAAAAAGTCAATGACTTGACCGAGATATTACATCATCACTGGCTAGCATTAAGGAGCTGAAGCAGGGCTCATTCCTTGGGATGAAAAGAAAAAAAAAGGAGGAGAGACAGAGAGACCTTTTACTCTGATGAAAACTAAGCAAGAAAATTGTAAGAATGATGTGAATATGGGCCTTGAGTCATATTCATAAACCTTTGTGAGCAATTTGAAAAGAAGACAGGATGTCTTACCTGAAGGTATGGGACAACTTTGCAGAGAGTCTTTCCAAAGAACCACGTCTCTGTGATGTCGACCACCAGACTCGCAGGTAGGCAGATGATGGTGACCATAACATCGGCAAGTGAAAGATTCACGATGAAGTAATTGGTCACAGTGCGCATATGACGATTTTTCCACACTGCACAACAAACTGAGAGCAATGCACAATCAATGATGGTTCAAGCACTTCAAAAACACGGCAACAGCCAATACCTAGTGGACATGCAGTCAGTCTCGGAGTTCGAATACACTAATGTTTGCATCCCTGTTCCCCATGCCAAAATATTCACGAGTTGCATGTCTAATGTGTGTTATACCAGTGAGCAAAATGACACAAAACCTGTTATACTTATATTTATGCCTCTGAAAAGTGTCACCTGTATTTTTCTCAGTAACGGATGGTGTAGTTAAATTAGGTATAATAGTAAACGGGTGCAATTTTAATCAAGCAGGGATAAGTGCACAAACATATTCTTTTTCATGAATACTGAGTAGAAGAAGCGAGATCTGAAATGTGTCGAACAAATTGTATCTACACGTACAGACAGTCCTGTATTCCTACTCTGATGTTTACCTGCCCTCTAGGCTGTTTCACAAGCCTTACTTCCAACATATGTCTGATCAAGAATAAATGAATATTTGGTATTTGAATGCAGATAACAGTTGCTGGTAAAAAGAAGAGCTAAAGGAAACTGTGGTGAGGGAAGGACTAAGAAATCAGAAGTCAGGGAGGTCACTGTGTGGACTGTCAGACACTCAGCAGGAGGCTTCTGTATTTCATACCTTCTACCACTCTGTGTGCTGCAGGATGTATAGATCTGAAACATGGCTTTATGACCACCCACTATTTATGCACAAGGTCCTATTTTTTATATATTATTTTCTTTATGTATCTATTCTTTAGTGTACTTCTACCCAACTTATAAGATCAACAATACATAATATGTTATCTGTAGAAAAACAAGCTGAAACAAGCTGAAATGGACTAAAATCTGGGATGTCTCAACCATACAATTGTGCTTTTTCCTATTCTTTACATCTCGCTCTCCTCCTGTCAGTCTCCATCAGAAAATCTTTTGGTAATCCAAAGTGTCATTGCAGCTCTCATCCTCCCACTAAGTTTTCTGTACAGTTTTCAGTTGTCTTTCAAGCAAACAGGCTGCACGTTGAACCTTTATACAGCCCACCGAGCTTCATCCAGGCAGGGTTTGCTCATGTTTCTCACAACACACCACGAGCAGTGCCATTTTAAATTAGCCAGCATGACCTTGAATAATGCATTACTGTACCAGGTTAGCACAATCATGAGATTTATATTATAGATTATTGACAGAGTAGAAAAAGAGTGTGTGTCTGTGTGTTGAATTTGATGAGTGGCAGCACTGAACTGAAGGCAGAAGTTGAAAATCTCAGCCTATTTGCATACAATGTCTCATTGTCTCAGTTCACCCAAGATGCATTTAATGCAATACCTACTTTAGCAGGATTCAGTGACAAGACGGCCCTCTCACAGGCCTTCCATAAAGGCCATTTAAACCACAATAGATGCTGCAAAACACAAGAGTAAGAGCTCTGATGAACGCAAAAGGAGCTAGTCACACTTACACTGAAGTCATGACGTCAGTGAATCACAGAAGTGATTTCAAAGAACAGCTGCTCCTTATAAACTATGAAAGGAGGTTGCTTCAAAATGTCGTTCAGAGTTGTTTCTGGGCTCTATAAGCTCTATGAAAATGTACTAATTGTACCTGAAGTAAGGGGCGCACATGGTGAAAAAGCCTTTAGTTGCTCTGCAGATAAGCGCTGGAATAAGCTCCCAGGAAACTTGCAGCATGACAAAACGGTTAATCTGTTTTCTTCTTCTTTTTTTTTTGTCTGTTTCTGCTAACTCATTTTTTTGTTATGTACTATCTTTATTTGTAATGAAGTAACATAAATCTCAAAAGCTTTAACAAAAGATTTGTGGAAGCCGGGTTGTCAGAAAAAACTCTCTATATGGAGAGGTTCTGTAAATAAAGTTAAGTGAAAAATATCTTCCGAACTGTTTCAAAACTAGAGCGTTTAAAGTCTGTATGATGTGGTTTCTGCATCCATTCACTTAATAAAAACATTGAGAAACTTTGTTTTATAAATGTTTGCATTAAAATGCATTTAATAATAACAAATCTTATTTGGTTTGTTGTTGAGAGTCAGAACTTAAGCGATCCACTGTTGGGTAATCTCGATAGGTTTACTGAACAGTGCACTATTAATTCATTAATTTGTCACAACAGAAGCAGTTTGGCATTTAAAGGAGGAAATAAGAGAGACGTTTTCAGCTACAGCATAGCGCCCAACTTGTTTTCATTGTTTTTGTATTTTTCTACTTCCAGTGTAAACTGAAGTTTCATGAAGTAACACCTAACATGCTTCTCTTGATTTCTTCTTGTCAGTGCTGGCCTCTGCACTGACGAGGTGATGGATGATTGATCAGACTCAGACTTATCTCGTTTACTGTATTTCCTACCTTTCAGCCAACAGATGAGCTCTGCTGTTTTCTGACCAAAGGAAACTGACTTCATGTGTTTAATTACTCAAGGTGTTGGGTAATAATAATAATCATAATAATAATAACAACAACAACAATTTTTATGGTGCATCTGTGAAACTATCTACAAAACTGCTGAAAGGATGACCACTGCAAGAAAACTCAATGAGCAAGCAGTCAAAGAATCACTTGTGGTATAACTCTGAATGTTGACTTCAGTTTGATGTTTTGCCATCATAAATCATATTCTACAATAAAACTCCACTTGATTCATGTAATCCCAAGCCTCTGCGGCAAATCAAAGTAAATTTTCGCCTTGTCATCAGGAATGTACAAAAGCTGAACTGTTGAGAATCTTGAGCAAATATACAACCTTTGCTGAATCCAGTCTTACCTCAGTAATTATTCTTCCAATCTACATTCATAAGTAAAACTGTTTTGGGTTTTTTCTGCTTCTCAAAAGGACTTGTGAATCATTGACAAACAGCTCTGGCATGGATTTAAATCTATCACTTATCATTCTTTTTGCATTGCTAGACAATAGAGATGCAAATAAATATCAAGCATAATAAGGGGTGGGGGGGGGTTAAAGGTTGCAAATGACTTTGTTTTTTGACTGACTGAATTAATTTTTATCTGAAATATGGAAGACGTGATAGAAATAAATCTCACTTATTACAGGATTCAAAAGAGGTTTTATTAATATATTGTCCCTGTGGCTGCTTATTTCCCAATAGGTGATTCCTGCACACACGTAAGGTGTGTGCATTTCTACACAGAAAGGTACCGATAAGCAGGAAAGCATCTACACAAAGACAATTTGTCGCCGTGGAGGAGCAAATGTGATCCCACAAGAGGACTGCTCAAATGAAATGTGTTTTCCATTAAGAGTATCAGCAAAGGTCACTAAATGAGAATCTCGGCCGAGCTGCAGTTATGAGCTGGTATGACTGCACTGCTGTCGGCCGTTACCTCTAATACCATCATCCATTACGAGCTGAAAAATGGGGAAATGTTTTGGCTCTGGTCCTTACCGGAATAAATGAGGGTGAAAAATAATGAGCTGACTAACTTCATTCAAGAAATTTACACACACGATCAAGGTCCCTTCAGTGAAGCTTTAATTTGCTCCTCGGTGTATTCGGTGCCTCATGGATTACAATACTCAGATTAAATGCTGTCAGAATAGAATCATAACAAAAAGTTCAAGTTTTCTCAAGGCCCTGAAGCATTGTGTATAGAGTTATCAATAAGTTACACAGTACATGTGGAAGTGTAGACCCCTAGTGACTTATATAAGGAAGAAGAAAAGTCCATAGTCCATCCACATGACTATCTGCCACATCAAAGACAGCATACTACCGAATGAAATCTTTTTGTGCATATCTGATCAGTGCTTTGAATAAATGACGTTACCACAGTTCTGTGAATCAATCATTATATCACTGTGAAAATCTAAAGTTACAGAACTAAAAGGTACCATAATATAAATGTCTCAGCCAACAAGCATTGCTTGTCCGTAGTAATGGTTCAGTGTTTGATCATATCTGATTTTCTTTATATTAACAGTCATTGAAAGATATGAGGATTCATGTCTTTTCCACTGGGAGGATGTCCTCTTCTTGATACACGAACAAAGGAACAGTCAGTAAACTCAAGCTGCCTTTCAGAACCACTGACACAGGACTGAAATCTCCTATGAAATGACGGCAGTACGCACACTGACAATAACTAGTCATTCACAATTAAACATATACAGTCAGGTATTTTTTTCAGCTGCTGTGTTACTGTAGATACTGTAGATGCTAGTTTTAATAAATATTCCTTGAACTAACTCCTTGCTACCTATAAATGTGTAGAAACCCAATCCTGCTTCTACTCAGACACCAACTTGTTGTTTCGGAGGTTCAGATGATCATAGGATCATCATAAATCTCTTTGTAACAGTTCTTCATACTAGCGTATTTTGCAATGGAATCACACCAGCCTTAACAACAGCGACTTATTGATCGTTTAACAACAATTTTTGAACATGTACTTAAATTTGATGCCAGCAACAAACCTGGAAAGTGACGGCATGCTACAAGGATCAAACCAATGATGTCAAATTCTGCCTGAAGATACACCTATACAACAAGTCCATCCAGCCGAGCGGACTAGTTTGAGTTGTTTCTGTTTAAAACAGGCAACCGTTTGATAATTACCGATAGAAAAGACAAACTTTCTCACAAACCTTCAGTTACTGAGCCAGGTTCAGACATTTTACAAAGGAGAGCTGTCTTCAAAACAAGTTTCATTTGCTTTGGTTAGTGATACCTCAGAACAAAGTTTGCTCATCTTTTTGGATCAAACTATTAAAAAGACAAAGACAAAAAAGAACTGGGTCACCTTTTATCAAGACTCCCATAGCAGTCAAATTTACCTTCAAGTTCTTTCCTTCAGAAGAGTTTTAATAAAAATACAACTGATCTTCCAAACTTGCCACACATCAGGGCATCAAGCAACAAAACTTTGCTTGGTGGTAAAATAAGATCTGATGAGAAACGCTCTTGCGTATTAACTGTGCAATAAGACCTTTACTACAGACAAAAAGAACTCAGTAGAGTCAATTATATGCTTCTTATATATCAAATGTCTTATTGAAATGTTATCTCAAGGGACTACAACAATACAGTTCAACTAATTCCCAATTATTCCAATACAAAGCCAATAAAACAACAATCGTAATTATAGCCTCACTAAGCCAACAGATTGCATCTAAACTTTTCTTTAACACAATCCCGTCCTAAACAAGCACCAGGCGATTGGTAAAAAACTTCTTTCTTTCTTCCTGTTAAAAATTTAACAGGAAGAAACCTCTGGCAGAACCAGATTCAGGAAGAGCAGCCATCTGCCTCAACCGGTTGGGGTTTGAGAGGACAGGAAAGAGGAGAGAACAGCAACGACAACAGATCAGGAACACCTGCTGGGAAGGAGGAACGCAGGTTAATAACAACAATAGTGTCATCAGTACAGTTGGAGTACAAGAGAGCAGAGTGAGGACAGATGCATCGTTGGAGGTCACCCAGAGGTCGACCCTGTCAATACATAACATAAAATACAAGGACATTTGGGTTTGTGTACACAAGCAGGTGTCTCTGCATCCTTCTCTCTTTCTTAAAAAGAAGAATGTCACTGTGGCATTTTAATGTTAAATAAAAATAATTTGAGGGTCTATAAACATAATCCCTCAGCAGGTGTTGGCAAAGTAATGTGATTTGGTCTCAACTGTTAAGAAGAAAATGTTTCGTTTGGCCACTAAAGCGAATCTGAAAAATGTCACAAGACATAAATGTAAAGCAAAGTCCACATATTGTCTTTAAGTGGTTCAAAATCTTCCCTACTGATAAAATATGGGTCTAGACAGATATGTGAATTCAAACTGACTTTCTGCAGTGGCAAAAAGCCATATAGTTGCCATGGTTTTATTGTGGCCACAATTAAACGAATGCAGTTTATTACTAAACCCAGAGGACATAAGACACACTGCTGACATATTCTGAAGAGTATGTCAGCATATTCTGAAGAATGACAGTTGGTGAAATCGCCTTACAGTTATGACGCATGACTGAGTGAACGCTTCAGTCATGACTTGTGTTTGTCCATCAACTTCATCCAACCACACAATCAAATTTTAAAGTGACTTCAGAACGGTCCATGATGACATCATGCTGCAAAAGATCAAGTTAATACTACCCCCGCAGAGGAGTTTCTGTTTCTCCTCAAGATCTGCCTGCCAGTAATTAATATATGTAAATGAATCAGTTGCAACCCAGTTTAGGGTTGCAGCCTTGATCAGCATTAACAATAAATTGTCATGAGGCCGCATTAACTCCTCGTCTGTTTCCTTTTGTGCTCTACTTCTCCTTTTGTTTATCATGCATTTCCCCTAGTTATATTTGGTGTGTGTGCGTGCGTACGTGCGTGCATGCATGCATGCGTGCGTGTGTATCCAGAGCATCTGGCTGAATTGGAGGCACATCTGTTCACTATCTTTAATCAACAGTCCATTTTAAAACTCCAATCCTAATCTCTACCCCTTGTCAGTCCATTGAACCGCTACAGTAATTTTGCTCTGCCGGGTGTTTCTATCTGACTATTATCTCCTCCACAGTTTGATTTACTGCCTACTTTGCACCCGCAGTAAAGCTTTTTTGTTCATTTCTTCAAAGACCCAGCTCCGTGTTTATTGTGCAAAATACATGAGATACTCCAGGCTATGTTTTTGCACTAATTCATAAATTTGCGTTTCTTTGATTCTCACAGCATTACTAAGTTACACAGATGATCATAAAAGAAAGCAAATTATAAACACAATTTCTGAATGAAGTTTAAAAAGTTTGCTAAGATGCAAGAAAAATTTAGCACTTAACTTTGGATAAAAGTGCCTGCTAAATGAGTAACTGTAACTGATGTGCTATACTTTTTTTAGTCCGAGACAGACTTGGACTTCAGTCTGGCCAATGAAGCACACAATCTGTGTCTATGAAGCCACCCTGTTGTAAGTAGAAAAGAAGGTTTACAATTATAGTGTCCACTTTCTTTCTGTCTCTTTAAAATGAGCCTTTCAGCAATTAATTCAGCAGAGTTTTTCTGTAAACGGTAGATAAACAATGATTCTTCTTTCTTATGAAATACAATTTCGGGTTACATTAAAGGGGTGAAGGATATTTGTATGTCCTATGAAGGTTTTTGTCCTTCTCTGCTTCTCATTAAACTTTTTTGGGACTGGTTGGCATCAACTTCTAGATCCGTGTAAATACATACATGTACATACAACGACAACACAGAAATCGCTTCAAACTGTGAAATAAGAGATTGGATGTATGAACATGTTTTTTTTCCTCTCTGTTTATGCTAGGCTTTTAAAATGTGATTTGTACAATTTTTTTTTCTTCTTTTAACTGCTACGTTTTTCCTCTCTGCTTTTGATTTGGCAGCAGAAAAAGTTGATAGAGTATCACTTGCAAAATAATGGTTATCCGGATGAAATATGCTGAAATAGCCTGTCCTCTTAGTATTATAAACAAATAAATGCAGACGTCCCTGGAAAAAAGACAAGTTAAACTGCTGGACAACATACAAAATATATGAACACAAAATATGCTAAACGTTATTAACAGACACACTTATTTATTTATGTACATATTTATTTATTTTTCTATGTGAATTTTAAATCTGTGGTATCTCTGTATTGAGAGTTATATCCCAAACTTATTAACTGCTCATTTCCCTTTAAGAGATATGAAACTCTTTGTGGTCAGACTGATGATGGTGGGCGATTAATGGTTTCAAACTGCACTAATTGCAGCTTGTTCATGTGCATACCATTTTCCACCTAATCTTTCATTATCCCGAGAGGCCTGTTGTGAACTGGGTATACAGTGGAAACGTTTATTTCAAAAAAAAAAATCCACAAACTCTTCCAAAGTTTAAATATTTTGAATAATGTGTTTTCATTGAAATGGCTTCTGCCTTCTTTTCCTCCCTCTCATATTCATAACTGCTCTTCAGTCACAAAGACGAAAATGACTTAAATGTATAAACTGAAGTCTGGACACTGTATTAAATTTAAATAAAAACAGAATGTAAGGTATATCTCATGAACTCATATTTTATTCACAATAGAACATATCAAACATAAAACACGCTGAAAGTGAGACATATTGTCATTTCTCGTATGAGCTCAGCTTGAATTTGTCTCAGAGCTGAGCCGTAAGTCTGGACTGCCTTTCTCCCCGGGTGTGCCGGTCATGAGAGGCGATCAGGAGGGTAAATGTTGCTGTGTGTTTCCCTGCTGCTGATTGTTGTACAGCCATGATCTTCCACCCCACCGTCCCGCTGGGGCCTGAAGGCACCTCTGGAGTGGCTCTCTTCCACCCTGCCAATTTTGCGCCTGATCAGAATACAGACTACGAGGACCTTCCTGCCTTGTCCTGCCTGTCTGCAGGCTGGTTACCTTCAGCTTGCCAAGCCTCTGAGTGCTGCTACAATGATATTTGTTGACTTGTATTCTACACTTGTGTGATTTTGTTTTTTTTCATGTGCTATTGGATACTTTATAATAGTCTTTACATTATAAGTTAGTTTTGCACTCTTGTGCAGCACTTGTTCTGTTTATTTTTGACACATCTAGTTAAATAGGCTTTGTTTCTCTAGTTTTTTGTTTGCTTTGTTTTGCTTTTTACATCCATAACCCTGGTACAATTATTTTGTTTACTTTAGGCTGCCTTTGACACTGTTTTTCATTATGTGGCCAAAAACCCCTGAATTTAGGCTGAAAGCTTTTAATTAACCAGTTACTCTTGGTTTATGTTGCACCTCCTCTCAGCAGCAGCATAACAATAGACAAGAAAACATTGGAAAAGAAAGTGGTGCTAAAATAGGAATGTCTAGAGGAGTGTCTTCGACTTAATTGTGTCAACAGGCAACAGATTAGTACCATGACTGAAAAAACTATCTTCAATCTGTTGGACAATTTCAGAATCATTTTTATCTGCATAAAACTGTCCTGTTCTCAAACGAGTTCAAATTTGAAATCCTTCTGGAATCCACTGATGCCCCGTACTCCGGACTAAAGCGGCATGGGATTTATTATGTGCTTCATCTGGTTTATCAGCACAGCTAAAACACCTGTGTTTCTGGTGGTTTCAGGGTCCTTTTTTGTGACACAATGTTGCCATCAAAAACCAACATTTTCTCTTTTTTTAACTGATAAATTCTTTCTTTAAAGAATTTGATATTTGTGGGTTTTTTTTATGTCTAACAGCTGACAGTATTTTCCCCCTTTTTTTAAAGTGGAAAAAAATCATTGCAACTTGTTTTTATTTGTATTTTACACATGTTCCCACTTTATTTTGAAGTGCGCTTATAAGTGGAGCTTTTTAGATACTGAGCATCCCAATTTTAAAGTGAATTGAGAGAAATCATACGGTGGCCATAAAGTGCAAAGGCACAACAGCAAAATCACAATGACATTAAGCCGTTTTGACTTTGCTTTTGCCGATGTGCTTTTTAATTTGCAGGTGTGCTTTGTTTTTTGTTGTGTTTTTTAATTTGTTGTCATGATTTGCACTTGAGGGCCACCATAAAATCATGTTAAAGTTAGAACAGCTGATTTATGTTTTATTGTTGAAAAAATATTAAGCCAGTCATTTTTACTATGAGAGAACATGTTGTATTAACAGTCTCCTGTGAATTGATTCAAAACCATTTCAAAAAGTTTAACTACTTTAAAGCATTTTTAGTCAATATTCCAGCACCTGTTACACCTTCTGCTGTGTTTATCAGCAATCTACAATTAAGGAGACTCGTGTACAGCTCTATGCTAGGGTCCTGTTCTTATTTACATGTTTATTTATTTCAACGTTATTTTCAATGAAAAGAATAGCTCAAAAGAGCATGGATGAAAGGTGGAGTCCAAAAGCATTATTTACGGTTCTCCACAGAAACTACATGGATGGACGGTGTATCATATCAACATTGTTTCTGGCATTCACACTTGTCCGTTGTCATTTGTGTCAGTGTGTAGGTGGGGGAACCGGGTTTTTTTCTACTGTGCTCTAGGTTGTAGATTCCTTTCCTTTAGTTCCTATATGTATTACTGTATATGTATACAAACCAATGGGGGAAATAAACAAGAATTTTATGTGAGTTGGTGCTGAGGAATGTTTAGCATAATTGCAAACAACGTTATCTTTTTTATCTTTTAACCCACACCTACATGCTCCCCTAACTGCACTTACTCTGCAGTTTACTGTTATTCCTGTGGCTTTGTTGTTTTTCCTCTATTATAAATAGCTTTGGATGATGAAAATGTCTGCTAATGGTGATGTTAACATATTTTTTTACTCGCATTACAGTAATCTATCCTTCTACCCGGCTTAAAAAAATGACGACAAAGAAGAACAAGAATATTTCCAAGAAGACCAGTAGCATTTGTTGCAGCCCGTGCTTACCTTACACAGAGAACTTTTAAAAATCAAAACTGATTCCCACCTTAATCTCCATAGTTATGTTCTGGCACCATCATCCCTTCCACCAGCTTCGTTTTACTTCTCTAACACTTCATCAGTTCTCTTTAATCACAGAGAAATCAACAATATAGCTGCATGTGTTGTTATATGTGAATAGTATTCCCAAAAACGGTTCCCAAAACAGGTGCAGTGTCTTCAGTCACTAGGAAGTAAATGTATAAGCTGTATATTGCTGATGGCAAGCAAAGGCTGCTGTGTGGCTAAATTATTACAAAGAAGCAGCCGAGTGCAAAACAAATCAGCATTGCGCAAACTGTGGTCTACTAAGTTTGTCATCATAACTGCTTTATTATATTGATGGATTTTATTTATTCCAGCAGCTTCAAGAAAGAGAAAAAGTGTGTGGCACTTAAAACATGCATAATTTTTCTCTAGTATCACATATGATAAAAAAGATAAGGAAAAGAGCTGCTGGAGAGACATAACAGTTGTGGTGGTGTTTCACATTAATAAAAATATAGCACCTATTTTCAATCTAAAAACTTGTTTTTAACCCACATGATCCATTCAATTGACCCTTTTTACTGTGATTGTTTTTACGCATTTACTTCTGAAGAAAAGGTCTTAAAGCTAAGATTAGATCTTATTATTTCCAATATTTAAAGCCATCTTTAGTTGAATATTTTATAGTTAGGTCTTACCTTTCTTTTTTATAGGGAAAATAAAATATTAAGATCAAAAATCAGATGAGGTGGTAAAAAGTTCTTTCGATATTTCATTTTCAGACTATATTACTCAGCCCTGCGATCAATATTCTTGTTCTCTAAGATATAGAATAAACTCATAAATTAAAAAAAAGAAAAGATGTTGTTTAAAAAAATTCATTTTTGAGACTGTTTTTGACATGAAGATCTTTGAAGATATTTCATATTTGTAATCAAGATTAAGTGGGAAGACATTCAGCAGGAAATGCCTTCAGTAAAGGCGAACGTTTAGCCAGACTTTAGAGTCTATAACTTTCTGGTAAAGAAAGCCCAGACATAGATTATTTAAAACGCATGAATATTAAGCCTCACATCAGCACCAGGATATGAAAGAAGCAGAGTGCGTTAAAAGTCCAGCTAACAGCTAGAAAACAGTGTTTCACGTCACTAAACGTCCAGCAAATCCACCACCTCTTTTATTCCATACAGAGGAGCTAACAACAAAAAGTTTAGATTCTTGATGCAGAAAATTGAGCCAAAGAGTTCCCCACAGTACCATCTTTGTTGTGTGGAAAACCTTAACTTCTGCTGAGCAAAGATAAGAAGCTCTGTCTTAAAGTAAGAACTTCCATAAAGAAGAAAACAGAGTTTTTGCAGATGCTGCAGAGCACGAAGTAGATGTGTGTTACAAAAGATACTTTAAAGTATCTCGTAATGTAAGCGCTTTGTCTAAATTTCAAATATCTGATATAAACATATCATTTAATAAAATATTCATTCACTATAATGGCTGATTTATTTTTTAACACACTAGTATTTGGAAAATAACAAAAGGCATTAAACTTGACAGAGCACCAACATTCAAACTTCTGACTTGAAGCTAGAACACAAATTAAGAAGAAAAAAAAACGTTGCAGTTTCTATTCTGACCACTAGGGGTTGACTTCAGAAATAGGGGAATCAGCTTTGCAAAAGAATGTTGGTTCATTTTGTGACCACATCAGGTACGTATATATATAAAGCAACATATTTATAAATAATTAGGGGAGCTGTCTTTTAATTGGCAGCAGCCAGATCATTTCAGGACACAGTCAATAAGCCTGCGATACCACTAGTCTTCAACAGATTTAAACCCAACAGAGCAGTGGGTGAAACCATTGCAGGTTCCAGTGGAGCTCAGCTGGTCCCCCTTTCAGCTCCGGCAGCTCATGTTCTGGCAGTCATTTCAGTGGCAACACTTGAAATGAGGATGTTTGGACAGATTTGATCAGAATGAATATAATGTTATATTAATTAGCATCATAATTTGGGGACAGCTAAGTCAACCAAGATAGAGTAGGTACCTGTGACTGACATGATGTAGATATCTTCAAGCAGACACTCCCGACCTACTCTTCCTACCCAGTTGCAAAATGATGCCGCGCAATATGAGGAAAAAGAGGTTTTAAAAGCACTCCTTGTCCACCTCTTCTTATACAATCTATTAGACTCACACAGCTGATGTATGACATAAACACCATTGAAGTGAATTGATGGCTTCATGGATGGCCAATTATCCAATACCCAACCCAGCTATTTAGACAACATGTAACTGTAGCTGATACTGATATCACATCACTGTTTCCTTATTTTATTTCCAGTACTGTTTCACATTTTGAGCTGCACTTTCCTGTGCTGAGTGATGCGCCGTGTGGTTGTCATGTCCTCCTGGATGTCTCCATCACCTGTTCCCTGCTGAATTTTTAAGATAAGATTGCTCATCAAACTCGGGTTTTTTTTTTTCTAGCAGTTGAAGGAATGTGTACAACATTTATCCTCTCAAATAGTCGTTACAGTGTGGCCCCATTTAATGGTTTCTGCAACATTTGTTACCCAAGAATGCGTAACAAAGAAGTAAAGAAAAAGAAGAGAGAAACTTACCAAGCGAGTTTCCGATGAGTGAGACGAAGAACACGATGATGTACGCCACAATTAGAACCCATTCATACTGTTTGGGGTATAAGTACTCCCTCCAGATGTACCTCAGAAGTTCGTCGTCGGCATCTGTGGTGGAGTGGAGCTCGGTCGCGTTGGCCATAAGCGCAGGAGATAAACAATCATCGCAATCGGAATTCCCTGGGACCCCGGACATCCTTCGAGGTGACTGTGTGCTGGACTGCTGCCGTTTAAACGTGTTTCTGCAGCCACTGCAGGTAGACGCGCTGACGGCTGCCGACGTGGACGCTGCGCCGTGGCGCGCTAATTACGCGATCCATACACCTCTTCAAGTGTGATTTTGATCTCCTCTCTGCCTCCATTTGTCACCACGACGGGATCAGACATCATGAACGTGAAGGGTTAACGGGGAAATGAGAATGAACGCTCGAGGACAAGCTCGGGGTGGGTGAATGAACGTTAGTTTCTGAAATGAACATGAATGAACGGTGCCATATCACCAATATTATGGAATGATATCATTTTTACGAGACGAGACTAAAGATTTGTAATAAAATTAAATATGTTTGACTTTCTCATTATCCAAAGATGCAGAAAAGACCATGCCTAACAGCAACCTTGAACCTTACAACTGAGATCACTGGAGCATACCCCAACATTCAGGAATTTTGTCTGCACCATTGAAACTGCTTGTACAAATGCCAAAGTACAAGTACAAAAGTAACAATTAACCCTTCACTGGGCAAGTGACCACATTTGGTAACTTCAGTAGAACTACATTCAATGAATATTACATTAAAACAAAAGTTACACATTTATTAGAGGTCCTTTAATATTCTCCAATAACCCTCCAGAGTTAAAATTTGGACATTTCAATTTTATTTTATTTACTGCCCTACAAAGGGTTAAAGGTGCAAGCATGTTTCAGATGTCTCTATCCTCCACACTGTGCAAGGGAGGGCGTTTACATCATGGAATTAGCATTATCTTGAATGTATAGGTGAGAAGGGCATATCACGCCTGAGCGATAAAAATGTGCCGGTTTCACCCTTAGCAGAATAAATTCTTGCATCATAATGCTGCAAAGATACCACTGAGTAAATTTCCTATGTGCTTATGCTTTCAGTCACTGCAGCAAAAAAAAAAGAAAAAGAAAACTGACAAAAAATAAAATAAACTAGAGGGCTACTGTCTTAAATGTTGCCTTGAATTTCAAACTCTGGCAACAGATCACTGTAGGCCTACGTATAATTCATCATAAGCAAGATGGAACACAGGTGTGCAGATATAATACCTCTGATCTGGAATGAATCCCCATGTGCTCTCGCTATTCATTTAAAGTAGATCATTGTCATTCTTTGTATGCTCAGTTAAGGCCTATAATGCACACTCAAAGCCTGATTTTGGCTCTTTTGATGGTGAATCACATGGGTTTGAGCTGGTCTTTGGTATCAGTTCCCCTGTGACAGATGCAACACTGAAAGCCAAACCACATTTTGTTGAACAGCCTCCCCCGTGAGTTGAAATTCATCACCTTCTAAATGGCTTTGAAGCCATCGTCCAACATTGGAAACCCACCTTAATCCTTTACAGGGAAAGTGACCATATTTGGTAACTTCAGTAGAAATACATTCTATGATTATTGCAAAACAAAAGTTAAAGTTAATAGAGGTCCTTTAATATTCCCCAATAACACTCTTGAGTTGAAATTTTGAAATTTCAAGTATTTTATTGAAGGGTTAAAAGGCCAATATTTCTTCATCCTATCAGTCGATATATCCAGTGACAAATACTGACTAAAAATCATGGACTCTAAATTAGGACGTGTAGCGTTTGTTATACCAGCACCACCGTGGGTGCCACTCTGTTTAGGTTCAGCTCATAACGTGGAGTTATGTGTTTTATTCGGTTATGGTGAGGACACTACAGAAGGGGAAGTTTTCACATTTGCATACATGCATTTACTAGATTTCTACTCTAACTCACTCAAGAGTAAAAATAAATTGCATAACACAGTTCATCCAGTCTAACTGTCAACTAAACATGTTGGTTTCAACTGTTTTTCTTCTAAAACTTAATTTGTTTATGGAAAACTAACTATATTCTCAAAATCATGATTTATCTCTTTAGAGTTCAAAGTGTGCCAACTGGCTCTCTTTGGTCAGAGGTGTGATCTGTCCACCCAAATAAATTATTCAGTGAATTTTGTTTTTGGTCATTTTTTAAGCAGTATTATTTTTAGAAAACCAAATTAGTTGTTTGTTTGTTTTTTTCATTTAGGCAGTGGAAGCTGCAGTCTCCAATCCCTCATTCAACCTCTTATAAATACATAGAAGCTCATGCTGACAGAAACTGGCAGTCACATTTATTGAAGTTTATTACACCTTTTAAGGTAGGGAAATATTAACGTCACACTGAGTGGGAGTCTCTACCCTCCTCACTGTTTTTAAAGACTAACCAATAATAAGTTTTGAAAGGGTTTAATTTCAATGACAACCAAAGAGTCAGAAATTAATGTTTTTAGAGCTTTGTTCCTACAATACAATTCATTTTCAGGGACACAAATTCCATATTTGCAATGGGGAAAAAAGCCCTTTGCAACCAATGTCACACAACACAGACAGTTCAGATGAAGACTGGAGGTCAATTCCCGCTCAGCAAACGTAATAGAATAATTCTAACCATGAACAGTACAAAATGAAAAAAGGTGCTTTGCCATTAATTTTGCATTACAGTAATAATAATGTCATATTTCTGCTCAAATTGATCTTTACATGTTGTTTAAATATTTGTAATTACACATAAGAAAAACAGTAGGCCTACATTATACAGAAAATAATGGATCATTTACTATCAATTTTCTGTCATTTTCCATGTTACACATAACAAAAAAGGGACTCTGTGACCTGTCATTTTCCACTTTTTTATGCTTCAAAATAGCTGAATTAATTGAATTTGCAATATTAGCAGTAGTCACATGAAAACCTCTTACACCATATTGTAAAACACAATTCTAGGTAGAAGCAATATAAAGACGCAATGCCTTTTTGTTGTTCATTTTCTATATTTATCTACTATAAAATTCTGTAATCATTTTTAAAATTTAGATTATAAAAGGTACGTGTGTGCTGTCCAGGGATTGTGTGTCTGTTGTTGCTCATTATATAGTTGCTCACACTGAAGAAACTGCTATCATCCAATTCTTTACTTAATTTTGCCTCTGGTCTCTCTTTTTTTTTTTTATGTCCCAGGTATGCATATTCTGACTGCAGTAAGTGAGAGCAAAGTTGATTCTGCACTGAGTTGATTGCCAAGCAACTCGTCTCTGACATTCATCCGTTCGACTCACATGAAGCCCAGTTTTAACGATAAGAATGAGCAGCATTTAAATTAGAATAATCTCACTCCAAATCTCAGTTTGACACAACCAATTACTGAAATGTTATCTCGCAAAGGCCCATCTGATTTCCTCATATTCCTTTACAAACTTACCGGTAGTTCTTATGAAATCTCATTATCTCTCCTAAGTACATTAATCTCATGTGTGAGCATGCCATGACCTCTGAGATTATAAGAATACATTTTAATGGGGGATTGTAATGTATTACATGTACCTGTTACATGTGTCTAGATTTAAGCCCGATATGAACAGAATTATCCTTGATAGACTAAATCCAGCAAAGTTGGGGTTTTTTTTCCTAAATTTTATTGCTACAGTTTTACATCCCCATGTCACATGTGCTGGCCTGGCCCTATCATTCATATCAGTATCAGGATCAGTATCTTACATAACCAGTCGCTGAGTTTGCCAGTGATGCAGTGTGATCTCAGACAGACTGAACAGACCGTTTCTTTCAGCATCACTAGCAAAGCTCTGGACAAGTTCAAACACATGCACAGCACATTAAACAAAATGACTTTTAAAGCTTTGGACAGCCCATTTTACAGTCAAGACTGATACAGCGTTATGACAGGCTAAATTCAAACAGCTATGGCACAGCCACCTGCAGCCATTACTCCTTAGTGTCTCCTCAAAGTGGAAGCTCGGGATGTTCTTGAAAGTCTGTCTCTGCAGGTCCAATTAGGACTGGCTTAATCGTTGTCACAGCTTGGCATTTTCAGATGTCACATCCTTTGTAACACTTCAGGTTTCAACACTTTTCTGTAACAATGAGGACTTGTAAAACACTTAGATGACAGAAAGGAAGGACAAATCTTTGGAAATCAGCATTCAAACGATGAATAATTTAAAGTGCTGCATTTTAACAAGTTCATCTGAAACTTTAAATAGCCAAACAGCTGTTTTATTTAGAAAAAAAAAATTGATCTACTTTTTAGAAACTCTGTCACATTGGATTCAAGGGCCTTTGAGAAATTAATTTATATAAACATTTCCCAGTGAAACCTGGACAAAGCAACTGTTATTTACTGGTTAAAGTTGTTTCTCATAGCGGTGCTGTTTGTGATGTTGTGTAAGAAAATTATGATTCCTCCCACCTTGATTCAAAATAAATGCACACCACACCATTAATCTTTGTATGCCTATTTGATGACATCAAACAAATGAATGACCTATTATGTTTCAATTCAATCTCATTTCCATTGCAGACATGGCTACCTAATAATTATTTCAAAGAATATTGCGGTCAGAGGACAGTAAGGATGCTTTTCATTCCTTTTCCTACTCGTACACCAGAGCGCAATCAGACCTTGTCAATTCATATTTCAGGCAGAGGCCATTTCAACGAAGCCCAGTTATATATCACAGGAAGGAACAGGAAAGAATGCACTTTTGTTGTCTTCAGAAGGTTCACAGATTACTCAAGATAGTTAGAGCATCTGTATGGAAGAGGTAGAAGAGGGAAAAGAGGGTGTATGACAGCATTCACTGCAAATAAAGAGCGAACAAAGAAGCGTTTGGGTGACATAATAGTGCTTGAGGTACATTGGGAACATTTTTTTTTTTTTTTGTAGCTACATTGGTGGTGTCTGTTTGGAATATTATAACACCTAGTGAGCATCTCCAGGATAAAAGGACTAATGTCTCAGCAGGATCGTGAAAAATCCATCCATGTGTTTATCTTCAGCCAAATTGATTACTGCAACAGTGTCTTCACGGGTCTGCCTAAAAAAAGTCAGACTGCGTCAGCTGATCCAGAATGCTGCTGCTGAGTTCTCACCAGAACTAAGAAAGTCGACCACATCAGTCCAGTTCTGAGGTCCTGACACTGGCTCCCTGTACCTCAGAGAATACCTTAATATACTTCTGTAAGTTCATAAATCACTGAATGGTTTAGGGGCAAAACACATCAGAGACTCGTTGTTGCCATATTTCAGGTCTTCTGGTTCAGGTCTGCTCTGTGTCCCCAAAATCAGAACCAAACATGGAGAACAGCATTCAGCTTTTATGCTCCACAGATCTGGAACAAACTTCCAGAAACCCTCAGTTTCTTTAAATGAAGATTAAAAACTCCTTTCTTTACAGCTGCCTTACCTGAATTATTTAAACCATTAAGTACGACAGTCTCTCTCTTTACTTTCTATATTTTCATGTTAAGCACATTGAATTGCATTGTTGCCAAATTGTGTTATATAAATAAACTTGCCCTGCCATACTCTGTGTAGGAAGAGGCATATACTAAAAGAAGTGATAAACAGAGATCACAGCATCTTTACATCTCATACTAGTGGACAAACGTTAAAACCTGCTCCATCAAAGGTCAGATGGCATTTGACGATATGCACAGCCTTTTCATTTGAGAAAATACATATTTTCTTTTCTTTTTAAAGGTTTTGAAGCAAAATAATCTGAAATTGGAAAAAGAGACACGGACCAGTTCATCTTGATGAAAGTTATGCATGATTTTCTTTTCGTTATTATTTGGAACATGATGAGATTCAAGCAAAATTACGGCAGCCGACCACATACAGAGAAAATGTCTAGATTTAAACTGAAAAGAAGAGAATCACTTCTATGTTGTAATTCAATATAGTTAGAGAACTTAATTTGTAAATTGATTCCAGTAGAGCTTCAGAAGTTGCAGATCAGGAACATTTAATTACTGACTCCAGTGTCCAGAAATTTGAAGAGTGCCTAAAGTGGTTCCAGCTTAGCTAAGAGGAGATGATATGCTGTTGCCCTTTTAACTTTGCCACTATGTTGATTCAGCGTAACAATACAGTATATTTGGTCAAGTCATTAAAGCAAGACACTGATTTTTCCCAACTCAGCCATGCATGCTTTTGCTCCTTCTCAGCCACTGTGTTCCTCTCAGGAACATTATCTGGCTCTTCCATCCCTTTGTACAAGTCATACGCAATCTCAGTCCAGACTGTTCTCATGTGGGGTTTTAAGGGGGTGGAACAAGGTATCGAATGCTGTCAGAACAAAGACTTTCCACTCTGCAGAAAAGTTTGGAGATGATTTCTCAAAGTTCCTACCTTATACCTCATTCTCACCTTATACTTACCTCATTCTGACTTGTACACTGAACTTATTCTGCACCTCTTGTTGTTATATTTTGTCATTTACATTTGTTTGAATACACTCAAGGGATTAGTAAATGTTTCTTAATGTACCTAAACCTGAGTATTGGTCCTCGCTTGTCTTATTAGATTGTTTACTAAATGATCAAATGTAAATGTAGAATAAAGTCACTGTAAATAAGTGAATGTCTCAATATTGACAAGATTATCTATTGGAAGTACACAAAAATAAATTTTCATTTTAGAAATTGGACCTACATGTAAAGCTGAATTTGTCAAAGCAAGAAAACAATGTGGGATTTAATTGTGAACGTCACAATAAAATTACTATGACACACACGTGCACACACACAAAATCACTGAATGTGTCATAATGGAAAATCTTTGGGGAAACGGTTCTGGATGCATTTGACTAAATTCAGACAAACCCAGTGTAGAGAGGAGAGAGTGAAAGACGAAACCTTACAGAACTGGTTTTGATGGCTAAACAGAAATGTACAGAACTAAAACAGAAGACAAATGATAAAGTAGGTCTGTAGTATACTCTACACACATGCTAAAACATTTGAAATAAAATATAATAACAATAGGACAGATCATGTCCAAGAAATTAAAAACTAATGCATCACACATTATTATGCTGTTGTAAATATTAGTAAAATGTTTTTCGGCATCCACCAGAGTAACATAAGAGAACAGGGATTTATCTGTAAGGTAACCTTGGGTGGCAGTTAATCTGCATGGACATCCACGACGCTGTGCTGACAGAAAGAAAGTAAAACACAGAAGTGTCCTCCACCTCTGGTGCTTTCCTGTACGTTTTGGAGAAACCGACAGGGCACCAAACATGTACAACATAAGCAAAGCCAGTTTACCTCTTAATTTTGATTTGCGTAACTCCATTTTACATGTCCATGTAACCATAGCAACCATGTGGATTTGGAAACTTCAGCAATAGCGCACGGATGAGGTCTAAAATAATGTAAATGATCCATCAGAACCACTGGATCCTGATTGGATACAAAAGATTTGGACTGCCGGTTTGAACACCGTCTTCAATAGAGCGCAGTGTGAAGGAACTTGCACACCGGCTTTGCTTTTCAACCCAGGATGCAACTCATAACTTTTAAAAGGATTCACGGTTCAACTACTCTCAGCCCCGTCCAGCTACTTGGTATTCTCTTTGGTACAATCATTCAAAATAAAAAAGTGAAAATGTCTGTGAGCACAACACACACGGTCATCGGGTGTGTCGTGTTAAATGAACAATATGTCCAGGGACACTAGTGCACCTTGTATAAAGTCTGGATCCCGTGTTGAGTTGAAATCCATCCCTGAGTGGCTGCAGAGGAGATATGTGCCCTGTTTTGCACTGCACAGGAAAGCCTGAAAAACATGTGGTCTTATTTATTTGTTTCTTCTAATGTTTCATGAAAATGTATGCATTTTATTTTTAAGGAAAGAACAGCATAGATTTTGCAACACCATCCCAGCCTGCAAATTTTGAAAAACCTGTCTGAAACATACATGACAAGAATGTGCTGAGGTGTGTTCGGCATTTGGTGTGATGGACAGCTTGCATGATAGTATTATTGACGTGTCTTCACCTAAAGTAGCTGTCAGGGTTGAAGTCAAGTGATCCTTTGGTAACAGCCCTTTTGTATGAGTATCCTGCACACCTGCAGCTGCAACACTTGCACAAGCTTCATCTGTGGCTTTTTTAAAACAAATACTACTACAAACATTTTTGACAGCACATGAATATACAGTAGATGTTAACACCAGTGAAGGACAAAGAAGGATCTATAGTTCATATCTGTACAAAACGTCCTCTCTCCTTCGCATTCGTCTCAGTGCAATATAACATTAGTGGTTAAATGTAAACTTTCTTGGCAAACTAAATACAAAAAATGCCAGTGTTACACACTGAAACCAGCCAAGTGTGCATAAGTAATAAGTGACCAGTGTACATTGTGTGTCCCGCCGAAGCAGCAATTACTACTTGTTCTTGTGTATAAGATTTCCGACTCTTTGAATAAATTTCTCCAGCTTGTTTTCATGGTGTCCTCGTGTGCCCCGGGTGAGGTTGTGTTCAGCAGTGGCTTCCCCTATAGACAGGCCTCTGGTTTTGTCTAGAGATCGTGTGTTTCCTGAGCCTGTGGGTGGAGGCTGTTTTCTTTCCAATGAGCAGAAAGGCTCAAATCTGCTGTACAGGCGGTTCTCTGCTCCAGGTCTCAAGCCTTTGTCCAGATTGGAGGGCTTCTTCTGTGTGGAACCTTTTTGGAGAGACCTTTGCATGGGAAATCGGTGAAGTTCCTCAGTTGTGAATCGTGGTTTTGAAGATCTTAGATGGTCATTCTCTGCAGTGTCCCTCTGGTGTTCTGAAGGGGACCTGACAGAATTGGCTTTGGTTTGCTGAAGCTTTTGGTCCACGTTATTTGTTTTGTTCTCATCCTCAGCTGTTATGGTGTCCGAGCTCCCAGCAGAACTGAGACTTGGGGTTTTCATGGTTCCAACTGAGTCATCTTTCTTCTCTGGGATGTTGAGCAAAGATTTTATTTTCTTGGAACTTATCTTTAGAAAATGCTGAGAGCCCATGCTGTTAGATTTGTTAGTTACATCCTTGCTGTCCAAGTCCAGGGATGCAGCAGAGACAGTCCTGCACGGGGGCTGCTGCCAAGTGGGAGTACTGGGGCCTTTCAAGTCTGTCATACTCTTGACATCATAATGTGAGACAGACCTCTGATCTCCACTGAGATTTTTGCCATATGACCCATTCTGTGCTGGGATTCCTGTTGCGTTTCTATTTACGAATGGCCTTTGAAAAGCTCCATACATGTGCCCCGAGGATTCAAGTGTGTGTTCACTGTTTGAGCGTGGATCTGCCACACTGTGCCTTTTTTGCCAACTATCCATCAGGATGTCAGGGTTTGCGATTATCTGTCCACGTTTACTTCTTCCTAAGCTGGTGTATGTGGAGTGGTAAGAGTTTTTACCTGGACTGTAGCCTGTGTTATCTTGCAAGTCATCCATAATCAGCTGACTGTTCCTCTTCATCATGAAGTCAGCAGTATTCATGCTGTTCTCAGCTGCTACTGCAGGATTCCACTGCATCGATGAGTAGTGTCTAGGAGTGTTATGTGCTCCTGGGATGTTATTTATGTGGTTGTGCGGCTCCATTTGCTCCGGTATGGTGGACCTGAGAGCTAGAGAGGTCCTAATCCGTCCTTGCATAAAGGGGCTAGCTTTATCCAGGGGGTCCAATTGCTCTGAATAGTCACAAGAGTCTGCAAGTGGAGGATCTGGGTCTTTAAGGTAAGATTGTATTCTCCATGTGCGCATAAACGACATGGATGTATTCTCCAATGTTGACATGTTCTGCTGCTTGGAGAGGACCTTCTTGTCATTGCCATTGTAAGTCTGGCGCATGTTTTGACCTCTGTATATCTGTGGTCCTTGCAAATAATTATCCATACCATAGTTTATTTGTCCACTTCCTGTGTCTCTACAGAGATTCCAGTTGCTCGCTCTGGGCCTGATGTTCTGCGGGATGTGTCCTTCTTGTCTCTCCCCTGCATAGCTGTGCCTTTTCAAGAAGTTCATTGCATCTGCAGATTCAAACTGTTGAAAACGGGAAATCTGACCCAGAACCGTGATGTTTTCAATCAATGGTTCTAGTTTATTGCTTTCCCCATCAAGGTGCCTTTCTTCTACATCTCTCATGGCAGTTCTTCTCTCACAGGGTTTCCGATAGACTGTGTCCAAAGAATGCCTCAGCTGGTCCCTGCGACCAAATTTGGGGGCGGATTGCGATTTTGGCAAAATCTGTTGCCCTTGAAGACCACTGCGTTGAAACAAACCCTCAGGGGGATTAAACTCAGCCGGTACAGTTGACCGGGCATAGAGTGTCCGAAACTCCTCGTCGTAGGATCTCACAAGGTGGCCCGTGATGACCTGAACCATGCTCAGATGAATCTTCTCAAAAGACCAGGTGAAACTGTAAACACATAAAAACAGAAATGTGTACTCATTTGTATCTGGAGAACACAAGCTGTAATAATTTGTTTCAATTTCTTAACAATCAAATTGATATGTTGGGTTACTTTTATCTTTTTTTTATTGTAGAATAAAGAAACTAAAGAAAACTATTTTTAAGAATGTTACTTTGAGAGTTTTTTGAGAGTGTTTTCTTCAAAGTGTACGGCTCAGTGTTCTCTGTTACTGCTCTTTGTACTGTGCCATTATTTACCTGTAAGACCCATAAATTGCTGTGTGGCAGTCGATTAAAAGAAATTTCTGCTCCATGGCTCCGTGAAATTTTGCTCCTGAACGACAGAGGTAATCCTGACCTTTCACTGTGCGCACCCTCATATTCTGTTGGCAGAAAATTGAAAAGAACATATCAATGTAACATTTCTGTTATTAAATCAATCAAAGAGATCGAAAAGACATTTGTAAAAAAAAAGAAAACAAAAAGAATGTGCTGTGCATAAAATTCATGCCAAAGATTTGCTCACTCAAAGCATTGTTTTTGTTGGCATGTTGTTAAATGAAAGTACTTAAATGAAAGTTAAAGGGTGTGTCTAGCTTTTTTTTTTAGTTCCCTTGCCAAAGATTTGGACTCCACCCATAGAAGAGAAGAAGCCACCACCTTAAATAATTACTGCTCTCCAATAGAGCTGAGTGCACTTGTTAATTGCATGTAAATGTACTAAATATGTATGTATTAGTGAAAAAGAGGACTTATATATCTTAGTTATGAAAAAGTTAGTACTCATCCTTTAAATCCAGATGTTTGTGAAGACATAAGTATCACTGGATTATAATGGTTCTTGTACTCAAGCAAAGTCAGATGTCAGATGACAAAAGCATTTTTTTTCTGTGTTTTAATTTATTTAAAAAAATTAACCCATAACAAAAAGTCATTTGGCAAAACTTAGGTTTATCTTCATCAGCAATAACTATATTTATTTCTTTTATGACTTTATAGGCATTTCACAAAATTGTGGATGGTTTTTGTCCCATTCTTCTTTTCATTTCGTTTTTTGGTCATTCTGTTATACTGTATATATCTTTCTTGAAGTTTCACTACTGTATGTCGGTTCTGGTCTTGACTCGTTCATTTAAAAAACTTTGATTCTTTTTCTTTGGGCCTTTCTGCTGTAGACCTATTTGCGTACTTCAGTGTGCTTTATCCTGTTGCATGACCCAGTTTTTGACTAAGCTTTGGCTGCCTGACAGATGCCTTCACATTTGCCTCCAGAATATTTTATTTTACAGAATTATTCAGTGCAATGTCCCCAGGTTCTGCGGCTGCAAAAAAATGAAAAAGTATTTCCTGCAACAAAATGACATTTGGTTTTAGGCTCGGCATTAAGACCATACAACTTCACTTTGCTCTCATCTTTCCATTTGGCTTTTTTTTTTCATATGTTTGGTGCAAATGCACTTTTACAAATCTCAATAATGCTTCTATGTTATTTTTGGGCAGAAGAGACTTTCTCCTGGCAATAGTTCCAAATAAACCATACTTCCAGTCTTCTAATTGTGCTGTCATGGACTTTCACATTTAACAAGCTTAAGAGTCCTGTAGGGTCTGCAGCTCTTGCCACCAGCCCCCCACCCCTTTTTAGCATGGTCTGACCTTGGGAAACATTTGCTGGAACGTCCTCTCCTGGGAAAATTTGAATACATGAATACTTTGCACTTGTTAAAAGTCTCTCACCATAAAATGTCTAACATCCTTGTTTGGAAGACATGAGACCCTTGCTTACATCTTTCATTTTTACCTTTGTGTTAATGAACGTAAACTTTCCAACCAAAAACTGCCAAAATGCTTGTCTTTACAGAAGTCCATCCATCCATCCATTATCTATACCCGCTTACTCCTTCTCAGGGTCACGGGGGTCTGTCGGAGCCTAACCCTAGACATAGCAGGCGGAAGGCAGGGGTCCACCCTGGACAGGTCGCCAGTCCATCGTAGGGCCGCATACAAAGACAGACAACCAAGCTCACTCACATTCACACCTACGGGCAATTTAGACGTATCAATTAACCTAGTATGCATGTTTTTGGAATGTGGAAGGAAGCCGGAGTACCCGGAGGAAACCCACGCAAGCACGGGGAGAACATGCAAACTTTACAGAAGTTTCCTGATAGTAAGTGCCTTTATGATGACATATTTTTGTTATGTTTTTACATTTTAAAAAAATCACAACGACAATGACAACAAAGGATTAAAAGAAGGCATTAATTTTTTGTGCACAAATGTTTCTGACTTTTTTCTGTTAGGTGTTGTCACCTTTAAAATATCTGACTTGGGGAAGAATAAAGAACATAACACTTGCATAAAGAATAAAAAAATAATAACTGAAGACAATCAAATAAACGTACCCTGAGTTGCTGAACGTTTACATCTTGATTTTCAGCCATTTTGAGGAAACTTTTCAAATAGAAATGATCCAAAAGGACATAGACTGGCACTCCTCGTATTGAAGTCTCCACGGTTTCTTTGAATATATCTACATCAGTGAACACGTCCATCACAATGGCGATAACCTGTCAGGACAAATACCAGGGTTAGTTTGTTTTTACTCCACCCATTTGTGCCTGTAAAGTCTGGCAAGCAAGAACCTTTCAAATGTGGATCTGACGGCATCGAACAGGCAACTGAACAGTTGGGGACAAGCAGTCAATAGACACAACCTCATTTCTACTGCGATCAATACCGGGGACAAGATAAAGTTGGAAAAGAAAAAAAAACACAAAACATGAAAAATATCAATTCTTTTCAGTGACTTAAGGAACTTTTTTTGGGTGTTGATGACAAAGTTGAAGTCTTTAAGCTGTGATAAAATTTCCTCATAATAAGCTCTTCATGTGAAAATACTGGACGTGATTACACAGCAACATGTAATGAGATCATGTGCAGCTATACTGAGGAGCATCTTAAACTTACTGTACAGGGTTTCAAGTCTGTCCACCACATGAACCATGATGAGTGTTAACAATGTTTAATCATGCCCAGAATTTTCAACACATATTAGTATCACTTAAACTTTTCTGTGTTAATTGGTGTGTGACCCTGCAACTGTTTATTTTTAAACTGAATTGCCATGTTGAGCCAAGAGGAAGGTTTCATTAGCTTTTTGTCAGATGTAGAAGAACGTTCATTTTTGATGGAGTGTACTTAAGACCCAGAGAAGCAGAAGATTCAGAGTTTCAGGAGATAGAGCTTTCATAAAGCATAAATTTTTCTCAGTACAATTTGTGTGTGATTCATCTGAGCTCAGTATGAAAACCAGCTGAGGGTGGAGATATGTGAAGGACTTGGCTTTGTGATTTCCCACACTTTTTTTCCCCCCTAAACACTCAGTCGCAGAACCAGATTTTGTCTGAAAGCACTCCAGGAGACACTCCTTGACTCTTGAAACTGAGTGTAACAGTCTATGTATCTGCCTCTAGGGGATAAAGGCACTTGCAACACACTGTGGAGGAGTTCTGAGACTAAAATCTGTCAGGGTGATCTCATAAGAGTAATAGATTATGTGTGGTGTCTGTTTTACAGTAGCGTACTGCTGCAGGTGGGTTTGTTACCATTCTCGCATCCTGAATATGCTTCCGGATGACTTCCTTAATGGTGGGGTTGTTTAATCTGGGCGGATGGAAGAGGAGATCTATATTAGTCTGGAGTTGTTCGTGAAAGACCTCCGGCCATCCCAGGTCCAAATTTGGGGCTTCCAGATCTGAGTGGAGGGGCCAGTAAGTCCCAGAGGATGACTGGCTGTCTAGTGGGCCATCAGCTTCCTCTGTGCAGTTTTGAGGTGACAGCTTTTTTGCATTTGCAGTGATGAAAAGAAGCTCATCTTCTGAGAGGAAGTTTCCAATTCGTTCTCCCTTGAGAAACTCTTGATAACTGTCTCTGCCATCTTGCACCAGTCGATCAATGGCCAGGCGGTATGATTCCTTGTAATGAGGCTGAATGTAATCCTCTGGTTTAAACTCCCCCCTCAGTGATGACAATAGGGAAAACTCTGGAGAGTCCATCGCTCCAGGAACCTGTCAAAGATAATGGAGATCAATGATATTGTGAAAGAGGATCAGAGGACAAACGTCAAAACAAGTGGAAAATGATGGACTCTTGATAAGCTTACTTAGAAAAACAATAAAAACACACCTCTGTTCTCTGACAAGTAATAAAATGAGTAAAATATTCAGGCCTTCATGAATCGTTAGGTTTTTTCAAAAGTCTTGAGGATGAATCAAGTTCTTTAGCTAAACCATTTAGGTATCAAAATCAGATTTTAAAAAAAAACAGACAAACTTGTATTGTCAGAGCAAAGTCCAAATGTAAACAAAAATGTTTAAGATGAAAAAATATTACACCTACATGCATGTGATCAGTGGTACTTGATGTTTTTAAGGTTATCAGCAGACAAAGTGATGATCTTAGCCTCGGAAAATAGAAGCTACTGAGTTAATGACTCACCAGCAGTTCCTGACCAGCAAGAACTATACACATGAGATAAGTTGCTTGAGAACAGGGTCATAAATGATCTGTGGCCAAACAGTCTCCTGCCTGTATGTGAATGTGATGTTCAACATGCTACTAGTACATTGTCAAGCTCAATAAGTATGAATTAGCTGATAAATATTGAAAGATCAGCCGATTTTGACTTATTCTGGGCAGTTGATTGATTTGTTCATATTGTCTTCATATTCAAAAGGAACTGTGTGTTTATTGTTTTACTGCAGCCTAACTATATCAGTGTTTACTTTTTCTCGAACGTTAACAGTGTAGATATCACAAGACTTTTTGTGAACCCGTATGAAAGACATGTTTAATCAAAACAGAAAAAAAACTGCAAAAGTTGTTGCAGCATTAATATTTACAACTCAAAAAGCTGTATTAATATTCATAAGTTTGACCTTTAAAGTTGTGGATGTCAAAGATCTTTTGCACTCTTAATAATTAGATCTTTCAAATTATTAAAGGAGCAACTGTAGCAGCATATTTAATTATAACCTTTTCACCACATCAAAACTATGAGCAAGCAGCACATTTGTTCTTGCATTTTATCTCAAACCTCCCACTATTCTGGGAAATAAATTATAAGTAAGGCTTTTTCTGTCTTTACCAAACTGTTGCTTTTTTTTTTTAACACTTCATTGAGATTTTAAAAGCACAATAAAAGCACAATTGAAACATCATTATCTCATTCTCAGCAGCAGTGACTTACATTTAGATCGTGACCTCTGTGGAAATCCTCTTTACTGCTCCTAAAATATCCCACTTCCATTTATATTCTCTTTGCTTATGGTCAGTATTTGGAGCAGTTCCTGTAAGCCAGCTGGAAGAGACAAAGACAAGGAGGTGTCTCAACATGATAAGCAGTCTGCAGATGGAGGGTGTGGATTCCAGTTTTGACATGCAAATGGTCCGGCTTGAAAACCGGCTCACAGGCTGACATAAACCTGTTTGAGTCATTTGGCCACTCCTCCTCTCTTCTCCCTGGGAACAAAGTTCACACTCAGGAAAACTGAGATAATGATGACATAAAGAGGCTTTGACGAATACTTTATAGTTAGTGCACCAGGGCTTCACTGTGTGCACTTTGTTGTGAAACATCCCTCGAACTGCATCAGAAAATTCCCATACAATTCACAAAAAACCCGAACTAAGACTAACCTCAAAGAAGACTAACTATGGAAAGTCTTAGATTAAAAGATGACAAACAAAAACTGTTTTTTTATTATTTAAAAGGGTTTTTTGTCCTTTAGAGTTTAATTGTAAACAGGTTTTTCAGATGGTCTTATTTGATGTTGTTGGTGATATGGAGAGATCAGAGACAAATATGAGACATTTGGTATTACAGGGATATATATATATATATATATATATAATTTTTACTTTCATTTTACTTTAACAGTGGCTGAAGTAACCTGATACAGTTATCCAAACAGTTTTCTAATGTTGCCAGGGTTGGGGTAAGAGTGTTCAAATGAAAAGAAATGTGTATATTCAAGAATTCTTTGTCCTGTCTTGTCAATGAGTGTAACAAGGAGATTTATCATATACTGGAAAATGAATATGAGTCCAGGAAAGAATAGCTTGAATATCAGAATGAATGATGAAGTTAGACTATGTGAGTTGCACTCCCTGATATTCGTTTGGAGAATTTTTGGCACTTCGTGGCAGCATCTCGTGTTTGCCTCTGAGTGTTGCAGTTGTTATCTGTGTATTTGATTTCATTAATTTCCACTGAGACAGCAGCATTCTCACTATCACTCTCACTCAAATGGTCCTTAGGACAGTTTTAATGCAATCGTGACTCCCCTTTTGCAAAGACTGCAACTCAAATTGTATGCGACCAAAGATGGTATAATGAACAATTACCCCTGAAGCGCAGGTGTATCATTTCTAGGAAGATCATACATCTATGATTACAAGATAGGTAGGAAAGTGTTAAGGTGTAGGTCAGTGTGTTCCTTGGTAAATGTTAAAGCCTGAACACAGTACATACATATATATCAACCTCATTGTGTCTTTTGTTTAACAAATACTCATAGATGTGCATGTTGAAACATTTTTTCTTTGATGATTTAATTCAGTCTAATTATGAACACTTCAAGTTTATCCCACACACACACACACACACACACACACACACACACACACACACACATTCCTAGGCTATTCAATTTTGCACGGCTGGGTTCATGTCGTGTAGTTGCATGTTCTTCCTACGTGCACTTTCTACAGATATCCCAGCTACTTCCAACATTCAGAAAAAGGATGGTGGGTTTCTTGGTACTTTTAAATTACATTTAGGAGTAAGTGAGCATACATGGTTGGCGGTCTCTGCGTGACCCTGTGAGGGAGTGGAGATCGGACCTGCCTCTCGCCAAGTTACAGCTGAGATAGACTCCAGTGAGTGGAGTTTGCATGTTTTCCCTGTGCTTGGGCAGATTTTCTCTGACTAACGGTAGAAAAAAAAAAATGTAGATGAGGCCAATGGAGGATTTCAAAGTTCAAAGAACTTTGTAGCCAACTGTCAATCATCGGTGTTAAAACACTATCAGTAGATTAACGGTTCATTTGGATCTTGTATTCTGAGAAAAGCGTCGACATTGTTGTCATCGTCGAGAGCAAAAAGTGATGTTATTTTCTAATTATTTCTAATCCATCATGTGTCTATTGCTCAGATAAAGGCAGGAAATAAAATCAGCATTGTGAAGAGCATGATGGTTAGTTTTAATGAGTCTCTTTTAAAGATCAATTCAAAGATGCCAAGGAAACCTTCCAAAAGCTGTCATGGTATTGTACAGAGCGGTGCATACAATACACTGCAGTGTGCACTTGCATTGTTATTAACATTAATCCAGTCCAACAGACTGCTCCAAGACCTCGGGTTGTTTCACAGTGATTTCCATGGGGGTGGGAAAAAAATAAAAATAAAAATGATATAGAAGAATAAGATATCAGCACCATTGTTCTGTGGTTTCTTGATTCTGGGTGTGTGTGTAGCTCAAGTCTGGGTTTTTTACCCTGAAGCAGCCTCCCTGTGAGTCACCTTTTGTGATACCCAATCGCTGTCGTCATCACTCCTCAAGGCTGTTCTCACTCTCACTGGCAAGTCAGAGCAAGTAGTATGTGGTGCCGCACTTCTAATCAGCCTACCTGCAGAACTGACATTTGTGTACATAGCAACATGGATCTGTTTAAGTCAGAAAAGAAATGGGTACTGATTAGTCTGTGTGTGTGTGTGTGTGTGTGTGTGTGTGTGTGTGTGTGTGTGTGTGTGTGTGTGTGTGTGTGTGTGTGTGTGTGTGTGTGTGTGTGTGTGTGTGTGTGTGTGTAATATTTAACAATAGTTTTGTTTTTGTGTAGTGCAAAACCAATAGTTTTGAATAGTTCTCTGGGCTGACAAATGCCAAATCCATCCAAGCTGTCATCAGGTGGGTGGCGCGGTACATGACACCCTGGACAGGTTGCCAGTCTATCACAGGGTCATACAGCGACAAATGAGACCAACAACTGTGCTCATTCAAATGTTCTCCTCACAATTCAGCATCACCGGTCAAGCTGACATCCGTGTCTTTGGACTGTTGATTAGCAGCTGGCTTTTTACTGCCCATTCATTATGATTCCCAGACGTAATGATCAAAATGTTTACAATCTGAAGGCGGTTGAATAGCATGTTCACACAAAAAACAACTTCAAAGTCGTGATTGAGATTCAGAAGCTGAATCTTTCCCCCACTGAGACACACATTAAAGCTCAGCAGTAAGAGCCGTTTAACCAGTTTATTAAAAATGACAGATCAAACCTTGCAAAGTTGTTTGCACTTGGAGGATCTAAGTTTGTAAAACTCTGTCTATAGAATATATCGTTCAAAAAGAACCAAAGAAATACCAGCTTCACTTCTTCCCTAAATACATTTGCTTAAGAAATATGAAGTAGAGGTCGAGTTGAGGTTACTGCTGAGCCTGTTGGTATAAACACCCTTATTTCCTGAATGCCTCGAAAAAGGAGCCAGACAGATTTGGAGGTAGTTTCAGAGCAACAAGAGCAAGTAACTATAAACAACAGACACAGTAGCTGCACAAAATGTGAATCACTCGTCCTCCACCAGTGAGCAAAACCACGTAGGAAAAAAAAAAGAAAACTGCTGTTGAGTTAAAGTGGGTTGCATTTCTCCTCAGCTGCCACAGTATGAGCTGGCTGACTCTCCGCATCTCTGCTGCAACACTAATGAACCCTGAACAGACCAGACACTGAAAATGAAACGTGCAGATAGTTTGATCCTTCTAGCCATAAGGGATTATGTTGCAATGACTAAATTTCAAACTTTAATCCCCTTAAGTATTTTCAGACGGGGTGCAAAGTGAACTTTAGACATGGTGGGATGTAGACACAGTGACTTTGGCCCTGTGTGGCTCAGGACCGCCACTGCTCATTAACCCTCATGAGACTTTTCACAAGCTCCCATGCTTCATATCGAGTTTGTCATACCATATAAAAACAAAAATTCCTAACTGATAACACTGGGGCATGTTAACAGAGACATGAGAATGAGTGGCATGGCAGAGCAGCACAGCAGTGCATCTAGGAGCTAAGCACTACTACAAACTCATATGTACTTCATTCAAATGCATGCTGCGCTGTGATCTAACGAGCAGCTCCTTTGCAGATCTCGTCTCTCTCTCTTTGTTCTCACACTGTGCATGGATTGAAATGACAGTCACCGTCATCATTTTGAAAGTTTTACCCATTAAACTTTTGTGCACTGGGCTCATTTGAGAACAAAAAACAAGGGGACCCTGTTTATGGTTATCTCACAAAAGACACCACCTGTAAATGTTCGGACAGACACGGGCAAAGAAAGAAAACGGGAGAGGGGTCCGAATCCCAACATTTACATGTGTCATCGGCTTTGTTTCGGGGAACTGAATTGAAAATGGTGAGCTGAAGATGATCAAATTCTTTTTAAGCTATCGACTTGGAAACTGGATTTTGCGTGCTGTTTCCTTTCAGTGTTTCACTGTAACGGATCAGGAATTCCAGCTCTCCTCGTGGTCGGCCAATGCAGTATTAGACACAGCAGCAGTTCTCAAAGCATCAAAGCATCTTTTGTCAGAGTTCTGTGACCAATTGTCAACAGTTGCTTTGCAAAAGTACATCTAACATCCTCAAAAAAGAATGGCATGTTTTGTAAAACCACAAACTGTACATGTTACAGAAAAAGCATGGCTGAGGAGGATTATGTGTCGGACAGTCCTGGACCAGCCAGTCTTCATTCCTCACTTGAGAATACGTGGAGGGTTTTAAAGCAAAAATCAAAACAGCGACAACATATTAATGTCATAAAAGATGCAGCGATAGAGCATTCAATATTTTGGTTCTATAATGTCTGCAACAACATTAAAGTCAAAGTAAATGCATCAGTTGCTTTTTCAGTTTTAGTTTAGCATGTTCTGCATCCTCCTAAAGTTTTTTTGATTTGAAGTAATACATAAAAAAAGCACCAAACTGTACTTCTTACAACCATTTTAAAAACCATTGCATTCGATAAATTAACCATTAAACCACCAGTTAAACCATTATAACTAGTTGTACAGTTACTGGGCAGTTTAAGCCATTTATTTTCTCATAAATATCAGATGTCTATATGTTACAGGACCCTAAGTTAAGTTTTAATAAAGTGTACTTTTCCCAAAATGATTAATATTTGTCATAACTGGACCTCCTAACGTAATACTGTATCAGAAATTCTTTTTCAGACAAACCCATCATGACCTCAGAAGTAAAAATAGGTGCACAAAATATAAATTAAACACCAATCCAGGGCATTTTTACATTGACGCACACTTTCTTCTTTTTTTGGCATAAAAAAAAAATGAGTTACTGTGAGATCATTATAAAAAAAGGCACTACATCTGTTCATTTTCTACTGCAATGATGTGCTAAATCCGGCAGAAAAATCCTTTGCATCCTCAGCAACAGCACATAAATGGCTTCTGTAACAGGCTGAGAGACATGAGGAGAAGGCTTTTTTTTTTTTTTTTTCAGAACAGTGCTTCCAAATAGTATCACTGACTCATTCTGTCAGAACACAAGTCCCAGCGGAAAACACTTGTTAGATAGCAAAGACACAAAAATATATCCAAAACAGATGTTCTAAACTGTGTTTTTCCACTCATTACTAATGCCAATTTATTTATTTTGATTTAAGTAAAAAAAAAAAAGTTCATCAGCTATGTTACAATTGTTAGAAGTAGCAACAATGTGGAAGCATGTCTTTGCTCTTTATTTAAAAGCAAATAGTAAATATTAACAGATCTAAAAAAAAAACAGCAAAAATGTATAAAAATATATTTTATCCACCATATTCATGTTATTGCTCGTCCTGGACACTATTGGGATTCAGAGAGCCTGCGCTTTAACGGGGTAATAAATTGTGCACTTAGAAGTGTAACAGAAGTGTGAAAACTGGATTTTACTCGTCAGGCCTGCCTCGTGTGCTTCAATATGACTATAATATTTTAGTTATCAAACTAACTCCTCTCCTACAGTGATGAAACCACTCCAGCCATCTTCAGACTCAGCCTTCCTTTTCAGGTCAATTTCACACCTGTGAACTCCTGAGACGTCATCACGCATGTAAAAATGAATGTTGCCGTGACACTCTAGTTTCAAGCTCATCACATGATACATGTCAACGCTAGTAGACTCACACACACATATATTTTGATATCAACCAACAAACACAATGTTATTCCTTGCCTTTTCAATTGTACAAAAGTCTCCATATGTCTGAGCTGGATTGAAGTCTGTGTCATAAGTTGGCCATATCAAGAGTCTGACTTCTGTTTGAATGTTAACTAGTTTCACCGAGCCCAGCATCCGTACAGTATCTACCCACTGACTCAGGATAACTTGTCTGGCACCCATTGGACATCCTAACAAACTTTGTAAGGAACTGTTTTGTCCATGATAGCTCCAGCTGTCCACTTTACAGAGTAATTGTGATTTCACCAGAGTATCAGAGGTTTTTTGTGTGCCACTAGATAGCAGTCTTTATGACTTGGCAGGTTCATCCCTCAACTGCGTGTCAGCAGCTGTAAGGTTTTGAACACCACCCTGGGGACTTTGGCGTTTCGAATGAATCAGGATATTATCTTGTCCCAATCTCTAAACTGGGTGTCAGCAATATAAATGGGTAAGGACTGGAACAGGCAAAGTAGACCAGGCAAAACCTGCACCAAAGACAAGTGGTTTAAAATGTCAATTCTCTTGCCGAAACCCAGAGGAAGAGAAACCCATCTATCAAGATCTTTTATCAGAAATCTAATATTTGCATAGTTTTCTAAGCACAGTTGAGATAGGTCTCTTGTTAAATTTGACACCCAAGTATTTAGTAGTTGAGGAGGCCCAGCTGAACTTATGTATTTAGGTTCCATTGATGGAGTAAAACTGAATGTAAAAGCTTGTGTTTGATTGACATGAAGATCATAACCCGAGAAGGTTCCACGCTGCTGCAACAAATTCATTAATATCGGACCTCCGGGCTGACTAAGACATCGTCCACACAGAGGCATATGTTATATTCTGTGCTTTTTATTATAACACCTTCCAGACCAGGATCCTATCTTGTAGCCTGGGCAAGTGGCTCAATAAAATGATTAAAAAGTTCAGGACTGGCTGGGAACCACAGTACAGTTGAATTGTTAAGGTTTGAGGGGAGATACAGGCTGGACCAAGAAATAAGCCGGATGCCGGCAGGTGGAAGTAAAGTTAATTTACAGCCGTTTCACAAGCACATTTCTGGTATTAAACCCTAAGGGGAGAAAAAGAAAAGAAAGAAAGAAAAAAAACAAAAGTCACACAAGCAGACTCCACTTGGCAGCAAAGCCGTCTAAAGAGAAACAAACATACAAAAGAGTAATTAAAGTGTCCTGTTTGACAAGAACTGACTAGATGTGATGAGAGACTTGGCCTGAGTTGTATCAGTTGGGATTGAAACAACAATCTGGCAACCAGGAAACAGGAGAGTGGAGCTTAAGTAGCTTCCAGCCAGGAATCCACCACAGGTGAGAGGGACGAACAATCAACACCACCCTGCCCAACAGAGCTGTCAAAATAAAAGCACAACCACCAGACCCTGACATGAATAGTATTGGACAGACCTCCACTGACCTTGATTTTGGCTGTAGGGGATGCAATAAAGAGGCTTTTAATAATCTTGTGAAAACCAAATTTTTCCATTACTTTTTAATAAAATTCCCATCTCACTGAATTAAAGGCTTTTTCCGCATTCAAACTAAGTACAATTAAGTTTTTCCTGCTTTATATAGTCGATAGTGTGGACGGTCCTTTTATTATCCTGAGTTTGCCTTTGCATAATAAAGCCTTTCTGGTCCTCATCAATTAAAGAGACATCGGCATCTCTGTTCTTTTGGCCAGTATAGTTGCAAATATTTTGCAGTCCTGATTCAGTATAAAAATAGGCCTATAAGTCCTTTCCCTCCTTTGGAATAACAAAAAAAAGTGGCTTCCTGTGATGGAAATATTAGTCTTAGTCATTCTTTGACCTTCCTTAACTAGCACAGACTACAATTTTGTCTTTGAGAGTTTTGGCTGTGCTGTCACATACCGCTGCAATGACCTGTTATGATAATCATTCTCGCGTTGTTCAAATCAATACGCCTCCTATTTTTCTGCATCGAAGCGTTTTGACCGCTTGCATGCAAATTATGTTTTAAATCTACAGAACTTGGACCATCTGTCACATCTTTATTCTTGATAACTTAATGCACTCAGTTTCAGCCCAGATAGGTGGCAAAAACCTTTAATAGAGTGGTGTAAATAGTTTTTCCACAACACCTCCTTCCAAGTGGGAGGGAGCACTCCCTCCTTGAGTGTGTGATTAAAACCTTTACATAATATTAATATTATTAACACTTGTTCTCTCATGGTGTAGCTACCCTGGCAGAATGATGGTCTCTCAAACTGATGGTTCCAATCTTTTATTCAGAAAGCCACATGTCCTTAAAACTTTAATTTACAGCGTCAGTAAACTGCTGATATAAGAGCTACAAGAAATAAAGACATTACCAACCAAGAATAAAATTGTTTTCATTTGAGTTAAAGTACAAAATAATTTTGGCTTGAGGGATTAAAGTAAAATGGGACAAATGTAAACAAATTAAATTTTCTGTATTACTCAAAAACACAGCAGAAATAATACTCCATATGCTGCATCGATCAAGCTTCATGGGTAAAATTAAGGTGGCACTTCCTTAATAACTTGGCTGGTCTTGGCTTCACAATATAAAACACTCAACTACAAAAAAAATAAAATTGTCAAATGTTTGTATACCTTGTGCCCAGTGAAAGCCAGGAGCCTATTCTATACAAAAGTTTTAAATTTAGTTTGACATACTCTTACTTTGCTTTCATCTTTTTTGATTTGTGGAAGCGTTGGACTTGGAAAAACCTCATTATTGCGTTTTGTAGCAGACCCCTCTAATGTTGAATAATGTATTTTGGTCTCTAGTGCAGATCATCATTATTTCTTTCCTGTTTTTGGAGAAGCTTTTGTCATCTTGATTATTTATTACATCTTGATCCTTCCTGTTGTCTCCTACACCTGTTCCCCGTCATCTTACTTGATCAGTCACAGCTGTTTCATATTGACATCCTCAACCTGTGTTTATATCATTTATCTGCATATGTATGTGAGGTCCCTAAAATACGGAAAGTTTTTGTTACCCATTTTTTTTAATTAAAATCATTTATAGGGGTATGTGCTATAAGGAAAAAGAAAAAAAAAGAAACACAACGTTAATGATAACAATACCAGCATATATGTTCATGGAGAACAAGGTGAGAGAGAGAAAAAGTATTATTGGTGTTTAAAAATAATCACCAATATTATTAAACTTTATTAAAAGCTTTTATTGTTGCTCTCTATGCCAATGTTCTTGGAAAATGAAAAACAATAAGGACTAGAAGTTAGAAAGTAATTAAGTCTTATGACATAGATGTGTGACCAGGAGTTTTTTCACTTAAACTATCCAGATGTTTTTTTTCCCTCTTTAACAGAACTATATGGTGAAATTAAAGCATTTCCAGCACCTTTTTAAGGGGAATTTGGGTCCCAGCCTCACATGTTTTAAGACATGAGCACTACTTGTTTGTTCTATATTTTAAACCACACCCAAATAACAGATCTGAATGTTTGCAACCCTAAACTAATTTGTAGTCCTTACTTTGCTTTAGTAACTCTAAAACTCAAAAAATCTGATTGCCTTGTGAGAAGTAAAAAAGAAATGACAACATATTTCTTTCTTCCAATGGATTATGACCCAATGCCATTTATATAATTATTATTTTTATTCTATTATTTTAATAATATGTGGAAAGGTAGGTACGGGTAAAGGCAGGTAAAAGTAATCTAAGTATTGAAAATATATGAATTTATGCTGTGAACCACCCACTTCACACTCTAGTTCTCACATGCAAGTGATAGTCTGTGTGGATAATTTGCATGTTTTTACAAATCTCCGTGATGTGCGCTGTGGATGCAGCAGTAGTTACATCTCTTTACAGCGAACAAGCTGAACCTTTGGCACTTTGAAACTATCCTGACAAGGATGTCATAAAATGTTTCATGCAAAAGCAAAGTTGTCTTGGCCAGCATGAAAAAATATTTGAGATTTCTTTTTGCTTTTCGGTTGTTTTTGTTGTTGTTTTTTTAATTTGTGTGTACTTTCTGGACACCACCTTGAAACAGCTCTCCACAAAGACAACACGAAATGATTTCTTGCATTTCTAAGAATTTCTTCCAAACCACTTCTCATATTTGGACAGCAGATAAACCGGATAGAACTTTTACAATTGTTGCTGAAGGTCCAGCGTTTACTGTCTGTTATTAGACTTCACCCCAACATTCCTAGCCACCTAACGGAGGAACCTAAGTTCAGCTGCTTGTATCTGCAATCCTATTCTTTCCGTTACTACCCACAATTGGCAATCATAGTTGAGAATGGGAACATTGATCAACCATTAAACAGAGAGCCTTGCCTTTTAGTTCAAGTCTCTCTTCACTACAACAGATCGGTGAAGTTTGCTTTACTGCAGGCACCCCACCAGTCCACCTGTCAATCTTCTGCTCAGTTCTCCCCTCCCTTGAGAATAGGACCCCTAGATACTTAAACTCTTTCACTTAAGAAAGCACTTTAGATTTCCAACTGAGAACCATGGTCTTGGCTTGTTTAGAGGTGCTGATTATCATGCCTGCTGGTTAACACTCAGCTGGGAACCGCTCCAGCGAGAGCTGAAGATTACAACCTGGTCACCAAACCAGATCCCTTCCGTTCCTTGGCTGCACCAAGAAATTCAGTCCATAAAAGTAATGAACAGAATCAGTGACAAAGGGCAGCTGTGCCAAAGTTCAGGCAATGCAATGCAAACTCTTACTCCTATTGTACAGGGACTGAATAGTCACACCCCCCCCCCCCCCCCCCCCCCCCCCTCACACACACACACACACACACACACACACACACACACACACACATACAAGCATGACACAGAAAGACTCCCGAACCTTCTTGCTATGACGCAACAATTCTGCCTATTAAGCCCCTTAGGCATTCAAAAGCTTTGTTTTTCCTTTTTGTTTGATTGTTTTTTCCTTGCTTACTTATACTTCGCACATGTTTGCATCTACATTTATTATTAGGTAGAATAAAAATAAAAGAATCTTCGGCTTCAACGGTAAGCAATGTCAAAGTCTATCAAATGAGCAACACCTGACCATTTTAGATGCAAACATCTATAGAACAATAAAATAATATTTTTGCTGCATCTTTTCTGTCATCCGTGGATATGGCAATCAAAAGAAAGGTGGTCTATTTGGCATGAGTGATAATCAGAGGCAAACATTTAAATGTCCACAGTAAATTATGAGAGATTAATAGATATGACAACAGGCTTACGGAGGGGCTTATGGAAAAAAAAAAAACTAAAAGAGGAAGTGACTAATATATATAATCAGGCCTAATTTAAAAACTATGACAAAGGGAAAAGTATCTAACAGCTACACTTCCAAAATGATGAAAACGTTGAATTACCTTAGTTTTCATCGTGACAGTGGAAGTGATTTCTTAGCAGATTTAACAGACTGACAGCTGAAAAGGTCTTTTATACAGGTAGGGGCCAGTACCTTCAGAGCCTTGAAAGATATCAATGTTTTAAATTGAGTTCTGACGTGAACCGGGTAACCCAAACAAAGAAGACAGAACTGAAATGATGTGCAATCTCTCTTCTAATCAGAAAAGGCCTAAAAAAGAGAGTCGTAATGTGTTGTGGACAAATGTGTTGGTATCCTTTTATTAAGGAAAGGAAAACCCCACAATTGTCACTGAAATACCATGAAACTGACTAAAGTAATATTAAATAATGATTTACTGAAATCTGAATGATGAAAATATGGCTTTAATTTTGAATTGTAGTCCAACAGAGTCATTGAAAATTTTAAACTGAAAAAAAAAAAAAACTGGCCTTGACAAATCTGTTGGTTTATTTCTCATCCTTTTGAGGCAATCACTGCAACCAACCAATTTCTGTAACTCTCAATGACACTTCTGCAGCTGAGTCGGTTACTTTGGCTGGTGGTCAGAATCAGGCTCGACCAATCAGAGCGGCCAGAAGGGAAAAGTCATCATTCCTGGAATAGATGCAATGTTCAAGTTGTTTTGTAAATGTAATTCTGTCCACTTTTTCTGACATCAAGGTCTTGCATTGTAAATCCTTCTGGCGCCGCAGCTGACACTCACATGTTAAGGTGACTCTCTTCCCAGTGGACAGTCACTGGTTGAATCCTCAGTCCATCTGCCTGTCCTTGTGTAAGACATTGCACCTCACATCAGCCCTGATGTGCTCAAGAGTGTGAGCATATGGATGATGAGAATAAGGGTACCGTATTTACAGAATAGCAAAATACCTTGTCGAAGTGTTGTGTGAGTATGAAGGAGAAACCGACACTACAGTACAGTTTTTTAGGTTTTAATATATTATAACCACAGGGGTTTGAATTAGAATTTGAAGTTATTTTATTTATGTACTTCCCATCACACAGGTGATCAGCCCAGGCCCCAGTTAGCCATGGGTAGAGATGCAAAACAATGCAAACTGGGATGGCATGCAGCGAACGAGAGTAATAATGTTCTCGCACCGGGGCATTAGAATGGTATTTTCAGCAGTCACGATGGAGATCATGTGACCTTTACACAAACTCTTTCAGTGTTTTGTTATACCTTTGACTGAAATGCATGAAGCATTTCAAAATAGCTGTGCATACCTATTTAGCAGCCAAAAATGAAGACTTTTGTCTTTGTTGATCAACCCTTGGAGCCACAGGAGGGGTCCAAACCGCTTGAGATTTAGAGCAAATCTCATAATAACTCTGGTGCCTTTCGAGGTGAAGTGCGGGGAACTGGACTGTTAACCTGTATTAGACTCCATGGAATCAGATCATACTGTTTAAAAATGTATCATCCCTGTATCACATTGTACCCAAAGGATCTAAATGTTTCATAAATGTGCGATACATATCAATAAAAGAGACAGAATTTATATTAACAGCAAACCGCTCAGCAAATCATTTTCTAGCGCTGTTGAACTTGGCCAGTCACGGATGTCATCCCGCTCCCATCCAGCTTCTCCTTCTCCTTTCTTCCTTGTACGATGTCTGCAAGCCCAGGAGCTGCAGCGTGTCCACAGCAGGTCTATCCTGCACCACAGATTAACTTTGTGCTTCTTAAACATGATGCTCAGATAATGAAACCAAATAACAAAACCCATAACTTCTCATGTATCAGAGTAGACTGTCAGCTGTTGGGTTTATTATTGCTGCTGAAATTCATGACTTTGGTTTATAACAACAACTAATGACGTTTATATCAGCTTCATGGCTGAAAACATAGTATGGCATTTCTCTTTTTTTTAAGTATAAGTATATACCTTTTTATAAGTAAAAATAGTGTGCAGTTATCATGGGACACAGTATAATCTCAAGTAAAATTGAAAGTTTTATACCAGCAGCAGGAATACCTGATATTAAGTGAGCGGGACTAGAAATAATCACAGAGGGAACAGATTATTTTTACTGGTTATTATAAATGAAATGAGCCTCGTTACGATGGTTCCATGAACTGTTGCACTATTTCTAAAAACCTGCGGAGAGAAAAACTCACAGGTGTAGCCCTATATCTTCTTGTGCCACTGCATTTTAGAGAAATTCTAGTCTATCTAAGTGCAAGATTTATCTGCGCACGTTGTCCCTCTGGAGTTATTCATCAGCAGATAGCTGAGCGGCTGTCTGCAGACCCAGTATCAGCATCGCTTCCTGCACTCTCACGCAGGAAAACGAATGCTACATGGTATGCAGAGCCAAAAAGATAAGATAAGAATATTTATTTATTTATTTATATATAAGGAAGGTTACACTTTTTTCTCTGTAACCTTTTCATCAATGGACGACCCAAGGCTGTCTGAGAGATTTAAAAGCAGAAACATTTTTATCAAAATTAAAGTTGCACTTTGTCACCTATGGCTGGCCACTTTAAGAAAACACCCAGCTGACAAAGCGAGACTCTCCCAGATATGACAGAATTATAGAGATGTCATGTCTGATCTTCACTTGCTACAACTACTCCTATACCTACGTAGAAACTCCCACATCTTCCAAGTTTAAGAATCTCAGGGTGGTATTTTCTTTGCCGTAGTTGCCACTAACAATATTCAACACCCAAAGTAATTAATTTTCTCACATCTCACACGAGATGGAAATACCACAGAAGCAGTCCAATTACAAAAAAGTTTTAATTTGCTTTTTTCCACCACTTGAGCTGCACCGGTTGCCACTGAGGATTTAGGTGAGTTCCCAGCTGGACTTGATATCATCATGATAACATGTTCAGGAGGCTCTCTGGAGGCTCTTTACCTCCCTCCTCTTGATTCTCAGTTCCACACTCTTGTTTTCTAAAGCTTTGACAGATGAGACCAAAAATCCAACCTAATAGCAAAACCAGACCTGGTAAAATACCAATTAAAATGTTAAATTGGTATCTAATATTAATTGTAATTTTAGGGTACATCAGTATGGCAACATGCCAAATTATCTCCAGCCTTAATTTTTCACTCTGCTAAACACAAAACGCTCATGACAGTCTTTTCTAACTGCAGATCCGAGTCAGCTGACGGTTGCTGCTGGGTGCAGCAGACGCCTTTTCCAAACGTTGGCTCGACTTCCTGAGGTTTCTATGAAATGTCAAATATTCATCAAAATGTCACAGAGACACACAGCGAAAGATGCCTTTTCAACTACGTCTTACACTTCTGCTTCTGGCATCTATTTTAAGGGGGTGGAGTCACCATGTCAACTGTTCGTCTTTTGTGAAGTCCCCCAGCTATTTGCTGTGGCCCTTCTGAGGTACAAAGTTTCTTCCTTCCTAGTTTAAGATGCTGTAAAGATTTCTGCCTCACCGGTATGCCAATATTCTTGACATGCTTTTGGCACATCTCTTCATATTAGTTTGACCTCTATCTTTATTGAATGTTTTGTTGTTGTTGTTTTATTTATATGATTGCAGTGACGGCTTGCACCTTTTCCACTGGAAAATCTTTATTGACTCCCATGTTAAAATGTCCAACTTTAGAGCAGAAATAAACCTATGGTTCAAAAAAACATTTTGGTCTTAATCAATTGACCCATAATAACCCGGAGGGGAGTGATTTTTTTTCTTTTTTTTTTTTTTTTTTGGTACCACGCCAGGACAGTTATAATAGTAATATAATATCAAGCAATACATTCACTTCTAATACGATTGATTGGCAGTCGGGTCAGCCAATCACTAGTCGTCATGCTACCACCCTTCATGAAGCAACCACCCGTTTGTAATAACCCAGCATCGGTTACACGCTATGGTCAGTTTTAATATTGCTGTCAAGTCATTGTGTAAAATGGTATATCCTGCTGGAAACGGCTCACGGCATCCTGCAGCTATTTCACCAGGGTTCGGCTGAAGGAGCTTGGAGCAAAGCTAACGTTGACTGACATGCAGTCCCAACACGGCTGCGCCCCGTTCGAAGGAAAACGGGTTTCAGAACCGGTCTTCAGTCTATGATATCCTCACAGGACTGAGGAGATACAAGTGCAAACAATCAGGGCAGATGGGAGCAAGGGAAGTCAAACTGACAACTAAACACAAGGCCATAGACTTTCAAAATAAAACAGGAACAAATATAAACAGAAAACCGTGACACTTTTAAGCTTGACTTTCAAAACTTGATTATATTTGAACTACTGTTTTTATCTATAGATGTTGTTTTTCTTTTTTTTAAATCATGCATTTTATTTTCTGATATGTGATGATCTTCTATTGTCTCTGTAAAGCACTTTGAATCATCTTGTTGTTGAATTGTGCTATGAAAATAAACTTACCTTACTTCTAGTTTTCTTATGTTTGTGTCTCTGCTGCAGGAACAATCCCACTAAGAGATCTTAATGTTTTCATGTGCAAGATATATGATAAAATTATTGATTTGCTTTTTACTCTGTCAATATGTTTCCATCAAACCTGTTTTACTTAAAATGTAATTTAAATAAATACTATTTTTCAGATTTGTTTGACTTCAGGAATGCTGACTAACTGAAAGTTGCAACTTGATACCTTACAGTTAATAACCATTCACAAGTACCCTCCTGTATCTTTTTATTACAATTTGCATATTTTGTTCTTGTTTTTTTTTTTTAGTTTATCTTTATTCCCTTGGTTTAGTCTATATAGTTCTAATTCACAACATAAGTTATTCTGGGGTACTTTGCAGAAAAGGTTAAGTGTTAAATAGAAGTCAAATTAAATGTTTTCAGGTCGCAATTATCAAATTTAATGTATCAAATGTATCAAATTTAAGTCATATTCTGAACTGTCCAGTGTTTATAAAATGCCATGTTATTAAAAGAATGCGTGGGGCAGCAGGTGAAGAGGGATATAAGAGACCTCCAGTAGAAGCAGTAGGACAGGACAGAGACAAACAAGCACAAACACCAAAACATCTGTTCATGAAAACACTCTTGGTCTATAGCAGCATAAATAAAGAGATGTCTCAGGGCCAACCGAGGCAGCCTTAACTGCTTAGCTTTATCGGGGAGTAAAGTTTCAAGACTAATCTCAAAAGTAGATAACTTTCCTACATCCAGAACACTAACTGAGAGCTGCTTCTTGCGCGAGAGGAGTCCGATAACAGAAGGCTCTGCCTCCTATTCTGCTTGTGGAAACTCTGCAAGTAAGCCTACAGACTGGCGGCAAAGTGTTTTTTTTAATAAAAAGTGGAGATGGTGAGGAGACATATTTCAAATTCTGCTCTGCACTTTCCACCGACTCAATGAAGAGCAGCTAAAATTGGAAGTGGGGGTGAACACTATCCCTGTACGTTACTAGTTCCGATCAATTTCTGATTATTTTTGTATCTCGCACATCAATTCTGTTTAACAGATTTCTCTTTGTTAAATGTGACTCCACTCACTGAAGACACGCCATCGTTCATAAGTTAAATGACCACTTCTCTTCCATATATGTCTTTGCATTGTTGCTTTTCTTTGCTTACTTGTCATTTCACCCAAGTTTGAGATTTCACTTTGCCAGCTGCATTTTCTTTTTTACTTTTATTTGTTTTAATAATATTTCAGACCTCATTTTAAGTGCTTTCATGTTCGTTCCTCCTGCCTCACTTGATAATAAATCCATCCATCCATTATCTGTACCCGCTTTATCCGTTTCCGGGTCACGGGGGTCTGTCGGAGCCTATCCCGACGCATATCAGGCGAAAGGCAGGGGTACACCCTGGACAGGTCGCCAGTCTATCCAGGGCCACATACAAACAACCAATCACACTCACATTCACACCTAGGGAGAATTTTAGGAAGATCAATTAACCTACTCTGCATGTTTTTGGACTGTGGGAGGATGCCGGAGTACCCGGAGGAAACCCAGGCAAGCACGGGGAGAACATGCAAACTCTACACAGAAAGACCCACCGGGCCGGGAATTGAACCGGGAACCTTCTTGCTGTGAGGCAACAGTGCTAACCACTAAGCCACCGTGCTGCCCTGATAATAAATCATTTCTCACTATCCTCACCGGCGTTGTGCTACTGTCGCTCAGAGTCCTCCTCAACTTGACATTTTTTTCATGTTTTTGGCATTAGTTTCTAGTTTTTCTTACAGCCTGCACTCACAGCGGACAGACTCTCCTGGACAAAATGCAGAATCTGGAACCAACACCAACAGACTCTTTTTTTTATAAATATGTTAGGTGGCTTACCTTGGCCAGAATGTCTTTCCAGTGAGACATTAGGAAATATAATGTCTTCATTTTTATCAGAGACTTGGTTGGATCCATCAGTCTCTGGCTCAGTTGTCCTTCTTATGAGCTTCCCGATTTACTACCGGGACTGGACAAAGGAGTTAGGTGACTTCAGGGAATGCGATGTGTCACGTTGCGCTTGCTTTGCACACTGCCTACTCCCACCTGGACCAGAAGAACATACAAGTGTATGCTATTTATTGACCACAGCTCCGCTTTCATCGCCAAATTTCTATCCAAGCTTGTCATGAAGCTCTGTGATCTGGAGACCAGGGCCTCTATATGTAACTGGATCCTGGTAATTCACAGGTCACAGGTATTACGGATTGGCAGCACCACCTTATCCACGCTGACGGTCAACACCAATATCCCTAAAGGGTGTTACAACAAACAGCTGCCCGACGTCAGCAAAATACACAGCTCACTGGGGACTACAGAAACCTAAAAAGGACACACCCCAATCTACATGAAGGAAGTCGAGGTGGAGAGATTCTGCTGCTTCAGATTCCTGGTGATTAACACCATTGAGGCTCTGAACTAATCACATCATGTAGATGTGATCCAAAAGCAGCAGATGGGCTGTGCTCAGCATGGACTTTAAAATACTCACCAGCTTCAACTGCTTCACCATCAACAGTATTCCGTCTGGCTATAACGTGATACGACAGTCGTATTGCTCTGGGCCACGAAGCTCTACAGTGAGTGATGAGAGCTACACGATGCATCACCAGAACTGAATCACTGCCTATCCAGGACCTCTACAGACTGCACTGTAGGTGCCTCTCCGATTTCAGCCACACGTTTAACACTCCTGCCATCAGGCAGCTGGACAGGAGCATCCAGAGCCTCACCAGCAGATTCAGGGACCGTTACCCACAAGCCATCAGGGTAATGAACTACTTACACAGTTACACACATCTCCACGTTTGTACTTACCTCCACACTTACCTCACACTTTTACTTAATGTCATGTCTGCATCTAAGTTTACTCTAATATGTCATCTTAGTTTTACAGTCTATATGAATTTTTCATATTTGTGATATTTGTGTCCAAAGTGCAACATTTGAGCGGTTCTGAATCGAAGAAATGTCATCACAGGTACATATGAAACTTGAATGCTCTTTTATATACCATTGAAAATATTTGCATACATCTGCTTCCACTTTCTTGGTCAGATACCAGGTGCACTACACAAGCAATTACACATGCAATTTAGTTAGTTGGCCCTTTTACCTGCACTCACCTGGTTCACTGTGATGTCACTGATAAACTTGTAGGCGCGGGAACATCAAAGTGATAAATCAGGGTGATAGTACCAAGCCACCGGTATTTAAAACATTCCCCACATTGTCTTTGTGACATTTTCCAGTCAGCAGACTTTGTGTTTCTGAACCGAAATGGCTGAAGGAAGATTTATTATTTTTTGTTATACAGGATAAAATTTCATATAATTCTTTACAGAAACAAATTTGTGTTTATTTAATGCTTTACCGCAGTGCAAAATTGGCTGTTTACTAATGCAATAACCTAAAAGAGACAAAAGTCAAAAGGTTTTTTTTTTGTTTTGTTGTTTTTTTTTTTTTAACCTTATTCTGTGTATTTCAAAAATAGTTTTTATTTTGAAAAACAAATCAAAAGCTTAGCACAGCAGAAGTTTCTGGATATGGCAGAAGAATGTCTGTTCATTTGGGCACCGTATGTGTGGATTCCTGGAAGCTCCTCCGTCACAGTTATGCATAACTGAACAAAAGCTGTTTACTGTTTTCAGTGACTCTGTACAACACAGCCCTCATCCTGTTTTCCTGTCAGTAGTTCCATTCCTCTTCTCAACTCCTCTCATCTTGGTTCCTCCCAGTAAACGAGCAGAGTAGCAAAATTAGATCAGCCTTTCGTGTTGATAAAATACGTTAAAATACAATAAAATACAGGACGCTGACATATCAGTAGAAGATAAAGGCACCATTATCCTCTGTTTTGCTTGTCCATGCATTCGAGCTGCATGGCCAATCATCAGACAACACATCATACACAACTCTGAAGCACAATAACAATGCTGTTTCATGTTTAACATGCCCCATCTGAGTCATGGGCTTGTGATAAGGGCATGCACCTTGTCTTGAAATGCCAGTCTGCTCCATCAGAGCAGAAAATCAAACGTTTAAGTAACTCCAAAGCCCAAAGTCTAGAATCTTAATTCATTGTTTAACCAGCTGATTGTTTTTAATGGCAAAATCAAAATATATTTTCTCAGACGACTTATAGCTCTTTTTTTCATAAGAGTCAGTAAAAATCATAAGTTTACCCCTTTTCTCGGGATATAGAACCCTTCTGACCGGATAATGTTTTGCCGAACACAAAATGCATATTCGTACTTGTTTATGCGTTCAGCCTGACGCAGCAATGAGAGGGCATATCTGAAGGGAATGTCTACACATGTAATGTGGTATCTTAAAAAATCAGGGATATAATCTCACCCTCTAGAGCCAGCCTTTTGTCAAACTCTCAGGTTTGGAAGGTAACAGCTGCCTTCCAGGGATGTTGGATAAACATCTTTCTTACACAGCCTCTGGCCTTACGCTTCAGTTCGGTTATCATATACAGTATGAGGCTATCAATTACATACCTAAAGCCCTCCACAGTAAGTGGATTTCTACACGACTCACAAGAAAGTATTAAAAAGTCAACCGAAGTCCAAATAGACAGAGCTTAATTAGCTTAGTTAGGAAAATAATAATCATAAACAAAAGCCTGCTTTCATCAGAATGACTCACTTTCTTGGCTTTGTGCGTTTCTGTCTTAGTAGATGCATGTTTACGTAAAAATAACCCAAATAGAGCTGTTTTAAAGTTTTAAATATGAGTTTCTAAGGCTTCCATACGCTTCTCAGTAGTAACGAAGGATGTTGAGGCGTCCTTGCCACAGTAAGTGATCTGCTCATCAGGTTCTTCAATGTGCAGCTCACACCCTGAAAACGGAGGTCTTCTTTCAGCCGCCCTCTCCTCCGCCTCTTTCAACAATTTTCCTTTCAAACCTGCATAAACTTGTGTCCTTCCCGCCTCAAAACTTATATTTTCCCCCTGAAATAGAAGAAATAAAAAAAGAAACACATCAATAACAACTCCATGGTTAATACTTTTAAATGAAGACAAGCCAGCGAAAAATGAAAACCATAAATATTTAGCAGCAGTGGTGGTTCAAGGAAATGTTTATAGCAAGTCAGTTGAAACGTCCACACTTATAACAACGTCAGTGAACCAGCTGTGAACCAGCTTTAAGTTCTGTACAAGTTGGAATATTTTTTGTGTTTTTGGATGTGTTTAACAGTTCTGTACTGGATTTTGACTGCTTCTTGGTTTTTGATATTTTGAAATGTCACTACAAGATACTGATAGTTTATTGCATTAACACATTAGTGTTTTCTTACAATTTACACCTACAAATTAATTTTTCTCAGATTCATATGAGGGAAATTTAATTCCTCCCTTTGGTGTTATGAACACCTTTACGACCTATCAACAAGTTAAAAAGTGCTAAGTTGTTGTGACATTTAAGAGCGTCAGCCAGAAACAAACATGTAAGCAGAACAGTGCGTCTGTATGTTGTCAAAACTCTTAGAAAAACCAAAAAACTTTTGACCCACTTCCTTTCAGACATATGCTAACCTTTCTGGAAATTCAATAACTGATTTACAGCAGTTGGGGGAAATAATCAATAAAAACTCTTCCATCCTGCACTCACAACAGAATCTTGTTTGATTTGCATTTAAAAGTTCAAAGTTCAAGTCCTTCCAAGTATAGGTATAGGAAGCATAGGAAAATAGAAAATACAATAAAACAATCTGTTAATTCATGTGTTGTGCAAACTAATGTGGCTCCTTTTGTCCAAAGTTTGACACCTTAAGTGCACAAACATCGAATTGGAGATGCATCTTTCTCCTATTGACCTGTCACCACCTGATGTTTCCTTGATTTAGGTTCAGATGCGCTTACGTTTCTGATAAAACGTAAATGTCCCCCTTTTGTATTTCTTGGTGTGAAATCAACAACAGATCAGCTTTATGCTGATCAGGATATGAATTTTACTTTTTTTTTATGTCAAAAGTAATTACCTCCATGTCAAACATAAACAGTAAAAAATTCAAATTGATCAAACTTATTAAAAAAAAAAAACAGAATCTCATATTTTATGGTTTATCTCACAACCAAGAAACAAACATCATCAGAGTCACAAAACTATCTACAATAAATCAATCAGCAAATTCAGTGACGAGTCTCTCTGGAGTCAAAAGCAACAGGTCTTCAGCTTCTTCTTGTCAAGAAGTGAAGTTTGGTTTTTTTTTTACGAGAAGTTCTTCTCCTAAAAGGTGCAACTTAAAAGACACGAGACACCGGAATCGGAATCAGAAATTTGAAATTGTTATACTTTTTATTTGTATTTTACAGATTTTCTCACTTTTAAGTCACTGTAAGCTTAGTTCTCCTGCTGCTCGGTGTGAGCTCAGTCATACTTGCTCAGGTAAGCTTGCACTCCTCTTTTCTTGAAGCTTCCTATTGCTCTCCTGCTTTTCGCTGTAAAAGTGTAGCATGCATTATTAGTTTACGTGTAGTTTGCGTGCAACCACCTCACCTTTTTCTTGTCTTGTAGGGTTTGTTTGACAGACTGCCTGGGATTTGGACAAAATTCAGTTTTATCCTTTGGCGTCAGCCTTGGAATGGCCGTCATCGGGCGAATGATCCCAGGTTTTTTCTAAAATTGGAAGATTGATTGACAGCGGTAAGGGCTTCCTTCTCACCATTAGCTTTCCTATAACCTTTATGTTGCCAGTTTTACAAAACCTGCAGCTGGAGCTTTATCACACAAAACATTATGGACCGTTTAACGATTGTTCACTCTTCTTACCTGTTTTGCAGATGGCAGCAGGCTGCACAAAGATGCCTGAACAAAGACAAAACATTACACTTCTCTGATAACAGAAATATTTAGAAAAAAAAAGCCCTTCAATTGAAGAAGAGCTATGCTTAAAGGTACGAATTCCAACAAGACTGCCATCTTCTACTCACATATTTTGTTTCACGCCCCAAGGTTTTTGGAAATGATTGGTTGTTCTTCTGGAATTGAAAAAGAAAAAGTAGAACAAAACAGCAGATCTTGCGCAAACGCAGTAAACAGTAAAATTCCATCTGAAAATCATAAAGACTATATCAAAAACGTGATGGTCAATGTTGCAAAATTACCAGAAAATAATCAAAAGAAGTACTTGGCTGAATGAAATTATTGAATATAAAAGAAGAAAATCTGCACTTTTGCTTTCTAATGCGTAAGTTTGAACATATCCATCCTCTTTTTGAAAGCAGAAATCAGTACGTTTTTGTGTTACAGCTCTTGAACCTGGTCAATCATCTTGATTCACAGCACACTGACGTCTCTTGGAGGACTCTCTGAAACACTCTTACGGAAAGCTCGAGAGCCTCTCTCTTTTGATGAATAATGAACAGATTTCTTTTTATTTTGTGTCCTGATGAATTCACTTTAATCCCACTTCTAGATTTGTTTTAGGTGAAAGCAAAACAGGGTTGTGTGGCCTTGTGTCTCAAGAAGTTTAGTTTTTATTCATTTCTTCATAAGTGAACTACAATTTTCATTAAGATGTGATTCTAGCTGAAAGTATTATTCACAACTGTTTACAAGCTGTTGGTGAGAAATTGGATGTAAAAACCAGCCATTAATTTCTGCTTATTTGGGTTCTTTCTATGGAGGGAGCAGTCTAAACAGTCCAACCTCCTCCAGCTCTTCTCGGAGGAAACCAAGCAGTCCCAGGCCATCTAAGGAATATCCCCAGCATGTCCTGGGTCTGCCTCGGGATCTTCTCCTGGTTGCACATGCCTGAAACATCTCCCCAAGGAGACATTCAGTGATTCAAGTGACTGATATGGGTAAAGACTGAGGATACCAGAGCACCAACCAGGCCTGAGGGAGGGGCTTGTCAGCAAGCACCAGGCCTTTGCTATGGGGTCTGGCTCGCTTGAACGAGCCACATGGTGTTGCCCTCTTGTGGATCTACTACGGCAAAACAGGTGTCATTGCATTTTGCACAGCAGCTGAACATGCAGGCCTTGGCCTCTTAAGCCCTTGACTGTCAAAATTGGCTAATTGGTTGTAAATACCACCACATTAGGCTAAGAATTATCAGGTTGAGTCTGGTATAATACTGCAAACTCAATAAGAACAACCGTGCTCGTGTCCAGATATTTCCAGACCTACCTGTGGATTAAGATATAGACAAAATAAAAAGAGCCTTTGTGGCTCCTTCTGAAGGTTACAAAATCCTTCTACACACCTCTACAGCTCTACCATCAATATTTCAAAAGGACAAGATTACATGTTGGACTATTTCTTGTCTGGCTTTGTGAATTATCCAAGTATCTTATCGTCTGTACTTTGTATAAAGAGAGCCTAAACCACACAAGGCTGCTTTTACACACAAGATCGGTGTTTGCTTTGCTTGCTGAGAAAATGGGCTCCTGCTTCAGCTCCGTATTTAACTCAGATACAAGTGCAGCCTTGATCTTCTCATCAAACTTTCAGCAGAAAATCAAAGAGCATGCGTAGCTGGGTACATATTTTACCTGGACACCACTTTTGGAAGTTGATGACTTCGAGGTCTGTGGTCATTGTGGTGTTTGGAATATAAAATATAAAAAAGATTAAATTACATTCAACATTTACTTTTATTATTTATCAATGTTGAAAATAAATAATTGAACTCACTGCTGGGAGGGAAACTGCCAGTATCTCATCAATAGCTGCATAAAGCTCCTCTGACTGTTGTCGGAGTTGAGCAGGTGAGTACATCTGTAGAAAAAAAAATTTACTATGAATATATTTGTGTGCATGTAAAAACCAGAAGAGATGTGTCCATTAATACCTCTGCGTGGGTGTCTGCAGCACCGCTGTCCAGCTTGTCACAGTCATTGTGCTCCTTCTCTACCTGCTCATCTATGACCTGTGCATGCAAACAGACAGAAGGGATCAAACATCTGGCAGGGACTATTGTTTTCTTTGAGTGACAACACATTATTTATCCATCCATTCATCCATATTCTACACCTGCTTCATCCTGTTAATGATCACTGGAGGGACTGGAACGTATTCCAGGTGACTGACAACAAGTATTCATTACAAACTTGAAATTTGCATTCCTGTTATCCACTCTATATTCTATAAATCAATTCCCTTAAAATCATTTTTTATTTAAAAAACAACAAAAAAAAAACCCTTTTGTATATTTTATGGTTCGCATGTTGATTGCTGGTTTTATTGTTCAGTTGAATGATGGTTTTTGCATGGATGAATACCTTTTCTAAATGTTTTAATTGGTCTTTTTTGTTGGATTTTAGTCAGTCTGATGTTTTTATCTGCTTTATGTTTCTTATAGTCTCTTATAGTTTTCAGTGTTCAATTATGTGCAGAACTTTGTTTCAGCTGTGGTTGTTTTAAAATCCTGTATAAATAAAGTTGGCACGATATTGTAATGCTGAAGGTGAGAGCTTTCGAGGAGCATGAGGGAACAAAGAAAAGAAACAGATATCAAAGTCAGCATAGTTATTGGTAAAGATTAAAAGAGCTTTTTGGCCAACCTGGGGAAAACCCGAGAGTTGCTTTTCAGCTGCAGTGCTGCCTCTGATACTGCACTTATTTCAGAGTCAAATGTGCCACCCAGTGTCAGAAAACTAGGTCTGAGGCAAAGGTGTGAGTAGTGCAGGATAACAACCCAAATCCCTCATCCATTAAAAGGATGATGGAAAAGAAAAGAAAACATAGACTGTTCTGAACTGACCTCAGGTCCGGATATAAATCCTTAAAAAAAACTTTGATGAGAGTTGAAGAATGAAGGTCCTTATTACCAAAAGTTCTCCAAACAAAACTAAGTGAAACTGTTTGTGCTTCACTTTATGAAAGCTTCCTTTTACATTTCCAAATAATATTCTAAGGCCAGCACTGCAGCACAATGTGTTGGGATATGATATAATCCAATCAGAGCATTTAAAGTGAAAACAAAGAACGATTTAATGGGATTAGAGATAAGAATGTGAACTTACTTGCTGATCCAAGAGAAGAGTGTTTGTGGGAATTGCAGCAAGCGATTTGTAGCTCAACTTAATCCTGTGTGTCTGGTGTTGATGGACAGAGAAAAGCAGACAATTAATATAGAGCGATTAAAATTCATATATCAGAATTTTACAGGGAACGAAACGTTTGTCGGAAATTCATGGAGTTTATACATTTCTTTGAGCAGGGTTCATCTCAGACCGCTTATCATGCAGAACAGCCAACAAACGTGAAGCTGTCCCGCAGCAAAAACAGTGCTGAAGGGTTCCTTCAAGCAAAGAAAATCTCATCATTTTGCTGAACAGATGGCTCTTGGCTGCAAATCTCATCAAGTTTAATTTTCCTAAATAATGAGCAAACAAATTGATTACTGTGTCTATGTCCTACGCAGACTTGTATTCTCCTGTTCACTCCAGATAAACCTAAATACAAGAAGGTAGTAATCAGAAATTCATGACAAATGACTGAACTTGTCTTTTTTTTAAATGCTTTCTCAGCCAAATACAAATTTCACAATAAATGGCATTTGAATCATTAGAATGACGTGCAGATCTCTGCAATCTAAAAACAGCGCTACACACAGGACAGCACTTGCTGTCTTCGTACTGGATCTGTTTTTAACCACACAGCATGAGAACAGTATGTGAGAGAAAACAGATTAAGTAATATCAGTGGTTAAAACAAGTCATGCATATGGCAAGCAAAGTGTCTACCTTTCTTTTTTTACCCTCCCTGTCACTGCAGTCTGAAATTCCACTCCCCGGCCTTGGAGAGGGTGTGGAGCGCAGTGACAGCGAAGGGGATGTGGTGAGATTTCTGAAGGGTGGAGCGGGAGAGGGCGTAGATGTGGGGGAGCTGGTGGGTGACAGCCACCCAGGCAAGACAATGGGTGTGTAGCGGGACGGGGACAGGCACTGGGATCGGTTAAAGGCCTCCAAAGGTGTGGCAGTTCTGGAAACGGGGCAGCTCCTGTCTGGCTCCCTCACCCCTACGTTGCTGGGGTGTTGTGAGCGAGGGAGGGGGGATTCTGTGTCTGAGCGAGCAGAGGAAATGGTGATGAATGATTGAGAAGGCTGATGAGGAGGAGGGCTGACAGGCGGAGATTTTAGATGCTGCGATAATAAGCGGAGTCTTGAGAGAGATGAATTTGACTGGCTAGAGCGGTTCTGCAGCACAGTTTGCTGTTGTTCAATAAATGGTTTAGATGGCGGGGGAGAGAGCTGAGTACGCTTGTTATCTGTGTGGTCCTTGAGCAGCATTTGTGTGTTGCTGTGTGTTGGCTCAGGGAACGTGGAATTGGAGCTGTTTGCTGAAGTTGCATAGCCAAAATTTTCATGCTTTACTGGAAGAACAGATTTGAAAATGGGAGGCAGGCTTTGAGGCAGCGTTCTGTGCGTCACTGGTGGAGGTGAAACAGCCTGCTCCGGTCTGGGCTCACTGCCGGTGCAAATTTGCTCTGCGCATCTTTTTATCTGAGTCTGAGGGCACGTTCTGTTGTGTTCATTTGACGTAACCTTTGAAGGAACAGTGATGCACGTGTTGGGTTCCCTGTGAATGTGGGGTTGGCTGTCGATGGATGCTGATGAGGAGAACTGAGAGGAAAACTCAAGGGGAATGGAGGCCACACTGGAGGCAGCTGAGCATGCGTTACAGAAGGACAGGGTCACGGGGTTAACAGGCCAACAGGGGGTGTAGGGCCTCTGTAGTGCGGGGGACAGGACAGGAAGACGACCTTTTCTGAGAATGGCAGTGAGCAGCGAGAGCCGGGTAAGAGGAGGCCGATGCCGGGAATGGGACTTCTGTGCATAGAGGGAGGACAAGCTGTCGCAGGATGAGAAACAGGTTTCAGGGATGTTAATCAGACTGGAACCCGGGGCAAGAAAATGCCTCTTGACCTGGACAACAGAAGGGGTGAAGACTCCAGAGCGGACTGACGAGCAGGGAGAAACAGTGCAGCTGAGAGAGGCAGGAGACGTTACAGACGAAAGCTGCGTAGCAAACCAGCTCTTCTCTTTGTCTAAATCCTCGGAGAGGATGGACTCCCTGGATGAAGCCGGGGTGGGGAACAAGTCTGCAGAGTCTGTGGGGCTCATCCTGTCTTCTGCAAGTGTCCCTCTGTTTGCAGGGCTGTCATCAGTATGTCCAGAGGTTTTGTAAGGCTGCCACCAGCAAATGCCCCTCTGTTTATCAACACCCGTTTCCATAGAGACAGTCCCCGTGGTTATGTGGTTTGGTGTATTTTCAGCCTGAGCGCTGACTGAAGGAGAAGCTTTACTTGGAGAGACGATAACATGTTCTGGTGAAGACTTCAACTACAAAACAAAGAGAATTGCGTTATCATCTGTGTCTTATCTTAAAGTTTAACCCTCAGACAGCATTTCATGTAAAATGATGCTCCTTTTGAGTTTCTGTAAAGCAACACTGACCAAATGCAGATGATCAGTAACTCTGTTTGCTTCATGCATCTTAAATTATTACTTTGCGATTAAACAGTCTGGCAGGACACGTTCACACTTACATGACAATGCTTTTTCAAATGATTGTCTATTTAACAAACGTCCATTTGACACTGTAAATGCTGGTGTTGCACTTACTCGAGGTTCTGTCTCCAGCTGGGTTACATTTCCCGGGCTTCCCTTTAAAATGTCCTTGATGAAGAACGTCTCTGTGTCGAAGCTCCTCCAGTCGGACATGGCTGTCCGCTCATGGGACACAGCTACTCTCTGACGGGGAAGGAACGGAGCGAATGATTAGAAAGAACAGAGCAAGTGAAACCCGAGGAAAGCCAGGGTGAACTTCAGCGAGCTCCTCTGAGCACAGGGGCGTGCTTGGTTTCACCACATGCCCCACACATATAATTTACATGTACGAGCACATGTCCTGCTGACATTTGTGTATCACGTGCCTCAACTGTAGGACTGATCAACGGACGCATGCTTGTACTTTTAATTGTCAAGTATTTGAAATGACAGTCTGAATTTGTTTTTATTGGAAGTCAAACGGGTCTTTCTCGTTGTTGTTTTAGTGTTTCATATCAAAGTTTAACAAAGTAATACCCATATTCTTATTAAAAAAATACTTTTCTGGCCAACCAACACACAAGGGTTTTCAGATGAATACTTTGCTCATAAAGTGTCACAGCAGCAATTACAACCGCACCATCCTGACATCCTCTCGGTGTAATTTCAATTCAAGATTGTGTCATGTAACACTTTAAAGATACAAAGCTCTAATTTAAGCTCTAATCCCAATTTTAAACTCACTCACCCACTCTGAGAACTAGAACGAGAGGAGTAAGAGGACGGATAAGGAGGAAAGGTCTCTCACCAGGCGGTTTTTAAAACTTTCACCAAACAAAGCTTCAAAGTGTGCAAGAATTATTCTGGGTTTTTTTTTAACCATTAAGATGCAATATGTTAAATTGCACATAAAAAAACAGTAAAGCTGACAAGCATTAGCTTTATAATTAGATACATATTAAGAAAACTTTAAATGACATCAGAATCAGACAAGGCTTCATGCCATTACTGGTTCATGACTGACATGGATTTGCTGCAACAACAAAACAACAAAGTAGAAAGGTACAGAAAATTATGTAATTAAAAGTACCATATATGCAAAATGTTTAAGTAGCAAACCCACTTTAGTGAGGTCTCTGTGGACGTAGATTGTGTCCTACAGATGAGATCAGGTCCCATCAGATCGATATATGGGGAGTTAGAGCTTCCTAAGAAAACTGCCAAAAATTCATTCATGAAAGACCGGATGCAGGTTTTCACAGCAGAAAATTGTATTGTGGCAGGATGAGCAGGTAACTCATAATTCCTGTTCATAATATTGGTCATAATATTATAATACTATAGCTGATTTGTTACTTTTTTTTCAAGTCAAATCACAACAAATGTCGTCTCAATATACGCTTCATCGCATTCCACGAATGCGATGCGAATATATGCAGTAAGATTTTAAATAACCTTGCCATCACTTCACAAAATTCCCCAAAGCTTTAATTAAGAATTTAAAGTTATATTTCCTGGAGTTACATTGAAACTCATGCAGCCAAGAAATTAAATTATGATATTATGATTAAATTATGATCATGATACATTCGGTATTGCTCTGTAAGGAATACCGGCTCTGCATCATCTTTGGCATGCAGTCTCACATTTATTGAAATCGTCTTTCTAAATTTACACGTGGCCCAATTTTCTACTAACAGCTGTCAGTCTTCTGCACAAATTTAAAAATGCTCTCAGTGCTGCTGTTCTGTGATTAAACAGGAAATGAGGAAATGAAAAGGCTGCCTGAATGACTGCTTTCAGGATAAATGTCAGTTTCACGTCTAAAATGTACGATGGCCCTGAAGTGCAAATCGAAAAACACAACGACAAAAGAGGAAGCACAACTGCAAAAGCAAAGTCACAGACTGCTTAATGTCATTGTGATTTTGCTTTTGTCGTTTTTTTTATTTGCCGTTGTGATTTGCTCTTCGGGGCCACCGTATAAATGTCATGCAAACATACAAAGGAGCCAAAAGCCAGAGTGAAACTGAACTGTGGGTAACTGCACATTTGTTATATTGAAACTAATATGGTTTGTATTGTACATATTGTATTACATTAACCATGATGCCATAAAAAAAAAAAGCTGCTGTTTAAAAGCACAGATAAGTTATGGAAAGGTGATAATTTTATGCCGCAGCATATCTGGTCTCAAATAGTGTTTACAAGCTGTGATGAGCCCTTTCATCACAGGGGATGTTAACAAGTGACAACCATGCAACACATTTCATTTCCTATTACTTTGAAGCTGTAGAGATGGAGATAACATTAGTGTTCATGCTTGAAAGAAACTTAAAGGGATAAATAAGCCATAAGTCTATTAATAAAGGATAGGGAATGATGAGGCTTAAAAAAAATTTATTATAACATAGTTCAAAACACCAAACTATGTTATAATAAACTCAAAACCATTCTTACTCAAACTCTTTATTCATGTTGTTTTGCATCCTAATAAAAGTTTCTCTTTACCGTTTGGTAATAGAGCTGGTGCTGGTGCTGGTGCAAACTAATTTCATCTTCTTTTCACCCAGCGACTCACATTAAAAGATTTTTTTCCAAACCTTTTAGCTCTAATGTATTAAATGTATTAAATTCATCTGATTTTCATAAATTTCATTTCTGAGCAATCATTACTGATAAGGCTATGCAAGGCAAGACGAGGCAAGGCAAGTTTTTTTTATACGGCACAAATCAACAACATGGTGATTAAAAGTGTTTTACAGACATTAAAACATCACATAAATTCTAGGAGTTTCTTCCAGACATGTGGAGCATAGAAGCTGAAGGAAGCTTCTCCATGTCTGGTTCTGACTCTGGGAACTGATAAAAAAACGGATCCAGATGTGGATGCATCCACTTTTTTTGTCTTAGAGAGGACTGGAGCAGCAGAATTCTGAATGAGCTGCAGTTGTCTAACAGATCTTTTAGGTGGACCTGTAAAGATGCTGTTACAATAATCAAGCCTACTAAAGATGAATGCATGGACTATTTTTTTTCAGGTCCTGCTGAGACATCAGATCTTTTAATCTTGATATATTCTTGAGGTGATAGTAGGCTGACTTCGTTATTGCCTTGATGTGTTTTTCCAAATGTAGGTCTGAGTCCATCACTACACCCAGATTTCTGGCCTGGTTGTTGGTTTTTAAGGTTGTTGGAGTATAGATTGAAGCTCTGTGGTGACCTGTAATCATTTCTCTTTGGCTCCAAAGACAATTACCGGTACCTCCGTTTTGTTTCTGTTTAGCTGGAGAAAATTGTGGCAATTGTGCTCGGTTGATGTAAGATGTCCTCCAGGTCCTTACTGTTGATGGGTGAAACTGTGTCATGGTGTTTAAACCAGTTTTGGGTGAACAAAGTACTTATCTTGAACCTGCTGTTGACGCACCAACTGCTTGTCTAATATATTGGATTTTATATTTTAAGAATGTGTCAAAGTCGTTGCAGGTCATAGTGGACTGAAGTTCAGTTTCCACTTGACACAGGAGGGTTTGTTAGTCTGTCAACTGTGGCAAATAAGACCAGAGTGTTATGACTGTTTTTGGTGATGATGTCAGATAAGTAGGACTTCTTGTGTTCCTCAGTTGTAAATTATAAGCGTGAAGTTTCTCTTTATAAATATCATAATGAACCTGGAGATTTGTTTTTCTCCATTTGCACTCATCTTTCCGACTCTTTTTCCATTTTTCACCAGAGTGAAATTTTAGCACTGAAGCTGTTGACGAGCTCATTGACTGAACCCCCGGACAGGGCAGGTGTTGGTGAGAAGACCTGGTTAAAGATCTCACTACTGTTTTCAGTTATACGCCGTTTTGTGATCACTGCTGAAATCACACTCTCAAAAAAAACCTAGGAATGATCAGACAGGCCCACATCTGACCCATCCGAGCCTTTGAAATGCTCAGACTCTGTTAAATGTTAAAATCCCCAACAATAATGACGCGGTCAAAATCAACACGGATCAGACAGCAGTTCACTGAGATCCTCACAAAAGTCTGCACAGTATTTGGGAGCCTGTAAACATTAAGAAACTTTTCAGCTCTGAAGCCACATATTTAAAAGACTGAAAACTTCCAGGAGATACTACTTACATTTGAATTATTTATTTAACAAGACTGCTACCCCTCCTCCTCTCCTGCTCACTGTGGCTTCACTGATAAAACTGTAACTAGGAGGAGTCGACTCCATGAGAACAGCTGCACTGTTATTTTGGTCCAACCAAGTTTCAGTTAAAACCATGAAATCCAGGCTGTGTGCAGTGATAAAATCATTAATTAAAAAAGTTTTCCCAAGACCTAACATTTAATAAAGCCAATGTAAGGGTTTTAGAGATATTATTTGCCCTCTCGTGTTTGGGAGCAGTCTGTGGCCCACAAGGTCTCTCCTCCTGTCACCTAAAAGTGCAGAAATGTTAAAATCTTCTTATAAGCAGAGTCCCAGCATGGCCTGGAAAAAGTCACGACTGCCATAATCCTCGCAGCTCGGACCCTCCACACATCACACAACAGACTGCAGAGACAGAACATGATGGTGGTGTGGAGGGACTGAATGGGGCGGGGTCGGGGGCAGGACCGGGCGTAATTGATGAAATCTTCCCTGCCTGACTGCCATCTTATTTCAGTTGAAAGGATTTGTTTTCTATTTGTTCTTGGACCTTTGTGCGTCTTAGATTGCCTCCATCTGTCTGACTTATGTTCATCTACAACATCCATCCATCCATTTTCTATACCTGTTTTATCCTTTGCAGGGTCTCTGGGGTCTGCATCCACCGTGCGTAGAGATTATGAGGAAGCGTGTTAATCAATCACATCCCTACAGTCCAGCACAGATATGAGAGTAGCAGAGACAAGTCTCTTTTTGGCTTTAAAAGAAAAGCCAGACTTGATTGTAAAGAAAACAAAGACATAAGGTAGACACATATAGACATAAGGTATTCAGGGATTCGATTTAGCCTTGCATGAGTTTTGTTTTGCTGTGTGAATTAAAGCTTGTTTAAGCGTAATGACAGCACAGTACATTACAGTGTCATCTGCATAAAAGCAACACTTGTCAACCAAGGTTATTAGATTTTGTGTATAGAATAATATTCTCTGTCCGCATAAATCATCATCATCTCATCTTTAGCTTTTTTTACAGACTGTATGACAATCACTTTGACTGTTTGAAGGTTACTCTGCTAACACCTTGAAGATCTTTGAAGGTTTGCAATAGATTAGGTTGACCCCAAAACTCATTATTTGGTTAAGCTACATTAAAAAAAAAAAACAGGGAAACTGCTACAGTACCTGGAAACACTTTGACTAACTTCATAAATTCTTTATTCCTCATCTTGCGAGGACGTTTTAATCTCAATCTAAAATCTGTATCACCTAACCATTCCTGATTACTATCGTGGAGATACCATCGCCCAAACAAGCTGTTTTGTTTTGTTTTTATTTAGGGCTTCTACTCCTTTGTGTAATGGCAGGGAAGGAGGTTATGAAAGCAACGGTGCCACCCCCTCAGTGAAAAGACTTTTGAAGTCAGACAGCGAGCTGCCATCAGGCACCCAGTGCTGCTCTGCTGCTCTGCTGCTCTGCTGCTCTGCGGCTCTGCTGCTGAGCTGCTCTGCTGCTGAGCTGCTCTGCGGCTCTGCTGCTCTGCTGCTCTGCTGCTCTGCTGCTCTGCTGCTCTGCGGCTGAGCTGCTCTGCTGCTGAGCTGCTCTGCGGCTCTGCTGCTCTGCTGCTCTGCTGCTCTGCTGCTCTGCGGCTCTGCTGCTCTGCTGCTCTGCTGCTCTGCGGCTGAGCTGCTCTGCTGCTCTGCTGCTCTGCTGCTCTGCAGCTCTGCTGCTCTGCTGCTCTGCTGCTCTGCGGCTCTGATGCTCTGATGCTCTGATGCTCTGATGCTCTGATGCTCTGATGCTCTGCTGCTGAGCTGCTGAGCTGCTCTGCTGCTCTGCTGCTCTGCTGCTGAGCTCCTGAGCTGCTCTGCTGCTGAGCTGCTCTGCGGCTCTGCTGCTCTGATGCTCTGCGGCTCTGATGCTCTGATGCTCTGCGGCTCTGCTGCTCTGATGCTCTGCAGCTCTGATGCTCTGATGCTCTGCTGCTGAGCTGCTCTGCTGCTTTGCTGCCCTGCTGCCCTGCTGCTCTGCTGCTCTGCTGCTCTGCTGCTCTGCTGCTCTGCTGCTCTGCTGCTGAGCTCCTGAGCTGCTCTGCTGCTGCAGGATGCTAGATAAACAGCCATTACCACATTAAGCACTAAACACCACAGGGGGTCAGCACTGGGCCCCAGCAGCCACTGCAGTTTTCACAGTGTGTGTAAATTAAAATGCTTAAAACAGCTCAGGAAGAACTATAGGACAAAATAAAAAATAAAATAAACTCTTGTTTATTTGGTTTCTGCTAATATTTGGCCTTTAATTTTTTTTTTCTTCTGAACTTCAGTGTAAATGTGTTGTGCTGCACTTTCATGTACTAACTCAAAGAGTCTGGCTGTCAGCAGAACATCCTGTTTGATGTCTTAGGTCTCTCAGGAATATGTTTGATGTTTCAATGCAGACAAGTCAAAATATATTTGTGTAGGATTTCTTGTTTTTCTCATTGTGTCTATTTTTAAGCAATAACACTGTGGATTTGAAAGGAAGATTTTAAGATTTGATTTAAGTGCAGACTTTCAGGATTTTTAGAGTGACACGTAACAGAAAAATTAATTTTTAGATTTGCTCATCCTCAAATTAATTAGTTACTGCTACAGGTGACTTTGCCTTTTTCTGTGTTTGTCATGCTAAAATGTTCCAACTGGAAGTGAAACTAATTACTCCTCAGAAGCCAAAGGCTTCAATCCTCAAGCTTCTGATGTGATTTTTCATTAAAGACACGAGCCATTTAAAAGGCGGACATGTATAATGAGATTCCCTTTTAATGAATATTTTGGAGTTTGGGTTTTAATGTCCAATCAAAAGATGTCAATGCAAAAGTATCTTCCCTCAAAATACAGACTCAGGTTTAACAGAAGTAATACATTTAATGTAGAGCATAAGTGAAGGGTGCATGAAGACGTATAAAAGTATAAAAAGAGAGTGGTAAGTTATGCTATGTCATAAGTCTTAAACAGGACTGATGACTGGGACAGTCTCAATACATTGAAATTGCTAATATTTAATATTATGTAACACGGTGATGGTGGCAGAACTGCTGAAAACACTTTGAATGAAAAAGCTCTTTACTGCAAAAAGGAAAAAAAAAAATCTTTCACCTGCCGTGCTGCTCTACCACGCGCTTTTGTTGATACTAGTCTGGCTGTCACTCTGCCTACATGATATGCTTTGTTTCTCAGATATTTTTATGGTGTCAAAAGCCAGTTACTTCTGCGTACGTTCTCAAAATCTGAATCAAATCAGAACCAGACTAACTTTTGCTTGAAGGATACTAATCATGGGGAGAGAAGTTGGAATCCAGTTGGAGAAATACATTGCAATGCTACTTTTACAATGTGTCCTGCTACTGTACCTTATCTGGTTTTGGCGTCAGAGCTCCAGACTCCTCCTCAGTGAGAACGCTTTTAGTTGGCAATCTCTGCACGACTGGCACAAAAGAGAAAGTAGTGGGCTTAACTGGCGCTCTTGTTGAAACCTGCAAATCAGAGATGCAAGAAACAAATCATTCTCAAGTTACACACATGGCAAAAAATCAAAAGTTAAATAAAATACTCTTACAAGAATGAAGTTAAGAGATTACTTGCATTAAATATGGAATGCAATATGACTTCATGTCTATTATAGAAATGATCAACTCATCATGTTCTACATAAAACTTAAAATCCTCACGTTTTCCTCACATTTGAGAAACCATTATATGGTTGTGTTGTTACATCCCACCACAAATCACCCATAATTACAAACCCACTCACACACACACACACACAGGGAACAAATAAGCACCCTGCAGTTGAAAGCCTCGACACTCCTATTCATGAGGAGTAATCAGCCGCAATTAAATCCGGTCATGTTCTCATCCAGCACGGGTCTCATTGTAAACCATGAAATGGAGACATTTTCCTGCACTTTTTGTAAATAGTTAAAGTATGCAGTAACTAAATACAAAGCAGAAGTTTAAAGTACAATTAAATTAAAAAAAGTAATGCATCCAAAAGAAGTCAAACCCAGCTCTCCAGTATGCGTTAATGTATATACCTCCACTGGGATGCTGTTTAAAATTGGGGATAGTTTCATAAAATGACGTGACATTATTCCTATTTGTACCTATTTTCGTGATGTTCTCACAAACTGTCAAGAGACAGCCTGGTTTCATCTGCACAAGGCGGGCAATGCGCTGCAATGCTCGTTTTGGTCTTGACAGTTGTGAAATTAAAATAGCAGAAGAAAGATGATCTCTGTGACAAAAACATGCACTGAGGGGGCTTCAAAACCTGAAATAAACTATAGTATTAGTTGGAAGTTCTGCTTTCATTTTAACTTAAATTTCAACAAATTTGGGGATTATATTAAATCTAAGTGACCGGTTTTCTTGCAAATGTAATAGCAGCGCTGTCAAATGTGGCCATAATTTAAAGAGAAAAAAAACACCAACCACAAGAGGATCTTTAATCTGGATACACTGTCAACGTCCAGCAAAAGTGTGAATATCTCTCCCTGTAAACTGTCTGCCAGCAAATGGCCTAAAGCCCTTTCACCACATGTTTTATCTAATTAGCAAACAGCCGTTACCTTGAAATCACCATAAAAGGCTCAAATCTTTCAAGAATCAAAATGCTCGGAGCAGAGCTGTGTGGCCGCAAAGCACAGCAAACACAGCAAAGTTGAATAATTGATCATCAGTAAATGTGGCAACCTTTATAAAAGCAGAAGTCTGGCAGTTTGTTGGTCTGGACGCATTCAAGCGTGTTTGAACATAATCATTGTTGTCCAAAACTTTGGAAAGGGTCATTTATAATCAGTGTGAAGTTTAGTCATTTCGCAGTGAGAAAGATCACTCACATGTACAAAACATTCGCCTTAAGGTCACCGCAAGGTCAGACCACGCAATTCTCAGGGAAACTGCAAAAAAGAGTCAAAGAGCGTCATCTCATTTAAAATGTTAAATGGTAACTTTCCTGCAAGTACAAGCAGAAAAAGACGCAAAGCAGATATGGGTTTGCACACTCACGTCTGAACAAACCATAAGTCTTTCTGAACAACTGACCTCGTTTATGAACTCTTCATGAATCAGCGAGAAGATTTTTACATAACTCACCTCTTTACTGGGGATTCACAAACACCCCACATAACTCAGATTAGGCGGTAGGACTGTGTGTATCTTCATGAAAATGAAACGATCACAAAGAGAAAGTCCACTCCCACTGTTTGTTAATTTGCATACACCCCCACTCGCACACCACTATAGTACGCGTGTAAATTTCACTCTGTTTCAAAAAGCGCTCTTCAGAAATCGATGGGTCACATGATTGATGCTTTGTCCACTTTGCTCTGGGTTATGTTACCTTACTTTGTTGAACACAAAACTCCGATTTTCCCTGAGTTCAAGTTCAACATTCTCAGAGCTCTGAAACGGGCCCTTGGATATGAAAGAGCCACAGGGAATTGTCAAAAGATGAACCAGATGACACAAAGCCCATTTCAAATTTTGACCAAATGTATAATTGAGGTACTGGACTTTGCCTTTCTACTACAGTATCTGTGGTTAAAAATACAAAATTACCTTCCTAAGTATTAAACTAATCCAAACATCACTTTAAGAAGGCAAATAGAAAATGATGAAACTCACCTCTTGTCACCACTTGTGACACGGAGGAATACTACACTGGCGTTTTTTGGGCTGATGATGTATCGCAAAGTCATTAAAAAGGTAACTAAATCGAGGGAGTGTTGTGTGAGATTAATTTGAAGGATGGGGAGTGCTTGGCCCCTGGAGGGTGGGTTTTCACGCATATAACATACAAACATACAAATATCAAACTAAGGTTCTGAGGCTGAACATCAATCGACACTTCCTCAATATTACTTCTGATAGTGTGAGAAATACCAATACCAGGAGACAGAAAATAATTTGCGTGGCTCATACTGATGAGCGTGAGAGTTGACAGCTTTGGCTTTTATCATGTTCTTAGTGACAACTGTCTTAGGAATACTTCTGTAAGCTCGTTGTGTTGCAGATTAAACGAAGGAGCAGACCTTGGAAGTCTGCTGGACGACATCCACCTTATTTCAGTCACAGCTGCCTATTTTACCATATCCGCCTTAGCAAATGCTACCTTAATTCATTTTTCTTTACATTCATTCTGATTAAATCTGTCCAGTCACCCTCATTTCAAGTGCCGCTTCCAACACGAGTGCTGCCAAAGATAAATCAAGGACTAGCAGAGCTCTGCTGGGACCTGTGGTCGCTGCGCCTGCAGCTCGTTGGGGGCTTGGACCTGTAAGAATTTGCTTATGCTTTGAATCCAGGACTTTTTTTTTCTCTTCTGAAAGTTGTGTAACAACTGCATTTACTTAAAATAAAGAAACTAAGTACGGTGTCCATCAGTATCCTTAACACCTGCCGTAGTTATTGCAACAGCTCATACTTCCAGGACTGAGTGGCTTCGAGTTGCGAGTACATCCGGTAATCAGTGCTAAATAAAGAAATCAAAAAAAAAAAAAAAAACCATCGGCTAGAATAGTTATGTGCCGTCTCATAAACTAGTTGTTTATGTGTTTATGTTATGATGAAGCCTCTTGTTGGCATGCCCTCTGTAGTCATAGCAGAGTCAGTTTACACGGAGAAAGATTTCTGCAAGCGTTTCCTACTCGCCCACTCACAAACGGAGCCTTCTTGAGTCTTTAACCATGATGTTGCTGAGGTCATGCCGTCCTCAGCCAGCGCCGCCTCACTGTGTTACATGTCACCTCTCTGTGTGCGTGCCCTTTCTCAGTTATTCCTCGTGGCATGTCGGACTTCTCCCAAAGGTCGAACACAACCAGCCCTAAATCATTTCATAAGCAGACCTCCCAGTGTTGGGGTCTCTAGAGGGGCTCACATAAACACACCAGAGTAACAAATTATTAAACTGAACTACTTAATGAATTAATTGGATTTTATTTCTCATAAAGGTAGTTTTTTTTCCCCCCCTTTGTTTGCACATATAATAATGGTTAATACCTATAAAGGTTGGGATTATCTCTTGTTGTTATTGGCTCACTGTATCTATTATTTTGAAAGGTTTAACATGAATTATTCACACACTATTACCTGCCCTTATTTAGTGCACATTTAGTTGAAATAGTCCCATTTATAAGTGTGAGACTACGTATAGGATAAAATGTATGTCAGAGTCACTGTGCATCAGTCCACTCATAAACAGTTTAGCGTGTCACTAAGTAAAGAGTTTAATTGCAGACAAACACACAACCCCTCCCTTCAAAGCAGATCATTTGCACAAATATAGATCACTGCCAGCTGCTACTGAGCCTGCTGGGCTCTCGCTCAAAGGACTATAAACAAATGTTAAAATAGATCTCATACAACATCACAAGAAAACACATTTCAGTCAATATTATTTTTCAGTAGCAGAAAGTAACTTGAAAAGACATGAGGGATTAAGAGCTGATAGTAATGAAAACAAGTGATTATTTCTTTTATATATATATATATGCACATAATTCCTACAAAATACCTGTTTCGATTTGAATGACGTTCTTGGTCATATCATTTTTTATTATGTTGTAATTATAGCAAGACTTCAGATCTTAGAGCAGCTTCACCGTGGTGTGAAGGGAACTCGCAGGTTGAGTATCAAGCAGCAGTGTGTGACTATAAATTGTGTGTGTGTGTGTGTGTGTGTGTGTGTGTGTGTGTGTGTGTGTGTGTGTGTGTGTGTGTGTGTGTGTGTGTGTGTGTGTGTGTGTGTGTGTGTGTGTCTGTGTGTGTGTGTGTGTGCGCCAGCGGCTGGTGTCAGAAACCACGAGGAGGTGGTTACAAACAACAGTGCTAAAGAAAATCCTGGTTTAATTTGTCCAGCTGGATTTGTCTCTGAGGTAAAACATTCACATCATAACAGAGTAAATCAAACCTTTTTACAATTAAAAAAACGGCACCAGAGGAAAACGTAATAAATACCGTTCCACCTTTGAGGCCCGTACATAAAAAGATGGACATACTTTAAAAAAAAAAACAAAAAAAACTTACCTTCCCCACACTTTTATCCAAATTGTCCATTTCCTCTACTGGTTTCTCTTCGTCCAGAAGTACTGTTCCTGTCCAGGTTCCATCAACAGAAGTTCAAATGTGATCAAAGATGTGGTCAAAGAGGATCTAGAAGGGAAGATGGCCATTTTTCAGCTCCTCTTATGAAGTTCAGCATGTATTGCAGTTGGTCTGGGATCAACCCAGCAGCTTTCCTTTTATAGATGCCTGATAGCCACAAATAGCTTGCAGACAACACTCTGATGAGCCCCAGAAACAATGTTCACGCTGGCACCACAACACACCTCAGAAAATAATCTGCTCTCATGCTACAACTTCTTTTTTTTCTCATCATTTATTAAAATAAGCAGCAGCCACATGTTCACATCTCTAATGACAGACGTGTATTTTCCTCCAGTCTTTCTTTTTGTAATGCCTTTTTAATTATAGACTTAAAGCTGCTTCTTGCTTAACTGAGGCTGCACAACATAACACAAACATTGACATTTAAAAAAAAAAAAAAATCAGAAAATAAGCAGTGACGGAGGGAGTGTCTTGCGCCCATATGAGCCCCCTGCCCCACTCCGCCCCCCACCTTCACCACCACTGTGGATGGAGACAATTACCGCATTACACCCATTGTTTTCCTCTGGCATTACGCTATGATGCAATTGTAGCGACAGCAAGAAGAAACATGAATAAAGGCAGCCTTGTGGGAGCTTGGCAGCGATGCTGGCAAACTGCAGTACAGAGAGCAGCATCGTCAAATTCACTCTACAGCCAAATTTGAATTTTATCAAACATGGATCAGGATTTTTTTTTTTTAGATCTTTGTTTTTCATATTTATGTAAATTATCTCCGAGTGATTTGAGCGTTCAGATAAATCAAAATCACCACCAGTGACATGTATGTTTTGAATAATGAATGATCTGGCTGTTTGCTACAAATTCCATTACTTCCTTGCTTGCTGCTGCATCAACTTCTCCGCTTCGTTATCAGTGAGTGAAAGCACACTGCTGGAGTGGCTGTTAATCCTTTACGTACACCACATTCTTCATTCCTGTCACAGCTGCTCTTGTCTATTTTCACCCAACTAACCCCACCCCCAGGACCATCTCCAGCACCAACACACACAGCCCCACATCCCCGGCCCCGCGTGACTCCACCACGCACAGAAAATTACAATAAGACAAATCAGAGTCTAAATCTGCTAGGTTCGTCTTAATGCTATTTCTGGTGTTGCATATTTATGGGAAGATTATGATTCCATATTTATCCCGGATTCAGATCGTAAGCACAGACGGTCTGATGTGTAACACTTTAGAACATGGCATCATCATTGCTTTGAATCAATGACTCTCACCATCACGTGGTCAGGGTTTTCCATCATTAATGTCTATTATATGAGAAACAGAAATGTTCATGGTTTTTTGTTTTGTTTGCCTCTGCACGCTGATGTAGAAACCACCTCTAATCCGATGACAGCTGGGATGGGCTCGGCTCCCCCAGAGACCCTCAAAAAGAGGAAGAGACTAAAAGTCATATCTAAACACTGGACATGTGAAGTGAAGTTCTAGACTTCAGTCAGGTGGCAGGCCAAACTCTCAAAGCAGAGACGCGTCTCTAACTACACCAACTGTTGTTCAATGTCAGTGGCAACATTTTCAATAAGCAGCGTTTTTTAATCATGTATTGAAATATTCATCATTTAAAAACTCCCACCAGAAATGAGCAAAACAATTAGGAGAGTTTATTGTATATTTTTGTAGCCTGCTGAAAATAAATTGGGATGAGCGTGTGGATCTGCTGTAGATTGGCTTGGAGAAGAATGGTCTATTTTTATAACTATTATCTTTTTGCTATTTTTAAATGCTTGCATAGTTCATTATAATCTACTGTGAACATCTAGCTTATGAAATAATAATTAGGATTCAATCAGCACTCTTGGACTTTTCCTCCTGTAATGTATCTCTGCAGGCCCCTTTGTACGACAGCCCTGCAGCTTTGCAAAACACATACAAATGATTTAAACACAAGCAGAACAAGGTTACATCTTCCAAAACTTCAGAACAAAGGTGTAATTTTCCAGTCATGTGTAAAAGGCTGAAGTTGTAATCTCACAGATGGATACACCCACTTTAAGATACATTCCCTAAATTAATCTTTAACCTGAACCAAACTCTGGTCCAAACCAAATAATTAAAAAAAAAAAAAAAAAAAAAAAACTGAATCGGTTTTTACATTTATTTTTTCTCTGGATAGAGTCAACACTTTCAATTACACACAGCAGAGCACAAGAGGCACATGGATGAGCTTTAGGTTTATGAGTGACAGCAAAATACCTCCATTTATGCTCGAACACAAGCAAAGTGCTGTTTCTTTCTTTCATGTTTGTCACACATGAGCTGAGTGGCAGCAGTGTGTGAATGTTCTTCTGCACATTAGTGACAACCAAGATTAGGTTTTGTGACTCACCAACGAACCTAAAAAGTATCGAGTCCCATTAATGGATTTTCTATGTAATGTCAGTCAGTTGCAGGTTGGTCTCCAGTCCTCCTTTTGCAGCAGTAGCTTTTAAAACCTTATTTTTCTTCTGTAAGTTGAATTGACAGTGGATATTCCTATTTATCATATTAGTATTAGTACGATTGCTACTGTTTGAACATGGAATTGCATCCACATGTAATCTAACAGGTGCAATTCAGGGGGCCAATGCTCCAGAACCCCCCCCCCCCAAGGTCTCTTTCCTGTGAGTAATGCTGGAACCATTTCATCTGAGAGATGTCCGGAAGCCACCCAGACCAGATGACAGCGCCGACTCAAATTATTCAGCTCCTTACTTTATAATCTTCAGGGGAATTCCAACAGTTTTTCTAAGAAAGCTAATTTTCTGCTGCTGGTATCCACAATCTCATTCCTTCAGTTAATTCCTTAAAGGCTGGAAAAGAATTAAAGCACATCTTATAGTGTTATTTTCCAAAGACTACATGTTAATGGTTCAATATATTTCTCTTTTTTCAGTGTTGTTGTGGCAAATTGATTTTTTTGTATCAAGACCTAGAGGCTAAAGCCTGTGCAGATGCAAAAAAAAAAATAAAAATAAATAAAAAGAGGTAGGATGTAACCAAAATATGTGGGGTCACTTTTGTATGAGTCGCATTGGAGGTTGGGGTTAAGGTCAGGTACAACTAACAATAAAGTCAGAGTTTAGACAGTGTACTAACATCTCATGTCCCAGTTAGTCAGTGTACTTGTCAAGTAGAGACTAATACTGGATATGTATGGGCAATGCTAGTCTAGACACTGAGTCACTGAGAAACTCCAATACAGATAAACTGCTCAGTGTTACCAGATGCACAAAGTACATTGTAGGTAACAAAATATACTTCTTCACTACGGCTTCAACCAAGAGTCAAATCAAGCTGAGCTGATACTACACTATGGAGAGAACACATGACAGAAATATTAAATGGTCGGAGACAATCATGATGTGATCACTCCTAAAAGACTGAACTCACACAGCTTGGTGACAGCTGAAAACACACACACACACACTCAAACTGGGATGGTCTCTCTTCTGACTCCTCTCTTATCAACCCACCTGATCGCTCCCACGCCGAGGTGATAGTATTTAAAGCAAAACTGAGAAGATAAGTACCAAGCAGAGTCATGTTGAGGTGGACTGTGCAGTGAAAAATTGCCATTTATTTCCTGTTTCACTGCTGGAGCCTGTCCTAACTGTCACTGGGTGAGTGGTGGGGTACATCCTGGAGAGGTCCCCGGACTGTCTCAGCTGGCATTACTCAGTCTTGAAAAATGATCCATTAGTTTCAGACAGAGGTAGACGGAATTAGCTTTCAAACTTTTTTATGCAAAAAAAAAAAAAAAACAGAAAACAATGAGCACACTGAAATCATAACTCAGTTGTGCCTCAGTAAACTTGCATATGCATTAGGATTTATCAATAAAAACGCTAACTCCAGCACTGTTGCACCCCTTCCTGTGCTTGTCTGGGTTTCCTGCAGGTTCCCTGGCTTCCTCAAATACTCCCAAAGCATGTAAGTTGGGTTGATTGGTGATTGGTGGTGTGGGGCTGTTTGCCGGTATGCGGCCCTGCGATAGACTGGGGACAGTCCAGGGTGTACCCATGTCTTTCACCTTCTCAGATTATCACCAGTTGTCCTCACAGTGGATTCTAATCCAGCAAAACGTGACATGAAACAAGCACTTGTGTTAATTGTTGATGTTGCCAACCGTCAGCAGGAATCTGGTGGAGTGCAGGAGCTGAAGTGTGCTAGTCGATCACCACAAATTCCATCCATCCATTTTTTATACTTGTTTTATCCTTTGCAGGGCCACGGGGGTCTGCCGGAGCCTATCCCGACTCATTACAGGCGAGAGCCAGGGGTACACCCACTGGACAGGTCACCAGTCCATCACAGGGCCACATACAGAGACAAACAACCACACACATTCACACCTATATGCATGTTTTTGGACTGTGGGAGGAAGCCGGAGTACCCGGAGTAAACGGACACAAGCTCGGGCAGAACATGCAAACTCCACACAGAAAGACCACCGGGTGGGGAATCAAACCAGGAACCTTCTTGCTGTGAGGCAACAAATAGTATGAAATAAACATTTTGATCATGTTAGTGTGCTACTAAGATGTTCTTCCTGCATAAAGCCTCTGATTATGTGAGATTTCTGATCTTGCATGCCATTTTATTTTTTGAAGTCTATGAATGAGGGTAGTTGTTTCCTGGCAAAACCCTGGACCGAGCTTTAGCTTCTTGATGTAGTGCTGTCGATTTTTAAACAAAACCTAATCACCACTCAAAAAAATGAAAGGCTTATTGGTACGATATATCCTTTTTATTGAGAAAGTCAGCACCTAACAGGTAACTATTACCACTGTGAGAATATAAAAGCTGTTGCGTAACAGAAGACAAATACGTAGTACTTTCAACACTGGAAGTCAGATTAAAAATTCTTCCTTTGACTCAGTATGGTCTATATTCTATGAGGTAACGTTTCACACAGTATATTCTCATGAAATCCTCGTTTATCACATTGAGTAGGTGTGTAAAAATGCAAAACAAAGTTCAGGCCGTCTCTGGACTTGTCAGGACGAATACCATGTGCTGTCCAACCTGTTCAGCCATGTATTTTTTTTTTTTTGCTTGTTTTTTTTTTTTTTTTATCTCTGAACACTGAAACCAGGTAGAAAAGGTACTGAGCCAGCAATCTCTTAATGATGTGAAAAAGAGGTAGGTTTCCTCAGTCATTGTGTAACTGATTGTATTTAACATAATCAAATTTGGACTAAAGTGCTTTTTAGCCTCTGTCCGATGTAGTTTCAGAGGAAAACAGTATTTTTCTACTGGAATAAAAAGCTTTAAGTTTATTCCTCTTGTAAATGACTTTGACATTAAAAACTAATAGCAGTAATTAAATGTGAGAAAATAAGACCAAAAATAAAAGGTTTACAAAGACTGCAGTATCACATTCCCCATTTTCATTTTTGAGTTATACTCAAGTTTCTAAAATTCCTTCACTTCAAAAAGAAAAAAGAAAAAGCCAATAAGCAGGAGTGCACTTTTTGTATCTGTCCTGCATCTACGAAGCTCTGAATTGTAGTCAAGGTGAGTAGAAACTACTGCCAAAACTGTTAGAGAACACACGCTTGTCAAAAGTGTCAATGTCACGTAGCTTCTCTCTGCTGGAGATGTGTGTCAAGAGCTCCACATCTTCATCAGAGGTTGAGGGATGAGTGAGGATGATCCGGGGAATCTGTTAGAGCAAATCCGGAGAGGAAAAAAAAAACAAAAAAAAAACAGGTTGAAGACTAAATAAGTGAGCTGTTACATGACATGATGGTTTGAAAAATTCAACAAGATTGTAGGTCGGTATGAAAGGTATTTTTTCTGCTTACTGTCATTGTGTGTTTCCTGCCTTGAAGTGAAGACCTTTTAAACACCTCCACCTCGTGCTCAGGCGCAGTCTGTTTCTCTGCATCAGACTGAAACACAAAAACAACATGAAAGCTTTCGTGGTATGGAGAATGCAGAAGAAAGGCTTTGTTTCTTATGATCTTACGTTGACATTTGTGCAGAGATTTATTCATATTTACGAATGGAATTAAAATGAGGTAAAACTTTAAATATCTTGGCTTCGTTTTGACTGCAGTGAAATAAAAGCCAAAGTAAATGCTTGTTAAACAAAAGCGCAGTGCTTTGCGTTTTCTGTTCAGTCTCAAGTTTGTGAAAATTGTGCATTCTCTTAACGCAGGGATTCTGGTGAACCACCTACAATGTCGTTGCCATTGCAGACGACCACTTCAATCTCCTTGGGCAAACGATCGTCTGCACTCTCCAGCTGGGACTGTTTGCTTCTCAGACCTCCGCCGTCCTGTCCTTGGCCCGCTAAGTCCAGAGGATTCTGAGGCACTTCCATATCAGACGCCTCCCGAGTTACAAGCCTGTCTCTGAGCACTTTCATTTTGATGCAGCTCCCAGCATTCCTGAGGGCACTGACTGCCTCGTGGTGGGCCGCCCCTTGCATCGTGATCCCGTTGACCTGGAAGGGCAGAGGTCATATTACACGTTGAATATAAATGAGACGGTAGCAGCTGAACAGTAAGGAGTGAATATCTCTCTCTCCACACACGCACACAAACACACACGGATAAAGTAGCCTGTCCACAGATAATAACCTGTGTATTATTTTATTTGCTGGATTCTTTTACTTCTCGGTGTTATATGTGGGAGTCCAAGCATAATGTTAGGATGCCCCCAAGTGGTCACCAGCGGAATTTCATCTGGAAATCCTTGAATTGTATATAAATGCAGTTTTGGTTCAGACATAATATTTTGTATGCTGGCATCAATATTTGCCCGTCGGAGGAGGAGACGTTATGAATAAAATTAGAAAAGAAATGATACCCTTATTACCTCCAACAACCTATCTCCAACATGTATTCCAGCCTTTTCTGATGGTCCCCCTTTAGACACTCGGGAAATAAAAATACCCTGGAATGAAACAAACATATTGGCCATGATGGCGTTTGAAATGCCAGTTTACTCAATGCATTGTTGTGTTTGGTCTTCAAGGCAGCCAACACAACCATGAGATGTCGAGGCTGCTGTTCCACATCATCATTCGGAGAGCCAAATGCTTCTCTATGAATGCTATATGAGCCATGTTGCAACAAACTGAGTAATATCGGCTCTACTGCCCTCACACTCACTTCGTCGTGGTCTTTATAAGGGAGAGAGCCTTTTCCACCAGCAATACTGATTCCCAAACTACCCCTCTGTCCGGACACTTTGATCTGTAACTAAGAGAAAATCATTTAAATTAAAGATTTAAGTACAAGCAGTGGTGATCTGGCAAGAGCAGCACTTCATAACATAAATAGGAAATCCATACCAGATAATTCGGCAGTTATGTTTATTAATTAAAAGACGCACTGTAAATTTACTTTTAATGGCACTTGTGAGGTGAATGAGTCCTGAGGAAGGGTCTTCTTGGTAACCACAGAAGATTTCAGGCAACCTGTAACTGAGGGGTTCTCTATATGGCACCCAGGGTTTCCACGGAGACCAGGTCCTGCACTAAGACCTCTGGGATGTGGAAATATCCTGCCATCTTTGGTTTCGCCTGTGTGATGGTGAAATGGACATGGTGGGGCTTCCCTCAATGGCAAGTGGCCAGTACTGATCTGGTCATTAAAAAAAAAAAAAAAAAGATGCTGTCACCATCTGCAGTAAGACAATAAATAAAAAAAAATTTTTAAAAAACATACACACACCTCCTCAGTCAGCCCCGTCTCCTTTATGTACTTCCCAGTGCAACGACCACATGCACTGCTGCTGGCAGGAAATGTCTGCGGTACCTGCTGGAGACACCCTGGTGCAGCCCAGGTTTGGTAGCCGGGCCTGGGGGACGGGCTACTATCAGGATTTCTACACTCGTGGAGGTAGTGAGAAGACACCACCTGCTAACGAAAATGTAATTACATTGAAAGAGATAACCAGTGACAGTGGTGGATCAGAGCAGAGCTGGAGTCTCTAATCTTGTCTTCAAGTGGTCATAAAGTACAGTAATTAATTCCTTCTCCGCTATTCATGAAGTGTGCCTTTCTTTTTCTTAAATTAATGCACCGATTGCTTTTAAAAAAGCAACAAATTCAGATTAGATTCAGTACTTTCTCCTTTAGATTCCCTCAGTTCAAAAAGGTTCAAGCTTTAAAATTTCTGTCACATGAGAGAACGATTGAAGTTGAGGCAAAGAACTAAGAGATGACGACATGCTTGAAATGGATTGCAGCATGTGAAGAAGCTCTCACGCGATATTTAAACTGTCACCTAATACAACACTGCATTTATGAGCACAAACAGAACAGCTTTGTATTAACTGTAGAGAATTAAGAGAAAATAAACACTTAGGAGACCATCCACTTTATTAGGCATCCTAATAAAGTAAAGTGGTGTGTATATATATTATATATATATATATATATATAATATATATAAATATAAAATATATATAATATATATATATATATATATATATATATATATATATATATATATATATATATATATATATATATATATATATATATACAAACGCTCACCACTTTATCGGGTATAGCAGACATACCTCAAAGTGGTCAGAGTTTGTATGCACAAAAAACAAAAAGAAAGTTTACCGTTTGACGGCAACAGAAAAGTGAAAGCATGCCATCAGTACAACATGCAGCACGTGCGGGGTGGACGCATCACTTACTGGCAGAGCGCTACGGAAATGTCATGCACTGCTGGACAGACATGTCAGGCGAAGAAAGGGTATGAAAATGGACTCCGTTTGGCTCAGAACAAGATAAAGTTCGGGCTTGTTTTTCAGACGAATAACAAGAAGCCAAATTATTTTTTTTAATGTGAAAATGATATGTTCAACTCGGCTTACGACGACCTCAAGCCAAACAGCAAATGATGTTCTCTAAACCAAATCGGCTGGCTTATGAAATTAGAAGGAATAACAAGCGTGTTGTTTAGTGTTGCACTCATTTTATTGATCAGTGGTTAAGAAGTCATCAAACCTCAAGGCCCGGAGCCATTTCGAGATTTGCTTTGTGCAGTTTGATCAGAAAATAATTAAAAACATAAACCCAACCATTGAACCAATTTGACTGGTCCACTTTCTCAAATCAGTTTAAAAACAAGAAAACACAAGATACCATGTACCTTATAAAAGGATAAAATTTAAGCAACACTGAGAAGTGCTTTTATACTGAACAACTGCCTTTTTAGAGCGTTATCCTTATGGCAAGACCCTTAATCTTCCCCCAAACGCCGATGATTAATCTGCACAGTACTCTTTGCTAAAAGGAAGTAAATACAGCTGTGTTGGCATCTGTCGGACAAACAATACAAAGCAGTGAAGCACAGTACATATAAATAAGACGACACTGTTATTCCTGCTTAATACATTGCAGATGGATCATTTAAATTAGACGTGCAGAACTTAAATCCAGATTTGGCCAATTTAATCAAATTTACTCGCCATCCAAAAACAGCTCTCGATGTTTTACAGATGTGGTATAAGTGGATCAAAAGGCACCCACTCACCCAGTGACAATGGATTGAATAAGACATTTGTAGCCGTTTAGTTCATTTGATTTAAAAATATAAAGAAAGATGTACCAAGGTTGAGAAAAGGAAAAAAAAAAAAAAAAAAAAGTTTAAAATTCAACAGATTAAGAAACTTGCTATACACTTTTATTTACATCTGAGCTGCCAAAATGTATAAAAGTATCAATATTCACAAGAGATTTACAATAATCTTTAATCAGTAGGTCCAAAAACTCCTGCTTTACTTTGCCCAAAATTTAAAATGAAGTATTTGCCCAGTGTTGTAAAAAAGATAGAGAACATATACATAATACATGTAAAGAGGGTTTATAGTGCAACTACCTAAAAGTTTGATTTTAAAAATAGCCGTTTTAAAAAGAAATAAAACTTTAAAATTCTTTTAAAAAGGAGCATCCCTAAGCAGATCACTGCTGTAAAAATGTATTAGGAGGAAGGCACACCAGCCCTTGAAGGCTGATCATCGTTTCCACAGGACTAGGGGTGGAGTAAGGTTACAGATGTCCCAGGGTATAAATCACAGGAGGGGTAGGCCACACCAGGGTTCATGGGTATTCAAAAAGAAAAAGTGGGCTGCGGGGTTGTGCAGGACAACATGGCGAAAAACAGGAGGCAAAAAACATGTCTGAGGTAAAGGTCACACAGACGTGGTCACTCTGTCTGCAGCATTATTGACCTCGTTTTTGTTGGAGTCCAAGCCTTTGGCTGCATTCAGGTCGTTGCGGACGTTCTCGGCTGTTTTCTTCAAAGATTTTAGCTCACCAGGGTGGGGTGTGGCCCGCCGAAGTAGTGTTATCTGTGAAGGGAACATAGTAGACAAATGTTACAGTTGAAATATACAATGCTAAAGAATAAACGTTTACATCTGCATTAAGAGCAGAGAAGAGAAAACGCCTCATATTTAAGCAGCAACTTAAACTAACACTTTTGCTGTATATCAGTAATGAGCTTTAGTATTGTGTCTGTGCAAGGTGCAACAATCAGCTCTGATGCAGATCTAAGAAGCAAACTATGGTCTGCCTAAATGTAGCTCTCGGTCTGCTTCAAGTGGGCCAAATGCAGGAACCGGACTACAAAGCAGGGAATTGAAAACAGAAAAGATGTTGCCCTGCACAAACCAAGAGATAAATGTTTCTCCCTTATTGTTAGTCTGGTCTTTTCCTTCAATAATTCTTGATACAGCACCACTGCAGGTATGGAGGGCAATACGTAATTTACGTATACGTTATTTGAAAAAGTGCAGTATGAAACCAAACTCAGACCAGCTGCAAAAAGAGCTAAACTACAGAGATGAGACCTAAAGCATACGGTTGTTGAACCGTTGCTGAAAAAGTTTAGTTTGTATCCTTCATTGCTTAAGAATTACAGGCCTATTTCTAAGCCCCTACTTCTGTAGGAGCTTAGCAACTCATCAGGTTTTTTTTTGAAAAACATTGAATTTTTGACAGCCTTCCACAGAAGCAGCTCTAGTGAAAAGCCTGGTATGTGGGGCGCCTCAGGGGTCCGTTCTGGGACCTGTCCTGCTTCAAGTGTACATTTTACCTTTAGGACTGATAATTTGGCAATACTCTAATATTTTCTATCACATCTATGCTTATGACGTTTTGATGACAGTTTTACTGTGTTTTTAAACCCAAGTTGACAAGTTTGGCATCTTCAAATAATTGCTTAACCAGCATCAGACAGTGGCTGTGTGATGATTATTTTGATCCAAACTCAGAGAAGACAGAAACCCTAATTATTGCCCCTGAAAGACCCATCCCTGAAATGTAGCTACACTTTGGTGCTTTACGCTTGTCCATCCAGCCAAGATCAGAAACCTTGGTGTTAGTTTTCACTTTGCTATGTCTTTGGAACATCATTCCTCAGATTTAATTAGGAATTGCTTCTGCTTCCAGAAATATCACCAAACTTCGTACAGTTCTGTCAAAATCGGAGATGACTATCCATGCTTTTATCTCATCGCGTTTACACTATTTAAAGGTCTTTTTATCCATTTTAATCTTGAGCATTTGCAGGGAGTCCAGAATGCTGCTGCAAGGCTCCTTACAAACGCTAGACAAACATTTAAGACCTGTTTTATGTTTTATGTTACCTCTGCTTTCTGTGCTCTCTTATGTTTCTTATGTGTAGCTGTTGTGAAGCGCTCTGTGGCTTTTAACCTGTGAAAAGTCCTATGTGAACAAACGTTACATGTCTTGGAAAGCACGGATGGAATCAAATCAGTTACATTTGCACCTGTGGCAATAAGCTCTTTCCACATTAAATAAAAAAATAAAATAAAAATGGGGGGATTTTAATTATGTTACGGGGAATTACGTTCATGCAGTTAGTGAAAGTGGAGAAACTTTTAATGTTTATTAGGTGATAGAGAAATACAAATCTGATTTTTATAACCTCAAAAAATAAGTTCTTGATAGCCAGGTTCGTCTCCAGACCAGTTTTGGTCTGGGCCCAGGTTTCTTAGGTCTGACTCACAACTTGTAATTAATAAACGGGTCAAATCTGGTTCCAGGTAATACACTTCTGGGCAGTTTTAGTTTCATGTATGACATTTAAGAGCTGTGAAGACTGCTGACGCAAGTTTGCCAGCACTCTGATCTGAAATCTCTCAAAAGCTTTTAACGGATTGAGGTCTCAGCCCAGCCATGGATTTAGAGAACTTTATACCAAACTACAATAGCAGTTTAAGCACAGAGATATAATCTATATGAGGTTTAAAAAAAAAAAAACAACAACAAACTTAGTATTTGCAAACAGGAGAGATTCAGTTTTATCTGTTCATTCACAACTACTTTGTTGTGCTTCCCATCATTACTGGGATTCAAGTTGAGATTACTGGGCTCACCTTTTCATCATCATCATCGTCGTCATCGTCCTCAACGAACTGAATAGTACTGGTCCTGTTCATGTCTCCTTTTTCCCACGTGTCATCTGCCATGCCATTCACCAGGCTCTCCAGAGCTCCAAAGCGGGCAAGATTATCAGAGCCTGAAGTTATATTTAAAAGAGAAAACAAATTTTGCCCATTTTGAATTCAGAAAAAAAACAAGATGCTGAGAGAAAAAAGACAAGTGCAAGTTGGAAAAAAAAAACATATTTCAGAAGGTCTACATCAATGCGATTGTTATGAAAGAAATAAGAGCTGTCACACAACCCAGCGCTAATAAGAGAGCGAGTGAAACTGCCAGATCACGGTTTCAAATCCCAGCTTAGTCACAGGCTTACAGCAACACAATCTTCCCTGCCCCCCCAACCACAGCTGCACTTGCCTGACTGCCACCAGCTTAATATCTACATTTCTACCACAAGAGAGACAGAATGTCACAGAACAAACGTTTAACAGACCATTAGTTTAGAAGGAGAAATAAACTAATTTAAAATCTTAATATATTTTTCTGTAATATGTACACAAATCTGTGGCTGACAGCAGAGAAAAACAATGCCAATGAAGTGTTCTGTCAGGTGGAAATACAGCCAGCCTCCAATCTCTATTCCCAGTGGGTGAGCTTTTAATGGCAGCAGGCCAGCTGCTACTAAGCCTCTTTAGCTGTCCAATCTACCGCGTTTCTGAAAAAACAACCAAGGAGTGCCTCAAGGGTGAGTAAGAGTCTGATCCGTCACAGGGGGAGTGATCCCTCACAGCACGTCATAATCGACTGATTCTGCAGGATCGGAGGGCGCAGAACACACTGTGCTTCTCCAAGCAGATCATGTGATAATGTCATCAAAACCGCAGGCCACTAAATACCAGGAGACGGTGCAAGGACCAATGAGGACCATTACTCAAATATCAGAGTTGGTACAACTTCATACAGCAACACAAACAGCACGATTACATATAAAGTAACCTTCATCTGTGTTTTATGAGAAAAATGTCAGAGTACAGTTACTGCTCAGTTTCTAATCCTTTCAGATTATCTCATCACTCCACTTCATAGAAGATGTTACCTTTATACTCTGATTCACACGGCTGCTGAGGTAGCAGTACGCAGGTGAGAACCTTCTCGCCTGAGTCAGGGTCCTGGTCCGTCTGGAAGGTGAGGAGTGGCTGCGACTGGTTTTCTGACAACCATAAGGCCTTCAGTTGTAGTGTGATCAGCGACATGGGCAAATGAACGAGTCTGAACACAAAGAGGAAATAAATGACTAAATCAGACCACATTTATCCTTTGACTCTTATTTACATGACATGTATAGTGTATACACTTCCGTGTGAGCATAACACCAGTGTAAAAGTAAGGAAAGACTTCTCAGGCCAAGAGGTGAACATGTTTATGTATGACTCGGTGCAGTAGAAATCGCTGCAACCATCTATGTAGACAAAGCCCGGAGCAGAACAGGTTCAGACGGAGACATTCTCAAAATATCATGATGATCTTTACGTTGCTGAACATACCGATTTCCAGAGACATCGAGAACATGCAGCTCAGTGGCTTGAGACAGTTCTGGTGGTATCCTTGTCAGTCTGTTATCTCGCACACAGAACACATTCAGACCACTGCAGCCTCCGATCTAGACGGCAAAAAACAACAGGATAAGCACACAAGACAGTAAGGGCGTCTCATGTAGCACAATGGTGCAGTCAGCTCCTCATCTGAAAACATTCAAATGGTAACGTGAAAGCTACTGTGTATGTCTGGTATTAAATAAAAGCATTCATATATTAAAAATAAAAAACACACACAAACACAGAAAATCTGTTAACATGTGACACTTTGTCCCAGAAAAAGTGATCATGATGTCAGACCAATTAGTTGTCAATGAGATGTGGCAGGGAGACCTAAAATTAGATACAATTAGGCCTAGAGGCCAGACAGAACTAAGACTTGATGGGCCAGCTGATCCCAAAGTGCCATCATTAAATCTGCTCGGACGCAGATGTACATTAAGTTTAAGTTTTTATCCCGCTTAGATGTCAATCTTGAGCTAAAAACACCACGCGGTACATTGAAATGGAAGAACAAGCAGCAAATAAATAAAAACTAAAAACAAAAAAGGCATGAAGGATGCCAAGACAGAGTAAATGTCTGTTTCCATAAAAGCAGTAAAAAGTATCAGCCAGGGTAAAATGTGTTAGAAGCTGCTATATAGTTTATCAATAATGCTCTAGGAATTGTAAAGTAGTTTAGCTAAGCCTGGATCAATACTGTCATGGTGACTTTGTGATTGGTGAAGATGTCACACAAATCTAGACTGAAGAGGAAGAAATACACACACACACACACACACACACACACACACACACACACACACACACACACACACACACACACACACACACACACACACACACACACACACACACACACACACACACACACACACACACAAACACAAACAGTGGTACTGTCGCCTCATTATCTGGGTAAATAGTGTTTAACTGTTTGTTTTCGCTAAACACTGAATGCTTTGCATCTTTAAGACACAGGGGCATTGTGCAACGTTTAAAGAAGCCTTTCAGATGACGCTTTAAACCAGGCGTGACTTCACTTAAAGAGACAAGAGGTTCGTGAAGGATGTCACACGCAAACACAATGAAGACACTCCGAGTTGAAGCTTAACCAACCGGGAAACTGCACACGTTCAATGAAACGAGAGGACGACAAAAAAAGACCATTGATGAGCCAGATGAGAATGAGCTTTGGTGGGACATTTAATTCACTCATAACATTTGCATAGTCATATTAATATAATAATGGCAGAAAATGTATCAACATGACACCATCATATTGAAATGTTTAAGTGATGATTATAAAACTGATACCGTTTTATCGGTTTGGGGTTTTTTTCCCCCGGATTTATTTTAATTGTCAGTTAAATTTTGCCTAAACGAACTTCCACATCCAATATTTTTGTGAAATAACATTGGCTGACATATGAAGAGTTTACCTCCTTAGGTAACGACATCAGTTGGTTTCTGTCACAGTTCAAGTTGGACATTTTCTTCAACTTCCCAATGCTTCGAGGCAAACTCTGTCACAATAAATAAAGCAAACAACATTAGAAAGATAACCGCAAACATTTGTTTGATGAGCCTTTGATAATCTTAAGAAACTAAGAATGGAAACAAAAAATGTATCCATCCATTTACTACCGTTAACTCTGTGAACCCGGGTTCAGGTCATGTGGGCTGTATTGGAAGCAGGAAGGGCCAGACCTCCACTTCCAGCTCTTCTGAGAGGATATTAAAGCATTTCCAGGGAATCCGAGAGACATGATCTCTCCATGATCTCGCTGCCTCTCAGACATGCTCAAACGAAATGCCTGAACCATATAAGCTTGCTTATCTCAGACTGGAGTCCATTCGGAATAGCCCTATCACCCCATCGCTAAAGAAGAGTCCAGCCACCCGGCAGGGGGAATGCCTTCAGCTGCTTGTATCTGCATTCTTTCATTTTCCGTTATTACCCACAGTTTGCAACTAAAGGTGAGGATAAGAACATAGATCAAACAGTAAACGGAGAGCCGAGCCCTGTGATTGACAGCTTCTCTTCACCACAACACACTGCTACAGAGTTGGCATTGCTCCAGATGCCACACCAATCCATACGTCTATTTCCGGCTACATTCTTTTCCAACTCTTGAACATGACCTTGAGATACTTGAACTCCTTCACTTAAGACAGCACCTCACTCCCAACCCACAGAAGGTACTGCACCCTATTCAGATTGACATATTAGTGTTTTAAAGTACACCTTCCTAATTTTCCTGTTTTGGGATTTTGTAGCACAGTGTTGCACAAAAAGTAGCTAATTATGACTTTATTATTAATACTATACTATACTTAAGAACACATCATTCATAATTATTCAAGGATTTGGTGTGATGAGGAGTTTTAAAAACATCCATTTTTATTTACTTTTTATCATAATTAGTAAACGCAAAGAAATAGTCATGCAGATCCCAGTTCAAATCTGCTGCTGCTTTGAAACTGTTCTTGTGCGATTTGCTGCAAATGATTACTGCAAACGAACATTACTGACTATATATTTCAACTAGTGAATATCTTCTTTATGTATGCATGTCATACAAGCAGCACAGTGGTGGGGTAATTAAGATCCAGCAATCAGTATTCATCTATTTAATTACATGCAGAGTTTTTATGTCTTTTGCGCATGTTTTCTTCCTCACACAGTTCAAAGCCACACATTTAATTATTGAGTGATTCTACATTGGGGTCTGTATGGTACTTTGACTTTTTGTCTTAGACCTGTAATGCTTTGGAAGCTGTGCAGGGTTTAGGTCACCCTGGTACAGCGGAGTAAAGGCTGCAGCCCTCCGCAACCCGAGAACTGGTAAAGATAAATGGTAGGATCGACGTGCATTCATTTCTGTAGGCCATTCTCTCTGCGCTTTCTATCAGCAACTATGAACAAACCCAGGGTTCTCTCTTTAAAATAGATGCGATTATACTAGTGACGAGGCATTTTTACAAATTACAGTTGAGAAAATACAAACCTGCAGCTGGTTTTCTGTGAGCACAAGTTCTGTAAGACTTTCACAGTTGCCAATGCTCTCAGGAAGATACGCTAGCCTGTTCTGGTCAGCTTTCAAAATAGAAAGTTTTTGTAGTTTTCCTACAAAACAAAGAAAGCATATATTTATGAAACAGAACATGCAGTATATTTGAGTCTTTGATTAGTAGAATACTAAGGAAGCTATAGTTTTTGTCGTTCCCAATGATGCTGCAACCTGATGGTGCTGTTTGCATATTAGTGGGTTGTTTTTGTTACGATCGCATTTAATGCAAATGCTAAAGCCTATCAGCAAGTCGCACACAGTCGATGAGTCATGGAGTTCATACGTGAACGTGCCAAAGAGCAAATTCACATTTTAATGCAAGCAATTTATTTCAATTATCTTTTTCTTCATAAAAATGAGATTAAAAACGTCTTGTTTGTGGCATAATATGTTTAGAAACTGAAAACTAAGTAAGACTTTCCAAATGTATAAAAGACAAGCTTACAAAATAGTGCAAACATGTTGATGAAGTTCTTGTTTTTACCAATGCTTTCTGGAAGAGCTTCGATGTTATTCTGAGACACCAGCAGGTCGGTGAGTGACACCAGGCCTCCCAGCTCTTCTGGAAGTCGCTCCAGCTTGTTTTCGGACACATCCAGGCACAGCAGGCTTTTAATACGGCCGATCTCCTAAGGTTGAGAGCAAAGAGGCGGTAAGCAAATGATATGCAATGATGTGTTCAAACAATTATAGTGAGCAAGGATGCACCGATCCTTCTCTGCTAGAACCTATTCTGGTACCAATGTCCAATCTTTGCACATCAATAACTGAACTGTGAACTCCTTGACATTACCTGGTTTGCTGGATTTTGCCCTAAAATCAAATTAGATATTTATCTAAGTTACCAAAAACAAAAAAAAAAAGAAAACAATGAGCTAAAGCAGATAACATACACAGGACCGAGGGAAAAAAGCATATTACAACCATGTATTAAATGTTCAAACGTATTGTTTTTGTCTATTATGACTGAGATGATCAGATCACGTTTAATCCAAATTAATGGGGAAAAGAGGTCCACATACTTATTTTGCCACTGCAACTGTCCACACAGCTGATAAGTGACATTGCAAGAATCAGATTTGAAGTAAATAGATTGGCATCATGGAGCTGTCCCTTTATCCGATCCAGCTATTCAGACAGCATTGAGTCCAATATCCAATATTAATATCAGCTCCATCTGTAATGTTACCTCTGTATTTGTTCAATTTAACCTGGGGGATTTGGGCCACGGAGAGAAATACACACAGCCACTGCAGATATTTGTAAGAGTTTACAACCTTGTGCAGGTGAAATGTGAAATGTATGTGTATTTCTGATTTATCAACTAACCCTAAAATAATAATATAAACAAGTATCAGTAATAATATGATGGGCTTACTGCAGGTATCTCAGTCAAGTGGTTTCCATCGAGCCACACGTCCTTTAAGCTGACAAGACGGCCTATTGATTCAGGCTACATGGGAGGAGAGAAATGTAGGAATTTTAAGAATGAGAGTCAGGAGAGCAGAAGAGAAAGACAACAAAGCACAAAAAAATAAATACATTTTATGATAATGTACTTTATTTTCATATTTTCTTATATTAGAGTTTGTAGTGTTTTCCTGCAGGACTTTAAGGCAGTCCTGCTTTCTTTAATAGAATAACGTGTAGTTATGCTCTCAGGCATCGTTGCCATTTTCCATTTTGTTAAAGGTAAATCTAAAAATGTATTTTACTCTATATCAAACATGCAACTCACTGAGTAATTATGCACAAATTTACCATATTATCTAAACTGAAAGCAAAAAACAAAAAAAAAAAAAAAAAAATATAAAAACATCCCAGAACCACATTTAATGAACATAGTAGAAAAGTATGAATAAAACACAAAGAACATTTCTAGGAGCCTGACTTTGCTTGATCTGTCTACAAATCAGTCAACATTGCAGTTAAACCAGTCGCATAAGATTACTTAAAAACCAGAACTTAAAAACCAAAGCCCAAAACAGATGGTCATCCTCCCATCTGCCTGATAAGACATAAAATCTGTTCTCGAGGGATGCTAATCTCCCTGCACATGACAAGAAGAAGGAAATGGGAAAACCTTTGTTCTGCCCAATTTCAAATCATGTAACATTCTTCTGAGCAATCAAGCACTTAATAAATAAATCAAACTCACCAAACTGTATAGTTCATTATTGCCTAGATCGAGTTCTTCAAGTCTGTGAAGCTGAGTCAGTGACCTGCAGATGACATAAGCAAGGAAAATTAAAATACAGGAAAAAAAAAAAAAACAACAATGTCAGAGTGTGCCATTAAAAACACAAAGTCTCTTTTTTCTTGTCAAGTACATAAATATATACATAGATAAAACAACAGTATAAAAAACTTACTCTGGTAGGAATGTCAACACATTTTCTCTGAGTTCTAGTGACATTAAATTGGAAAGGCTGCAGTAACAGACAAAAAGAGAGAAAAAAACATGATTATATGTTTTAAAACTAAACAGTTGTAAAAGATGGTTATGGCTTTGTAATCAGATATCTGAGAACAGGAAGTACTTTGGAGGTGTGTCAGTCTTATCACGGCTACAAAATTGCAGCAACATAAACAACTCCTGCATACTTCAACTGGAGAGCAAAATGTTTAAATGACCACAACAGATCAAAGTGCAGGACTGTCTTTAGGCACCAGCGCCTTTCAATGTCTTAAGACTGTACATGTGCCCAGTTAACACTGCGTTTTATGACAACAGCCAACTTGTACCGTTCAAAGTCTATTCCGCTGTTTAGAGGCCAGGCTAAATAATACACACTAATATGGCTTTAATCGAGATACTAAGCAAGCATATGCCACAAATCATCTTTTCAGTGGGGAAAAATAGAAATGGTAGTAGATGCAAGCATTTCTAAATTTCTGGTCCGTTAAACAGATTTCAGAGTAACTAAAGCAGTTTCTTTGCGTAATGTGAGACAGCAAATGTTCCCACTGAGACTGAGCAACCATCAACTGTGACAACAAAAAAATGAAACTACTTTTCATTGATCTTGCATTTCTGGGGGTGTGTGTGTTTTGTTTTTATTGTTGCTGGGTTTTTTTTTCCCCACCACAGCTGAGGATTGAGCCACTGAAAGCCGTTTCTTTACCAAAAAACCTCGACTTTCAGGAAACACACCACTGATGGTGTTTAACCCTCCATGCATTTATCTTATCTTCTTTGGGAAACCTGCAGCACTTTGCCTCAACTGTGTTATGCTTTTCATTACCTTCTCCCCTTGACAGAAAGCAGGCTTTCACTCACAGTGTTAGGAAAGATAAATAGAAGACATATGTGCAGAACAGGCTGTACCATGAGGCAACAGAGGGAGGAGAGGTAGCGAGCTTCCTGCACAATCAAAATAACTTTAACCGGTTAAGTTTTATTTACTGTGCTCAGTTGTAGACGCTGCCTTTGTTCATGGCATGGTAAACAAAACAAACAGTAAAAGTAAAAGCAATTACTGCCAACTAAACAGTCTATAAAATGACGATTTCAGTGAGGAATCTGAATTTTTCTGCAAAAGGGGAAAAAAATCGTTTGAGAGGACAATGAATCAAGTTTGTGTATGAAAACACTATCGCTTGGAAACGTGTGGTTTGAAGAAAGTTCACAAATCCAACTTTTACAATGCAATACTCACTTTGTAGCAAAGAAAAAACTACATGATCACCTACTACATTTTAGGTTTAACTTTTAAAGTGATGTAGAATAATTTATGCTACAAAATACCTATAAAAAAAGCAAAACACACCAAAATAAAGCACAAAGACCAGAAAAAGGGCCTTAACAAAAGGAAATGTAGAAACAAATCCACTCCTAAGAAATCTAATCAAACAGAGTGATTTGATGTTTTCCCACATGTGTACAATAACTGCTTCTGCTTAAATTTATTGCTTTGTGGATTTAAACTGAGCTTACCTTTGAATTACAAAACTATCAAACTCATTCCCTGTGGCACATTGACTTAAAAGCACATACTTGTGTTATTAAATTCAACTGTAAGTGTACTCAACAATAAAAATGAGCTCATAGGGCATAAGACTGTTGGCAGACATGCCCTTCACCACTCAGAATTATAAGCCATCTCACCACAAAACTTTTAGTTTTTGAACAAAGACAAAGCACCCAAAAAGAGGACAGTGACTGATATTTCTGAAAGGAGAGCGGTGGGTGTGTCCGCCCTCCCCGACGCAGCGAAATGGTGCGAATGATGATTCCAATACACGCCGTCTCTAGGATCTTTCCAGAGACCCAGAACATGACCCCTGAGCAACTATTACATTAACATGCAATAATAAATATACAATGATGGAAGAGAAACACAGATTTTGGAAGCGTTTTTGTAAGAGCAATGCCATACAAGCATTTGTGCTGTTTGACTGTCTTTATACACCCTTTTGGACTATGGGGTTATAAGACTAAAAATAGTACTTTGTTCCATCTACAACATTCAGAATGAATGCAATACGGAAATCTAAGTGGACAAATTTACACCAACACAACCAAAAAGGTTGTGAGGTTAGGTTGTGCCTCCATACTCACTCTCCTAAATATGCTGAAATATGGTGAAGTATGTGAAAACTAGTGCATACGAGTAAAAAGCTCATTTATGCAACCTAATTCAATTAATCTAAATGATTACTGGGCATCTGTTATGACCGTGCGTATCTAAGTCACTGCTACTAATATGTTCTGTTAGCCAAATGTCATTTTGCCTTCCTGTCAGTTATTGCTTTATTAAAACAGCTAAAAAGAAGTGCGCGGGGGAGTAGAAAACACAGACACTGGGCCTTTTATACTGTCGTCCATTGAACTGGGACAACAAGATGACATCACATGCCTGCGAGCCCACGGTTTTAACTAGACCTTCATTATTTCATTGTAAGAAAGTGGAAAGTTTAGTTACTGCTGGTAAAAAGGGGTGACGTGTCTGATAATCAGTGATTATCGGGGTGCTTCGGAGGACACACGTCCACAGATTCTGAACAACAGCATGTTTGTCCTTCACAAAGAATGACTCACACAGAGGGGCACAGCTGAATTTTTTTGTAGTAACGACAATTCATTTTTAAATGTACAAAGACGAAAGCCAAGAGTAAGACGCACATAAAACAACATTATTACATCCTACAGACTCTTCAGCAACATCCTCTAAACAAAACACTTTCAGGCATTCATCCTCTACACCTTCAGATTGTTTCTACTAAACAATCGAAGTGATGTTAAAAATTCCATGCCGAGAACATGCACATTATATTTTTGCTTCACCTGTCAAAACACTACATTTACTTACTGTCCAATGTTCTCTGGAAGAACCTGCAATGAAATGTCATTGATGGAAAGGCATGTCAGATTTCGGAGCTCCAGAAAGCTGTCGGGTAACCTTGAAAAAAGACAGAAAGAGTGCAAAATAAAATGCAGGAAGAATCTACAGAAAATAGTTAAATTAAACACCGCAGTGACTGATGTGTATGGACCAGTAAATGTGTTGCAATAGACTTGTGCTTTGCTTATGCATATATACATTAATTCAGCCAAAAGGAAGATGCACTGTGTAAAAAAAAAAAAAAAAAAAAAGTACTTCCTGCAATCAATAATTAAGTAGTACCCCACAGCCTTGCATTTTGAGTTTATTTTTGTTTAATAAATATCTATTGTTATTTTCCTAAACATAAAACTTAAGCAAAGAAAATGGTGTGCTTCCATTTTCACGTGACAGCATGTGTTTAAGACGCAGATTTACAATAAGCCATTACTGTAATGTTTGTGCATGTTTGTGCACTCAGGAACACTTTCCGAGTTCACAAACCAATTTCCACAACTGAGGTTCAACAAGCTCAAACTGTTCATGTTTTGATGCTATATTTCCCAATGCTGTCAGGAAACAGAAAATGTGTCTGTGTTTTATCCAAATGTCCTTGACCCTTCCTTTCAGCCGCTACTTTAATGTAATCAGCCAAAAAAAAATGCAGACTGGGCGCTTTTCTCTCTTTGCCTCCACATCACTGTCTATTTAACAGTAACAAAAAAATAACATCATCAAGAAAGTGGAAATTCGGGTTACTGTGGTGTGTATGCGTGACCCTAAAAACAATCCAATACCAGACAACACTGCCTGCTAAACTCTCAACTGCAAGGCCATGTGGTGTCACCCATGCTGAGGTGAAAATTACACCTGATCTCACCTACAAAATAAAAGTGTGCCAAGCACAACCTCTCTGGTGAATACATTTTCCAAAATGGCAACCAATAAAGCAGAGACTGCAAAAGGAAAAAATTTCATGACGGATGTAAATTTCTCTTCCCAAGGAAGATATATGCAATTCATAATCTTGAACAGTCCTAACCTTTCATTAGTCATTTAACTAATTGCCCTATGAATCAGAATTCTTGAGAATTTGTAGGAATATCTCTTAAAAGATTTACCTCATTAGTGGATTTCCACTGAAGTCTGCCACTTGGAGGGCTTTGCAATACGAAATGCTCTCTGGAACTTCAATAATATCTAAATAAAAAGAACATGTCATGACTTTTGTGTCTTATAACATGTACAAACATCACAAAAGCATATGATACACCCGAATTTAGACAATGTAAATGCTTTCAAACAGGGATAGTGTGTGAAATGTAAGCAAAAAAATAAAATGCATGAAAATGCAAATGTTTTAAATTTGGAGATGAGAATGAATAATATATTTTAATGTATTGATGAACAAGTGGAAGGCAATATAAAGGTAAACAGAAAAGTAGATGAAGCTGCAACTCTTCATCAGCACACATGCTTGCTATTGCTACTACTGCTCTGGTGTATTCACATGTGGCTGCAGGGACTAACTAAGAAGCTGGCAAAGTAATTTAAAATGTATAATATTTATAATGTCCAGGCACAAAGTTACATACTTTTGCATTCTTACAAAATCTACTTAATTGCATCTTTTTCATGTCTACAATCCATGATGGAAAATTACCAAAAATGTACATATTACGGTCTGAAATTTAAGGTTTCCTTCTTGGTTGCATGCTATAATCTACATAATGGAAATACAGATAAGATTATGTTTAATATAAAAAACGGCAATTGGTTTTGAGAAAGAGGGATGATAACTGGATAACAGGGCAGTGTACGTTGAGATGATGGGAGCAGTTAAAGGTGCAACAGGCAGTGAGGACCAAGACAGGCTTTTTTCTTTAAATCTTTGCAGGTTCAGTGAACAGACTGGCTCTCATGGCAAATTGAGTGGAATCAGGCATTTTAAAAAAAATCCTCACCTGAACATCATTACATGCACATATACCAACACAGACACGGCTGTTTTAATGTAGTACAACTAAGGGCCTGGATACCATAACAATAATGATTTTTCATACTCATAAAGATTGGATTCTTTCAAACTTTAATTATATCACATATATGATTATAATATCCCCAAATTTTGTGCAATTTTATACCAAGAAACAATAGCCTCCACCAGTTGTTGCACTCTTTGACCTCGGTTGGCTCTTTTGTTGCCCCTCTATTAACTTTTTTTTTTTTTAATTTTTCTAGAATAAAATTCAAAATGTTTTACAAGTCTTGGAACAAGGAAAGAAATTCACATTTTTGAAATATCTGATATGCTCTACTCATGCTATTCTCTGTTAAATACAGAGTGTAAATGACGGGTTATTACATTATGGCTCTATTGAAATTTTCATAGCTTACTTTTACAATCCCTTTAATTTTGACCATGAAAATTGTAATGCAGTTAAAAGTACAAATGAAACTCAACACAAACTTGAATTTTAAAACCCATTCTCTGTTGGCATTTAGCACTGTCATTCAATTCACTATATTCAGGCATTGATAACACACACAGAAGCATGCATGCATGCATGCATGCATGCATGTGTAATTTCTGTTTAATTTTGTGCTGTGCTGATTTATTTATTTATTTATTCATTTTATTTTATTTTTTTACTTTTCTTCCCCTTACCATTTCGAGAGACATCCAGTTCTACCAGCTGCATGAAGTTGGCAATTTCCGCTGGGAGCTTTTGGATCTCGTTATCACTCAGGCCAAGTTTTCGAAGTTTTACCAGCTGGAAAAATTGCTGAAAGAACAAAAATGGATCTTCAGTAAAGAGTCTAAGAGTATATTACATGCTGACAATATACAATATTTTGACATACACACTGGAAGGCATTTTATTATACTAAAGGCAAAACACTGACTATATCATGTTAATTCTTTATCTGAAATCGCTCTGAAATTATTTAGCCAGCTAATTACCATTTTATTTTTTAACAAACATTTTTTCAATAAATTTCATGTCAGAAAAAAAATGACACCTTTGTTAAAAAATCCACTGCAAAAAAACTGCATATACTGGTTTTAAGTATGTAGATGCAAAAAATATTCACCAATATTTTAATTCAGGTTTGATTTTTTTTTTTGTATTTCAGTATGATACTACATTGTATTTCAGTAAAGTCAATAACTGATTTTTTCTCATTAGAACTATTCATTATTCTAAAAAAAAAAAAAAAAGTGTCTAAGGTGATTTTTAAATAAATATAACAAATAGAAGCCTGCACCGAATGTTTTGTGTTGTAATATTTTCATGTGACACTTACTGGTATAAAGGATAATAATGACTCACTTCTGAAAACATTTAATTTCTTGCTCTTTTAAGGACATGATTCAAAAGCTTGCATACCCACATTTAGCTGCAACTGAACTGAATAAAACTGAATATAACTTTATTGTCTTTGGCTCACCAAAAGCAGACTCAATAACAAGACCAAGCAGACAGGTCAGACAAGGTCACAAAAAAAAAAAAAAAAAAAAAAAAAAAAAAACAGAACAGAACAGAGGAGAACAGAACAGAAAGCCCAATCCAACCCCCAAGTCATTGTCAGTCACTTAAAGTTGTGGTGAATTAACTCTTTTAAGGCTTAAACTGGCTAAACAGCAGACGAATAACTTGAAGCAATAATTTGTCTTTACGTTAAAGTTTTCAATACATTAATATACAACTCTCCAGAAGTGGCACAAATAAACTTTTGACATTTTTCAGCTCGGAGAATCGTCTTATTGGTGTGGAGGTTACGTTACTTCTGTGACACTCCAACATTTACTCGTTTGGTTTCATTTTCTCTTGCATCATTACTTTCTGAAGTCTCTCAGTCGCCTCTGCCATGATGTCCACTGCAGCTCCGTGTGCTGGTTTCATCATTGTTGATGCATGACAAAGTGATGTGAAGCGATACTCGACTGTGACAAAGAGAGTCCAATGGCAGGGATTCTTTGGCAGCAGGGACAGGAGACTGGCAGAACCTGATGACACTTCCTACAAGTGTTTCAGTATCCTTTAAATAAAACCGAAACTGATATTTTGGTATAAAAAAAGTTCTGTGTGTTGGATTAAAATCTTCTCTCAGCATTTAAATTCATTTAAAATCTTGAGATCTGGACTTTAGACAACCTAGATTTTTTTTTGAGTGAATTTGCAGCTTCGCCTGGGTTCATTGTCTTGTTCTTGGCTAATTTTTCGGCCATACCTTAGATGTCAGACACACAGTCTCACACTCAATAGTTCACCCTACAGTTCTTTGTAATTCAAAAGGGTTTGTGGTTCCCGGGTCTCATAGCTACAGAACATGCCCAAAATCCACTCCATCCACTCCAAGGAAGTTTGGGTATTGTCTTAAATGCTCTCCTCTTGTGAATTCTCATTCTCATTGTTGAATAACAGAATCCAAATTGCATTGAAAAAGTTTCATTACCATTCCTAGACTGATGGGTTGCAACAACTGGTGGTCTAAGATCACTGCTGAAGTCTTTCCCCGTTAGTATTGTGTTTATACACCCGCTGATGTTCAAATAACTAAGTAATTTGTTTAGATGGATGGTCTGAAAAACAATCCATAAAGCCTCTTGATCAGGGCATGGGGCACCAATAGTTGCTATCAAACCGTCTTTGTGCACAACTGGTTAAAGCTACGACCAATCAGATCAACAAACAAGGCGGCGCTTTATAAGCAATGGAAACGAGTCAATGGGAAAGTGTGTTGTGTGGGGAGTAAATTAAACCTTTGCTGTAGCCTGCTGTAGAAAAGTTTTGCGACAAACTGACAGCAAACCTGTTCTTCCTGTTGGCTTCCCCGTGTATGAGACACAAAACCAGAACAAGCCATGTCAGGAATACTTTAGCTATTCTCTGTAATGCTGGGTCAGTCTTTGAATTTTCAGTTTCACCTTTACCCTGTTAAAGCAAAATAATTATTTTGTGAAAACATATTCCTACTATAGGCTTAAGAATGACTCGTCAGTGTCATACAACTAAAACAGCCCCAAGCATGGTTCAAACACGCAACAACTGCAGTACCTTTATTACAGTTTCCTGTAGATCAGATGGGACTTAGTCAGTTTGACCAGAAGTTTCCTGCTCTAGCACTGACAGTCTGACTTTCTTTACCACTTCACACAGGTCATAAACTGCAGTTTCCTGTCTAAAACCGGATATCGTTTCCCATCTCAGCCACTGTAATGACTGTGTGCACTGTCTGACAGGCCTCGACAGATGCATAACAGCAGATCTTAAAGTGATAGATTTGTTCTGTCCAACTAGCAAACAGACCAACAGATACAGTATGCAAATACAACATATTTACACATTTGGAGAAGCAATAGCCTAGTTTTAAGTAGCTCTATAAAAATGAAAGCTGCTTTGCTGAATGTGAGATTAGATTATAAACATTTCAGGGTTGAAGCCAACTAATCTATTTATGAATGATTAATCCACTCAATAGATTGCTTAGACTACAAAACTGTGAAAGGTTATATTTTAAAATGTGTTTTGTTTGACCAAAAACCAGTCTAAACTCTTCTTATATAATTTATCAGTGTCAAAAAAAAATAAAAGGCTTCAAATCTTTACGCTGAAGAAAAAGCACAAAGAGACCATATGGCATGTTTTTACTGCAAAATGACCCGATTCATTGATCTTAAGATTGTGACTAATTCATGTTATCTCCATTTACAAGTCAATTAATTGACCAATTGAAAAAAAGTTATTGGTGCTGCTGAAGAAATCAACGTGTCTGCACACAGGATGAAAGGAACAGTCGGTATTGCCTGTCTTACAGCTTCAGAGCTGGGAATAGTTCATGCATTCCTGTTTTTAAAACCAGCCAACTCGTCTCACAAACCTGTTCTTCTTTTGTTTGTTTGTCACTCTGGATGCTCTTTAGTGAGCCAACACCTGCCATTTACAAACCAAAGACATTGAAAGAAACATAATAACCAGATACTGATAGGAAACTAACAAATAAACTTAACTTACTGGTTGCCAGTTAGGGTCAATGCATCAATAGAGATCAAATACAAAGCAATACAAAAAAAACAAAAGAGACTTAACTATCTACTAATGGAATTGCATTTTTATTTCCTAAACCTGGTCAGTGGATTTTTCTTTGCAAAACTACTGAAACTATCTGATCAAGTTCAACTTGCCCCATCTTGTTACTGTCAAAAACACACCTTTGCTGTTTGATCTTGCCATTTACCCACCTTGTGTGTGTCTTTATCTGCCTTCTACTGGGCATGTTTGAGACTAAATATGTTAAAGTGTCACGGCTCGGTGGCATCGTTATTCCTGCAATAAATTCAGTAAACAACCTCTGAGGCCAATGCAAGGATGAGGGAGAGCAAGCGCTGAAGTTTATGCACTTGGACATTTCTTGGGTTCACTCAGCAAGCATAGATGACATTAGTTACATTCCAAATAGCACAATAACAGTTTCTCTCAGCAACATGCAAATAATCCCCTTCTTTTAAAAATTCTTAGAATTTCTGCAAACTCTATACAAAACAATAAAATGTTTATGTAGTAGTCTGTGTGCTGTCACTGTGAGAGTACACCAGCAAAACATATGAAAGAAAAGAAGCGTTCCTTTGCCAGTACCTATTATCAAGTTTAATATACATATTTGTATGTGTTCATTTATGACTTTAATGGTCTATGTTTTACAGTTCAGATTACTGATTCACCAGTTCAAACAATTGCTCAAGTGAGGCAACAACAAAACACACAATGCTGTCTTTGTTTTCAGTCAGAATACCTGCTCATGTCTCCAGCAGACAAAGTAAGCAATATGGCACAACCATGAGAGGCTGCTCACATATTCTCTGCTAAGATCACTTGACTGAAATGATTGAAGATTTTCTTAGACTTACACACATACAAATGCAAAAAGGCCTAGCCTCAAAATTGTCATTTACTCCAAGTTTCATGTCAACTCAAAACACATCAGCTGCATGCAGGCAGGAGAGTTTCTCAAGTGCACCAAGACTTGCTTTATACTTTGTCCACTTGTCTGAAACAGGTGTGAACTCAGTAAATGAGTAACTGAACTCCTTGTTTTTCAAAGTAACAAATCAGAACCCCTAACACAATTTCTCAGGCTGAAAAACTTCTCTGTGAAACTGAGAATGTTTTCAGCAACAAAACCAGTTTTGCTGGGGGGGGGCGCATGTAGCAACTCCAGTTAATGTCTGAAAAAAAGTCAGACATCTTCAGCTCAAGACAAAAGACATAAATAAATAAAACTCTAATTTCCATGGGAATTAACATGCAAATCATTCAAGTAGTATCCCACTTAACCCAGAGCACAGGGGCCACATGTAAGACACAAGACTTGTGTATCCCCAGTTCACAAAGCCTGTCACTGTTCCTTTTATCACTGCACTCCTCTACTGTATGTGGTTTCTACTGAACAAAAATAGAATCAGTATGATGGAGAACTTCAATATTTGTGTGATTAGGAATGTGTGGGGGATATGAAGAGTTTCTGACATCTAGTCAGTCATGGTAATGACACATTTCTGCTTTGCTTTTGACTTTAAAAGACAAAAAAAGTGACTCTATTAGTACAAGGTGGCCAAGAGTTAATTATTCCTAGAACAATGCTGTTATTGTGCTATTCTGCTCCCATTTAGACTGCTGTGCCTGTAAAATCCTTGTTGATGGTCAAGTGTTGTGGTCCACAACTGAACTGTCTTTCATGCCCGTAGTAGTTTTAGATGAGTGTTTTAAGTGCCTTTGACTGTGTGATGCAATTTGCCTCAAGTTTTGATTTTAAATTAAAAAAATAAATCCCCACTCTGACTATCGTTCATGGCTTTACAACTAAATCCATAACGCTAAATGTCAATAAATGCTCAATGAATTGCAGTCAGTCAAATACTAGAGAAATATAAGAGTGCGAAGACAAACAACAAGTCCCTTTAGCAGAATATGAAATGTCTTTAAATGTTATTAAAAAGGTATAATACAAAAATGAAAAAAAAAAGTGACTTAAAAAAATGCAACCAAACTACTGTGTAATAACTGTGACAACCCTCCTGATAATTACTCAAATTTGCTAAATTTTCTCTTTTAATTTACATTTTCTTTGGTTTTTGTCGCAGTAGCTGTCACCATGAATACCCATTAAAACAAAAAACCTCATATATGTCAAGTCAGTATCAACAGCAGAAGTGGCATCATCCATAATAAAGCCAAAACACTATTTTTTTTAACCTTAAATTGTCTTTACAACATTTTTTCAAATCTGACTTTGTTTTGTTTGTTTTCGTTTCTTATTTTTTTCAGTTTTTTTCAGTCATAAAAAGCAAAGTTTAATCAGCTCCACCATCCTTGACCTTTTTGCACCCGACGTAAATATAATTTGAAAACAGACTGTAAATTTGGAAAACCAGAGGATTGACATTAGTTCATCAATTACCAGTGGCATGTGCGCTCAGTTCAGATACTGGACTGAAACATCTCTAAACCTAAGGTGGTGCTTTCAGCCTCACGTTACAGTATTGCTGGATGGGCATACGTGGACAGATACCACAATCATTCATGTTATATCGCCGTCTAGTCTTTTACCTGGTTTTATTAGAATCTATAATACAGCTAGGGCAGCACGGTGGCTTAGTGGTTAGCACTGTTGCCTCACAGCAAGAAGGTTCCCGGTTCAATTCCTGGCCCGGTGGGTCTTTCTGTGTGGAGTTTGCATGTTCTCCCCGTGCTTGCGTGGGTTTCCTCCGGGTACTCCGGCTTCCTCCCACAGTCCAAAAACATGCAGTGTAGGTTAATTGATCTTTCTAAATTCTCCCTAGGTGTGAATGTGAGTGTGATTGGTTGTTTGTCTTCTATGTGGCCCTGGATAGGCTGGCGACCTGTCCAGGGTGTACCCCTGCCTTTCGCCTGATATGCGTCGGGATAGGCTCCGACAGACCCCCGTGACCCGGAAACGGATAAAGCGGGTATAGCTAATGGATGGATGGATAATACAGCTATTGTAGAAAAAATGTTTATTTATTCATCTTTCTGGAATTTCAGGTCATGTCCCAGCGTTTGTGAACAAAAGCATAGATATCAATTTTTGTACACCTTAGAAATTACAATGACAGTATTTTGTGCGTTTATTGTGACTTCTGGATCTGTTAATGGTGTTAGAAGTAAAAACATGACTCTGTTCTCAGAATCCAGCCGTGGCTTTTTGTCAAGCAGAAAGCCATGGAGAAGATGAAGTTTAATCCTCTTTATAATATTAATGGTATAAACCCAAAAAGGCCACCTGACTTCAGCATCTGTTCAAAAAGGTTTGAAACATCAGAAACACTGCCAGGGCTTTGCAAAGCAGTTCATGGTCGTCTGAGACACCAATAAAATGTTTATGATCACAATCTAGTCTGTGGCTCATGCTTTCAGATAACCTGAGGTGGGTGGCGTGGTTCAAGGGAATTTTTCCACGTAGGCTATGTTTCCCTTGCTGATCTGCTGTAATTATTGTCCCCAGCTCCCACCAGACTCTCACGGATGCCCTTTCAGCTCAGCTGGCAGCTTTTCCAGAACCACTTCAACACGTCTCGTGGACAAAAACACTCCTCCATCCAAAAACCTCGGAGTTTAATTTTAGCGAGTGGAAGCCGTTTTCTGCTTACCTTGGGCAAGTCCCGGAGTTGGTTAGCATCAAGCAACAGCTCCTCCAAACTCCGAGCGTAGCGGTAAATCTCATCGGGTACATAGAGCAGGGAGCAGTGGCGTTTATCGATCGTCTCAACGTGACGGTTACACCGCCACAGGGGTATGCAGTGAAACATCACGGGGGAGGTGGAAATAAATCTCGTACCCGTGCGATGGACAAACAGCGGGGAGGAGGGGGATGCAACAGATTGCTACGGCGGGACAGTCCAGTCCGGAGCACAATTCACCGCTAAAGCACGAGCGAGGCAGGTCTCGCGGGCAGGTAAACAGCCGAAACTTCCGCTGTACGTGAGTGAGCGAGCGGCGGTAACGTTACCGAGCTAACGCGACGAACACGGGAATGAAACTCTCCGTCGTTGTCTCACTTTGTCGCTCCTAGTCGACACCTGCTTTTTTTTTTTTTTTTTTTTTTTTTTGCTTTTCCTCGTCTCACGTCGAACGCCCCACTGTTTCTATAAAACCTCTTCAGCGTACAAAACACGGGCTACATCTTAGCGTGTTGGAGGATGGCACTCTGCTTCTTTTTTCCGTCTCTTCCCGGAGTTAATTTCCTCTCCGTTCAGTTTCTGACCCGGAACATTCACTCCCTCATTCCTTACCTACGTCACCGCTCCGCACGGCTCCTCCCTCCGTCCCTCCTCTGGATGGTCCCGTCGTCCCGTCCAGCAGGACCGCCATGATGGGGCACGCAGGGGCGCACACGAGTGGTGGTATGGGGGGGTGGGGGGTTGTAAACGCTAAATATACTTTAAAAAATATTTTATTTACCTCTCTGTATTGTGTCGACTAAACCTTTTATTATTCAAAGTTACACCTCCCAGTTCAGATCACTGTAATACAATGTTGATTATTACTTTTTTATTTTTATAATACTTATGCATTAAGAATTTGAACAAAACAGTTGGCACTATTTGCACCGCCGTATGGGAAACATGTTAACATTATACTCGATTTGGTGTTTATGTAAATTCATCAAAATATTGCACATAATTTTTCATTTGAATTCACTTAAAAGTTTTGCATGACATTTACTGAATAAAAAATTGCCAATATAAAGTCTTTAAAGTAGAGAACATAATGCTCAAATTCCCAAAAAGTTGTGACACTGTAAAACTGGAATGCAATTATTCTTTCCTATTGCGTGGCTTCAAGAGCACTTCCAGAGGTCATTGTGAAGAGTTTCCTGTGGAATCCACAAATTCAGCTCATGGCTCCATCATGCAAAGAAAAGGCCATATTTGAACATGATTAGAGCCACAAATGCTCCCCTCCAGACAACGTCTCTTTCAGGAAAGAACTTGCAAATTTCAGCAAGACGATGCTAAACTACATACATGAAGTCCACATGCTCAGCTGGCTTGCCTGCATTTCAGACCTTTCACCAACATTTGGAGCATCATGAAAAGAAAAATCAGTCAACAAAGGTTAATTACTGCTTAGAAGCAAGAGTCCTGCATCAGACAGGCATTGGACAACATTCCTCTCACTAAACTAAAGCAACTGGTCTCCTCGCTACTCAATGGTAAACATTGCCCTGTGTTCTGTTTTTTTTTCTTTTGCAGCGTCCCAACTTTTTTGGAACTGGGGTTGTATGTTAACAAAGAAACACTTTTTTAATTATAGAGGAAAATGATCCAGAATATCTTATCAATATGAAAACATTTGTTTTCACTATCTTGGGACTTCCTTGAATAGCGGTCACTGAAACCTCACATTTCTTAGGTTGATCAGTCCTGCAAATCAGCTTAAAGGCATTTTGGCTCTCTTCTGTAGAGAACAGCTTCCATACTGTGATGTTGGTGACTTTCGTCACATGAAATCCTCAAAAGCAGTCACCCTTACATCGTTTCCAGAAATGTGAACTCTCCAGTAATATTGTTTAAACATTTACTACATTTTCTAGACACCACATATTTGTTTTTGGTTGATGAAAGCAGAATCTTATCTACAATTGGATTTTTATTTTTTTTTTCATGGTTAGTTCTATCCAAAAGTACTGAGATCCTCTAGTGGAGCAACTGCTTCATTAAGTGGCCATCACTAGAATGTGCACTTATCTATACAGATTAGAATAGAGCTTTTTATGGCCTTACATAAACCAGCCTCTCATAGGCTACAATTCACAACCTTGACAAGAAACAACAAAAACTGGCAGAATCCAACATTTTTATTTTCAAATCTGCCAAGGTGACAGTCTAATTTAGTTTCCCCAGTCCTGCACACTTAAAATAGCAAATAAATACATCACACAGAAGGCTGAATAAGCGATGGAGAGTACCAGCCACAGGGATTCAGACTCCTAACGTAGCAATCCATTATTTCAACCACATTTAAAAAAGAAAAGAAAAAAAATAAGATGAGAAGAATCATTGAGAGGTGGGAGACAGCAGTCATCTTTATGGTGTAAAGAAACTTGTGTGGCATGCTTTCAGGATTTGCTGAACAAAGCTTCAGATGAAAGTTCTGCTGACAACAGAAACCCTAGAGTATTGAAAATTCACCAAGTTTCAGGTAACTTTTTTAAGTTATAAAGCATTTAAAAGCTTAGAGATGTCATCCCAATTTCATGTCTAAATACTGGAATTTACCAATATTATCTGAAAATGTATTTTCTGGAAAGTGGTAGGAAAACTCTGCAGAGATGCACTTTCACATCCTCAAGAGGGAGCCACATCCAATAATAATAATAAAAAATAATTCAACTTAAAATAAACCCATCAAAGTTGCTTTTTTCATTTAATAGTGAGAACGAAAAAGGCAAATACCTTAAAGTCAGTAGATTTAGACAAACACAGACTAATCCAACATGAACACAGGCCTAATGAGAATAATGAATGATAAAGTACACTCTCTGCACGGTCGCACTGTAATTTGAAACATTAAATAGCTTTCATCTCCGTCCCAGCTGCTTTTTAAATGCCTTCAAAGACTTTGCCATCATCGGAGCAACTCCTGTAACAAAAGCAAAGAGCACAAAAACATAAATGAGTAGAAATTAGGAAAAACTAGAAGAATGACTTCACTCAAGTTACATCTGCTTGTTTCACTGCACAAGAAGAAACTGCGCGATCAAGGTTAAGGACAGAAAAATGATCTTGATCAGCACTCGGCTCACTTGTTCTTTTGCGATTGTCTTGCGTGCTGCTTCCCCCAGAACCGGTGCTGTTGGACCTGCTGGACTCAGAGCTGGGTCTCAATCGGTTTTCAGGATTCTTCACACTGAGAACACACAAAAAAAAAAAAAAAATCAACAGCACTTTTGACCAACAAAATCATTTAAAAAAAAAAGAAAAAAAAACAAAAAAACCTTCAACGTACATGCAATTACAAAACTGAAGCAAGTCTACCTCCACACTCAAGCGCAGTAGCTAAAACAGTCGACAAAGGGCATGAGAGCATCTCTAACCAGACGGAAAACAGTTTACCCAGCACATTGCTCCAATTCCTATGTTTGTCTAACAGTGTACAACTGTGTTTGTCTATCAAAAAAAGAAAAAGAGAAAGCATTTCGCCTACTGTTACCACAGGAGTCTGACGGGTTATGACCCTGCGGAGCTGTGGTTGTTTAGTAATCATAGTGGTTAAGAGCTTTTATGTGGATAACCAGGTGTTCATGTTGCTAAAAATAAACAAATGAACATCGATGCCCTGAACAACAGACATGGCATGGATGCATAAAACAGGCAAATTATATGTACTAAACACAGGCCAACGAAAAGTCCTACTGGAAATGTCTGTGTGTTTAGGAGGCTGACACCCACCCGCTCTTGAGCTGATGAGGCTGCTGAACAGCAGTTCCATGAATTTCCTGCTGAATTCGTACATCTCTCGGTGGCTTGGCAACAGTGTGAATAAATGCCATCTTCACCTGCCGTCCTTTTAATTAAAAGAAAAAACAAAAAATATATGATCATCATCATGGACTTCAACATACTTCTACAATAATGCCTTTTGCAAAAAAATGAATTTATCCGACTTGAATTCTCAACCTCATTTTTAAAAGACAGCTTTATTATTTGGATTTTTGATTTAAAATCGATGTGTTATTGTATCACAACTTTGTGGTTTATTTACCAGCAAAATCATTTTGCAGTGTAGGTTTTGTTTACATGTTCTGGGATTATAAATGTCACCTTTAGTGATTTTTAAATTAATAGTTTGTAATTAGGGTCTTCCCACTTCACTGCTTACAGCATTTTTTTTATAGTCCAACAAACAAAACAAAAAAATTCCACATAGCATCTGGGAAGATGACTGGATGTCCTTTTTTTTTTTTTTTCTTTATTAAAGAATTTCATGCTACATTGAAAATGAAACTAATCTTCAAACAAGCATCAAGCTGTCCCTTTAAGAGGCAACAGATTTGGTGCAGAGGACCTACCCTTCGGTCTCTTGGACTGCGCTGAGACAATAGTTTTTGTCAGTCTTTGAAGCTTCCTTTCTCGCTCCTCAGAGAGCCTGAGATACAACTCTTTCCACGATTCATATTCCTGTAGTTTGAACCCTTTGAAATCCCTCTGGCAGTGTTTTCCCCATAAGTGGTCTGACACTCCAACATAGATCTGTAGGGAGAAGAAAAAAAAAAAAAAAAAAATAAAAAAAAAGCCCGGTGCACTCAAAATCCTTTGGACTTTTACAAGAAGCAACTCAAGAATTGATATTGAATCTGAATTCAATATCCCATCAGGAATACCAATACTTTAGTTAGAAGAGCATGTCTATTCTAGTCACCCTCTTGTCTACAATGAGCACAGCCTGCGGTTACTTAATCAAAGATCAGAATTAATACAGGACTTTCAGGCAACAAAGCCCCTATCTTCCAGAAACAGTTCTCATAATTATGGTCTCCAACAGTCAGACTCCCTATTATATCTATTGTTTGTGCCGATCAGGTGCATCTCTCACACACTGCTCATAGTTTTTAAATGCTGTAAGAAATAGAGGGAGGAGGGGGGGGGGGGGTTGTCTTTAACCAAGAAGATCAGGTAAAAACTGCCAATGGTGTATGCAATAAAGTGACCACAAAGTGCGTGTCTTACTGGGTTGCATTCCTCAATGCGTTGCAGCTGCTCCGGGGTGCACCTCTCCAGCACTGGCTCGAGAAGTTCAAACGGGACTCCACCAGTTTCATGAAGCACTGAGAAGAGATCCTTGCGCCTAAATATAAGACCCAACAAACTGAAAGGTCTCAGAGGCTTGAGTAAACTTTTTCAGGACTTTACTCACAACTGATATTGTTCTGGAGTGTGCGAATGCACTGTTGATACAAGCTCATCATGGTTGGTAGATATAAGGTTTTGGCACCAGAGTACACCTGCATCTTCCTGTTCAGTCGCTGACCAGTAAAGACTGGAGACTCCTCCGAGGTGTCGGCAAAATCAGGCTCCTTCTCAACTGTAAAACCAAACAGGGCATGTCAAAAAACAAACAACAAAAAGATTACACTTTGAATTGTTAACATGCGCTACCTTTCTTTTCAAAGTAATAGTCCACACTTGATGACTTTTCCAAGTCAGGCAAAGTAGCAGGTAAAGGAACATTCATTAGGTGCTTCAAAGAGTCCTGCACCGTCTGGAATATCAGAAGTTATTGACAAATAATGATCAATCATAGCTTAGTCTCTAAAAGAAAAGCTTTTACAGAGCATCGTTGGATGTACCTGTTCTGGAGAGGAAGCAGGCGACTTCATAGATTTCATGCTGGAATCGTTTCGTAGTTGCCGTTTTGCTGCAGTCTTCATTTTTTTGTGAGGTTTCTTCACAGCAGGTTGCTCTTTTCTCTTCGCAAGACTCGCGTCATAGTTCAAATAAGATTCAAAAGACATGGAGGGCTCTTCCTGGTCGCTGCTACTCTCCTCATTTTTATGTTTTATTTTAGCCTTCTTGTGTTTTTGGTTTGAGCTTTCCGATTCTGCTTTGTGTTTTAGAATGATGTGCTTTTCTTTTGATTTTTTCTTTTTTCTATTTTGGACCTCGGAGCTTCTTGATATTCCCAAGGATCTGTCGTCTTTGGCCACTTTTGATATTTTTGTGGGGTTTCTGCTGGATGAAGAAGACTCTTTGCCATTCAGTGTTGATTCTTTGGATGACTTTGATTTCGTGTTTGATTCTCTGTCCGAACAACAACTTCCACTTTCAGAGATACTGTTCAGCTTCTTCCTGGAGACCAATCTGGATTTTTGACTAGTGCCCTCTAAGTGTTTGTTCCCAAGACGAGCCTCGCTGTTTTTCTTCTTCCTGGATGCAGCCGAATCCATTTTCTCCTCCTTGATTTCAACTTTGTTTGTCAAAGTGTTCTTTGGAAAAATTCTGTGGTTTTCTTGTTGACTTTTTTCAAGTTTTTTATTCTCCCCGGTTTTTATTTTCCCCTCACATTTTCCTCTCTGTAAATCCGCTTTCTTCCTCTGCGTTTTAAATGGAGCCTCATCTGAGGAGTCCTGATTCTTGCTGTAAGAAGTTAATCGGTTACCATTTACATCCTCAGCTGGCAGACTTCCATTTTCTGAGCAGCTTTTTCCATCTTTGTTTTTAACAGAAGTAGTTTCTGACAAAACATCTGCATAGCTGCTTAAAGAGACAGATTAGATGTCAAATACACATAAAAGGGAAATGCATTGAATTGTATTTTACAGTTAAATACACCTTACCTTGTGGATTCCTTTGGGACCAGCTTCTTCCAACCTTTAACCAGTGACTTGGCAAATTCTCCAGCATGTTTGTGTCTCCGCAAGGAATTAACCGTTTTGCCAATTCCAGTTTCCTACGTGTATTTAGACTGTTGTTAGTGTATTCATTTAACCTTTATAACAAGCAAATCTATTTACCCAAAGCCCGCTTTCTGCAGTAGAGACTCACAGCAAGAATATCTAAGGTGATATCCAGATCTTTTAGTTTCTGCAAAGTTTTGAGAACCTGGAAAGACAAACACAGTCCAAATGACAATTTTACCACCGTAGTGTGCATTTCATGACTTGCTGAGATATATCAGTGTAAAGTAATTGTCCTGTATGTTTGGGACAAAATATACAGGAGTACAAGCCCCATTGAAGAAAAACGTGACATACCAAATATGGTATTCCTGGTTTCAGATCACCACAGTTGCTGATTGTGCATTCGGAGCAGAAGCTATGTATGGGATCCTCACACACCCACCAGCACAGTCCTTTAATACGGTGAGCCATAAATGGGAAAGGCTACTGCTGGCTGTAGTACTCTGTAGTATCCGTCTTTACAACTGAATCAGGTGATTATTATTTTATTTATTTTTTTTGCATTAAAAATCTCTTGATTAACAACAATTTCTAAAATGTTACCGCAGATAAAAATGTACACATCTACATGAAAAGCTGCGCTTCAGCGGCCTGCACAGCGCCCCGCCTTCCACGGTGATGGACAGCGGCCCTACGCTGAGCAGCTGGGGTAATCGCCAATTTTAGCAGCTGAGCGCCTCCCATTTAAACAGCTCTGACCCTCACAGCAAAGTGTTTTAGGGGCAGAGTGTAATCGATAACAGAAACAGCCCTCGCTGAGCTTCTGCTCAACTAGAATGAAAGATAAAAGACAGAACAACAGGAGTCTGCCCGACTGACAGTTTTATGGCGTCAGATATGACATTGGGAGGTGATGGGTTCACAAAATAACGTGAACTAAACCCATGAATGAAGGACTTTGGCGCGTGTAAAGCAGAGAGCCCAGAGTTAGAGCCAACAGACCTTCAGTGCATTTACAAAATGAAAAGCATCTACCGTGGTGGGCTCGGCTGTGTCTGACAGCTGAAGTTTGAACCGCATGATTTTCTTCACCACATCAGAGCTGCTGGCCATCACGGTGATTCACGTGCACCCGCCTGCGCACACCGGGCAGCGCGCGCTCACTGATGACACCGTTATTATGGGCGGGACCGATGACCTGATCAGAAATGTACAAACTTCACTGATAATGATGAATCATATCAGGCATGACTATGAGAAATTGTGTAAAAATATTCCCCGTCCTGATGTTATGAGATGTTTAAGAGAACATTTCAGGCTCCTTGAATGGTCATTACAATGTAGATTTCTTAACAATAGCCAGATGTACTGAATTTAAAACATGTTTGAAGTGAAATGCTGGTGTGTCAATAAACCAGCCAAACCAATAAGAGAAAAAAAAAGACACAAAACTGTTACAAAGAGATCTAAAAAGAATAAACATAATGCAAGATTAACTCAAATAGATTCCAAAGTTTTACAGAGAAACACAAAGTGGACAGAAAATTATCCATATTAATGTAACTCGTGAAAAAGAGGTGCAAATGAATATGAAGCATACAAAAGGTCAGTGTGGGGACACAACAACCAAAAGGAGAATAAAACTTAGGAGGCGTAGAAACAAAGAGCACAAACACATGCAAATCTAATGCAAGCAGGAACAAGATAACAAGAAGAGAGAGAGAGAGAGAGAGAGAGAGAGAGAGAGAGCAAGCATGTTTGCAGTAAATTTGTGACTGGTTATTTTGCTTATTCAGCAGAGGAGAGGAGGCTGCTTCAGTCTGCAATCCAATCCTATATTGTATTGAATATTATACTCTTCTATGGAAGAAATCCTGCTGTATATTTTTTTGGGAAAAAAGAAAATACAAAAATAATGGTGCTTTCAAAAACAGGCAGATGTGCTGAATTAAAACACAGTATGAAGTGACAAACAAGCAACCAGAAAACAGAGACAAAAAAAACTACTGTTACTTAGTCTAACACAAACAGATGAAAACTAAGATTAAAAAATTACCCAAATAGACATAATGAACATATATATTATATTATATTATATTACATAACATGTATTTCTCAGCAATAGCCACCAGATTTGCTGCATTTCAAACAGTGTTTGAGGGGACGGGTGGTGTAGTCATTGAAGCAACCACACGGAGACACAAGGTGTTTCATAGACAGGAAAACAACTACAGATAATGGCAAATGAACAGAGAATGAGATTCAAATTTAAAGAAAACTAAAAAAAAAACACATTTGCTAAGACACATAAAGTTACCAGAAAGATTTGCATATTAGTAGAAGCAATTAAAAAGAAATGTAAGATGAACAAGGAAGAATGCAAAACAGCATGTATATCCATCCTATTTTTAATGGACACAGGGCATGTCTCTCCTAGCATCTTGTCATCTGACACGATATGTTTTTCTAAATAAGGAATGAAGAAATCCTATTGGATTTACCAATTTTGGACAATATTGGTGAGAATATTTCACAGGTTTTCAGCGGGCAACATTAGGAAAGAAAACACCAACATACAAATCACTCTTTCTTACGTAGTATGTGGGGGCGGTACGGTGTTTCCATAATTATACCTATCAGTTGAGTAGACAAGTCAAGTACCCCTCATTATGTTGATATCAACTGACGGGAGGTTATTGTGGGACAGTGAGTGTTGGGGGTGTCTGGTCCCTTTCCACTGCCACATGCATTGCACAATAGTTGATTGGCACTCACTCCTCAAGAGGAGGAGTCAACTGCATGTCTCTTTCTGCAGGGGTGACAGCCGGTCTCTCTCTCCTGCTCCAGTAACTGGAGGCACAAGTTCCACCTTCACCAGCATCAACTTCATTTCTCAGGTAAGAGGAGTTGTCCAGCGTTTGATTCTTTGTCATTTTACCAATAAAAGTGCAGAGTCAGAAAGTTAATGTGTCTGCAATTATGAATCGAAAATCTGCTATTTTCCTACTTTAATAACCTCCGGGTGAGAGATGATTTGTATGAAGTTACTGCCAAACTGCATTTTGAGAGAAGGCTATGAATGCAATAAGCTTCATGGTTGGTGTGTGGTAATGCCATAATGTGATTTTTATTTATTTTTTCTTACTGATTATTGTTGCTGTTTTTACACAAATTTGCTTTTTTTGTGTAGTGCTGATTCCAAATGTATGTAAGACAAAATTGGGGGAAAAAAGTGTTATCAAAATGGAAGAAAACAGATTATGAATTTGAACTTAAGCTGTGAGAGGACACGAGGCCTGCTGCTCTTAAAGTCTATAAAAGGAACGTCATGGGAGAGCTGTCCAGGGTTGCTATTCCTGGACATGCTGCTGACAAACTGTGACAGATGCAAACAGGCGCATGTTGATGCACTCACACTTCCTTGTATCACCTAGTAGCCCACGCGTTTTCAAAGTTTGCAGCAACCGTTTTTCTTTAAAGCATATCTGTCTACTGGTTAGGTTGGGGCAAAGCGGAGTGGGTTGCATTTGTCATAATTCATCTGGTTTACGATGATGCACCCTTTAATTTCTGTGTGTTATCTTCAAGCTGCATCAGACTTTTCTGGGAAACTTTGACATGTGTTTGTATGCGTGTTTTCAGAAAGTCTGGGCTGTGTTCCACTGCTGCAGCCATGGCACCCAAAAAGAACAAGGCGACCAAAAAGAGTAAAGGAGACATAAATGATATCATGGTTGAGAACAGCCCCATCAACAAAATTAATGGGTTAAACACTCTGATTGAGGGAGGAAATGGCTTCAGCTGCATCTCAACTGAAGTCACTGATTCTGTGTATGCCCCTAACATGCTGGAGGGTTTGAGCAACATGAGACAGGAAAGCTTCCTCTGTGATCTGACAGTCGCCACCCAATCAAAGTCATTTGATGTCCACAAGGTTGTCATGGCCTCTTGCAGTGAGTACATTAGAAACATCTTGAAGAAGGACTCAACCCTCCAGAAGATCGACCTGAATGACCTCTCACCAGTCGGCCTCGCTACTGCGATCACGTACGCATACTCAGGAAAGCTCACCTTGTCGCTCTACAGCATCGGCAGCACTATTGCTGCAGCAATGTTGCTGCAGATTGGCACTTTGGTGAAGATGTGCAGCGATTTCCTCATGCAGGAACTCAGCGTGGAAAACTGCATGTACGTGGCCAATATTGCTGATGCCTACAACCTTAAAGAAACCAAGGGGGCAGCTCAGAAGTTTATGAGGGAGAACTTCATCGAGTTCTCTGAGATGGAGCAGTTCTTGAAGCTCACCTACGAGCAGATCTGCGAATTTCTCTCAGACGATTCCTTGCAGCTCCCCTCTGAGGTCACAGCCTTCCAGATCGCTATGAAATGGTTGGATTTTGACGAGAAGAGGTTGAAGTATGCAGCAGATCTCCTCACTTACATCCGCTTCGGGACAATCTCTGCCCAAGACCTGGTGAATCACATCCAGAATGTGCCCAGAATGATGCAAGACCCCGAGTGCCACCGTCTCCTTGTTGATGCCATGAATTACCACTTGCTGCCATTTCAACAGAACATCCTACAGTCACGCAGAACAAAGATACGAGGTGGTCACAAGGTGATTCTCACAGTTGGTGGACGCCCCGCCTTGACAGAAAAATCTCTCAGCAAAGACATTCTCTACAGAGATGCAGACAATGTGTGGAATAAGTTGACAGAAATGCCAGCAAAGAGCTTTAATCAGTGTATTGCAGTCCTGGATGGCTTTCTGTATGTGGCAGGTGGTGAGGACCAGAATGATGCAAGGAACCAGGCAAAGCACGCTGTCAGCAACTTCTGCAGGTACCAGCAAATTTATTTAAACTCTGCGTCTGTCTTATTTGGTTTAGAACTTGAAAATAATAACCGTATATCCTTGTGAAATTATTTAGGTATGATCCCCGCTTCAACGCTTGGATTCACTTGACCAACATGATCCAGAGGCGCACCCACTTCAGCTTCAACACCTACAACGGTCTCTTGTTCGCAGTCGGAGGGCGAAATGCTGATGGCGTTCAGGCGTCCATGGAGTGCTACGTGCCCTCCTCCAACCAGTGGCAGATGAAAGCTCCCATGGAGGTGCCTCGCTGCTGTCACGCCAGCTCTGTGATCGATGGCAAGATTCTGGTATCTGGAGGTTACATCAACAACACCTACTCCAGGGGCGTGTGCTCATATGACCCCTCTACTGACACCTGGCAGGATAAGAGCAGCCTGAGCACACCTCGTGGATGGCACTGCGCCGCCACCGTCGGAGACCGAGCTTATGTCATTGGTGGCAGCCAGCTGGGAGGGCGCGGGGAGAGGGTAGACGTCCTCGTCGTTGAATCTTACAACCCTCACAACGGGCAGTGGAGCTACTGTGCGCCTCTACACACAGGAGTGAGCACGGCTGGCATTTCCATTTTGAACAACAAGATCTATCTCCTCGGAGGCTGGAACGAGGGCGAGAAGAAGTATAAGAAGTGCATTCAAGTATACAACCCTGATCTCAATGAATGGACTGAGGATGATGAGTTGCCAGAGGCTACTGTCGGCATTTCGTGCTGTGTCGTCGCCATACCCACGCGGAAAACAAGAGAATCCAGAGCCAGTTCCGTTTCATCTGCACCAGTCAGTATATAAGGATTTAGATTTGGGATGATGCAGTTTACACAGCTACTGGTCTCTAGTTAGTCTGTTGCATAATCTTGGTTTCAGATTAAATGGACATTATAACTTTCTTTTGACGAGTAAAGATCAACACAGTCCAAGGATTACAGAACATGGTACTTTTTTCCATTAAAAAATAAGATAAATAAAACCAATTAGAATTCAGAAGATTTGAACATACTTTTTTTTAATTATATATAATAAGTAGACCACCTTGAATCATTAATGCTAGATTATATCTGTGGAGGAGACAAGCAAACAATACGAAAAAAAGAGATTTGATTATTTTTAAGAATTAACTTCCTTCTGGGGCCAATTCAGCTGGGATATTTTCATGAGCTTTTTCACCAACTGGAATGCTATTACAAGCATTAATCCTTAACTTTGCTATAGTCCTGTTTATGGTGACTTTAGCTACTGTGACTCTCACATACTTGAACTGGAATGTGACTGGCCCGAGTGTTGGTGGCGCCTACCAGGCGTCGGGCTTGTGATCAGCGTTTCAACTCACCACGCAGCACAACTGCAGCTTCTCTAGGTGCATCTCATATGCAGCATTCAGTACTCATGTGTTTTATTCAGGAGATCGTCATAAGTGTTACTGGTGTAATTCAAACAGATTCTGTTGAGAAAAAAGAGGGAATGGTGAGTCCTGAATGGATTTAAATGTGAAAGCAACAAACTATTTTGTAAAAGAGAAGAAAAAAACTACGGGAAGTATGTTCAGCGCCTGAGCTTTCCCAGAAGTCCTGAATTCCCTGACTGCTCATGTCTTTCCATTTTATGTTTGTTTTTAAATTAAAGAGATGAAGTGTAAGCTACTTTGACCTCTGTCGTTCCTTCACATCTGTGCAAAGTTGTTGTTGTTTTTTTTTTTTTCAAGATAATCATTTACATCAAGTCCAAGTGAGGTCAGACTTTATTCATATAGCACATTTAAAACTACTACACTTGATCAAAGAGCTATACAAACTATACATGTTTACAATCACTAACATCAGGAATACATAGAGCTATGAAAACAACAATAAATCATCAAGGAATAGGACGAAGAAAAAATTAGGGAAATAAGTGAGCTGTTTGCATAGAGACGGTCAAGATATTTCACTTGATACTTTATTTCTGCCTCTTGCGTGTCACCTTTAATTTGAGCTACAGAAAGAATATCTGCATTATCTTTTTTAGTGTTTGTTTGTTTATTTTTCATTCTTTCTTTGTAAAAGTCCACAGTCCAAAACGGCACCTGAAGATTTATTGTTAGCAGATTTGAACAGTGTTCACTGCTGTTTTTAGGACAGTTAGAGCAAATTGAGGAGGCACTCGACGGCTGCGTTTCTCTCTTCCATTTGCGGTATGCTTTAAATTCCTGTCTTTAACCCGACAACACTGCTGTCAGAGTGCAGATTTTTTTTTTAAATATATTAAGTACTTAACTTAAAACGTGGCAGATTTTTGTTTGTATGTGAACATCAAAATCTGGGGGTCGCTTTACTAAAAGTAATCAGCTTAACAACTGGAGGAATCGAATCTGCCTCCAAGTGGCTGTTAAACAAAGTGACTGAGGATGCCTCTGCTTGCAAGGAAACGTAGAGCCCGTTCGCTCACACTGCAGAACGAGAGCATGGCACACAAAGCTAACCAACGTACAAAAAAAACGCATCATGCTCAAGACAGCATTCCCCTGGTGGACTGGCTTATGCTCATCTAAGACACCCAGAGACTGAAACGTCTCAAACTCACCACTGGTTTCAGTAGACTGTAACGGCCCCTGTTTAAATGTTGCATTAGGCTTTGTTACAAGAGCAAGCTCAGACATTCTGGACAGTATCTTATATTACCTCTTTTAACCCATAAAAGACAGAAAAACTGTTTTCTTTGTTGATACCAAGCCATTTACAGGTAAATTATTGCAAGACCATTTCTTGAAAATAGCCCGAGGGTGCTTTCAGTTCTTTTAACGCATGTTTGGTCTTGAATAAGCTTCAAACATCCTTATCTCAGAAACAATCCTTCTTTTGAATACCTTTAAACGTCTTTTACCAACTGCCCTAATGAAAAGCGTGGTGTTGTTTAAGTTAGCCTCTTAATGGAGGTGGAATGAGATATTTGTAGTTTTGCCCTCTTTGCCATATCTCTGTTGTTTTACTATTTCCCTTATGTTGCTTTTACATACATATCATAGTGTAAAACATGAAATTGCTTGCATTGCAGGTTTAACCAAGCTGTACTGGGAGAACACATGTGGTATTTGAATAAGACCTGGGTAATCAGCAGATAAAACTAAGCAGTCAGAATGAAGCTGACACAAAAAATATGTGACTTCCCTTTCATTTATTTTCATGTTCAAGTTTCTACAAGCCATAAGGCTCGTATTACAGAAGTGTAAAAAAAAAAAAAAAAAAAAAGCACTTTCTACTGACTGTTTTACAAAGTTAGATTCAGAGTTCACTACTAAAGGGCTTGTTTGGCTTTTCAAATAAAGAATATCTTTCTGTGTATGGATTGTTTGCTTTTGTTGTTTTTGTTTCCAATGAAAGTATATATCCAGTGATTGTATGAATATCTGATCAAACATTTAATGTTATATGAAAAAAAAACCTTACTACTTAAATTGTCACTCAAGTCTGACATGCCAAGGTTTTGTTTTGTTTGTTGTTGTTGTTGTTTTTATTTGCTTTTTGTCTGCGTATTGTTTGTATTTTACCACTACTACCACTACTACTGCTACTTTATCAAGCTTTTATGTCTATTTACCCATTATTTTTGCTTTGTGCTTAAGTAAACCCCTTTAACAGTGACTTGTGGATACACATATTAACAAAGCCACCTACAAGCACTTCTAATCCACTGATTCTGTTCCAGTAAACTGCATTGTAATCGTTGTTGTTGGTTTTATTTAAAATTTGAAAATATTGTACTGCCTCCTTGGTTTCTTTTGTTTTTATACAGGGAGCATAGTGAGCTTTACCAATTACATCCAACCATATAACGGGGGGCTGTCAGTGTTCTTCACAAACCTTTAATCAACCAAATTTGCAACACTCACATTCTCTAATAAATGCTGTGTCATTCTTACTATCATTTATTTTTCAGAATGAAGTTGCATTTAGGTACTGATGATGAGCTTGTAATTCTCACACTAAAGTAATAAACATGTCTCGTTCATTTTAAAGCTATAACAATTGCATAACAGAGCACCTTATTTGCCAACTTCTGAGGCGTACAGAAACAGAAATAAAAATCTGCTCGTCACTGCAAAAAGATAGGAAAAAAATCTAACTAAATCTTTTTAAAAAACAAACAAGCAAACAAAAACAACACACTGAGGGTTTTACATATTGTGCCCTAAATTTATGAAACTGCCCTGCATCAAATAAATTGTGTTTTAGTTCAAGAAAGGTCAAGAAAAGAAGAAATTTCAGATGGTGTTGTATGTGCTATTAAGTCCTGCATCTGGATGACTATGATAAAAAGGAGAAAAAATATCCTTAAACATTATGCATTATGACAATGCATGTTTTGAGTAGAAAACACAATTTACTTAAACTGAAATAAAACTAACAGGTGTTGACAATTTATTACTTATTACAAAAACAACATAGTTTTTAAAAAGTAAAACACTGGATTATTTCTAAAATAAACAAATAAAAAAAGATGAAATAAAGAAAATGTTATCTTTATATTACTGTAAAGTTGACATTTTAAATGGTAAATCAGAAGATTAAACCGAAAGACATTAAATATAAAATGATCTATCCAAACATGAAATGATATTGGCCCATTTCTTTTTTTCACTGTGTTTTATATTTCGGTTTTCCACTTGAGCAGTCTGTAAGTCATTCTCCGTCTGTATTTAGTAGTGATTTTTAAGGACAACTTAGAGCTTATTTGTCCATTTGTGTATTTATTTTTTACTGAGCTATCTTAATAGATTTAGAGATGAAAAACAACGTCATGTTTATCTCAGAAGAGCTCTCTTTTCCGTTGTTCCTAAACATCGCATCGCAGTCGACTCGCGGCTTGTTTTGATGATTGGCACCTCAATGGGAGGGGCCGAGCAGCAAATAATGCCTAGTCATAGTGACGTGTCTGCGCTCCGCCTCTAGGCATCACCATCACGTGTATGAAGGAAGGCAGGAGGGCATTCATATGAAAGACACCTCACCAGTGAGCGGCGGCGCCCGGTTACTTCACAGCGACTTAATTAGGTGCACCAAGCTGTCATTCTCCCACAGAGCAGCGCACTAACCTCCACAGTCTTCGGTTGTGGACCGAACCTACTGTATCAGGCGCCGAAATACCGCTGCGGTTTGCTGCCAACAAACGGTTGAGCCTCGCCAAGCTAACGAGCCTTTAGCCGGCGATGAGCAGGGGCCTGTCCTTCCTGATGCCTCGTTAAAGGTTAACGGACACGCGTGTTGAACAACACCGCTCGTAGCCTCTCCCGCAGCACCGCGAGCATACCGGCTCCGCCTCTCGTTTTGGACCGAGAGTTGATGCCAGTTTCCCGGCGTGTTTGACAGCCAACGATCGGCGCGCAGCTCGCGGTGGATCCGCGGCCGGCAGCAGCAGCAGCAGGACACCCGCCGTCGCTTCACACCCCTCCTCCGCCTCCTCACCTGTCTCTGCTATGGGCTTACTGTCACAGGGGTCTCCTCTGAACTGGGAAGAAACCAGGAAGTATGCCGACCACATCAGAAAGCACGGCATCATCCAGTTCCTGAACATCTACAACAAGGTCAAGGAACGGCAGAAAGATGTGTTGAAATGGGGCGACGAGGTAAGAAAGTGTCCCTGTTAAACGGAGTCGACACGGACACATGGCTGTCTGTATTTGATCTGTCGGGTTGCGGTCGCTGCAAGGCTCCGTGGTGGATCTAACTCGGTACCTCCACGGAGATTTGAACTTGCAACCTTTTTTTTTCCTCCCCTTGTCTACACATGCAGTGCAAAAGAAGGTGCTGTGCTTGAGATTTCCTTTCCAACCTCAATCCCTAAAGGCTGCATGTTAGTTTACTAACAATTTGAAAGTCAAACAAGTTGTTTACAAGTGAAATATGTCTGTTCAATAAAACAGTTGTAGCTTCTTAGTCAATGGTGTAATGTCCCACATCTGTGAATTTGAGTAATATGAAGATCTAAACCTAATGAGTCCTATAATTTAGTTTTGTATTTACTCGTACCCGTCACTACGGATATTACTGAAATATTGCCTGGAAAACTGAATTGTTGAGTAAATGCAACACGTTACAACCTATGAGGTTGTGGTTTTGAGTTGAAACTACTAATCTGTTTGCTTTTTGGTTGTTTTGGTGGGGGGTTCGTTTATCACAAACTCTCAAAACGTTTTGCTCTGCAGCTTGAACAAAGTGTTTTGATTTCAAACGATGTGGAACGCTGTTGTCGTCATAGATTAATCCTTTTTTCAGACAGGGGCTTACAGACCAGCAGAGTCAAAGTCAAGGAAAGATAACTGATGAATTGGAATTGATGTGACGGCGTCCCGGCTTTGTACTGCAGTCCACCACCGATGGAAAGTCTGGCTTAGGACAGTGGAGCATAACGTTCTTTTCCTGCAAATTTGCATATACATTTTATTTTTTGTTTTGTTGTTCCCTTCACAGGTTGAGTATATGTTGGTGGAATTGGACGACAAAGATGAAAAGGTTCGACTCGTGCTGAACGGCGGGGAAGTTCTGGAAACTCTTCAAGACCAGGGTGAAAAAATAAACCCCAAGTAAGTAATCGCTGCAGAACGCGTGAAATGAGTCGAGTTTGAGGAAATGTTAAATGGGAAACGGGCTTAAAATAGCACATTTGTGACCTTGTTTAGACTGTGCAAAGGGTTTTATCGTGTTTTTCTTCTTCTCCCACAAACTTAAACATTCACTTATATAAGCTGTTGTGCGATTTAAAAATAATATTAATAATAAAATGATGAAACAAAGGAAAAGAAATGGCACCTCAACAAAGCTACCAAGAAAAGGTAGACCACCCAAACTCCCATCTGCTCACTGACTTGCGCAGCTCCATGTGCTTTTTCTTTCTTTTTTCTTTTCCAGGAGTCATTATCAATGCATGAGAAATATTTCAGCATTCAGACTAATGGTGCAGGTCTGAAGGAATAGTTTCAGCGTTCAGAGGAGGGGTTGCGGTTGTCAGACTCCTAATGATCGTCTATTTAGGATTATTTTTACTGTAACTGGAAAACTCTTTTCCCACACTCTCGTGTTACACGCAGCCATAGTTTATGTTGATGCAGCAGAGTACAAAGAAGCTGCGTTGTGCCACAGTGATCAAGTCTGCACTGAATCGCACTGTTCAGGTTAGTTGTCTTGTATTAGTCGAGTTTTAAATAATAAAAATAACAAAAGTCTGTCTCTGACCATTTAAACCCCAACAAACGCACAGAAAGAAAGAACGCCAACTGACTTTAGACTAATTCAGTCGTTAACGGCACGCTTCACTTCAAAGTTTGTATGTGTCCAAGGGTTTTGAAATGGACCTCATTTCTGGTGGCCTGTCGTCTAATCACACCCACAGATGGAGCCTTGCTTTTGTGCAGAAGTTATAAATCAATCCTGTTTTCAATACTAATCTTTCCACATACCGTTGTCAACCTTTGGTAATCGAATGCCTGGCGTGACTACCTCTTCAGAGTCACGTTGCTTCACTTAACCCATTCAGACCTGCGCTCCCTCTTATGGGAATCAGGTTATTTATGAGTGTTTTGATAAAATTGCCAATAAGATCACTGTTTTGTCACGGCAGGTCTTTTTATTTAGTGTAGTTTTATGACAAGAAGAGACTGTTTTGCAGCAGCGGTAAGATGTGCTCCTCTTGGGAATGTTTTCTGTTTGCGTAAATTGCAGTAGCACATCTTTAAAGAAGAGGGAGTTCTCTGCAGGCGCTGTAAATATGTTTGTTCAGGCCCAGCGGTGTTATGCTTAGCACTGCCTATGACTTGGGGCTACATTTGTATGGCCAACTTCACCCAGGGGAAATACCAACGGCAGTGACAACAGTAGAGCCCGTGCATTCCTCATTACTCCCCCTCTGTTGCACAAACCAAAGAGCACGCCCTGAAGCGCAAATGCGTTGCATTCGTTTGCCCCGCTAGGATTACGGCCGCCATATCATGAAGTGACAACAGAAAGGTCACGTTGACGCTAAGACCGTCAACATGCTTTGTGTTTGTGCAGTCACCCCACGCTGTGGAGACCGGAGTACGGCAGCTACATGATCGAGGGAACTCCAGGGCAGCCGTACGGGGGCACAATGTCGGAGTTCAACACGGTGGAGGGCAACATGAGGAAGAGGCGACGGGAGGCCTCGTCTGTCTTGAACCAGAGTGAAACCCTCTGCACCATCACGTCATTTCCAAGGTGCTTGGGGTTTTTTTTTTTACTTTCTTTAGTGGCTCAGAATGGAGATGAGGCCAAAAGTCAGAGATGTAGGTTTGCGGCATGTTTTCCGTCAGATGTAAATGGAAAACCTTCGACCTGAACTTGAGAATAGCGAGTCCGATTGGATTTCCGCTTTAATTTTCATAACGTCTCAGAGCTATTGCCATCAATCAGTTGAGTCTTTGTTGAGATTAGCTGGTAACACAGTCAATACTTCGTCATTATATTTCCTGTTCCTGTTGAAGAAACAAGTGATAGTTTGAAAATGTTTAAATGGTCATTCACTGCAGCACAATTAAAACATGTTGGGTTTTTTTTTTTATATATATATATATATATATATATATTTTTTTTGCTCAGACTAGGTTGTCCCGGTTTCACCAAACCAGAGTGCCAGCCAACTCCTGTTGAAAAGGGAGTGTCAAAATCCCTGTTTTTCCCAGACGAAGCCATCAACAGACACCCGAGGTTCAGGTAGCAGCGAGGGATTTTAAATCCAATTTTCCCTAGATTATAATATATTTATGAACGTGTTCTTACCTGTGGTTGTTTTCAGCACCCTTACCAGGAACATACGCCACAGACGGGGAGAGAAAGTTGCCATAAATGTGCCAAGTAGGTTTAATTTTGAAGAAAATAAAGCAGCTGTAGAAAAACATAACTTTGTTTAGTTTTTTTTCCCTCCTTTATTTAAATGTGACATGGGATTTTTCCTGACATTCCTGTTCTTCTGTAGATGTGTGTGGAGTCTTGTATGTAAAAATGCAGAAAAGCTTTTCATTTCCTTCTCAGGTGTTTAACGGATACAAACATTGCGTAACTACATTGTTTTCCTGTTTTAGTTTTCAAAGACAAGTGCACTCCGTCTCCGTTCGTGGAAGAGTTTCCCGAAGACGATGGTGAAGCAGTGAGGGCGGCTCTGCCCGACCACATCTACATGGATGCCATGGGCTTTGGCATGGGCAACTGCTGCCTGCAGGTACTGCATGGCTGGACTGAGTAGCGTCCGTCCCAGAGTGTGTTTATCCACTGGTGTAAATGAGAATATGTAAACCGGACATTTCAGGGCTTTGTGCAACTGCACATCTTCAGTCTTAATAAGTGACGTATAAATGTACTTCAGCCTCCTTTATGGTGCCTTTGCAGGTAACATTCCAGGCTTGTAGCATTGATGAGGCAAGATATCTTTATGACCAACTAGCAACATTTTGCCCCATTGTGGTGAGTGAATGTTTAAACGTGGGATAGACGCCATGTTTTATTCAACTGACCTCATTCTCAGCACGGCATAAGCAAATGCTCATTTATCTAAGTGTGTTAAAACTGCTGTCACTGACTCGGCGTTTTGCTGTTTGCAGATGGCGTTGAGTGCAGCGTCACCGTTCTACAGAGGTTACGTGTCGGATATCGATTGTCGCTGGGGAGTCATTTCCACTTCGGTGGATGACAGGACACAGGAGGAACGTGGGCTGAAGGTGAGCAGGATGATGGGAAAGCACCGGGAGGCCGGGGTAGGATGTTGCCCCTGTAGAATGAGCACGACCTCTAAGAATTAACTTGGTTGATTTGAGGTGTTTTTGAGTGAATGTTTTCTATCAGTTGAAGACATGGCTGGTCACCTCTGTCCGGGGGAGACACGAGGACAATCGTACAGCTAAGTTAACCGGCAAATGGCCCTTGCAACACCTTAAATTACAGCATATAAAAGTAACGTTTGTTTTTTTGTTTTTTTTTGTTCTCTCTATCACGTGCTGACAGTTACGTCTCATGTGAACATGCAGCAATAATGCTGCATCACTGTGTCACAAGAGCTCCACCTGGTTGAGACCTAAGCAGGAACGTGCGTAGCTGTGTATTGATTAAACTTTATTCAAAAATACCTTTTTTTTTTTTTTTTTTTTTTTTTTTCTTGCAGCCACTGAAAAACAACAAATACCGGATCTTTAAGTCAAGGTACGACTCGATTGACAGTTACCTGTCTGGCTGCGGTGAGAAGTACAATGACATCGATTTGACGATAGACGAGGAGATCTACAAGACGCTGCTTGATGCAGGTGCTGATGTTGCAAATATGTGAGCCAAACTCGAGAAGTCGTCTTGTTCGTGCTTTCACAGTCGTGAGATGGGGAAATAACGCGTGTGTTTTTGTTAACAGGGATTGACAAGCTTCTGGCTCAACATATAGCTCACCTCTTCATCCGAGATCCGCTGTCGGTCTTTGAGGAGAAAATACACCTGGATGATGAAAATGAGTCGGATCACTTCGAGGTGAGGATTTCTGACTTCTGCATACATCTTGTCTTGACTGCGGTTTTCAGTGGCGTCACCTTAATGATGGATGGGGGGGATAAAATTCAAATTTGTTGCAGAATCTTCAGTCAACCAACTGGCAGACGATGCGGTTTAAACCTCCGCCTCCAAACTCTGACATTGGCTGGAGAGTTGAGTTTCGCCCCATGGAGGTACTTTCAAACTGTCAGACCAGCTTTTAGTCTGGCTTTGAACGTGTTGACGTCTAGGAAATGACATTTAGATTTTTGTGTTTCAGGTGCAGTTAACGGACTTTGAGAACGCTGCATATGTGGTGTTTGTCGTCCTGCTCACCAGAGTGATCCTGTCCTACAAACTGGACTTCCTAATCCCATTGTCAAAGGTATTGAGAGCTGTTCAGTTAAACTGGCATTTGGATGCAGTGACAGTTTTGTCCACTGGTGAGTAAAAATGAGTCTCCTTTCAGGTCGATGAAAACATGAAAGTGGCACAGAAGAGAAACGCTGTCCAGGAGGGAATGTTTTATTTCCGGAAGGACATCTTTAAAGGTGGGTCAAAGGGGAAGCAAAGCTGTAAGTCAACGACTTAGGTGACTGCTTCAGGCTGCAGTTAATGGTGCGTTTGCCCGATCCGTGATCAGGATGCAACCCAGGCCTCGATGGCACCGCCTCTGCTCAGAACGGCTTGGAGACCGACTGTGGTAATGAGGAATACACGCTGATGAGCATCGACACCATCATCAACGGAAAGGTGAATTTTGGGCATCACGGAGGCGCTGGTTGGCAAAACTGTTGACCGTTTTTATTAAATCTAGTTTTCTTCTGTATTCATTTAACGACCAGGAGGGCGTGTTTCAAGGGCTTATCCCAATCCTAAACTGCTATCTGGAAAACATGGAAGTTGATGTGGACACCAGGTGCACCATTTTGAATTATCTAAAGCTCATCAAGAAACGTGCCTCAGGTAAAGTACCGTCCGCGGCCAAAGTTCGGGCTTTTCAAAAGCAGAACGCAGGTTCTCTACGCGCAGCTGAATTTCTGACCAATCCGCTCCTCTTGTTTCCCCGAAATAGGCGAACTGATGACCATGGCCAAGTGGATGCGAGAGTTTGTCGCAAAGCACCCACAATACAAGCAGGACAGCGTCATAACTGACAAGATCAACTACGACCTGTTCAGGAAGTGCGACAGGATTGCAAAAGGTGAAGAGCAGTGTCCGGAGCTCTTTGGAAACCCAGTGAACAAGTTCAAATGAGCAACGCTGGAGAAATGCATCGTGATTATACTAAAGCATGTAAAGAGAGACCAAATGAAAGAGGTCCAACAGTGCGAGAGCGCAGCAGCATGTGTGTGTATCCAGAGAAACGCACCTGCCACAGATATATGTACATACATTGAAATTTTTATGATTACAGAATTATTTTAATAGGACTCAGATAAGAGAAGGTTTGTGTAATAGAAAATCAGATCTGTATTTATTTTTGTCTGGGAATTAACTTTATCTGTGTGCGACTGTAAATGTAGCAGAGTTGTACAGTAGTCTGCTTTTCATCTTTGCTTCTGTAAATACTGCACTTTCGCTCCTAGAACATTAACATCTCTTTTGCTGATACTTTTCTTTCTTTTTCTCTTTTTTTTTTTTTTCTTTTTATATTTGCTTTGCTCTGCTGACTTTGTAGTGGGACCTTGCAATACATGTTTCATTCATGCGGAAATGGTGAACCATTGTTTGCTATGTGATGCCGTTTCAAAATAAATCTGTACATTAATTCAATTTGTCTAAGGACTTTAGAGGACTGTTTCTTTTTTTTCTTTTTTTTTTATATCTCTCAAACACCTTTGTGTTTATTGTGCTGCAATATTTAAAAATGTATAAGTAATTTCACCTTTCGTCCAGCAGCAGGTTTAAATGTCAGGATTTAACAAGGACGAGCAGCTGTATGATGAAATTGTCTTCCTCACTTTAATCCTTCATATTTTGCACCAAAAACAAATTACAACTTGGAATGTTTGAAAATTACTGTAGTTACGTGGTCATAAACATCAGAGATGTGTGACAGATTTTTTTTTTTTTTTTTGGCAATGATAAAGCGTTAGTAATCACAAGCTTGAATAAATGACTGTTAGAAGATTTTTTTGGCGCGTTTAAATATTCATCCACTAGAGGGCAGTGTTGGAGCACAGCTGCCCCAACACGGAGCCGCAGTGATGGATGGGAGCGTTACCTTAGTTTGACCTCTTAGATAAGGACAATGATTTTGGCTGCTACACGCTCAACTGCTGCAGATACACGTCTGGGACTCATTGTTTCTTTGAAAGTAAAGTAAACCTTGTTCAACCGAATAAACATGTATCAATATTGTGCACAATTTGCACAGGACAATCATACAGGTTGTACATAAATGTTGGCGTTACAATCACAAATTACTAATCCAGGGTAACATGAAGAAGACTTTCATGCCAGTGCATGATGCATACCTAAATGTATATATATTGTTAGTTTTTAAACTACTTCATACAATTTCAGTTTAGTAATTGTATGAACAGCGATGAAATTGTTCCATCTGACAGCATCCAGAGACACGGCAGCATAGTGACGATGTTTAGTTGGCACTCGTTCATGCGGCTTCACTTACTAACTTGAGACTGAACATTTTTAAGAGACTGTGCAAATATTTACATATTTATTAAACATGTTGCAGTGTCTACCACTGCTTCTTGCCTGTAATGAGCTGGGATAGGCTCCGGCAGATCCCAGTTACCCCGCAAAGGATAAAACGGGCATGGAAGATGGATGGATGGATGGATGGATAGATGGATGGATGTTGCAGTGAATCATTTTCTTCAAGTATCTATAAAAGGACATTCTTTAACTGTCTGTATATGAACTATCTTGCACTCTACATCAGCAATGCAAACAACAACTATGAAACAATCCTTTTATATTTATGGAGATTTTAGTTTCCTCTATAAGCAATTTAAAAATGTTTACTAATAGTACTGCACTTGGGAAACCTCAACAATGACTGCCTTTTTTTTTTTTTTTTTTTTTTTTTTGACTTGATGCAGAATAGTGGGCAGAGCCTAATCAGACCACTGGAGTGACCAATCACAGCAGATCACTGGGCCTTGCTTTCCTTTAGGGAGGGGTGGGGGGGCACTTTTTTTCTATTTTCATGGGACATCTGTAAATATACTGTGGCAAAGTGTCAGAAATTATTATGATCACACAGAGAGACTAAACTTTTACGTACAGTTGGATAAATTCTTATTTCAACACTGAGCATTGTATTACATGCAGTTACACATATTGAAAAAGTACTTGTCCGTGTTTTATATATCAGGAAATACTTAAAATATGTGTGGTTAGGTCAGGTGCAGGTTAACACTATGCCAATAGAGAAAGACATCATTAAAGATCTTTAAGAAGCAACTGTTGCTGTCAACCAGTTAGGGAAGGGTTATAAGGCCATTTTCAAACAATCTGGAGTTTAACAATCTGGAGTAGATCTACAAATACCTCAACCAACTGTCAAGCATTGTAGTGCTTGACCTAATGCTTAAGTCATCCATGAATGCTTTTGTAAATAATAGGATTATAAGTTAGATTTGATGTCAGTGTGTCTGACAGCTAAAAGATCAGATTAAGACAGCTGACGAAAATATGATCACTTCGAATTACAGCTGCTGAACCCTGATTCTGTTTCATGTGTTGATGGAGAACATTTCTGATTTCAAGAAATTGCTTTAGTAAAAGTGTACCAATGCTTATTTCCACATAAAACTATTTGCCCTTACAGCAAAACAGTAAATTGTGACTGTAATTCCTTACTTCGCAGACGTGTTTTTGTATTGTTTAGTCTGTTTTGTTGATTTTGTCTGCAGCTTGGTGTTTTGAGATGAAAAAGACGAAACTTTGGATGAATCCTCTTTGTGGTTCCCTCACAGAACCACATAGCAGCCAAAGTTACCAAGAAGAACAACTGTAGTATTTGTAGCTGCTGAAGACCGTGATGTTCCCCTATCTTCTAGTAATCTGTATGCTTGGGTTTCAACTCCAGTGGCAGAAAAGTATTTAAACAGATTCAAATCACACAAACCCAAACTTTGAGGTTTGGTTTAAGACTTGACTTGTCTTGGACATTAGATGGCATGGTCAGTCTGAGCGGAGAAAGCAAGTGTTGCACTGATCCGTCGCTGATATCGATGTGTACTTTTTCGTTCTGAAGAAAGAAATGAGCTTTTAACTCAACAGTCAAGCAATCGCTCTAAAACCCATCAAAACAAAAACTTCTACCTGGATGTTCCTGATTGTAGACGTGGACTTCATCACAGCTGCTACAAAAATTCCTCTACAGCAATGCAGAGTGGTGTCTTGGAATTTTATTTCTATATTATTGATTTATTTGATTGATTTCTACAGCTATTTTGTGTTCATGTTGTGGTTTCAAGTGGGATTTCACTTATACTGTTCAACAAGAACGTGGACTTCACAAGAGTCCGATCACAAGGAAGTATGTGACAAAAAGTGTGTGCTGGCCAGGGTGCTCTTGTTGGCACACCATCCACCCCAACTAACCGAGCATGCTTCCAGTGGTCTTGGCTGGCCGAGATTATTATTATTATTATCATTATTATTATTATCATTATTATTATTATTATTACCACCACTGCTGTCATTGCTATCATTATTGTGGTGTTGGCATCCCCATATCCTACTTATTAACAGTATTAAAATCATTATAATGATCTATGAATCCTTCTTTGAAGCCTTCATTTAAAGACACCACATTAACTTCTTAATTAGGTCTCCATGTCCAGGCTTTCACAACTGAGTACCGCATATTATTTGACAGGGATCATCATTACCAGATGTATATAATAATGATGTTGACCTATCAATAATAATGACAAATTCAAATGATCCCAGAAAGCTACTAACTTTAATACCTTTGGGTTCAGCTTAAAAAAAAAAAAAGTACCTTCAGCATCAGCTGTTGTGGTATGGTGGGTGGTGCCTGATCAAGCCACTGAAACCAACTAATCAGAGCACAGGAGTGTTTTGGGGGCGTTTAACTTTACTACTAACCTACCTTTAAACTCCTATTATTGCTGAGAAGAAAAACACGACCATATAAGTAGCAAAGCAAATAATTTAAGCTTATAAGTAACACGTGTTGTTTCTTACGTAAATGTACATTACGTGTACCTTTATTATTTTATTAGTGCATGACGTGTTAAACTTTGGTAAATTAACTTCTCACAGCATCAGATGGAACCTCAACAGAGAGTTATACATAATAATGTGGCAGGCGCAGTCTCTGATTAATGAAGATTTAAATAAATCCAAGACATAGAAATATGAGTATCGTACAAAAAAAAAAAATCATATTGTTTGTGTGCACATTGGTTCCCTTTGATTTATTGTGTGCGTCCAATTCAAGTTAATTAGGATGCATTTGGTTTTTTTAGACACAAAAAGAAAAGGAAAGGAGAGAAAGGAAACTGTTTGAGGGTTACCACACATGGGGCATACATTAGACATTGGACGCCTCGTGTTACCCTAGCAACCAGAGAGTAAATGTAATCACGGGAGGACTTTAAAAGCCCTGGTGTCATTTTGGACTGTCAGTGTCGTTGTAACACACTGGGTCACCTCCTGGCTGCTGTACCCCTGCTGCAGGGCGTCGGGCCAGTCTGCGTGTTCCTCCCACTCGTTTCCAACAAGCCACAAGGCTGCACATTGTGCTCGCAGCGGCCAGCCAGCCAAGGTTACGCAGTCGGCTTCCCACCCTTCCTCTGAAGGTAGGCGCTCGAGCTGCATCTCCTCGTTCACCCTCACCACTTCCTCCTCCGACTACAGCACGACCGGCTGGGTGAATTTATGGTAAGGCTTTCTTCTTTCTTTTAGCGTTATTTCTTTTCTTTTTTTTTTTTTTTTTTTTTTTTTTTTTTTTTAGTAGCAGCGCACGACGTGTGAAACTGACGCACACTGGTGATGCTTTTAAGCGGTGACCTCAAACGGTTACTGTATCCCGGCTGCGATCGCCTGGATGCTGTGAGTTTGTTACTAAATACGTGAATCAACAACTCCCTGGAAGTTTCATGGCAGAAGTTATGTTGTGAAGATAATCTCCGTCTCGGCTCAGTGTTTTTGTTGGTTTTTTTTCCCAGTTTCAGCGGGCTGCTGTGTTTTGTGGAGCGGTGCGTAAAGTGCAGCGCATATTACACGTGTGACCCTGATGCGAAATGACTGTTATACAATACGGAGATGCAAATAGGCAGCAGGACACAGATTTTGTTCAGTATTTGAATGACTTTCACTTATATGTTCGCAAAGAAAGTCCTGATACCGCCAGACAGGCGGTGCGGCGTTTTTATACGCACTTTATACACTTTTAAGTTTAGTGGCAAACTTATAGTGTGCTCTTCCTGGAGAAAACGTTGAACTTGGAAAATTATGATATTTGGAAACATTTGGAGAATGAGTTCAGTTATACTTTTAGATGCCAACTATAACTAGAAACATTTGTTTTTGTGATTGCCTCTCTACATTTCTTGTCTGCATGCATTAGAGCAACTATTATATATCGTATTATATATCAGTTTTATATCAGTTTTCATATGTGGAATTTCTAATATGAAAAAAAGTTATAAACTAGATTTGCCTAAATATATGGACTAAAGTGTGGTCTGAGTGTTCAGGTTCGGTATTGCAGACATTACCTGGACACATCTGGGTCTGATCTGAACTGCTTTTGGCACAAGTGCTAAGTGGACCAGGCGTGGGTTTCCAGCATGTGTCCTATGAGCCAGATGTGGCCCGGATTTCATGAGCTAGTTTTGACATGGGATGGTAAGTGTCGTGAGGGTCAAGCATGGCCACAAAGGCCCCCCCCCCCTCCAAAAAAAAGAACTAATTGGGCCATGTCTGGTTGATATGCGGCTGAGTTTAGGTAGCCGCACTCACCTTGAGCCAACTCTGTCAGTTAAAGCCAAATGTGGGCCAAAGGTAACAGCAGTTACGGGCCAAACATTTGTTCCTGTTTGGGTTACATTTATTACTAGACAAGGACCATATGCTTAAAAATCCTCTGTGACATTTTAGTAATCCCAACATATTAACTCCTAACAAATACGACCAAATTGCCTTATGGGTGCAAAAGTCATCAACTCATTGCCCACGATGACCTAGAAACCCTAAAAACCCAGACACACTTTAGTCTGAACTGTATTGCAAAATCTCTGACAGCAGAAAGCCTATCCTGGCGTTCCCTGTCGCATACAGTGACTTTGACTGATTGAATTAATCATTACTAGCCTCACTGATGACACCACACTGGAGTGTCTACCAAAGTCCGGATGATACATTTACTGTTTTGAGATGATCTAAGTGTTTTTCATGGCTGCAGTGCATCCATCCGCTAAAGACTAACTGATTGAATGACAACATACAACTGTTGTGGGTCATGGCTCTCTGATTAAGGCCTTGCAGATAATCCTGTTCTATCATGTGGGGCCTAATGCATCTCTGATAATGAGAGTAAGAATATTACTGAGCAGGGCTTGATCAAAATAAGCCATGTTTAGTATGGAGAAAGGCAACTGCAAATGAAATGCTATTTGTCGCCTAAGAAACAGTTCCGCATGCAGAGTTTGACCTATTTCTATTGAGGAGTACAAAAGAAAAAAAAGCATATCTCCTTTGTGTCTTCAATGGTGTGCCCTGTTTCAGTATCACTTATCTGTATGTAAGTGCTGCATCCAGAGTGACATGGGATGTTTTAAACAACTATTGGAGTTCTTTTTGCCTTCACCTATATGCTTGATTCCGTCAAATCAAAAGTTACTAGAGTTCATCAGCTCCTGCAAAGCACAGTGTGCAGTGATTGGTCAGCTCATCTGTCCTGAGCAGGCACCTCCCATCATTCCATGTCAGCTGTCCTGACATTTTTTCAAGACAATATTTCATTGGGATATAAAAACAGAAAACACCACTGAGTGCAGAGTGAGTAACAATCCAGTGCTGTTTGCATGGCTGCCATTTATATACATTTAGTAAAAAAAAAATTAAAAAAAATTACAAAATTACAAACTCCAAAATACTAAAAAGAGGGATAAACAAATGAGTTGGGCCAAGATGCTGTTGCCCAAATCTAATTTATGTGTCACCTTCTTGAATGTCTTGAATGTACTGTGGACATACATTCTTTTGTGTCTTAGGAAAATATTTAGCAGGAATTCCCAGAGAACATGTTACATTTCTAGATATGTGTCCAGCTGTAGATGCAGGTGTTCAAGCAGCGAGTGGTGCAGCAGCTTGTGACGTCGCTGAGCTGCTTTGAATACATACTGTATCTGAGAAATGCTTCGGTAGCAATAAAGAGTGCCGACTCAGTGTGATTTCAGTGGCTGCAAGGACTAATTTATAAAGTTTGAAATGATACAGCAGGGTCTTGCAAGCAATAAAAACGCAAGCAAGAGTATACACATTCCTCTGGGATGATGAAGAAACAGCTGTGTGTTCCTGAGAGTTATCAGCTTTAAAGAAAGACGTCCTTGAAAAGAACAAAGTGAACATTGAGACTGGACGGATACAATTAAATGGATTTTCGAAAATGCACTTTATTCTACAAACATGACTGAGTGATTTCAGATGTTTGTCCAAGCCAGATTTCAATCGATAAGCTTCCTCCTGATCAGAGAAACGGTGATAGGAGTCGAAAAAAGGGGCAACAACTTTTTAAATCTTATTTGGGTAAAGGTGCAGCTGTGATCACCCAGACATTTACACTGCTGTGTAAATGGACTTCTGCTTAATTTATGGTATCGATTTGACTGTGTAAATTATACTGCATTACATTTTAGATTAATTATACTATTCGTGGAAAAAAAAAAAACACTTACGGCTGAGATAAATTGCAGAAGATTAACATTTGTGGTTTCTAACAGTTCCACAGATAGCTGATAAGATCAGTGGAGTTTATGCCGGCTGGATATTTGGAACAGTTGCTAAGGACCAAGCGATCAGCAGATGCACAACCGCCACAGCACGATAGCTTTAGTGAGACACAAAGGATGTGTGAATATATTTCCTGAAGCACATAAATGGCAATAAATCCTCTTATTTTCACAGTCTGGCGACTTTTAATCAGATGAGAGCAAGAGAAACAAAACACACCAGTAATACACGGGGGGGAGTTGTGATCTTACTCAAACACTCGTCTTCTAACCTTTTTGATTTTTTTACTCCACACTGAGAAATAATCACAAATAAGCATCATGCTGTTGTCTTAAAATTAGCAACTGATTCCTTTGCCTAATAAAGGACATTTTTCCTGAGTCAAGATATCAAATGTGAAGTAAGGTCCTTTTTTTAGACTTTTGCATAATCTGTGCAAATATATTCATATTTTTTTGGGTATTTTGTTTTTACTAGTTTTAACACACAGTTCTGTGAGCCGTGTGTCGTCTGTCTGTGATCCGTTTTAAATTAGCTTTGGTTTTTAGAAGAAAATGTAGTGTTGTAGCATATAACAAGGGTTTTACTCTCAATCAGTGAAAGATGGAAGCGCTGTAACACTTCTACACCACTTTGCTCATAAGGGCTGCAAGTCAAGTTTCCTTTTATCTGAAGCTACCTGATTGTTTTTGCTGGCAATCTGTGTCCGCAGAAATACTGCTTCGTTTAGGTATTTTTTACCTTCTTTATTTCTCAAATTTAAAACCAAAACAATAGCTATTTTGGAAATGATCTCTTCCAATAATTGCATTCATATAAAATGATAAATGGGAGATTTGGGACAATTATGACAATCTACCTTGTTCTAACGGTGCTTTCTCAATTCTTTGGCCTTGATATTGATTTTATTATAGTTTTACTTCACAAACTTTATCAGTTCTTTTCATAGCTGCTGTTTTCCAAATGACAGGTCAAAAACTTTGGTCCAGCAATAAAGCCAAAACTATTTACTAAAGAATTCATGTAGGCTAAAACAGATAGAATGAATACTGGGATTGAATTCAGTAGGTCAAACATGACAACAAATAAAAGCAATCACAGCTGGATGTTTTTAAAATCCTTGTGGTATTAACTTTGTGTGTGCGTGTGTGTGTGTGTGTGTGTGTGTGTGTGTGTGTGTGTGTGTGTGTGTGTGTGTGTGTGTGTGTTCAGCTCAGACAATAATATGTGAAAAGCAAAGTACACGTTTTTCATTTCAAAAATAGTCTGGTCCAATCCGGGTCTGACAAATAGGTAAATAGAACCTCAGATGAACAAGAAAACATGTTATATACACAAAGTCTATAATTTTAAAGCAAGAAGAGACAATTGCCAATCTTCCCAGGAGTGGACATTCCAGCAAGTTCGCTCCAAGGTCAGCTCACGCAGGACTCAGACCTCTGGAACTTTTTCCTATGGACTGACAAGAGCATAATGGAGGTGTTTAGCCATAATGTAAAACAGTACATTTGGAGTAAACCAAAGCATAAACAGCACAGGGCATGGTGGTGGAAGGCTTATGATTTGGATGTGCTTTGCAGTGTGAGGTCATCTGTTCAACGGGTAAAGCTCTACCTGTCATGGAACAGGAAAATAACACATAACGCATGAAGAAAAACAACAAAAATCAAGGTTTGGTGATGACCCAGTCATCATCAAGTCCAGACCTTTTTTATTTGAAATGCTGTGGCAAAATTTTAGTTTATACATCGACTATGTATGAACGAACCAACAATGTAAAGAAATGTGGCCTAAAATTCATCCAAAAGGATGAACTACTGATAAATTCACAAAGAAAATGATTGCTTCAAGTTATTATTGTCAATGCTGGTTCAACAAGCTACTAAATGACATAAGTTATTTACTTTTTCACACGCTGTTTTTATCAATTAAGTCTTGGTAAATTCATGACACGGTGCACTATATCATGTATTGTTCATTCATAAAGGTTTTCCAATTATATAACGAATCTGCATTCTGCTTTTAGGTGAAAAATGGAGACCTTTAATCATGAACTCAACATTTACTTTGAATCCTGGATGGGTCCCAGAGGTAAGTTGATACAAAGGCCGCACCGCCCTTTGCAGAGAATTTCTCTGCTTTTTTTACCTGCTAACGTCTCTTCTCTGAGTCACCGTGTTGGCCACCGTCTTTATCTTAATATTTCAGATAAGCGGGTGGAGGGAATGCCACTGCTCGACAACTACCTGCCAACCTTTGCACTCACAGTCATGTACCTCCTGATGGTGTGGATGGGACCCAAGTACATGAAACAGAGGCAGGCGTATTCCTGCCGAGGCCTCATGGTGCTCTACAACACGGGCATCACGCTCTTGTCCTTCTACATGTTCTACGAGGTAAACAGACATCTGTTCAGATGAGTCAAAACAAAATAATCAGTGCAAAGTCACAAAGCAGACACAGAATACAAGAAAACAGACATTAATGAGGGTTAGATAAACTGTATGTGTCTGTAAGACACAAGCTTGTTGACTTTAGTCAAGTTGACTTTAATCGGACTCATCGCCGGCGTCCTACTGAAAGCTGTCCACAGACGAGGTTGTAGGAGCACAGTTGGATGCTGGCAGGCTTATTGTTTCAGCCATGAAATGCCACCAACATACACACTGCCTGTCCAGAAAAAAGTCACGCTCTAATATTTCGTTGGATTGCCTTTAGCTTTGATTACGGCACGCATTCGCTGTCATTCCAATAAGCTTCTGCAATGTCATGACATTTATTTCAGGGAAAAAAGAAATCCATTGATGGAATAACCTGCTCAGTCAGCTGACCTCATTCTTTGGGCACATAGTGTAGCTGAACCTAGACCTGAGCAACAGCAGCAACCCCAGATCATAGCACTGACCCGCCAGGTTTGTACGGTACGCACTAGGCACGGTGGGCGCACGATTCCACGTTTCTTCTTACCCTAAGTGTCCACCACTCTGGAACAGGGTAAATCTGGACTCGCTGGACATACATATATATATATATATATAAATACTATCTGTGGTCATCTACCTTTTCTGGCAAAGGAGCCTTCTTGTCGTGCCCTCTGCATTGCATAAGCTTTCACTGAACTACTGTCCATTTGATTCATTAAGCTTTCTCCTCCTGTACCAAATCCATGGGAGGGGGGGGGGGGGGGGGGCTTTTTGGCAGGAAAAAAAACTATGTCACCTGACATGAATCAAAGTAGAGAGCAGTTCTCTCGTTTATGTCATCGTGCCAGAGCTCAGTGGATAATTAAACAGTAATGAATTTTGTTTATCTTTGTGCTCGCTGCCGTTACTGGTTTGATAAAATACAAGGAACAGCATGTCACAGCAGAGATAATGTCTGTGTACACAGAAAACGATAATTAATGCTAAAAACTAAACCGGTCTATATTTCTAGCGCTGAGCTTTCAGTGATGGCAGTCACTTGGCCATAATCATAGTTGGACAAGCCTTTTATTAAATCAGCCCAGTCAGCCGCTGAAGACAACTCAGTACAACCTGACCCAACAGATAAGGAAACTTTTTTTTTTTTTTTTCTTACCAGGCAACTCTAGACTTGTCGGAGGATGTTTTATTACATGTAGAACAGAGAAAGTCCCATTAAACTGCCCCATATCTTTTGAGATAAACTTGTACGTTATTTTGGGCCACTATGGTGTCTGTGTGTGCAACATTAGTGATGAGAGGTTTGGTAAAACACCCGTTCATCGTTACCATCGCTGCTTTGTCTGCAGCTCGTCACCACGGTGTGGCATGGTGGCTACAAGTTCCTCTGCCAGAACACACACAGCGCACCGGAGGTGGACGATAAGGTCAGAAAGTCACCATTGCACCATTGTATTGTTCAGTCCATTGTCTTCTTAATCCTGCTCTTTCTTTTGTACCAATTGAGTAAAACAAAATGTGATTTCCCAGTTTTCTTTTTTCAGTAAACACCTATTTGAGTTAGCAGTTGCTCTGCTGCAGATTAAGTTGAGGAGTTAAATCCTGGGCTTTCAAGGCCGTTCAGCACACAACTTTACGTGGTGCAAATATTTTAAGTTCACTATTTATTGCTCTCTGTTGGGCTATAACAACAAATGTCTTCTTTTTTTAAAATTTTGTGTTGCTGTGACACTCTCGCAGGTCATAAAGGTGCTGTGGTGGTACTACTTCTCCAAGCTCGTTGAGTTCATGGACACCTTTTTCTTCATACTACGTAAAAATAATTACCAGATCACATTTCTTCACATCTACCACCACGCCAGCATGCTGAACATCTGGTGGTTTGTTATGAACTGGATTCCCTGCGGCCATTGTGAGTCTTTTTCTTCACTTTACCTTCCGGTTAATCTAATCTTTCCAGTAGCCACTTTTACTGCTCGGTTCTCTTTGAGTCCTCCTTGAAATCTTTAACGTGTCTTTGTCACTCCGTGTTCGATCACTGCACAGCTCAACTCCTGTGGCTGCTGGGTGTAGATGAATAACTTCTCGCATGTCCCTCTTTGTCTCTCGTCAGCATACTTTGGTGCTTCCCTGAACAGCTTTGTCCATGTTGTGATGTATTCTTACTACGGCCTCTCAGCCATCCCCGCCGTCCGCCCCTACCTTTGGTGGAAGAAGTACATCACACAGTTACAGCTGGTAGGTTTACATAAGTAAAAGACAAGAAAAAAACACTTCCTCATTGCAGCCCCACACATGATTGTTCAGTGTTTTTTTATGTATTTATTATTGCAACATCAAGAGCAGTAATGTGGGACAATATGAGCGAAACCTTTTTCATACTTGGAGGCTAACCTGGTTTGCCAGTGATCTTTGCAGACAGACTCTGGTTGACCACTTTTGGGAAGGTAATGATAGTCCTCTGTGTCCTCTGTTTGTTCACAAAATCTCTACAGTTAGACCTTTTAGAGTTCAAATTCTTTAGAGTTTTCTAGTCAAAGGAACATCAAAAGCTCTCTTTGTGAAGCCCCTCAGATATCTACAGCTTCCCTGTACATGGGGGCAGATTTTCGCTATACTTTGGTATCCATCCACCAACAAGCATCCATACCTGCTTCAGCATGTTGAGGCTCTTCAGGGAGCTGGAGCCCATCCCAGCTGCCACTCCTACAGAGAAAGGTCTTACAGGCCTTATGGAATCACTAATCCAATTTGAGATTTGTACTAAGAGGTTTTTTCAGCATGAGGCGACAGTGCTAACACCACACCATAGCACCGACCTAATATAAATAAGCAGAAGCAGAAAAAAAAAAACAACAACAAAAAAACAAGTGGTGTTCAAAGGACAATATTCACCTCCTTGCATTTTAAGTATCAGTGGGAATTTAAATCTTAAATAAAATACCATTTGAATCTTTGGTATTTAATCAGATCATATTGTGGACCACCTCTGTCTGTTTTTAGATTTAGCCTTTTTAAGTGGCTATTTCTTTACTCCTCATTAACTTTAATGGGCGGAAGGTGTATTTATTATCCATTAAAAACATTGTAAATTACTCTGAGTCGGTCTTACCTTGTTTCTCGGTTCTCTGGGTATCAGCTGGCCTCTCAACTCAGTGCCTCTGCATCTGTGTTGTTTCCTCCTCAGATCCAGTTCTTTTTAACCATGTCCCAAACCATCTGTGCCGTCGTATGGCCATGTGGCTTCCCCATTGGATGGCTGTATTTCCAAATAAGTTACATGTCCACCTTCATTGTCCTTTTCTCAAACTTCTACATTCAGGTAAGTTGTTTTTCCAATTTAAACTTTTTTAGACACGAACAGTCGCATTTTCACCATCTTTATGCTGCAAATTCCTGCTCTTATGGGACAATAATCACTCTAAAGACTCTAAATGACTCTATGACAAACCCTTTTCTGGAGTCTCCAACTGTGTATGTTATTCACATCCTGCATTACAATAGGCTACTTTGTACACATTTTACATCTCTGTATAGGTGTTTTTTGTGGCCACTTAGACTGTTTTAGATTTCTTTGTTTTCTGTTTTGTGGCCTGATTTTGTCTATGTTTCCTGCATTCTGTGTCTCATAGTGGTCATTTAATATCTTATAGTTGTTTTGTGTCTTAAGTTTAAAATGTTGTTCTCATTTTGATTATTTTGCATCTAACCATTGTTTTTATCTATTTTGATGATCTTGTGCTTTTATCTGAACTAATTATAGATCGTTTTTTGGGTTCCAGTCATTATTACTGTGATTCTTCTCATGCTGTACATTTGCTGCTCTGTACATTTTATTAGACCTTAACTATGTATTTTTAAAAGATCAAGGCATTCAATGCATACAGTGCTTCTAAAGAAACGTTATGACTGGTAACAAAAGTTGTGATGCAACCTGTTAACATTTTTCAATCTTTAGCACTATATTTCCTCTGCCTCTCTTTGTCTTATAGACGTACAAAAAACAAAGTGCTTCTCGCAGGAAGGAGCGTCAGAATGGCTCGTCTGCTTCAACAAACGGACATGCGAACGGAACGCCACTGGTGGAGTACGCCGCAGCCAAGAAGCTGAGGGTGGATTGACGTTTGAGAAGCCGTCACCAAGTTCTGCCTGTAGCGTGTCAGCTGATGCTGCTGGGGTTGTAATTATCTTCTTATCAACAATAGTCTAGGGCTCACTTAAGAAGAAATAAGCCATAGCCATGTACACTACATCCAGAGACCTTTCATTTTTTTGCACACGTTACTGCTCATGGTACTGAATTAATATAATTATGAGGTGACTACTGTAGTATTTTGACACTGTACAATAAGCTTCCCTCACCTTTTAGAGTTAATTCATTAAAAAAAAAAAAAAGAAGTTTTACGATACACAGACACGCGATTACTCTCATTCAGTGATGCTTTATACAACTTAAGTCCAAAGATGAACGATCAGGTCTGTTGGCAGATAAAGGCTTTATTACGCATGACATCAGTTAAAGGGACAGTTAAGAAAAAAAATTAAAGTGCTTTCTATGACCTTTAATATGTAACTTTATCTCCCTCCGGTGTGTGTGATTACATCATTTAAAATCGTGCTCAGTAGTACTTCAAGCTTTTCCAGACAGGAAATAGACATTTGCAGGTATATTTGCATTGCAGAGGCTCAACTTTGGACTTTATACCCAACTAATCATCTAAAAAACCAAAGCATAGTATACTTCACGTGCTTGGACTGACATCCAGCCACAGTTAGAGAGGCGAGCTATTGCACATCAAAAACCCACTTCTTGTTAAAATCAATATTATAAACACTGTACGATCTGTCGAAGCTATTAAAACTAAAGTTGCACTGTGTCAAAACAGGTGATACGTGTTAGCCCTGGCAGAATTTATGAATAATTAGATCAATTTTTCTGTTCAGTTCGGTGATCAGTACATAAATACATAGAATACATACAATTATGATGTATGATACAAAGACAACGTACTTTATTCAGTTTATAGTCTGTACACACAGTGGTGCTAGAAAGTTTTTATTTGTACATAAATATGACCTAGTGCAGTAGATTGCTGCAAAGGTCAAAAGAAATAAGAAGAACCCAACGAAAAATAAATATCCATCCATCTGTTATCCGTACCTGTTTAATGGGGACATGTTGGAGTCTATCCAGTAACTCCCTGGACAGGTGACCAATCCATCACAGAGCCACGCATGGACAAACAACCGCTCACACTCGCACTCAGTCCCAGGCAGGATTCGGATCAGAAGCGTCTCACTGTGAGGCAGCCGCACCGACCACCAAAATGATCCATTTATTATGAATCTGTGACAGGCATGAGTGGGCATAAGAGAATTTGCTTTCAGCGTCTTGCGTGACCTCGTGCAGCAACAAGAGACATTAAATGTCTTCAATAACAGTTTGTAAGTACCACACATTAGCTTGGAGGAAACGAACTTCTCAGTTTCTGAGAGAACGGATCAAAGTCGAATGTTGGTGGGGTCAGGTCCTTCCTCAGCATTCCTTTTGGACCAAGTTCAGATTTTTGACTTTATCGTTCAAAAATAAATAAATAGTTGTGTTTAACCATTCTTTGGCAGAACACAATCTGTCTGACTGTGCATTAATGAAAAACAAACTCTTCTGAAGCGCTTTAGCATTTGCACAACTACATTTCTAAAGTTCTTAGAAGTTTCTCTTGTACGTACCGTAACACAGTACAATACAATATCTGTATTCTTTAAATAAAAGTATTCGCCAACTCACACCTGCTCGTCACACCTGATCATATTTTTCTTTGAACTTTTTAGTTATGTTCTCTTTTAAAGCATCTAGCGTCCAAATCCAAAAGTGTGTTATATTTATGCCAAAGAGAAAACTTTCAAGCACCCCTACTCCAAGTGTGCCTTATGGACCTGCAAACTTCTTTTCGAATGTAGCATGAGACAAACGTGGCAGACGTAGAAGACTGTGCTTGGATTTAAATTCCACATTTGACTTGTCTTAAGTATTTTGTTTTTGATCTAAACCTGGTCTAAGAAAAGCAGGGTGACCCCTTTTTTTTTTTTTGCATTTTTACAAAGAGAATTAAGGTTTCTCTAAAGACAATTTGTAATATGTATAGTCTTTAATATCTAAGAGATAATTTAACCCTGATTTGAGTGATTTAAATGTGTGGTTTGTGATTGAGACTTGGTCTAAGGTGGTCCCAGAGCTCTGAGTCGGCGTGGCCCTGCGGGCTTCTGCCGAACCAGAAGCTGCCCTCAGGTCGTAGTGCGTTCAGAACTAAGGAGGCTCGCTGTAATCTGCCCACCTTATCAGACGTCAGGAATGCAGACTAAAAAAAAGAGATAAAAGAAGACGGCTGATTGGGTGAGGGTAAGCTGCTCACCCAGTCAGACATGTAAGTCAGACATGTAGTCAGATATTGCCCAGACATGTAGACCTCTGTTCACCCACACTTCACTAAGAGTAATTAAAGTGAATCAGAAGTGTACAGCCCACATCTTTCCCTTCGATGAATTCTGTTGAAATGATTATGATGTATGTATATATATGAATAGATATATTTTGTGAAATGTTGGGTAATTTTGGGTTCATGTGTTTTGACTTAAGCTTTACTCACTGTAACACATTAAAAACAAATTATTGTAAACCTTCCTGTTTACAAAATTGTCTTCTTTTTCTTAAACATGGCATAGATTGTAACCATAAGCACTAATGAACCGCTGTATCGTCAGGTTTGCGGTCCTTTGAGCTGAGCTTTGATGACAAGCTGGTCCCTCTCCTCTTGAGTCTGAAGGACGCGGTGTCCATGGTTTCTAAAGTGTTCTCAGACAGAGATTTCTGCAAATGGCTCTCAGCCCACCGTGATCTTCATTATAGAATCATTTAGAGTTTTAATAAATATTTGATTGGTGCCTGAGGCAGCCTGAGGGTCACAGAGCGCCACACCTGTTTGTCCATGTCCCAGACAGAGATTTCTCCAGAGTCTCTGAAGCTTGTGGTTTTAAGTACTATAGATATTCAAAGTCTGCTTCTCTAAGATGCTTTTTTTTGTTTACATACAGTAAAGAACATTTAAAGTGGATCAAAAACACACATTATGCAAGAACTTTGAACAATATCCGTTTTTCAATACTTCAATATTTTTATTTATCCAAGTTCTTTTGCTCTTTTTTCACCGCTCATGGTACTCCTTTTGTTTCCACATGTTCCATTTATTTTTTAATGCTTTGCTGTCATCATATTCAAACTGAGCAAATCTTTTTTCACGAAGGGGTAAAATGTCTGACCTGCAACATTTTGAAATGTTTATTATTTGGTCATGAATAAATGTTATCTATGAGATTTGCAGGTAGATGTGATAAGTTTTCATTTATGTTTTCTCACAGCTTTCTCAAGGGCTTGAAAAGGTTTGACAGGGGGAAGTGGACCTCCCTTTCTTGAAGACGTTTCACCTCCCATGCAGAAGAACTGAAGATGTCTTCTGCTTGGACGGAAGAGGTTTTTTGGATGGAAGGTGAAACATCTTCAAGAACCAAGAAAAGGAAGTTCAGTTCCTTTGAGCCTCAGAAGATCATCATGAACTCGATGCCTGAGGATCTATATTAACACTTTACACAACATCCTGTGAGTGAAAGAATCAAAATATAGATATGATGTGATTAATAATCTTAGTAATCACTTATGGGTCTTCCTGACCTGATGGAGAAATGTGGATAATCAGGTTGCCTTCTCAGGCCCTGACAGCAGACAAGATGCGTTTTTACATCTACAAGGCCGCGTGATGCATCAATCAGATATTGTTTTCCTATCCAGAACCTTTTCTGTATCTCAGTCTTTATGTTGAAGTTACTCATTTCATGTTGTCCCTTTGGTGTTTTTCCTGTCATCTGCCTGGCAGTAGGATGGCCTGTGTGACCCCCATTCGCATGCAGTGTAAATCAATCTGACTCAGTCCGAGTTAGTCAAGATTTTCAATTTCAGTCTCGCTTAGACACATACAGTCCACGACTATCCCGATGTTTTGGAGTTGGGGTTGTACATAGACATCGTTACAACCCACTAATACTGGAAAATGTTTATATTTTATGATGGCAAATTAAACACAAGATTTAGTTTATTTTTTTATCATTTGAAAATAACGGCATCCTAGTTTCACTAGACATTTCTGTATTTTCTATTTATTCTGAAGTTGCATATAAAAGCTTTTTTTTTACTACTACCATGTTTCTGTTTCCAGACCACAGCTACTAACACCGACTGTTGAGCTCGACATGCCAAGACAGCAAACATTTTTAACATTCTTGGTGTGATCCCAAAGTAAGGATAACATTGTTGCCTAATTCAATTTGATATAGTGAGAGCATGAGTCAATAAAGAAGCTGGAGGCGGAACAATGTTCCTGTCGTCACCGTTCTGACTGATTTTATCCCTTGTCGAAACTTCCAGTAATCTGTGGTGAGACGTCTACCTACTTCCACTGATCCCTTTCCTCTGCCGTGAAACGGAGTGCTCTGAAGTAGTCCTTCTTACGAGGACTGTGTGCAGACTTGATGCACTGGAGCACTGTCTCACACAGAGTGTGTGTTTGAGGGACAGAGCAACCGTTTGTGGGATTTGGTGGTCTATCTGCTGGCCTACTCAAACAATGACTTAGTGGTTTTCATATGCCGTGGACAGAGGGAGTAGGGGACTTATGTTTTTTTTTTTCTTACCTTTACCAAATTAAATTTCATTAGGCTTATCCAATCCAGAGTTTGACTCTGTCTGTTCAAGCACAACCCCAGGATTCTCACAGGTTTTTTAAGGTCTGGAATCTGTGGGGACCAATCCATGTGTGAAAAAAGGATGAAAAATGCTCCTTGAGCCAGTCATTCATGAATTCAACCCAATGAATGAATAGTGTCATCAGGAAAGCAATACATGAGCACTCGCCCCCGGATCAAAATGTCACTTTCTTTACATCGTGTTTCTGCAGTTCAAGTTTCTTGTGTATCCACTTTTGTTTCATTAATTACGGACAAATGCAATCATTTATTTTACTTTCCGTGCAATTCTGTTAGTGCTCCTCCAGGACATTCAGAAGAAGAAAAAAAAAAAGACGACTAAAGTGAAGTCAACAGACAACAAATTATTTTGGTCTAATCTAATTAAACTTCACATTCAGGTTTTTCCTCTCTCTTTCTTTGTAAATCCTGCTGACTGTCTGTGCTTCCTTCCCAGGAAATGCAATACACGGATTATAACCCTGTCCAGAGTGAGACAAATGCTGCAGTCAGGAATCACATCTGCAGTGTCTTTTCAGTGATGCTGTGTAATAGGACTTTTATGATTTCAGACGGAGTCGTCCATTTTTACCACAGCTGTGCATGAGGGAGGCAAAAACCGATGACAGCGTTTTATTCATCACTGTTTATTTGAGGAAGAAAGTGCGCCATGAAACAAAAAGTATGAACATTCATTGCTTGGAACATGTAGGAAGGATCGCTAGTTAGCTTGCAGCAAATTACAGTCATTTCTGATTATCAGAAAATAAGTAGTATTCGAATAGGCCAACCCAAACCATGACATGCCTGCGTGTAGGAAACAAGAGGGCTGTAAGAGTGACACCACAATCCTGCTACAGCATAAATTAAACAGGCTGAGGGATATGCATTTACTAATACGGTGAATCAGCGTCATCTGTGATCGTGAATCACAGGCAGGTCTGCTGCTTACAGAGGCTGCTCTGAGAACGCAGTGTAACTCTTCACTCGTGCAAAGAAGAAGGGCGTGTACATCTTGTCCAGATCGAATGTAGTGATGACGGTTTCCCCAGTTAGCCTGGAGAAAGAAAAACACACACACACACAATTACTGTCAATTTCCAAAACATGATTTGTAATCTCCTTGATTACCAGTGACACTCTTCAATCTTACTTGTAAGTGATGTGGCAGGAGTGGTGGATCCACACGAGCTTACTGAAACTCTGACGCCCTCTGGAGGACAGATGCAGTCCCACATGGAAGCTGTGCTCAACCTCCGGAGCTGGGATCCGCCTGCAGAACCGGTTCCTTTGAAACTCGGCTGCTTTCTGTCAACAAGCAGCACATTTCAGAAGCTGAGTCAGCATCTGACTTGTTTATTACAGCACTTAAAGGAAATGTATCAAGAAAAACTTACAACAATGATAGTTCAGTTACAACCATTCATACCAAATTGCAGCAAACATTTAATGAGTGATGACCACGTACACATTTAAAAATCAATCCAGCCCTTTCCAGGCAAAAACACACACACACACACACACACACACACACACACACACACACACACACACACACACACACACAGTATGTAAAAAGCATACACAACCTTATAAAATTGGAGTTTTTTTGTTTTTGTTTTTTTTTAAATATAAAGACAGAAATAACATCAATATCAGACACATTGCATCTTTAATACAATATTCCAACGAACAGAACTACTCCCAGCTACTAACAGCACAACTCCCTGCTAATACTTGGATAATAAAAGCACCTCCCATCCTTCCACCCTACCATCCAACGGCCCAGATTTGTGCAGAATACAGGACATTTATAGAAAAAGCTTCAAATAATCTTTTTTTTCCCTCCTCTGGATTTTTGTCTGACATTCATGTTTTTCTTTCTATCTTTATATTTAAAAAAAAAATACAATTTCATAAGGATGTGTAGACTACATAGCCACAGTATTCTGAGCATGTTCCATCATTATACTTATAATTCAATCCTTTGAAAATACAGACTTTTTTGGGGGTGTTTTCTCAGGAACATGAATAAGCATGCTCTCACCTCCTCCTTTTTCTTGCAGACAACAGCAAAAACTTTGGTTTGATTGTCTGTATCCTGTGACAGACGAAAGTGACCGAGAAGAACAGAATCCAATCTATCAAATGAAAGGAAATTCATCGCAATTAAGTACAGGCACTCAAGATGTGATACAACCCTTGAAATAACAGCCATCCCTCTGTAAAAAACAAACCCTCGGTCCTACCTGGGGTTTCTGGTGTGCAAGCGAGGAACAACAGACAAAGGGTCCTCAGGGGTGGTAAGCATGAGGACGTGGCCATCAGGGAAGAAGCGGAGGTACCTGTGAAAACACGTCCACATTAAGTTGGTCTGTTCAGACAGCTCAAATCATAAATATGTCATTAAAATCCCCATGGCATGAAATCCAATGTTCAAAGGTTTGGATGTGATCCGACTTAAAATACCAAGATCTAACTAAAAAATATATCAAAAGGTTATAATGTATGTATAGTTCTAAATGCCTTAAAGCTTGTCATCTCATGGAAAAGACTTTTATATCATCTGTGATGAAACCTGCACTGGGGGACACGTACTCATTCAAAGCTTTTCTTCAAACTGAGCTCATCAAACCGAACAGACTGATCAACTTCTGTTTTTATGCAGGAAATCTAAATATACACGGGAAAAGTAAAACCTTGCTGGTACTTCAAAAGAGAAACATTTACCTGTAGTATTCAACATGGTGCCAAGCTCTGTAGAAACCATCCAGTGACTCTTCTCCTTGGCGAATGTACGATGTCTTGCTGATGTAAACACCTGCGGAGATAACACAATACGAATCGAAAGTGAGTCATCTTTGCTGAATACACAATGCAGGAGTAATACTAACCTCATTCATCAGCACTCTGGCAACTATGTTTTAACAGTCTAACATTATTTTAACTTGAAGTCTATCCTGTCTCATTATTATCTCATTTGTCTTCAAGTTTGACCAAGTGCAATGTAATAAAGCAGAGCTACAAGAACATTAGTAAACTACTTCTAATTCAATTAATAGTTAATTCAGAGTAAACAGTTTTAGAGGGTGTAACAGGAACAACACAATATGGAGGTTACGAGAAGGCTGCTTTTCTTGGAGGCGAACTCGTATTTAATGATAGAATACCAACTTCCTAAGTACTGTAAATAGTGGAGTTTTATTAAATATTAAATTAAAAATAAATATTAAAAATGCTAACTGTCCAAAAACGTATAAAGTGACAAAAGTGATCCAAAGCACCCTGGAAAGTCTTTGAGATACTCTCTCAGAGCCCTGATCTGAACCCCTCAGAGGACTTTTGATGGGAAGAGGTAGAAAGAAGTGAAAAAATAAATAAATAAATCAGATTAACGATCTTCTTCTGCGAATAAACTGAAAGCTTTGCTGATAAAACTTCAAAGAAACCTTAAATACTTGTTAACGATAATTATAAATTCACAGTCACTCCTAGTATCGGTACATCTACTCGTGGCTTCACTGTCCTCTGTCCGTATTCTGAACCTGTCCTTGTCCAGGACATCCGACAGGTATTTAAGATGGTTTGGTTTTACATTTGGAATTTTTTGAATGACCTTCAACTGTTCTGCACTCACACTCATTATAAATAGGTATTTTGACCATGTTTAAGATCTGCTATAGAAACAGAAGACGTTAACACCAGACTGTAACTTAGCAAATTTGTAATCCACATGTTCTTAGTTACCATCAAAACGGACACGCGGCCTCTGCAGAAACATCTCCCTCCAGGACTTGTACGGTGCAAGTTTGGTGCAGTTCCGTCCCCACACTCTTAAACAAGCCGATCGCCAAATCTCCGGATCCCTGACAGAAATGATTGTTTATGGACAAAATAGTAAGTTAATTTCTTTATGCGTTTAGCTGGAACAACTTGAGATCTTTCACTGCCTGACCCTGAATCTCCAATGTAATGACAATGGTTCTGACCTTGCGCAAATGTAAAACCCGCGGCACACCAAAGAGAGCTGCTCCAGCGCTCGCATGTCCAGATCAATTGACACAACCCAGCGAAAAATGTACATCAGGATTTCCCGGGGCAATGCTGCAGTAGAATAAAGAAACATATTTGATCATAACGTAAATGTACTGATGATGATGATGTCCTGTTCACAGCCTAATTTCAATAGGCGAGTAATTTTTACCTGAAATGTGCACCGGAGTAATTTCAAGCTCAGGAGTGCAGATCTTTGGAAAGGCGCACTCTAGAGTCAGCTGCTGCTCAAAGTAAGCAAGAAGATCCTCAATCTCACCATCAGCATCATTGTCCTCCCTGCTACAAAAACAAACAAAAAAAAAACAACATGTTTACTTCAGTTTTAAAAACTGTGTTGATAAATGTTTTCCTGGACATGTTTTTCACTTGTCAATGATGGAAAGAATTTGCTTAATCTGGGTCCATAAACCTAACCCTCTGGCATTTGATTAAAAATTAATATAAAATCTGACCAAAGTCAAACCTGATATCGTCCCTCTTTCTGCAGGAAGCTTTCTGTCTGAACAATGTGATTTATTTGGTAACTCATGTAAACTAACAATGATGAGAGCGATATCTTTTTCAGGTACAGGAACCTACACTGACAACAATCCTACACTTTTAAAATGCAAACATTTTTACTGGTGCGTTGTTTAAAAAGAATCGAATATTTAAACCTAAATGGCAGGAGAAATGCCTAATTAAAACGCCACTTACTAGTTTGCTCCTACTCGGTCTGCATCAGGAGGACGGCTGTAGTTGATTTTAAATTCAATGTCAGGAACTAGCTGCATAGCCATGCGATAGAACTTGATAGCTGCAAGTAAACACACGCAAGTGACAAAAGACACTGAATTTCTCCAATACTGTACACCCCGTCAAGGTTCTCATACAGACACGACACAGCAATACAGGCTGTTACAGCAGTAATAATTCACGTTTCATGTGAGATGAGTGATCGTTAAATACCGTTTAAAAAAAAAAAAAAAAAGAATCATAAATCCCCTAAAAACCCATCTGCACTCCCCAAAATTGTATATTTCAAAGTTTATGATAAAATAAAACCTCTCACTGCCTTAAGATGTTTTGAGTGTAACCAAAAACCTTTGTAGAATAATAAAAATAACAATAATACATTTTATTTAAAGGTGCCTTTTATGATACTCAAGGTCACCATAGAAACAAACAGAATGCAAAGACAATGAAATACAGTGACCATATAGATAAGAGTAAAAAGTGATAATAGATAATAAACAAAATGATAAATGGGCATGTATGGATAACGGTCATATCCATAACCACTCAATGTTATCTGTGCAGACATCTGCTCAGACTCCCCCCACTCAAAGAGAAGGAAAGCCTGAACAGATGAGTTTTGAGTTCAGATTTTAAGTGAGTAATTTAATCAATTTTAAGATGAGAGAGGATGGAGTTCCAAAGTTTATGGGCAGAGCGACTGAATGAAAGAATGAATGCTCTGGCCCCCATGGTTGTGAGGATCTGAGGGTACAGGTAGGTATGGAGATGTGGACAAGCTCTGCAAGGTACAGAGGGGTGAGGTCGTGGATAGCCTTGTAAGTTAACAATAACATTTTGTATTTAATGCTGAATGTTACTTGGAGCCAGTGGAGCTGCTGCAGGACAGGTGTGATGTGACAGGTGGACGGAGTTCTGGTAATAATTCGTGCTGCCAAATTCTAAACAAGTGACGGACACCAAACACAAGTGACTTTTAGTATTAGAGCCTTGGAGTGACAAGACAGTGAATCTGTATGGCAGTAGTATGAGGTGTGAGGGACGGATGTAAGCGGTTGATGCTCTGGAGATGGAAGTATGATGGCCAGTTGTTTACGAGGTAAATGTAGGAGTGTGTGCGATCAAGGATGACACCCAGACTCTTAACCTTAGCGGAGGAAGAGATACTGTTCATCAATAGGTATAGTAAAACTTTATCTAAAGTATCTTTAATAGAACATTTATCTAAAAGAAGAAATATGAATGTTAATCTAAGCCCACCTACATTCCACCACGCCAGCAGATTACACTCACCTGAAGGACTGTGCATACCAGCTGGCAGAGACAGTCAATCCATCAGAGCATCAGGGTACTGCTCCCTCGTAAAAAATTATCATCCCAGTCCCCAAAAAGGTCTGCTCTAAAATGTCTGATTGAATATTTCCAAGTGGCAGTAAAGTATGACTTATATTTCAACAAAGCATTTATGCCCATAGCCAGTGAATGGGGCCTACATAGTAGTTGGTGTTTATATATTTCTTCGTCGTTTGCATCGCTCTATAAGTGGTGCCTCAAACACTAGGTGGCAGTGTGGGTTCCTTTCTCTAACATTTGTAGCTTAGAGTGCTGAGCTTTGTTTACTTCCTTTATCTACCTCAGACATGGCAACAGAGCGGATGAAGAGTCTCTTATACAAGTTGGAGCTAATAAATACTGAGCAACAGTAACTTTTTATGGATATTACTGCACTCTCTATTAAAAGGACATAAAAAAAACAAGTAGTACAAACAGACCAATGACATTTGTTGAGGTCCAGACATGTCGTCACTTTGACATAGAAGCATAACTAACCCTGAACACTTGCCCTCATCAAGTATTTTGAGAGACTTGTTCTCTCACACATCAGGTCTTTGCAGACTGCACAAGTGCGCCACTGAATATGCCATCACAACAGCAACGCACAAAGCCCTGAAACACTTGGAAGAATCATGCAGTTCTGTGAAGATGCTACTTCAAAGACAAAAGAGATGGTCATTCACTTTAGGAGGACAAAACACAAAGCTCTTTCCCACCCAACCCTACTCATACATGGAGATGAACTTTGTCAAAGTTCCTTTAAATGACTTTGTCTACATAACTACACCTCAGAACTGGTGAAGAAAGCATAAAAAAGGCTCTCTCAGAAAAAATAACAAAGGTCAATCTCACATAGAAACTACCTATACAGGAGCACCACCAAGCCCATCCAGACAGACGATCTGAAGAGTAGCCAATCATAATTTTCTTTTACTTGTGTGTAATAACAAGTCCATTCTGATTTTGATAACACAACTTGCATACATACCCTCATAGACGGCTCCATTTTGCTCCTCCTGAACAGCTCTCAGGAACAGCTCTGTGGCCTAAGAGAAGAGTGACACACATCAATCATTTAACACCACCTTAAAACACATATAACCACGGAACCTCTGGAAATGAACAACTTACTTTCTCCTCCCGAACAATTTCTTGAGTCCTCTTCACACCTTTAGCCTGCTGCAGTCGGCCATTCGCTCCACTTGCTCCTGAACTTGGTTTAAGTTCAGACATCCACTGAGCTCGGAACGCATTGAGCTCCAGCTAAAACAAAATGACAAATCAGTTCAATTAAAACTGCAGGATTTACAACTACAAAGCTTCATAATCTATCAAATCTAATAAAACTTACTACAAGATCAATAGTCTCCAATAATATAGATTTGGGCTTAAAGGCAAAAAGCCCAATTAGAGGAATTTTATTAATTTTAAAATGTTAAACTGTATTTACATCCTGATCCATTCCATTTTTTACTGCATGTAATTACAACAGATTACACACTTCTGCAAAATCCAGGCTATGCAGACGTAACCTGGCAAGAAAAAGAGCATAGGATATGAACAGTTCATTGATCATTAAAAGCCACAATGTCCACAAATGCTCTTGGTGAAATGCTTAAAATATAGCTCTGTTGATCAGCATCACTCTTTGCCAAATAGGAGTAGGTTCTCTTTTCTGGGCACTACAGAAATAAAAATTGATTTAACTCCTACTTTAATGTATTGATCAGAGTCTTTGTGTTCACAAAGTTTATTATGAGGGGAAGGTTGAGGATACATGTTCTGTATAAACTATAAAGTCCCAGCTTAGTTGTTCAATAGAAACAAATAATCAGAAGGGAGTTCAAAACTGCCTCACTACATTCAATTAAGTTAATAATTCACAAAGTATAGGAGAAAATCTAACTATTTATTTCAGGCTATATAGGTTTTCCTACCCGAAGGTTTGGGTCATCTGAACTCTCATCTTCCTCATCTAAAGTACCTCCAATATCTGCATTTTCGTCAGCCTGCGAGGAAAGAATGAAAGTATCACTGCTGTGATCATTTAAAAAAAATAATTAAAATCAGTTAAAAAAAAAAAAAGGAGCAAGACAATAAGTATGAACAGTAAAGTAAGCTGCAATGCAGTGGCTGAGTCTGAAAATGTAATTAGGCTCCTGCAGCTTCCAAGGAAAATAATTAAGAGGTTAAGTAGCAGCCGCGTGCTATTGATTAATGGATTATTGCAAGTGTAACAACCTCTTTAAACGTAGAAGCTTTGGCAGGTTGGCGGTCTGAAGCATTCAAGTGTGTGTTAAAACATTGTCACAGAGAAAAGACTTGAGCAATCCGCCAATCTGAGAAGGGTTATAAGGTTATTTTCAAACGCTTTGGAGTAGAAAGCATTCAAGAGAACTGCCAAACTTTCCAGGAGCTGATGTCCTTGAATCTAGTGGAGAACAAACTCCAAAACATGATTATGGATTAAAAAAAAAAAAAAAAGACCTTGTAAACCAATAAGGACATGGATTTATTGTGCATAAAATATAAATACACTCTTTAAATGTATACAAGTCGCTTCATCAATTCATAATAGACTCCACTCGGAGGAATATCCATAATTTACTCTCCAATTTTCGGGTGGAAATGCGTTTTCTGGTTGTGATAAATACTTTTAAACGTGTATAAACTGACGGCCGCTGAAAACGAGAACACTGGTCATTTAAAAGTCAAATATCAGCCATATGTCGATGATCATCAGGCAGCGCTAGCATTACCGCAGCACACGACAAAGAGAGCCGACGTGCCCCGTGTGGGTGAGTGCAGTCAGGTTGAGAGACTTATTGACGGCGTCTGGATGTTTGGGAACCAGCTGCGTCGAGCGGGAACTCGTAAACGAGTTGTTAAGTTAAAGGAAAGCAGGTGTCGTTAGCAGCGTTAGCAGGCGAGCTGGCTAGCGCGTTTCTCGCTGGATAACGGCAAAACGCGGCGACCCACCATGACACCCTGGCCAGTAGGTCTCCGTTTTAATCGTCCTAAGCGTTCAACGGCGCCGTTTACAGTTCACGGTCGGAGAAACGGACGACACAGCGAACATATTTACGAGCTCGCAGGAACGCAGCCATCTCGCTGAGCTGCCCGGAGCCTCGGTGACACGGGGAAGGCGGCGTCGGCTGCAGTCACAGAGGAGGCGCCCTGCTCACGCGCTGGTCATTAAAGGAGACATCACCTTCAGAATTTAACCTCATTTACAAAGAGGTTCAATGAAATGGCTGTAACTTGCTTTGGACATATTTTTCTCGGAAGCGTTTGAGTGACAGGTAGTCAATTGAAAAGTTTCCTTTTTTTAACCACTTTTACAGCTCAGTTCACAGCAGCCCGTTTCGGGTGCAGAGAATGCGCACTCACGTCACGAGGCCCAGAATTGTAGAAGTATAGTGCAATTTTGCAACAGCAGCATCAGTTATTGTATAATCTGGACAAAAATTGGACAAGATGAGGTACTGTTGTGTAGTTGGCTGCACAAAACAAGCCCATGACAAGTGCGACAAAAAATAAATTAGCCAGAGGAATCTCATTTTACCGTTTCCCAGCTTGGAGACACAGAGAGGGTCAACAGATGAATGAGCTAACAAAGAGACGTCGGATGGCTTGAGTGTCTGTAGTGAGAACCACAAACACCACGTTTGACAACATCTCGGATATTAAGGATTAAACAAATACTGAGAAAATTTCAAATGTATCAGTCTCATTACTTATTGACTATTTGACTCTGCCTGTGAAATGCTCACCACACATCCAGATTGGGTACCATCTCTACTGTTGGGCGAGCAGGAAAGTGAAGGCATCATCTCCAAAACAGTATGCCAGGCAGGCAAAAAGAGCACTAAACAAAGTGAAGTCTGCAGCATTGATGGATTCATCACAGTACTCATCGTCTCATCAGTCCAGGAATCTGACATGTGTTTACCACGGACAGAACAAGGTGGTAGTGCATCAGCAGATCATGAAGATCAAGCTGGAGAGCTGGAAAAGTATGACTTTTGTCAATGTAGACAAGTTTTAATCAATGGTCTGCTTAAGGAGAAAAGACAACTAATATCTGAACTCGATAACATATACGCACGACCTACTGCGATCTACAGCGTTAGAAAACCTGTCGGTGATGTCACAAAGAGTTTGTCCAGTAATTCCACCGTCTATGTTTATGTCTCGATGGACCTCATGCCTTTTTTTTTTTTTTTTTTTTGCTGATTTTTGTACTATTTTCTATTTTTGTTTTTACTCTATTTGCACCTCAATCCACGACCATTTACCAGAACTGTAATCTGTTTCTTACTGTACCTGCCAATAAAGCTTCCTGATTCTGATTTTAGGGACACAGATTGTAACAAATGAAGAATGCAAGAGGAAAATAATTTGCTCACTTCCCCATCTGTTTCTGTCTCTTTTTGTATTTTTTTTATTTCGTTCACTAGAAAAGACACAAAATCACAACAAGAAGTTTCAGTTGGGCACATTAAAAATATACAGATGTTTGATGTACTGCAAGACAAACACGTGACTTATTCGTTGTGGTTTTTTTTTTTTTTTTTTGGAGTATTTGACAGCGGAGCTGTGATTTGCTGTTCCCCCAAATCCCTGTTATTCTTGTGTGTGTCAACGCGAGATTACGGAGAGCCCTCTGACGACGAGGCCTGGCTGAAAACACATTTACGTTGTGGACGCTCTGTTCGCCGTTACCTGTCTTTATAAAGGAGGAATTTAGGTAACCGCTTGATTTAAAACTATTTCCTCGACGTGGACAACGAATGCTTGGCTATGTGTTGTTATGGGCTTAAAACGCGGAGGGTGAGTGTCTCCTGCTCGTGTGTCTGCCTGGAGACCCCCGAGTCCCACCAGTCCAGCGGGGTTTCCTGCGGCTCTGAGACGGTTGCGAGCAGCTGGGCCACCGGCAGCACAAACGCCGTTATTTCCGCTCACGTGCTCGTAATTTAACCTTTAGTAGTATCAACGCACGTCAGCTTGAGTGTTTAACGTCCGTGTCGACTAAGTCAGCTGCTTCAGCCTTGATGTTTACAATAACAACGAACAGCAAACTCATCTACGACCATGACATTACAAAGTGTCTTTTAACCACATGTGCCTTGTAGGTTTACAGTTATCTTCTTTTGTTGTTGTTGTCAATTCTTAATTTTCTCAGCTTGAAGGAGGCAAATCCATGGGAGGATGAGTCCTCCAGCTCTGCCCACAGTCCTCTGCTGTTGTCACAGGAAAATCTGGCTGCATTCGGCAACAGGAGGCGAACACATCTGTAATCCCCGCATCTGTCATCTGACTCTGAGGGATGATATGGACGATCAAGCATAATGAATAGATACACCACCATCAGACAGCTCGGGGACGGCACCTACGGCTCTGTCATCCTGGGCCGCAGTCTGGAGTCGGGAGAACTGGTTGCCATTAAAAAGTGAGTGTCCGGAAGTTGCTATAAATTTTTCTTTTCCTCCCAAGATATGAGGTATGGGCCAGTGCTCTGTGGTTTAAGTGTAAGTCTTTTTTCCAGTGTTGAAAAATTAGTCAGTCGAAATAATATCTTTCAGAATGAAGCGGAAGTTCTACTCCTGGGAAGAATGCATGAACCTTCGAGAAGTCAAGGTGAGTTTTCGTTTCTAACGTGGCTTCACACATTTAAATTAGGGGTAAAAAATAATGACTGTAAAAGAAGGCCACAAAAACCAATCTGTGGTAACTGAAGATGGAAAAAGAAAACACTTGCGTGTTGTGGTTGCATCTTTAACTTTAGGGGAAAAAAAACAAAACATCCTCCTATGCTTATCGGTCTAGTGATAAATAGTATGTCTTTAATTTAAGGGTCAAAGTGTTACTGTGATTTGCTGAAATTTACTTATTCTAAAATGATCATTTGTAGGGGTCTAAATCAACAAAGTAGCTGGTATGTTTTAAGTGTATTACATGAAATTGGCCATCGATCACTGGTAGATGGCGGTTTCTTTAGTGTAGGTCGGCGCGGCTGTGTCCGGGGATCACCGTAGACTCTGTGTACAGTGTTGTAAAGACTCTGGGTCTGAAAAATAAAGCCAAAGCTTTGACCGGCTTTCTTTGTCTTGATCAGAAAGGTTGCACTGATTATAACTTGCAAGGAATTTACTTTCTTACATCAATAAACCTTTTTGTAGTGAGTTTATGGTTTTGGTTGCTGTGTCGAGTTTTCTCTGATGCATAATGATGTTCTTGTTCTTGGCGATAGTCTCAGAGTGACATAGACTAATGTGGTGCAACCTGTACAGTGTAGTGGGACTAGTAAGAAAAACAAATGGATACCTTACTAAGCATCAATAACATCACACGGAATAGCAAACAGGAAGTAGTTCTTAGTTATAGTTATTGGCACACAGGCTCTCACCGTGTTTTGGTGTCATCCTCTGAATCTCCTTAGTTGAGGTTGATTTGGATGTCTTATATAAATGTGATGCTTTGTGGGCTGTGCTGTGATGATGTACATTCCGGTGTAAATAATCCAAAATGTTCTGTTGTTTCTTTTTACACCAGTTCAGTATGTTACTGTCTAAAATCCCTCACAGCAGCTCTAAGGCCAGAAGGTGATTCTTGTTTGCAGTTGGTTTTTGAGTTCCTGGCCTACCTCCCCTCCCCTCTTTACTACAGCAAACCATGTCAGGAACACGCTGGCCCTCAGAGTCCCGCTATGTAGTTCACATGTACAGCATGCCGTCATTAATTCTCAGTCCCATAATGGCTTATTTTCCTTCCTAAAATGTAGCATGGTTAAACCTGTATCATCCCAGTGCATGGGAATAGCGTATATTTCTTCATCCTGCTTTCAGGTTATTCTAAACTTTGTTTCCCTTTTTGAATTTTAAGCATAAATCCCACCTTAGCAGCATTTTCCCTCTAACCACATTGTGTTCTTACACTACTCCTATTTTAAAAAGTGTGTTTTTTAGCTTTAGGGCTTCTGAATGTGCTGCAGTGAGCTGTGTGCGTACGTGTGGACCAGCATGGTTATTTGCATCTAACTTTTACTTTTTTGTTTTTCTTAAATCTCACATAATCTCTTGTTTATCCTTTCAGTCCCTGAAGAAACTTAACCATGCTAATGTGATCAAACTCAAGGAGGTAATTCGAGAAAATGATCACTTGTACTTCATATTTGAGTACATGAAGGAAAATTTATATCAACTAATGAAAGATAGGTGGGTATGGTACATTTCTGCATTATTGTTTTAAAGTATATTTGATCACAGCTTATTAACGTATCTTAACAAAGTTTTTTGTGAATTGTCGCTGCAGGACTCGTTTGTTTCCGGAGTCGGCTGTAAGGAATATAATGTTTCAGATACTGCAGGGAATGGCATTCATTCACAAGCACGGTACGTCTGATTACAACCTCAGGGTACTAAATGAACTGCTACAACTGACATTTAGCTCCAGCTGAGTCAGGATGGTCAACTCTGCGTCTCCTTAGGGTTTTTTCACAGGGACATGAAACCAGAGAATCTCCTGTGCATGGGCCCGGAGCTGGTGAAAATAGCTGACTTTGGACTTGCCCGCGAGATCAGATCTCGACCACCGTACACAGACTACGTCTCGACCCGATGGTGAGTTTCCTTTCGAGTCAAAATAATGCACGTACACTCGGCTTAAACGAGAGGCTGTTAAAACGCTGGTGCTCGTGTTTCTGAACCAGGTACAGAGCTCCAGAGGTGCTCCTCAGATCTACATCCTACAGTTCACCTATAGACCAGTGGGCGGTTGGCTGCATCATGGCTGAGCTTTATACCCTCAGGCCTCTTTTCCCAGGATCCAGTGAAGTAGACACCATATTCAAGATTTGCCAAGTCCTGGGGACACCAAAGAAAGTAAGGTTTGGTACATGTGTAACTGTGATAAACATGGTCAAAAGACATCAGATTTAATTCATTATTTCTTTCCACACTGCCAGATTTGCTTGGCTCATAAAACTAGTTTCAAAATGAAGCTTCAGCACGATAGTAAGAGACTAAAACAAAAATGCAAAAACAATGGAGATCAAATCTGTGATTTGTAATTACAGAACTGGCGAGGTTAGACGGCCAGGAGATTAGGTAAGAGGGGACAGATTAGGATGGTCTTGACACATTAAGACGGGGGGTTGATTTTTTTTTTTTTTTTTTTTTTTTTTTTTTTTTTTTATGTGGTTAATGAGGTTATGAAGTTAGTTGGTATGAGAGAAAAAGTGCAGTCATAAGGTCAGATGAAAACTGGTGATGGCCTGTTGTAACCACCTGAAAGGAAAAGCAAAAAGAAGGAGAAGAAAACATCTTGCACAAAAGATGTTGGTTAAACCACAGCACCTGTGTTTGCTCAGGGTGCGTCTGTTGTCACTGCTCACATTCAATGAGTCCCAGTGTGGTAGTTTATGTAATTGGGATTTCTGTGTTTAGACCTGATTTCTTTTTTGGGAATTGTGGTGTGTGAGACGGAGGACTGTGTCTTCTCCATCTAGACTGACTGGCCGGAGGGATACCACCTGGCGAGTGCCATGAACTTCCGTTGGCCGCAGTGTGTTCCAAGCAATCTGAAGACACTGATCCCAAATGCCAGTCCTGAAGCCATCCATCTGATGACGGACCTGCTTCAGTGGGATCCTAAGAAGAGACCAGCTTCTGCACAGGTAGCATTTTTCCTAATCTCACACCGTTTCCTCGCGGCTCAACACACAGAATCAAAGCTGATGTATTTGACTCGATCCCTTTGTAATTTTTTTAGGCTCTCAGGTACTCTTACTTCCATGTGGGACAGGCTTTAGGCACTCCTCAGCAGATCCTGGAGCAGGGCAGGCCTCAGCCAGGTTTTGTGAAGCTGCAGGGTCCTATACAGTCACAACAAATGCTGCAGCAGCAGCTGCAGCAGCAGCAGCAGCAACAGCAACCTTTGCTGTTAAAGCCGGTGCCCCCCTCGCAGCCTCCACCTCCAAACCAACACTGCTCCCCCTCCAGGCCTCTCCAGCAGA